>JARFXV010000585.1:0-664476 GCA_031761425.1 Cosmopolites sordidus
GGCGTATATATGTAATTACGACGGGACGGACGGAACGGAAACATGGGTTGTTGGCTGTGGATAGCGTCTCCCTATTTTTGATGATTTGGTATGCAATGCGGGGCCATAATGCATGCATTATGGCCCGCTTTGAAATTAAATCAAATGTTTTTTCATAATCGATAAAAGCCAAGTACAGTGGCATAGTGTATTCATTGTGTTTTTCTATGACCTTCTGTAGAACATGGATATGATCCAGTGTACTGAATCCACTTCTGAATCCTGCTTGCTGCCTTGGTTTTGCGTCATTAAGTTTTCTTAGTATTCTTTTGGATATTATCTTGGTGAAAACTTTGTACACCACTGATAGCAAGCTTATTGGGCGGTAGTTCTTTAAATCTTCTCGTGCTCCTTTCTTATGTAAAAGAATCACTTCTGCATTTTTCCATAAGCTAGGTACTTCTTGTTATTTGAGGCATTTTGTGTTTGTGAGGCAGCTTTTAACACCTCCACCGTTATACTATCCTTTCCTAGAGCCTGGCCATTTTTCAACGAGTCTATAGCCTTTGTAACTTCCTCCACCAGGATATCCGACATTTGTTCTTCAGTGGGTATTGCTGTTCTTGTCTGATTCTGGTCCTCATATAACTTTGAATAAAAGCTTCGGACAACCTCTAACATTTCCGAACATTTGCTGCATATTGACCATCCTCATACATTAAGGAAAACATTTGTGTCCTTTTCTTTCTCAGCTTCTGCTTAGCTTTGTTAATTCTTCTGTTTTCTTCCCGAGTTTTTTGCACTAGCTGCATGTTGAATCGGCGCGTTTCCTCTCGAATACGTTTTCTTATAGTTTTGCAAAGCTCAACGTACTCGACCCTGCCAAAAGTACTGTCTGCATTGTTCATTGTCCGGCGTTTTTTCATTAAATTAATGGTCTCATTTTAAATTTTTGATTCTTTGAAACACTTATCTTCTGGTGCTATTGAAGCCGCCGTTTTAAGCATATTGTTGGCGATTTCTTTATATTGGTCTGTAATTTCCATCTCCCCTGGGTCTTGTAACACAGCAAAGCGGTTCGACAAAGTAGTTTTAAAATCTCTGCCCCTCTCCAGTAGCTTCCCAGAATCCACTTTATCACCTTTTGATCTTATCATTTTTTCGCGTTCTTTTCGGAAGTTTATCCTAACCTTTGCTCGTACGATTCGGTGGTAACTTCCCACATTAAAATGGTTAAGGACAGTTCATTGCAAAATATTTCTTTATCGTTTGACACGATGTAATCATTTTCACTGGTGAGTCCAGATGAACTTTTCCATGTCCATTTTCTGTTGATCTTTTTCTTATAAAACGAATTCATAATATAGAGTTATTGTCCTTCATCAAAGTCAACCAGCCTATCACCTCTATTGCACCGCTCACCACTTCCATATGGGTTAGTTGCATTTTCACCAGTTCTTGCTTTTCCGATTCTGGCATTAAAGTCGCCCATCACGATTTTATATCAATTTCCTCATCTCTATGGCTTATAGTTGGGGCATAAGCTTGGACGATTTGAAGCTAAAACTTTTATTCAGCTGAATGACGCATTGGGCTAATCGGTCAGATATACCTTCATATTTAACTACACTGTCTTTCAGCTTTCGATTGATAAGGAATCCCATTCCACCACATCGACCATTCTCCGACCCTCGGGTGTAGAGTACGTGACCAGTCGGTTCTAGTTTGATTAACTCTTCTCCCTTTCTTCGTGTTTCGCAGGCCCAACAATTTCCCAATGTATGTTGTCAAGTTCGATTAACAGTTCTTGCAGTCGGGTCTTCGTTTTCATAGTCCGTATATTAAGCGTAGCAATGTTAAAAGTTCAATGGCAACCTGATCTAACCCGGTGATTCTTGGCACCCTCTCCCGGGGGGCAGGTCTTCCCGCTGTCATAGGTAGTTGCCCCTTGGGTTCCGGGGAATGAGGGCCGTTTTTGAGGTTGTGCTATCATATTTCAACATATTTATGGAACCTAATATATATATATATATATATATATATATATATATATATATATATATATATATATATATATATATATATATATATATATATATATATATGCGTCACTTGTGCTGACTGGTTTACATCCAAACTTAATAAACCACGTGTAAATCAGTAAATATGAAGGATCAAAGCTCTTATAGTTCTTTTTAAAATGTCCTTCGGTTTGCTCGATATTTTTTCCACACAAAAAATAGGGTTTAATCAACACATGAAAATCTATTTTTCCTGTCTTGCCTATGTTATAGGTAAATTGAAATTCAAGAATCGTCACAAGAAAGGAAATTACTTTTCACAAATGTAATTACCTTTGCTATCGCACCTCTATCTATCGAAAAGTGTTTGACCACAGTATTCTTGAATATATTAGCCAATCATCACTGGAACTTCGTTTTATAAGACTTCCTAACGTTAAGTTTTCCAGGAAAATCTCACTGGAAATTCAAGGAGTAATCGACTCATCTTCCTTGATATCGATCTTCTATTTATTTTATCCTACTGGATTATTTTACCTTAATCTACACTAGAATCCCCTAGGTGTTCGCCTGTGAATTTTAATGTTCATATTGCATCCGAGTTCTATAAAATGGGAAAATATCGCATTATATTCGATCTGATTCATTGCTTCGGGGAAATGTGAATGTGAAAATTATCTTATTTGAGAAACATCAACAATTGCAGCTTTTAGGTTTTCCGTGTTAAGCCTAAGAAACACACATGATAGGAAGCTAAAACTAAATTCCTTCCAATTCGAAGCCCCCGATTCGAACATATAAAACAGAAATCCAACTTTGGAGCCTGGTCGTAGATGCCAGGGGTTATCGGTGATAATAAATTATTACATCGAATGAGTGGTGGAGGGATGGAGGGGGGGTTATTACACAGGTAGGAAGGTTGGCATTTACGGTCATGCGAAATCCACTGTACGTGAAAATCTACTATTTTGATCAATTTTTCGCTAAATATATAATTGTTTCATTCATTCTGGCTCCTATTATAAATGCTGAAATTTATTGTACTGAAAAACTAGAGCTACTCAAAGAAGAAAGACAGTTTTGGAATCAGTGTAGAAAAATAACCAATACTTTTAGAGCACAACGTTATTTATTTTATTGAGCAGTGTTATTTATGTTTTATTATTGCATTCTTTTGCAAATATTAAATTATTTCATAATTTGCCATAACCTTCGGCAAAAATTTTTGAATACAAATATCTACTTAATCTTTTTACTTTAAAAAGGTTTCGTTGTGAATATACTTGTTATTTTTATCGCTGGCAGTTCAGTAATGAACTTTTAAATAATAGTAATTGAAATCCTCTATATATTCGTCTATATCATGTTTTTATAATCACTTTCTGTATAATTTCCTTTTGCCAATGATGGCGAATACCACTTATTATTAGTTTAATGTGCTATAAACTCAACAATGTTATTCGTAATATGTATTTCTTCTCTTCCTTTTATCCTTTCCGATGTCGGATTTGAGTTAAGTTTCTGATTTTTGACCGACCTATTTCTTCAATGCCTTTCTGTGCCTCATTTCTGTTACTACTATTTCTCCCACGTGTCTCTATTTTGAGAGTCGTTTTTGAGTCTTCGAAACAGTTTTTTTACTCCACTTCTGGTATTTCGTTCAAAGCTACCAGCGAACTCTTTTGAATGGCTTCCATCTACTCAAACTGACATCCAGGAAGTAGTTGGGGATGCATATTTTTTCAGCCATCCCCAATTATCCTTGAGCCATCATCAGTCGGGCTAAAGCTGAATTGTTCGGAAATATCTGACGGGTGTGATGAGTTTAGGGGCAGAAACCGGTATCGGGAGACACTTGTTGACGTTTGAGGGTGGCCGAGGAAATGAGCAATTATTACGTTATTACGGAGCAGGGGCAATAAATAAAAATTTCCTTGTTTTTTGAATATTTTTATTATTCTCCATGAGCCCACTTGCAAGTTTTCATGTATATATATATATATATATATATATATATATATATATATATATATATTAGCTAGTTATTCTTTAACTTGTTGTAGATATATATTTTAGTACTCCAAAAGGTTAGGTACATTTCCACCAAACTAAGTTAATTATAACCAAATTAACAATACCATTATTTTGATCTTGGCATCGTATTGAATTTCCACTAACAAAGTTACCTGACCCCAAATTCATTAAATCGCTTTTCATGAACATAATTAAAGGTCTTACCATAACAAGACCCTAATTTGGCCCAAAAGCTAGAGGCTACTCCATAACACGTATCGAATTATAAGCTCTCTCCGATAACAAGTCTTCAAACCTATCTACGAAAATGATATTAATTGGTGTACCCATAAATTAAGTCGGTTTTAGATATTGCACAAAATTTATCGTATTTATGACTTAATAGTGTTTTATCTTCTTAATAGTGTGTTCTATCTACAATATAATCCACATCATCATTAAGAATATTTGCCCATCTCTCTAACATACGTTCTATTTGCTTTTTGTAAAAGGAGGATGATTTGATAAGCAAAATATGTTTCTAGTGCAGTTTGATACAGCTGACATATGAATTTCTTTACAGAGAAAATATTCCATAGATCTGAAGAGACGAAGGGTGAGGACTTCTCAGCCTAACTCTTTGATTTTTTGCGTGGATGAGTCTAGCACTATAAGGTTTTGCACTTTTGTCTAGCACTATAACTAGCACTTTTGTCTAGCACTATAAGGCGTTTTTAGCACAATAATATTCACCGCTACTGGTTTCATCAGGATTCAGTCCGAGTAAGGTTTTTAGGGAAAGAAATATTGGAAAAGTTACCCGGAAAATGCGAGAAAAATTGGAAGTGCTTTTTTCTATGAGATTTTTGTATGAACTCAAGACCATAACTCACGATTCGAACGATGAATATGCGTAATTCTTTTTTTGTTTTGTTCGTTATGATCTTGGAAAAGTTTTTAGGAAAAAAAAACCAGCGAGTTTATTGAAATTTGGACAGGAGAACAAATGAAATAATATAAAACTCAATAGGTATTTATACTGTCGGAAAGATTTAAATCATCGTTCTTAAATATTTTAAACCAATCCTGACGTATTCTGCTAGTCAAGGTACGAGGGTACATTGAATTACTGGTGTTTGTGGCATTGATTAGTTTTTAAAACTCATAAAGCATCAAATATCCAACATGGAACTTATCCACGGTTTGCTCTTTCCATTATTATAGAGTTCACCTAATTTTTTTCAAAATTATAACTATAAACACGCTAAATATCAATATAGCTAAATAAAATATAGGTTATGTTATATTATATTAGGATTTTAAATTATATACTTGTAGTTTTTTAATGTTTCAAACGTTTATTATAGATTTTGCTCTACATAGGTTTCGCCTGATGGCTTTCTCAAGAATAGCTTGAACTAATAATAATGGTCAAACACAGTGTTTCTAAATATACAAGTAAAATTATTTCTTGTTTTTTTAAGGTTTAGTCTAATTATCCTAAATATCGGCTGGTAAAAACCGGGCTATTCAATTACAATATGATCTTATCTATTACCGGGGTGTTTTGGAAATTTAGCTGGTCATTCGTGGTTGTTATATAACTATTTCTTAAGGATTTTTTTTATTTCCAATATTTCTGGTAAGTCTAATTTTTTACTTTTCCTTTTGGAGTGCAATAATTTAACATTGCTTATATCTATAAAATGATTGTTTTCAATACAATGTGTAGATATTCCTGTGCTTTTTATATTATTTAAGATATCTTTTTTGTGTTCTGTTATTCTACAACCTATACTTCTACTACTTTGACCAATATGTACCGCTTCACAATCCTTATTGATAATTTTGTAAACACCCGATTTATCTAAAATATCCCTTTTATACTTATTATTAACTGACATTCTGCCTACATTAAGTTTATTTACACAAATAGTTTTACAAGCTAGTTTATTTAATGTTTTACACACTGTATTTTTTGTACTCTGTTTAGAAGTGTAATTAATAAATTTAAACCATTTGCCTTTTTGGTTTTTAATGTTATAGAATTATTGTAAATTCAACTTTTTTGTTTATTTTTTAACAATTGGTCAATTAATCCTTCTTTGTAGCTGTTGTTTTTTGCAATAACATTTTCAAATAACCAAGGTGAGGTGAGATAGGTGAGCTCATTGGAATACCGAGTTTTTGTTGATAACTCTCATTGTTATATTGAAAATAATCTTGTTCTGCGCAAACCAGGATTGCTGTTTTTAGTTTATGTTCGAAAATGTTATTTCTAATTCTAAAAATCCATCAATCAACACTATATCACACTGGCACAGATACGTGGACGATGTTTTTTGCATTTGGAATAGTACGGAAAGAAATTTACACACATTTTTAGGCCATTTGAATTCCGTAATTAAAATTAAATTAAAAAATATTCAACTCACTATGGAGATTGGACTTAATGATGAATTTAACTTCTTAGACATAAAGATAAAGGAAATATCTAATAGATCACAATTTGATATTTACAGAAAACCGACTACAACAGAACAGTTCTAAACAATCTTGGCAAGTCAAACTATCTCCTTTTGATAATCTAATACGTACGTTAGTTAGTTTTCCACCAAACAAAGATAATTTTAAGAAATAACTCTATATCGCTAAGCAGATAGCAAAAAAGCAACGACAACAAAGAAGGATTAATTGACAAATTGTTAATTCTATAATATTAAAAAACAAAAAGACAAATCGTTTAAATGTATTAATTATACTTCTAAACTGAGTAATACATGTGTAAAAGATTAAACTAGGTTGTAAGACTATTTGTGTACATAAACTTAGTATAGGTAGAAGGTTAGTTAATAATAAGGATAAAATGGATACTTTAGATAAATCGGGTGTATGTAAAAATGAACTGTAAGGATTGTGAAACGGTATATATCGGTATTTTTTTCCTTGATTTGGGTTTTTCGCCACTATCTAAAACACAAAAAATATCAAAAATACCTGTTCTTATGTAAAGCAAGAATCACTGGATAAGAATCAAAAAACCAAACGGAGACAAATTTCTCAGTGATTCTTTTTTGTTAATTTTTACTTTTTATTCATTGTGGTCAATGTAAGTATCGTTTACATACACAAAAAAATATATTTACATTCATTCCTTACTTTATATATTACAAATTAATATAATTTATTTTTTAGTTTAGTTTTGAAAACGGGGGGAGAGTACCCTCCGAAACATTAACGTTAAAAGTTTGTAAATTTTTTTATAACATTTTTATATCTTTAAAATTTTGTTCGTTAGGCAAATTTATTACAAAAAAGAATCACTGAGAAATTTGTCCATTTTTGATATTTTTTGAGTTTTAGATAGTGGCGAAAAACCCAAATAAAGAAAAAAAATATATGAACACCTCACAATCATTCAGACATTATTTGGTATATATCGGTAGAAGTGTAGGTGGTAGAATAAAAGAGCTCAGAAAGATATCTTAAATAATATATAAAGCACAGAACAACCAGCACAGAACTGGCAAGAATTGAAACAAAAAATTATTAAAACAGCCTTAAAGTTGGTCCCTTTACAAAAACGTAGAAAACATCCATGGTGGGATGAAGTTTGCGAGCAAGCAGTATTAAGCCGAAGTAAAGCATTCAAAGATTGGAACAGTCAAAAAACAGCAATAACCTATAACATCTTTTTGGAAGTAAGAAAAGAAACATCGAAGCTAATTAGACAAACTAAAAGAAAATATGAAAACAATCAACTTAATGAAATAGAAAAAGATTTCCAAAAAAATAACACCCGAAACGTTTACAAAATATTTAAAACTAAATTAACAGGCTATCAACCCCAAAGTCTTTGCTTCCAAAAGGAAAACGGACAATTAGCTGTAAATAACCAAGAGAATTGCAAAGAACTTGCGAAATATTTTGAACAAATACTAAACTCTCCTGAGCCTTTAAACAAATTACCAACACTAAACCCTAAACAAACAAACCCAGATTCATTACCACCGAATGAAGATGAAATAATTAGGCAAATCAAGCGGCTTAAAAATAACAAAGCTTCTGGTGAAGATGGAATCACTGCTGAACTTTTGAAATCCGCTGGTCCAGGTACAATCAAGGAAATAACCAAAATTCTACAAGAAGTTTGGCGAACCGAACGGATTCCGGAAGATTGGAAAGATGCTTTAATCCATCCACTTCACAAGAAAGGAAATAGAACGGATGTAAACAACTATAGAGAGATATCTCTTCGCCCAGTTTGTTACAAGATTCTATCTCAATGTCTACTAGACAGAGCACAAGGACAGTTGGAACCTAAAATTGGTGAATATCAAGCAGGTTTTCGACCGGGCAGATCCTGCCCTGAACAGATCCTGAATCTAAAGTTGATCGTAAGACATCAAAAACTGTACAATAAAAATCTCGTCTGTACATTTGTGGATTTCAAAAAAGCATATGATTCTATAGACCGCGAATCTTTATTCCGAATCTTGAAAAAACAAGGACTAGATCTGAAAACGCTGGCAATTATTAAAGCAACATTAACTAACACAAGGTCAAAAGTTAAATTCATGGGTGACATCTCAGAGCCCTTCGAAATTAAAACTGGAGTGAGACCAGGGGATGGACTCTCGCCACTCTTATTTAACTGTGTTCTAGAAAAAGTAATACAGGAGTGGCGTGAAAAAAAGTCAGCCCTGAATATTGACCAGCCCATTAAACTGGGGAGAACCAACATCAAAATTGAATGTCTGGCGTTTGCTGATGATCTAGCAATTTTGTCTCAAGATGTATTAACGGCACAGAAACAGATTGAAATCCTAAAAGAAACAGCAGAAAAGGTAGGACTCCAAATTTCCTTTGAAAAGACACAATACATGACCTGCAACAGACTAAGAACACCATTTCTAAAATCAAAATATGGTAACATCAGACGAGTCTCTCAATTCAAATATTTGGGTGAAATAATCACGGAAAATGGGTTGAAAAAGCGACCAATAAGAGTAGATGTCAAAAAATGGAAACGGCATTGAGACAAAATATTTATAACAAAAAATGCCTATCTAAAAACACAAAACTGAGATGGGGCAGAAACGCTTATTTTGAATAGAAAGAGAGACATAGAGGACATTGAAAAGAAGGAAAGAAAAATCATAAGAAAAATCCTAGACCCCAAACAAATAAATACAACAACATACCGACTTCGAGAAAATCAAGAAATCAAACAATACACATATATACATAGCGATATGAGAAAAAGAAGACTTAAGTTTTACGGACACATAAAACGGATGAATCCAAATAGGCTAACTAGACAAATAGTCGAATTTTATGAAAATAGGAGTAGAGCTAAAGTAGAAATAATTAAATGGATTGCTGCAATTAAAGAGGACCTAAGATCAGCAAATATTACGAAAAGTGAAATTCAGGATAGAGGCTGTTTCAGACACAAGGTTGACGTTTGGAACGTTGGCCAGAGAGAAAAATGTAGGAAGACTGGAACAACTTGGTCTGACGAAAGAAAGAAAGCTCATAGCGAAAGAATGAAATTAGTATGGGCGCAAAGGAAGGCTAACAACAACAAACGCCTCTACTTGTACTTCGCGTGGCCCACCCGGGCCCATACGTGAATAATAATAATAAAGCATAGAAATGTCTACACGTTGTGTTGAAAGCATCATTGACGCAATCATTTTATATATATATATATATATATATATATATATATATATATATATATATATATATATATATATATATATATATATATATATATATATATATATATCCAGAATTATATCCCATAAAATAGTATTATAAATTAATATGCATCACCATTGAATGTTGAAAATTACGATAGGATTACATTAAAACTCAGATTCTTTTCCGATAGATGATGGTTTAATCACAAATGTCATTGTATTTCTGAATGCAGCTTCCATTCTACTAACTAAATAAATTTCAAGCCTATATGGCTTTTATTTGGACAGTCTTCCAAAGCACGTAAGTGCAGAATATGTTTTCATCTAATGGTAAAGAGCGAATTTCGTGTATTCATTAAACATTACTTTTTACGAGGAAAACATCACGCAAATCCCGGGCTAAATAAAAGCCCTCAACCCCGAGGATGCTTGCTGATAGCTTGCTGACACAAACCGGAAGGACCGGAAAGCTCAGTAGAAACTGGTAAGAGGCTGGTAACAGGGCTAGCCAAAAAAACCAGGATAAATAATACGATACGATCACGCAAATCAAAGAAAAGATGAAAAAATAACTATAAAAACTCTGTTCTTTTACATGTCATGGTTTATGAGACGTTTGCTAAGTTTTAATGTGATCGAACCTGCTCTAGTGACGCTCCGCACTCTTTACGCTCCATTGAGGTGACTCCATTGAGGTGAAAGAAATTGTCGACAAAATTGAAGTATTGAACAAAACAATTGTTCAGATGATAAAGATCCCAAAGAAACGCATACGGAACGTTATGAACATTTAGGCATGATAACGCTATCATTGCGATGAGTGCCGCGTTTGTGTACTGTGAACTAAGAACAGAAGGGAACGAAATCGAATTATCACTTCACAGTGGTATTTAAATATGTATAAGCGTATCCCAAGTGGCGATTCGTAACTGTTGATGAAACCTACATTTCTTACTACATACTAGAAACGAAGAAATAGACAAATCAGTGGATTTTACCCGGCAAACAAAATCTGCCCCGAAGAACACGAAGAAGCTTCCTTCGGCCGGAAAGGTACTGTTTAATGCAAAGACCTTGTAATAATTCATAATACTTAAGTACTACTAACTGCTAATCTTAATAACTATGAAAATTTTGTTTATATGATTTAGCAAAATGTTTAATTTTTTTTCTTTTATTAATTGATAGACTCCCTAATCAATTTAGTTTTTTACATTAATTTTTATTATATAACATTTTAAAATTATCGTTCAAATTGTGATTTTCTAACATAAAGTGGTTTGCATAATGAGAATTATGTTGTTCCTTAATACAACTTCTTTTATATTCATTGAACCTAGTAAAAAAGACCTTTGTCAAACATAGACTATTGGGCACCAACCGCGCTCAATTAAATAAACTCCTGATTGATAAATTTTCTTCGTCACACTTTTATTGTTTTTAAGACATCTTAGACTATTATTTATTTTGAAAGCAATCTATATTGTTTGTTTTTGATAAATGTTTAAGAAAAATGTTTGTAACTTTTCCTGTATATATAATTGTTTTGTACGCGGTATTTTTAATGTCATTGACATGATATATTAAATTAATAGTTTATTATAGCATTTTTATTAATTATTTTATTTAAAATATTTGGGTCGAATTCGTTATTTATTGCGATCTGTTTGATGACATTCAATTCTTTGTTATAATTATCTATTGACATTGGTATATCTAATAATCTATGTATAAATGAGTTAAATGCTTCCATCTTTTGTGAATATGGAAATATTTGTTATATTTCTAATTTTAATTAATAATTTATTATTTTTTAAATATTTCATATTCATCTTAGTATTTCATAGGCTTTCAAGAGTTCATCTATGAGGTTTTTATAGTTTTCATCTTTCTTGTTACCCAGAAATCATTTCACTACACTTCTAAATTGCCAATTCCTTTTCATTTAATTTTTCTTGAAAACGGAAATCACTTATAGCCTATTTATTGAAGAAAGAAACTAAACCCAAACATATTCACGCATATTGCACGTGATCGTTACAGGACCGCATTAAGAACTGTCAACTTCATCAGCTGGGTCCGTATCAGACATTTTGTGGAAACAAAATACCATTATTAATAATTCGAATGCAATTCAATAAATAAAAAAAACTCACTGCAGTGTATGAGTTATCGTCGCAAACCCTGTGTTTCTGTCGACCGGCAACCTTCCTATTATCTGGGTTTTCATTGGTGGTTTAAATTGGCTGGTATGATTCCCACCAATAGCAGGGACTCTCAGCGTTTCTGACTAAAATATCACGTGCTGATCACGCGTTGATCATTGTTTATGTCGACTGTCTTTCTTCGGTGACTAGACTTTAGAAGCTTTCTTAGTTCAGATACAATAAATATGCCTTCTTTTAGTTTTGTGTCACTTAACTATATAGAAAATATTTCTTTCACTACTTTTTTACATTAGTACAGTTTTTCATTAGTCCAAGCTTGATATGGAGAGGCGGAAAAGCACTTTTTTTGGTTAACAAAGGGGGTATATTTTATGTTTGAAGCACACATGTTCAAAAGAAGCTCTATGATGCCAATTTTTCTTACTGTCAGGTTCCTTTGTTGCGTTGCTGTCCCATAGATACATTGGTTTCTTTCATTGTCACTTAATGGGCAAAAGCAATATAGAAGCAAGTTCCGATTTTTGTTTTGACAACTCCAGGTCACGTATCAAATCCTTTAATCTATTCAGTTATTAAGTGAGGTTCACTGGTAGTTGTTAAAAATGTTGGGTCACAACTGATGTTCTCAGGAAGTTGTGGATCAGATCCACAACTTCCTGAGAACTTTCTGAGAACCCTTCCAGAAGGGAAACATGTTGTCCAGATTTAAAGGGTACCGATAGTTCCTGCCTATTTAGATACTGAATTTTATCCTTTTGCTTTTCTGTAATCCCTTCTGTTTTAGCGATACAAAAGTAGCAATCACTTGCATGGTCATTAGGTTCTCTCCACATTGTGTGGAACAGCCAGAGGAACCAGAGGACAACTCATACAGCAAACATGAGGAACCCAACTTTTGTCTTTCCAATTTCCAATTTGGTACTGAAAATATAAAATATAGGTTTTTTTGACTTCTTCGGATATAGATCTCTAAAATGAATCGTTCGCATATATAACAATACTTACCCGCTGGATTTTTACAAAATGGACGACTAAAATTTGCCATTTTATATAAAATCCCCTTAAACACTTGACTGCCCATAAACGAAACAGAAACAATCTAAACTATACAAAGCAATAAAACTGCCCTTAAAGGTTCGTAGAGTACTGTGGAAATATCCCCATTACGGTCTTGTGGTAGTTCCTACTTTGTCTAGTATCACCTACCTCATTTAAATATACATAGGGATTATCTGTGTGATTATAAAAAGCTTTTGTTTTAGAACAAAAATTTATGACTAATAGATATATCTACACGTTTTCAACTTCACGACAAAATCTCGGCCGTAATAAAACATCTCTTAAAAAGTATCGTCACCAGTAGTGACCCGCTCCAAAAAATGAGGATTATTTTCAATACCTAATCATTGTCATATCATATCATACCCAATTAATTGGTCAAAATCAAATGAACGGTTATGTGAATTAAATTTAATTTTTCTCCGACCATTCTGACCGTCAATCGAGAAACAGAACGCACAATATCCCGGATTCTGTGGACATTTTCATCACTTCTTACAGTGGAACCTTTTCGTTTTTCATCGAGCCTAGTTTCTTCGAGCCGAGTTTTAGCCCTCTGAAAATGCATTAAATCACGTGAAAACCTGGACCATTGACAAGACACTGTTTTCATAGGCCTGTTAAAGTTTTGCAAACCCAATTCAAACTAGTACCAACTTGGCCTCGTTTTTTGTCATGATATTGGTGACATCAATTGAATATTTTTTTAACCAGTCTCATTTCTTTATTTACATACCTCGTATATTATTCGACAAATTCAATGCCTTTGACTCATAACCTACTTGGATTACAAATTGATTTAGTTGAATGAAGAACTGCTTCAGACTATTTTAAAAATCTCGTAAAGAAGCAGTTCTAGAAAAGAATTGAAATAAATTGGGAAAAACCCTCAACCAAGTATGGTTATACGTCAAAAAAATGAATCTAAAACTTTAACGAAACTTCGTAATTAAAAATCTTATAAAATATGGTAATACAATGTTCTTGTTTATTATCTTCTGATTACAAAATGCTGCGGAAGTTTCAATTTCAGCAAATACTTTTTCGGAGTTTATTTTTGAGTATTATGAATAATGTTGTCAATTTTTGCTATTTAACATTCAGAAGTTGGTCCATCCGTTTTTAGTAATTCGTGAAAACCTTTTAATATTCGGTTGTAGAACTTTAAAAATCTTAATTAAATTGAAGTAGATGCAAATTAAATAAAGGGTGTCTGAATATTTTTCGTTTTTGATACCTAAAAAATAAAACATCAGAATTAATTCAAATTTGATTAATTGCTGTTAAATTGGAGAGTAATTTTTTAATTTTTATTTACGAAAAGCAACCATCCATAAATGCGCACCACCTGCTTCTTCACACTAATTTAGCCTGAAACTGAAATGTTCAATCAGTC
The DNA here is from genome assembly GCA_031761425.1 of Cosmopolites sordidus. Lineage (NCBI taxonomy): Eukaryota > Metazoa > Arthropoda > Insecta > Coleoptera > Curculionidae > Cosmopolites > Cosmopolites sordidus. Next base: position 14,345 of record JARFXV010000585.1, read on the forward strand.
GCTGGAGCATCGCTCTCGGAATCGCGTGTATTTCGTTTGTTATTCTTTGCTTTAAAACATTTAAGTTTTGTGATAATGGGTTGAAAGCCTTACTTTTTAGGTAGCCCCATAGGAAAAAATCAGCAGATGTTAAATCTGGACTCTTCGGTGGCTAGATTAGTCCCCTCAGCGACTAATCACTCTTTCAAGGAATAGATCGTAACGAGCTGCTAAATAATCATTCGTGGCGTGGGAAGTTGCTCCATCTTGTTGGAAAACTATGTTGCGGTTGTAGCCAATCGAGTTTTGCATTTCTGGAGCCAAAAAAGTCTGGATGATGTGGCAATAACGATCGAAATTAACAGTCTGAACACGACCACGCTTATCTTCAAAAAAATAGTGGCCGATAATTCCCTCGCTGGATATGGCAGCCTAAACGACAACTTTAGGTGAGTGACTTGGTTTCTGGTGCAGATTGTCGCACAATATGTGTAATTTTGTTTATTCACCTGACCTTTAATGTGGAAATTCGATTCATCAGAAAACCATATTTATTGATGCTCCTAAAATGATTTTTCATTGTCCTGCAGAATTCGACTCGTTTAACTGAATCATCGGGCTTCATCTCATGCACAATAAGAATTTTGTATGGGTGGAAAATGTAAATCTTTGCGAATAATGCGATGAATCGTGGAATCGTGGAGAGAAGCTACCCAGATCGTCTCTAACAGACTGGCGAACGCGATCAATATTCGTGCTCTTTCTTGATGTCCTTTTGCGCCCTGTTGATTTATCCGGCAAGTGTTTCCAGTCTCTTTAAATTTGCAGACCCAATGCTTGATTAAATTTTCACTTTGCATATTTCTCATGGTCGCTAAATTAAAATGTATTCTGTACAGATGTCGAACAATAGGGTAGGAGTCGTTGTTTTTATAAAACGCTCCCCCCGCTATCTGAATAGGGTCTTCTTATTCTTGGCGAAAGAGCATATGTCGGTACCCTGACGAATCTAACCACCAACAGACAAAACATATGCCCTCCAATGTAAGGGATGGGTGGGGCTCGCTCCCGCATTTAATAACAAATATTAAATCAATAAAAAATGCTAAAGTTCCAGGGAACGACTATTTAAAAGTTGAAATGCTAAAAGCTGGTGATCTTACATAAATACTGAGAAAATTGTACTCAAAATGCCTCCCCAGAAGAAAAAGTACCCAACTTATGGAAAAATGCTGAAGTGATTTTTCTACATAAGAAAGGAGTACATGAAAATTTGAAAAACTACCGCCCAATAAGCCTTCTTTCACTAATGTACAAAGTTTTCACCCAGATAATAGCTAAAAGAATTTTAAGAATACTGAATGATGCACTACTAAGAGAGCAAGCAGACTATACAATATCTGACCTGGCCGAGCTCCGTTTGTTTCGCTATCCTATACATATTCAGTTGCAGTCGGAACAAGATATTTTGTACACCTCATGATTTTCTACTTTAACTTTGTCCTTTACAGGATGTTTTCAACAGTTTGTGTATTTTTGTCTCTTGTCTGATCTTTCGCGCTTTGTAATGCCAAGCATACACCTTTGCATTCCCAAAAAAAACTTTTCTCTTCAGACAAAATGGGAGTTTATTCTTAAACACTGTGTTGAGCCTGACAAATACCTGCCAGCCACACTTCACACGCCGTTCCAGTTCCCGGGCAGTATCACCCTCCATTGAAATCCTTTGTGCAAGATATATGTACTGGTCCACCACCTCTAAATCGTTTCCTATGATAGATATTTTTCTGTTTTCAGCAAATTTGTTGAACATATCCTGACTCTTTTTCAGGTTTATTTTCAAGCTAAATGTTTCTCCCGTCCTTTGCCGCTCTTGTATGCGTTTTTGTAGTTCATCTGGGTATTGTGGGTGGTGCTGGGAGTGTGACTGAAGACCGATATTATCTGCAAATCTAAGTGGCTTAAGTATGCCCCATTTATTTTTATTACATTACAACAAACGGTATTGAGTCATCCTGCCGTACACCCCGTTCTATATTGATTTTAACTTCAAGATCATCCATACGAATTGTCGTTATAGCTTCATCATACATGGATCTCAGTAGATTCACATAGGCTGTGTCTATCTCTTGATTAAGCAATGTATCCATTATGGCTTGCTTTGATACTGAGTCAAATGCCTTTTAGTAGTCAATAAAAGCCAAGCACAGTGGCATGGTGTATTCATTGTGCCTTTCTGCGGCCTGTTAGCGAGGCGATGTGACGACAGATGGACAAAAGCAATCCTGGGATGGATACCGCTTAATCATAAGCGTCCACGAAGAAGGTCTAAAATAGGATGAATCGATGACGTCATCAAGTATATTGAACCAGAATGGCAGAGGAAAGCTCAGGACCGTGCGGGTTGGAAGCATGCTGAGGAGGCCTTCATCCCGCAATAGATCGACAATGACTAAATGATGATGATGATGATGATATCAACGTATGTTGGTTATACGTGTGATAAATTGAATGCTACAAGATAGAAAATGTATATGAAAATATACATTCTAGACACAAAGGTGAATTCTGTAAGATAACTTTTTTAACCTCAAATTCAGAAATGTCACATATTAATCTCTCTTTTTAGCTATAACTCATCTTTTTTTCTCAGCTGGTTGCGCGACGTTGCCAGACTTTTGGTCGAGCTTTGGGTTATTAATCGAAAGTTGAAAAAAAAGTTTGACTTCAATTATTTAAATAATTATATCGGTAATTCGATATTATACATATATAATAACATTCTGCAAATATTAATTTTTATTATGTGCTATTTTTTATTCTATGTAAGTGGGAAAATTAATAGTGAAAAAATAGAAAAATCCGTGGCGGAGAAAATTCTACCATAAGAGACATATCATTTTTCGTACAATTTATCTAAAAACCTAGATGGTGAATAATTTTCAAATTTTGAGCACAGTTCAATTACATATCCTTTGTCACAATTACCGAAGTTCAAGTCTTAGATTTGGAAACTCGTTTTTCCCACATTCGCTCGTATTTCCTTAAAACCAAGAATATATTTATGCTTTACACACGACACTATTTTGGTCACCCAATTTTCTTGATTGCGATTTATTTTTTCAAAAATCTATCAGGTAACATTCACCTAGCTCAATATTAATCTAATTATTCTTATCTATCCTATTAGGTCATTTCTTATACAGACATTTCTGGTATGGAACAGGTGGTTGATCTGATAATGTTGACATGGTTAGCGAAATACACGTCGCGAAATTAAAAACAAGCTTAGTGATTTTTAAACCCAAAGAAATCTACAACTAAACATCAAATCACTTTCTTGAACTCGAAATGCGTTTTGCGAACCGTGTTAGTATCATCAGGAGATGATTCAATTTAAATCATCAATTTGAATCATCTGAAGATACTAACATGATAGTGAAAGGCGCATCGAGAAGTAAAAAACGTGATTTAGTGCTTAGTGGTAAATCTTTTCGTGTTTTACGCCAAAGGTTCCAATAGCAGGATTGGTGATGTTTTGTTGTAAGTCTCTTTGAGTTTAGTCATTATTAGGTAGTGAAACTTTAAGCAAAATAATTGCACCAGTATACAATAAGGAATCAATGGGGCATGTAACAATGTTTAACCTCCAAACTTCCAGTTCAAAATATCAGAATAGGCCGTCTATAAATTCTTCGCCCTTACATGTAATATATAGGGGCTATTTACAATAGATTATCGAATTACGAACCAACAATTGCGAACCTAATTGGCGGAATGCGGTCAGACAATGAAATAGGGCTCGGATCCCCTCCAGATAAAATACGGTCTAAAATATTAACGACGATCCACTATCGACTGCCCATCGTCGTATTTACTAGACGCGCGTTTCTCTTAATTTATTCACAACATCAAAAGGATGATGACACGAGGGAAATGGCAACGGATTTAGGCAAATTACATTTTCTGTTCGGTTGGGCGATGAAGCGTGATTCCGACGCATCTATACTCTGTACATAACACAATTGAGAGGTCTCAGTTTTTGTAATTTACCCATTGCTTATTGTGCGGTTCATTTTATCGTTGGTTTTTTACAAAATAAACAAATTTAACAAATAGGTCGAAATATATATATATATATATATATATATATATATATATATATATATATATATATATATATATATATATATAATATTTAAATATATATATATATATATATATATATATATATATATAATATTTAAATATATATATATATATATATATATATATATATATATATATATATATATATATATATGTAACATATATATATATGTTAGTTCGCAGTGTTTCGCGGATGGAAGAATACGCTAGACTATTAGTCCTAATAGTGATTAGGTCCTGATTTCAGTCTTCAGACAAGCATTGAGAATGCCAAGTGTGACCTTGGCGAAACGTCTACACGTTCCCAACAAACGGGACACAAACGATCGGATGTACTCCCGGACTAATAGTCTAGCATATATATATATATATATATATATATATATATATATATATATATATAATATATACAAAATATTAACTATAGTGTACGATACGAAGGTACAGTGAAAAATGAGATAATAAAGGCCTACAAAAAAAAAAAGTTTTGGTGTCTAGGATTTTTGAATTGATTTTAGCTATATTTGAGCCACTTAGTCTAAATAGTGTATATTTGCCCTATTGTCAGTCTGCTGTTGCGTTAGTTCCAGGAATATCCACTAGATGGCATTAAGCATTGCCTTTCCGGTCACTGAAGTGACCTTCAACGCTTGAGTTGAGGTTAGTTTGTGAGTTCTCATCGTATAGGGTAGATCGAAGATGGCATCGCGTGATATTTGTGTTTTGCAGAGTTGTTGTTGAGATAAAGTTAAGCTAAAACGTACTGTGTGGTAGATTGTTGCCTTTGTGTCGTTGAATAAAAATAAAATCAGTTCAAGTAGAAGTTGTGTAAATCATCCTAAAGTATTTTGCAACATTTGTGGACAATACACGTTTAAAAAAAGCAGAAAAATTTTTGGTAACTTTGTCAAGAGCGTATCTTGGATACTTTGGTGTTATGTTTGGTGATCAAGATAAAATCTGGGCATCGTATCTGGTCTGTAAAACTTATACAGAACATTTACGATGGTGGGCTACCGGGAAAATAAAAAATCTAAAATTCGGCGTACCGATGGTTTGGAGAGAACCGAAAACCGACTTCGATGACTGATATTTCTGCCTAGTAAGGAGGGTATTTCTGCCTACTGGAATCAATCGAAAGAACCGTAGCAAGTGGACTTATCTTGATTTAGTTTTTGCAAGACGCCCGGTCCCAAAGAAAGTACCGATCCCAACGTTTGACCAGCTACCTGAGCTTTGTGTTGATGAGTATTGTCCCTCTGATAGCCCTTCTGATGCTAATGAAGGTGACAATGATTATGAAGAAATGTCAACAATTCCTTAACATTTCAACCAGGATGAGTTAAATGATTTCACTAGAGATCTCAACCTGTTAAAAGAAGATTCTAGATTGAATGACAAAAATTTACTGGAACAAGGAATCAATATTACTTTTTACTGTACAAGAGAAAGTGGTAGGCTACCATTCTTCTCCCAAGAAGACAATCTTGTATTTTGTCACGAAATTAGAAGACTCCTGGAAAAAATGGGTCTTCCTGAATATTTTCCATATGATTAGCGCCTATTTATTGACAGCTCAAAGTGAAGTTTGAAATGTGGGTTTCTACACAATGGAAACAAATATGGTTCAATACCAATTGCTCACTAAACTTGAAGAGATTTACCACTAAACACCAAAACGCTTTTTTGAACTGCTCGACGCACGTTTCGCTAACTATGTTAGCATCATCAGGAGATGATTTAATCTCAATGCGTCGAGCAGTTCAAAAAAGCCTTTTGGTGTTTAGTGGTAAATCTCTTCAAGTTTAGTATTTCACACCAAAGGTTCAGAAGCATTGACAGAATTGAACCAATTGCTCACTCAATGAAAATGAAAGATTTCACCAGAATATTAAAAATTTGGAGTACCGCCACAAAGTAAGATGAGATACGCACATGATGGCAGATTTACTACTGAAGTTTAAAAAGGGACGGTTCCAAAATACATTCAAGAACGTCACGGAAAAGAAGCTTCTGAAGTGTTCAGTTATTAGTTTTATCAATGACTTTTCCTCCATCTTTGTATATATATTGTATAAATTAATGCCATATTTGAATTCAGGGCATCAACTTCCTATGAAATCAGCTCCAAATACTCCGGCACCGACACAACTGTTGGCCTTTGTAATTTTTAAATGAAATTTTTTTATTTAAAATTGTAACCCAATATACTTCACCCAACGATTTTTTACCTTTTTTATCCTTCCAAAAAATACGACTCTGCAAAAAAGTCCTCTGTTTCGGCGATCTATTTATTTAATTGTGAATGTATTTCCAGCCAACCATTCATATTTAAAAAGAGAAAACAGTCGGAGGAGGCCAAATCCGGAGAAAGGGGTGAAGGAGACATCAATTCGTAGCGCAAATTGACCAATTTCATTTCTCTAATGGCATACGAATCGATTGAATTAGGCTTTTCTTTCTGTTTTTTATTAGGTTACAAATGTTTAGCATTTACTAGATTTACCACTAAACACCATCACTCTTTTAAAATTATCGACGCACATTTCGCTAACCATGTTAGCATCATCAGGAGATAATTTTAAAACTAAACTATGCTTTATTTTTATGGTAACTGTACCTAATGAAGCGTGTAAAAATCATGGACCGTGAAGTTTACTGAGCGTTACAATAATAATTGGAAAAGTTGACTGAACGGAATAGGTCCTTTATCCCGGTTCATGGTTTTCTTACATTTTTCTATTTGAATATTTTCATACGCATCGAAAGCTTTAGTGCTTTTTACTTTTAACCAGTCTTAAATTACTAATATCTATATTTAGTCATGTTCGATTGCATGTTAGGCAACACAAGATTTTTCATTTCTCCTATATCTAATGTGGACAATGTGTTCTTTATATCTCGTTAATATGGATCTTTTAGTTTGCCCAATAGACCTTCAATTACAATCTTGACAACTAATTTCTTAAATTCCCACCTTGTCATGTTGATCTACTTTATCCTTTGGAGGACTTATTATACGATTTGTACACAACCTTAATGTCCACTTTTTTCAAAATCTTGTCTAGCCCTCGTGTTAACTGGACATCAAACATTATTGCCATGAAATTATTTTTGTTCCGATCCTTTTGAAAAGTCGAAGATTCTTTCAATAATTATTCTTACAAAACCTTATCCCACGTTTGTACCGATATAGTTTTATGAAATTTTTAATCATTCTTCACACAGTTGACTCATTTGGAACAGATTTTCACAAAACAAAAATTTTTACCAAATTTGTAGTGCATTTTAACAATAATAATACTTTGTTTTTTTCGTATAGCGTTCTATATTTCCTAACCGATTAACATAGGACATATTCAAAATATATTTCAATGATTCCCTTCGTCTAATGAGTTTTAAAGGTATCTAAAATTAGTTGACCTAACGACTAAAATAAGGAAGTTGTACTCATGTAATGAGGCCTCGTGTAATTAATTTTAAATATATCTGTAATTATTTATTATAACGCTTGAAATAAGGAAGTTGTATTTGGCGATAGGTATATTATGACATAATATAACTTTTAAATATATATTTTACTTTAAGTATTTTTTTCATTTATAAACTAGCTTGGTTTTTTGAAGCGTTATTGCACATCATTTTAGACTGTCTCTACTAACAGAGTCTAGTAATTTTTTTATTTTGACTTTCTTAATTAATCTCATGGCCATTTTTCCAACAATGAAATGTATTATTGGCATTAAAACGTGAGTTCTGCCTGGATATACTTAGAGAACAAAGTTGGAATCAAAAAAGGATAAATTTTAAAGAAAAATATATAAAAATTCTAAATAATTAAATGTTATTTCATATTACGAGAGTTGCTATTTATGGCTCCGGAATTGGCAACAATGGTGTTGCTGAGGCCATCTGACATATACATCGTAAAATTTGACATTGTTAACTGTATACATACTCAGAACATTTTGTGTGTTGTTTAGTGAAAATTTCATCTCAGTCAAAAAATGGAATTAACTCGTGAGAATTTTCTGGATTATTTGAATAACAGTACAGCGATCAACTTAGTTCGACTTTTGGCAATGCAGCACTATCTAAAACCATTGTATATCACTTGTCTGGTGAATTCAATCGTGGTAGTCATTCGCTCACGGACGAATTTAAAGAAGGGCGTCCAAAATCGGTTGTTGTGTCCGAAAACATCGATACTGTGCGTGAATTGATAAAGTAAGATCGTCATGTGACATACCGTGAGATTGAGGCATTAATATGACAAGCATTCCCAAGAGTTTGGACATTTTGGACCCCATGGACATTGAACCGTGGAAGATTTGTGCCCGTTAGATTCCGCATAATTTGACAATCGCTCAGAAAAAGTCTTGTGTCGATTGGTGCTCAAAAACTACAATCGTGGTGCGTCAAAAGCCGTGTACAACATCTACATAGATGACAAATCTTGAATCTATGCGTATAAGCCTGAAAGTAAACATCAGTCGACTGTAAGGGTCTTTCAAAATGAGCCAAACCCAACAAATGTTGTTCGCACAAAAAGCAATTCGAAGCAAATGGTCGCCTGTTTTTTGGGATAAATGGGCATGTGGCTGCAGTGCCACTAGAAAATTGTAAAACGGTCAATTCTGACTGGTACACAACCATTTGTTTGCCAGAAGACTTTGAAGAAAAGAAAAAACAACAGGCGACGCGGAATCATTCTTCACCATGACAACGCGAGCTCTCACACATCAAACTAAACAACTCAATATGTGACCGACCAAAACAGCGAATTGATGGGTCATCCGCTGTAGAATCTTGATTTGGCACCCATTGATTTATTTTTGTTCCCGTAGGTGGAAAATAAACGACGTGGTCAACGATTTTCGTCGCCAGAAGAGGTTGATGCGTTCTAAATGCATGTTTTTGAGATACCTCAATGGAAAAAATGCCATGGAAATTGATTCAGACATGTGCAAAAGCATATCGATCATAGCGGAGAATATTTTGAAAAACAATAAAACCATTTTAATGATATTTTTTTAACTTATTATTACGGATACTTAAATAGCAACCCTCGTAATCGTCATATTCAATGGACAGAGTGCGTGTTTTGCATTAAGATGCTTTACGTAAAATATAAACAATTAGCTTATTTATTCAGCATAAATATTAGGTTTGTTTTAGTGCTATTATAAATCAATTTATCTAAATACTTATTTATAAATAATTATTCAACGTAATTAATTACTAAATTACATCTAACATCTTAACACATGTTTCCGCATTGTAGTGAAGTTGCTAAGCATGTACGTAATTCTAAAGCAATTTGGCATGGTGTCAGAAAAATACTGATTTTTCATTTATATCGTATTGTCCGGAAATATCGTATTGTCATTTATATCGTATATTGTCCCTTGTCCAAGGGATTTTTCCAAGAGAATAAGAATATATATATATATATATATATATATATATATATATATATATATATATATATATATAGAAAAGCTTTGCCATTCCTTCATCTGCCATCCAAAGCGCCAGCAAGTATCTCCCAAGACCGTTTTATGGCCTTAAGCCGTCATCAGCTGGGCTCATTGCTGGCCATCAATTGTACCATTGTACTGTTAGCTGCATATGCTAAATAAAGTGTGTATTTATTTATTTATTTATTTATTTATTTATTTATTTATTTATTTATTTATTTATTTATTTATTCTGTGATAACTGCATTTTCAAGTTCCCTCAGGTTTCTAGGTTCAGGAATATGACGTTTCACATTTCTTTTGGGGTAATCCCATACATGTTCGATCGGATTCAGATCCGAGCTTTTCGGTAGCCATTGCATAATTGGTATACCAACTTGATTAAGATAATCGAGTACCTCCCTAGCCACGTCAGTTCGAGAGTTGTCTTGCATAGGCAAGAAATTGGGTCCCAAGAAATGGCCAAAAGGCATCACATGTTCTACTACAAAATTATCTAGATAGTAATCAGCATTCATGAATCGTACGCACAGGAACTTACTCTATACGAGCATCAAAGCAGATGCCGCTCCAGAACATAATACCCCAAATGGAATCCTTGCAGAGATATTGTAAGTAGCAAACCTCTCTCCTGGTCTTCGCCATACTCGTTCACGACCATCTGGATATTTTAGGCTAACCCTAGATTTGTGTGTGAAGAAAACTTGTTTCCAATCATCCACAGACGAATTTTGATGATTTATATATATATATATATATATATATATATATATATATATATATATATATATATATATATATATATATATATATATATATATATATATATATATATATATATATATATATATATATATATATATATATATATATATATATATATATATATATATATATATCATTAAACATCTTCTAATTTCTTGTATTTGGTCATTTTACCCAGGTGATAGCTGAGAATAGGTAATTATTAAAATTACGTTAAATTTTTGTGCAGGCAAAGTAAAGTTTCCTAAAATTTAATAAACAATCAAGAATCATCTTATTATCTTAACTAACTCAAAATACACAGACGAGATTTAAGATGTTTATGATATTGGAGATTAAGCCTCAGGATACTTGTTAAACTTCTTTACAAGACAAACACATCAATATACATTTAATTTTTGTCATTTAATTAACAGAGAATGTATTTGATTTTCTCTTTCTTTTGTATTCCGGGTGAAATTACAAAAGTCCTTTTTTTTCAACTTTGCCACCTTTCAATTATATACATTTAGACCGCGATTTTTCCAACTCTGCAAAATAAACGAATGCCTCAGCTTTCACCTCATCATTTGAAGTGTATTGTCGTCGTACAGCAAGTCCTCCTGCAGTAAGACACTTCACATCTGACCGCCTCAAAAATTAATGTATTGGATTTTGAACTTCGCAGTCACCCATCATAAAGCCCGCACCTCGCTCCGCAGGATTACCACTTGTTCCGGTCCATGGCTCACTTTTTTGGGACGAAATCAAGACTAAAAATTCATTGTGGTGCCGAAGAAGAATAAAGTTAATAGCTCAAAAATGGATTGAAGTCATCGAAAATAACGACCTATATTTCGGGAAATATCTTATAGGTATATTTTTTTTAAACATTGAATTAGGAAATACCTTAAAAAAAAACAAAAACATTAGTATCAATCATTTTAAACATTATTCTAATTTCTAAATAAGGATATGCCCCAGGATGTGACCTAATACGAGGGTTGCTATTTATGTATCCGGAATAATAAATAAAAACAAATATCATTGAAAATGGATTTATTGTTTTTCAAAATATTCTCCACGATGATCGCACTTTTGCATACGTTTGAATCAATTTCCATAGCACTTCTTCCATTCCGATTGAGTAATCTCCAAAACATGCATTTTAAACGCCCGATCAACTCAATCAACCTCTTCTTCTGGCGTCGTTTTGATGACACTAGCCTTCTTTTGAGCGATTGCTAAATTATGCGGAATGTAACAGCAATAAACCTTTTTCACGGCTAAATGTTCATGTAAAATCTTGTGTATGTTTGTCATACTAATGCCCATAGATGCCTGAATTTCACGGTATGTCACTTGACGATCTTACTTTATCATTTCGCGTACTGTATCGATGTTTTCTGGTACAACAACCGATTTTGGACAACGTTCTTTAAATTCGTCTGTGAGTGAACGACATCAAAAGTCAAGACTTCATCGCCAAAAGTCGATGTGAGTTGATCGATGCACTGTTGTTGAGATAATCCACCTCGAAAGTCCACGAACATTCTTACGAGTTAATTCCACTTTTTGACTGAGATGAAATTTTCAAGTCACTAAACAACACAAATGGTCCGTATGACAAAACATTCTGAATACGTATACAATAAACAACGTCAAACTTTATGATGTTGCCAAACAACAACCCCATTGTAGCCAATTCCGGATACATAAATAGCAACCCTCGCCTCCGTGCAAATGCTCAGGGAGTTACCACGTTAAGCAATCATAAAGCTGACTTATCTTTTCAACGCTGTACTACGGCTCAGATACGTGCCAGTGCTATCTAAGACAGCTGAAGTTATAATAATCCCCAAACCTGGAAAACCACCTGAAGACAAAACATCATACCGCCCAATATCCTTATTGCCGATTAAATCCAAGTTGTTTGGAAAGCTGCTCCAACAATGCCTCAAACCCATCATAGAGAAGAAGCATTTTTTTCCCAATGCATCAGTTTGGATTCCGCAATAAAAATTCGACAATAGATCAAGTACATCGAATCGCTAATGTAATCGAGAGAGCACTAAGAGAGAAAAATATCTATGCAACGATATTCCTCGATGTGGCTCAAGCATTCGATCGAGTGTGGCACCGAGGCTTGGAATACAAGCTAGAAAAATATCTACCACAACAAATGAGCCAAATTCTTCATACATCGTACATCACTGACCGTCACTTTACAGTCAAGCATGGTGAGGAATAATCAGATCTTGAAATGATATGTACTGTAGTGCCACAAGGCAGCGTTTTCCGGCCTGTCCTTTACTTGCTGTATACCAACGATATCCCGCAGAGCGGTGTAGTGGTGACGACAACATTCGCCCATGATACTGCTTTACTCGTTACTGGAAAAGACATTCACTCAGCTCCAAACAGCTGTCATGTCACCAATTGGACAAAGAAATGGCGCATCAAATTAAATAAGTCGACCCATATCACTTTCACCAACAGGAATTATAACTATATACCAGAAACAGTCAACCAGAATACAGAAAATCCCACATGCCAATGAAGCAAAGTATCTGTAAATGACTCTCTCAAATTCAGAAAAAATGTATTGGCTACTAGGGCGCCACTCCGTGTTATCAATACGCAATAAACTGTTTCTTTATAAGAAAATCCTGAAATGTATATGGACTTACGGCATCCAATTATGAGGATACACCAAGAAATCTAATGTCAGTCATCTAATGTCATCTAATTCAGACGTTCCACAATAAAGTACTTCGCAATATTGTCAATGTCCCGTGGTACATCCCAAATGCAGACCATCGAGACCTGAAAATGCCTGGTCGAAAATGAGATCAAGGGGTTTGCAAGCAAACATCAGAAAAGGCTGGAAAGCCATGAAAATGTCGAAGTGATCTTGCTACTCGACAACGGACTTATTCGGCGGCTGAAGAGATTAAAACCGTTCTAATTAGTGTAATGACAATGAAGGGTGCCTGAAATGTATTCTGTGCGTGTGTCAATCGCATAAAAAGAGTGATTACTGTACTGTGGAGTACATCGCTGGACATATATCTACCACGCAGACTAAAATAAAGAGTTTTTAGTTTAGATAATAGAAAAATATTGTTAGATTAATCTTGTTACAATTTGTAATGTTAATATAACAGAATTAGAGAATAAAAAAAATGATTCCTAGTATTGTACAAATACTAGGAATATTGTAAACATAATGCGGGACAAACCTGCGGAACATTTCCGAAAATCGTCAACTATTGAAAAAGGTAATCGTAACAATTACGTAACGAAATGTGACGAACTCGCGCCACACACACCTCGATGCGCTTTCACCTATCTCGGGTTTTCGTTGTTCGCGTTCCGTTACGCAACTCTTCTTCATTTAAATATAAAACGAAGATGAAATTGTCGAACGGCAGCGGTGAATTATTGCACCATCACGATTATTAATTCGATATTTATGTAAAGGAATGATCGCGCTCCGCTGACGGTTTCATTTTATTGCCCGTCGATTTCCTATACGTTTAATTTAATGGAAATCGTATCAGCAATAGTACGGATATTGAAAGAGTCCCTGCTATTTAACTGATTATTGAAGACGGTTTTTTATTTCTTACAGGGATTATGAAACGATCAAGCCGGATGGTGAGAGAAGTCTATCCCCCTGATGTTGAGCCAGAAAATGAAAGCAATCAGGCACAAGGTAAGCTTTGCTTTATGTTTAGAGTAGTACTATGATCAAAATGTAAGGTAATTTTTATTTTTAAATATTTGTTTTTTAAGTTGACACGACACTCCCCTTGACATCCGAGAGAAGTTTCATATCATTTCACTTGTGTTAAGTTAGAAATTATACCACTTTCCGAAAAGTATATAAAATGCATAAATTTATCAAGCAAATTTGCATTAAATTTTGTCTAAAAATTAAATTTCTTCAAAATGTTAAGAAAGTATCAGGCAATTGTAGAGTTGAAAATGAACCTCGTTTAGGAAGGCCTTCTACATCATCATATGAAGAAAACATTACCAAAATCAAGGATCTTGTACTGAGTGATCGCCTAGTTATTTGCATGAGTCCAGTCAAAAAAAACGTATTAAAGACATTGTAGTTGGCCAATGAATGAAAATCTACCCATATTACATTTACTATGCGACAGATCATGTGAGACTTTGAAGTCGTCCAGGCGTTGAGACATGTTAAGATTGGGAAATCTCCTGGGTTTGATGAAATCCATAACGAATGTATTATAAATACCGCCCCCTACACTAGGCAATGGTTGGCGAATTCCTTTACAGGTATACTTAATAACGGAACTCTTCCTAAACAATTTAGGAAAGCGAAAATTACAGCAATCTTGAAGTCTATCAAACGAAAAGATAGAGCCGATAGCTTTCGACTAATCTCACTACTAAGCTCATGCTATAAATTCTTAGAAATATTAATAGTCGATAGGGTAGCAGACAGATAAATGAGTATATCCGCACATATCAAGCAGATTCCAACCTGGTCGCAACTGTACAGACCAGGTAATGAACCTTACTACATTCATAGAGGCTGCATTTCGAAAAGACCCAAAAACGTCAGCCGTCTTTTTTTTCAGTTTGGAAAGATGGCCTGATTTATATGTTTTTAAGGATGATTCCTAATGTAGATTTGGTCCGGTAACTAAATAACATGCCCTGTGACAGACAATTTCAAGTGGTAATGACAGAACAGATTAGCTGAGTAAGGACATTACAGAATGGTGTACTTCAAGGCTCTGTGCTAGCTCTACTACTCTTTAATTTGTATACCTCTGACATGCCAGAAACAACGCCAAAAAAGTTTGCTTATGCAGACGACTGGCAATCAGCAGGGGCACCCTTGATAGCACTGAACAAATTTTATCAAACCACCTTCAAGTCCTAGAGGAATATTATCTCAATTGGAGACTGATCCCCAACCCAAACAAAACTGGCTGTTGTTGTTTTCACCTAAATAACAAACTCGCCAACCAGCGCCTCACAATCTACTTTAAAAATATAATAAAAAACATAATCGCACTGGACTGAACCCTAACATACAAACAACACCCTAAGCTGTATCAACCAAGGTACGAATGAGGAGTAATATACTTCAAAAACTTTGCGGTTTCACATGAGGTTGGACAGCATCCACTTTCCGATGCTCAGCTCTGGCTCTGGTTTACAAAAGGGCGGAATACGGAGCTCCAGTGTGGCTAAACGGCAGGCATATACTGATACTCAACTGAATTGTGAGTGTGAATAATGCCCACCATCTCAAGTCTACATCAACATATTGGCTTCCAACACTCAACTATATTGCTCCGCCTTATCTTAGAAGGCAGGAGGCTTTGGTACGCCAATATAAAAAAATATCAAAGCCCCCATTCTTCTAATACACAGCGATATTACCAGTGCATCATCTAGAGACGCTATCTTGACTCCCAACAATAAGAACACCAGAAGAGCTATGTAGGCGTAAACTTCAACATACAACAATGGGGGCTTGCCACACCACCTGATGTCCATATCAACATGCTTGCTAACCAAAAGCCTAACGGGTTTGATCTTCCACGACCGTCTGGAAGTCTGCCAACAGAATAAGAACAGGCCATGGTAGGGGTATACTAAGTGTCTTCAGCTTAATGCGACTGCGCGGACCGATATCAAAACTGTTTCCCATATAGCTTATGAATGCAGACACAGGGCTTTTGCAGGAACCCAGACGGATTTTCTTGCCTGGTCCCCTTTTGCAATCGAGTGAATCGAGGACCTGGATTTAGCACTGTAATATGTGTGTATAATAGTTTATATTGTGTTTTATCTATATATTTTTTTCTTGTTGGTTTTGAGCCATAGTTGTACTCTGGCTATTTTAATTGTTACTACTTGTCTTGTATCTGAAATGGCATACGATAAATAAAATTAAATAATACTGTGCGTAAAGAAACTTGTTCACTAGTGGTCCAAGTTGCTAAATATTTGGGTACGCAGATTACTGTAATAAAGGATTAAATCATATCCTGATGATGCTAATATGGTTAGCGAAACGTGCGTCGAGAAGTTCAAAAAAGTGATTTGGTGTTTAGTAGTAAATCTCTTCAAGTTTAGTGTATGAAGGAGTTATGAAGGAGTTAAAAAAAGATATAGATATTACTGGAATATCATTTAGATCAATTCAATCTTGTTTGAAGAACAATTCAGGCTTGTCTCATGCACTTGCATGTCTTACTCGAAAAGCACGGACTTTTTTTAAGATATGGTTTCATTAGACATGGATCTAAAGTTGTGGCCTAAAAACATCTCAATAATCAAGCGATTATCACACTATGAACTAAAGCCGATTAAAAATCAGTCAAGCTAACTGTTTTCTTCGATTACCATAGTACTGTCCACAAAAAGTTCGTAGCAATTAGTCAAACACATAAGAATACTATTTAAATGTCACGAGAGTCGTCATTCGAAAAAGCATCTACATTTCAGGCAAACATCTCATGGTTTTTTGCACTACGGTAAGGCACTATCGCAATAATTATTCGTCAATTGTTCGCGCTAAATATCAACGGGATACCATTCCAAAAAAGCACCATATACTCCAGATATGGCACCATGTGACTTTTTCGTATTTTCTCGATTTAAGAAAGCACTACGTGGATACCATCTTAAGTCCATAGAAGTCATTCAAGATTCAAGTAAGTAAAACGACTAAAAGTTTTCTACAAGTATTCTAAAGTAAAGTTATTTACTTATCTACTACAAGATGTCATTCAAGAGAAAAGAAGAATATTCAAGAAAATATTAGAAGTAAAGAAAAACTGTTTCCAGGACTGGAAAAAATCGTTGATATAAATGTACTGTAGTTAGATGGGGATTTCTCTAAAGGGAACAACATAAATTTGAATGAAATAAATAAATACTTTGTGTTTTATTTAAAAATTCACCTTACTTTTTGATCATAGTAGTATACTTAAGATAATACTTTTACTTCTTTCTTGAAATTAAGGTCATTTACCTACAACACTGAAATTAAATATACATAGGTCATTACAAAAGTTGCTGTAAACAATAAGAAGAAATATAAATTAATGGTTACAACTGACTGCACTGTTTTTAAAATTGTTCTCCTTATGCATCAATACACTTTTTTATTTGATTAAACCATTTTTTGAAATATTTATATCACTCGGAAGTAATGATTTCAGAAACCTTAATTATGAGGAGTGTAAGTAAAGTAGAGACTAACTTTCCCAATCGAGGGGCTGCAGGCTAACATCTAATGCATCCTCAGTGTGAATTTAAACTCCAACGTTGAACCGGATCAAGTTTTGTTTTAGAATTGGGGATGAAGAAAATCTGCACGAAAGTGATAACAAAAAACAGAAGAGAAACATGTCTCGACTTTTTGGGGCGAATTGAAAGTGGCCCTCATTTTCTGGAAAATGTCATTAAAGGTGATGAGCCTTAGAATTTTGATTACGACCCGGAAATGAAGCGCCAGAGCCACGAGGCATACTCCAACCTCACCACGGGCAAAAAACGTCGGAATGAGCAAATCAAACATCAAAAGCATGGTGATTTGCTTTGCTGATAGTCAAGGGATCGTCGATGATGAATTTACGCCTCAAAACCCAACAGTAAACCAGTATTTTTACCTCGAGGGTCTTGAAAGACTTCGAAAAAGGGTCATTCGTGTGAGTCTGAAAATCAAGAACGCTTAGGTGTTGCATTAAGACAAGCCCCCTTATTCAGAAGACTTCTGTCCTTGCGAGTTTTTCCTTTTTTCAAAATTCTAAATTCACCTCAAAAGGTATCATTTTGGGACATTGAAAAGATTGTAAGCAACTAGCTGACGGCGATTCCAATATCTCAGTTCCAGCACTACTATGAAAAGTGAATTAGACCATCTTCAGCGTTGTGTGGCTTCTCAGGGCAAACTCCTTTCAAGGAAACAATAAGGAATTCTAGTTTCAGTTGAATAAATAGCAATAAATAAATAATTATAACAATCAGTCTCTCATTTTATTATTTACATACCTCATATATAAGCTTGAACAATCAGATCATGCTTCACAAATCGATGACCACTCGATTTATTTTTGATATTTAAGAACAAAAAAAGTAAGGTGATAAATCACAACTATACTGTGGATGAGACATCAGTTCAATTTAATTTTTCCTTGAAGAAGTTCTTTGTTTGAACTTTGTGGAATGTCTTGAGCTTTGTGAAATCTAGCCTTGTCATAATGAAAGATGTAATAATTTCGATTATTTTTATACAATTTCCCGATAATGTATACACAGCATACATTACAGTCAGCAACAGTTTAAACCAACTTTTGTTGATTATGCTTCATTTTAAAGTAAAGCAGTGACTAAAACGTGACTCAAATTATATATCCCATTTAAAACTAAAAAACATAAGAAGGCTAAAGTAAAGATTTACTCAATTCTTCTATTGGAACCATCGGTGTGATGCCCAAAAATGGAAGAGATTTACCACTAAACACCAAATCACTTTTTAGAACTTCTTGACACACGTTTCGCTAAACATGTTAGCATCATCAGGTTGACTCATCTCTTGATGATGCTAACATGGTTAGCGAAACGTGCGACGGATAGTTTAAATCGTAATTTAGTGTATATTGGTAAATCTCTTCAATTTTGAAGATTTACTATCAAACTTGTATATTAAACTACATTTTCTGGAGTATTTAATCGACTGGTCTCGGAAAATAGTTTATATTAATTAAGGCAACTTTTGGGCTTTACAAATTAAATCAGTATTACAGTATCTTCGATCACCCACATTCGTGTTTCTTGACTTAGTCCCTCTATTTCTAACTGGATATTGCCTTTAAGCCGATCCAGTGTTCGATGCGGATCAATGAAAAATCTCTCTTTAAAGTAACCCCAAAGAAGACAGTCAGGGGTGGGGAAATCCTGATACCTGAGAGGCCACCTCAGACCTACATTTGTGAAGATTAATCGATTATGAAATATAACAATATTTCTTTGTGTAGAAACTACACACCACACAACTTTCAGTAAATGTAATTTTGTTTATTAACAAGTCCATTTGGGTGAAAAGGGGCCTGATCAGACCCTAATATATTTCATTCTATAATTTCTTTCATTTGTATGTGCCTATGCACAATTTAAGAAGGCATGACTGAATTCAAAACTGGAAATCATGAGAGTTAAGCTGTTGCTCCAGTTGGATTTCGTATGGATGCATATGATGATTTTCTCATAAAATACGCTATAGAGACCGTAGTTTTATTCCCAGTTAAACAGAGTGTTTCCGGGTTGATATTCCTGAAGATTCTCGAACAATTTGCCTTACATGTTGAATGCTTTTAGTTGATCTTATTGTTCATGGTCTGTCTTGTCTTCTGTTGTGACCCACAGGCGATCTCCAAAAATTTAGCTACCAATTTACCAAATGGGCTATCAGTTTGACATTTACTTTTACAAGTGAATGCCGCTCTATTTTTAAATCTCATAAGTTTTTCGCTTATTCTGAAACAAAAAAAAACGGGAAAAAGATAAATCAAAAACAAGATATTTTAATTTAAAGGAGCGAAACTTCTTTTGGGTCACCCTGTTAGAGATGGTGTGTGTGTGTATGGAACAGAAAGCTTTTTACCACAATATCTTTATGCAATATCGTATTTATTTGTTTCAAATCGGTGTCTTAATTTCACTATGTCACATGCCTATTGATCTTATTTCGATGTTTCTTGCAACAACAACATATGCTGGTGGGTCAGCTATCAGCTAAAGGAAATAATAGGTCAAATGCGGACGTTCCATGAAAGCCACAGCCAAGTCAAGTTAAGGTACATTTAAAATCGTGAAATATAATGATACGAAAACACTGAGCGATAATTGCATTTTTTCAAAAAAAAAACTAAAATCGTTTCTAAACATCAATAATAACGATTTTGCCCAGCATTTTAAAGAAAAAAGTAAAAACATTTTAAACGCATATGTGAAAAAACACATTTGGCCTCGAAGTCGTCGAAGTGCAACACAACAAATTAAAGTTTCCCATTGGATTCTACATAGAACATTGAAAGAGCGATTACTCTATCCTTATCATGCACAAATGATACAACCCCTTTAGTCACTGATTTTTCACATATGTAAAAATATTTTAAATGATTTATTGACTAAAATTAAAGAAATTCAATTTTTTTGTTCAATATTTTAACAACCGAAGAAACTTCCTTCTTGTGGAATGGAATAGTGGACATTTTGAACAGTTAAGTTAATAAAACAATTAATCATGTATCTTAATGTGATGTGAATCGTTTAAAACGAGGTATAGTGTGAACAGTTAGTGATAGAAATTTCAACTTTGATATTAAACGACAATAACGTTTATTTTTATATTGTAATAAAACAATCCAAATGTATGCGGAAATATATCGAATAAATGACTATAAAAATATTATATTTCATTTTTAAATAAAAAAAACGCCTTAATGACGCTTAAATTTATGAAAGTACTTTCTCTTACCCGCTGTATATGAGCCGTGTACGAATCTTATAGTTAGTTATAAGACTACTCCGAACGTTTTGAATAACAAAAAATATAAAAAGGGTTGTCCAATAGGAGTGTCAGAACTTTATAATGAGGCACAATAATAACTATAAGTGATAATCCGGTAATATTTATTTTGAAGAAAATAATATCCCTCTAGGCTTCGTTTAGTGAAATGCTTTGTGAAGATTCAATTTTCGATTACTCTTTCACACATATCGCGTGGCTTTTTCAGTGGTGGCCTGAATGTTTCGTTTAAATCATGAATTCTTATTCCTGTAAACCAGTTATGAACAAATTTCATTTTGTTGAAAATTCATATCCGCTAAGTTGCATTTGTATACAGTGTCCTCTCCGAACTATTAACGACACCAAACAGAAATTTTTCAAATATTATGGTAGTTCGATAATCTCTCTTAATTTTTTTTTTCATCTCGCATCCGTCAATTTTGTATAATTTGCACATCCGCTAAGGGATCATTAAGCGCTTCATCATTAAAGACAAAGAACATTTTTCATAGTACGATTGAACATATGTGTATATACACGAGGTCATTTTTATAAATAGCAAATGTCTCAACAAAAAGCAGTTGTTTAATATGTACTATATTACCTGTCTTAATAAACTGCTTATTTACGGCTATATAACTGCAAAAAAAGAGTTTTCTAATAAGAGCATTAGAACTGTAACACGTAATAGTGGCCACTCTGTGTGAAATATAAAGGTCACTCATACTGTGCTGTGTTTAGCCAAACAAGACATAGTTCATCTAGTATTACCACTTGTATTTAATAATACAGTTAATTATTGTTAGAAACCTCCACCCACCAATGGAGGATACCAGCAGGTGTTTGCTAGATCAAGAAGAAGGAGGACAATACAAGCTTTCGAGGCAAGTCAGTCTTCGAAAGTACTGGTTGCTACTTCCCTGTCTGCTCCGTTCACCAATCCAAATCTGATGAACCGGCAGAGATGGCCCAAGCATCAAGTAATGAAACGCCAGTACCACCCACTGCTGTAAAAACGAAACAAAAGCCGATTGTTTCAGGACGCAAACCTCCTCTTGAAGAAGTCCAACGTGATTGTTGGGCCTACCACAATGAAGCCGGATGGAGTATTCATAGTACCCAAGACCGAGAAGCTATAATAAAACTTTTCAACGAAAAGGATTATTCTCACTATACAGAAATAACCTCAGGTATCAGATTCCTTTGCGCCTTGGTAAAAGGCGCGTTGGAATCGATTCTGACTGATGCATGAGGACGGACGAAACTCCACCATCTGGGATTCCATCCGAAAAGTATCACTAGATGGAAAACAAAATCTAAGAAACCCATCGCAATCGTACAAGTCACAGTACCTAGGGTGACAAAGCCATCCTTGAGATAAAAGTATTCTGCCACCAGCCCGTAAGAGTAAAAGGAGAAAAACTAACGACTGACCGTAAATCAGCAGGTAGGGCAGCTACGAAGACGCAATCACCGACGCGTCCGCAGAATCAAGTGAAGATACTCCAGAAACCAGTTTCAGCACCCGAGTAGAAATGCATGGGAGGCCAACAAAATTATGCCGATCAGACAGAACAAATTTTTTCGCAAGCCAAAGTAATGGTAGAACTTACGAGTAAGCTTGAAAGGGTTCTAGGTCTAGTTTAATCACAATTAGACCCACTCCTCCAACATCAAGGTCAGTAACATGTTGCTGACACCAAAAGCACCGACGCACATAATTTCGAACGTCCACCCAAGCCAAGCCCATCCCACGTTCAACCGACCTCAGAAACCCCTACCCCCGTCCCAAGTAAGTGCGAATTTCTCGTACCAGATCGCCGAATTCGGGCCTTGTGACTCGTATCCGGACTAAAATTAATTTCGATCTAACCTCCCGAAATTGGCCAAGATTTCTTTTAAAAACCGATCAAATTAGGCCTCCTAGGCTACCAAGAAGCCCCCAGAACAACAAAAAACCCCACTACGAAAGGGGTAACCTCAGCTAAATAAGTCAAAGCCTCAGCACTAACTCAAAAATCAAGGTAAAAGTAAACTCAAGATTGCTTCGAGAGAAAAACATCCGAGCTTAACTGATGGCTTCTTAAAGGACGAAACGAATCATAAGATGTGGATCAATTTTTTCCTCCTAGTAATCGAACAAGTCATAGTTTGTCTGGTCGTACTACCTGTAGTTAATAATATTGTTAATTATAGTATATTGATAATTAGTAGGATTAAATAGACAGAACTTTGCTTCTCTTTTACAGTGCCATTATTTGTTCTTCATGATAAACTAAAAATTACCAGACTGTTTATTACTTGTAGTTAGCAAGTTCTGACATTTTTATTGGAAATGGCTTTATAACGTTATTTTTCGTTTAGGTTATTCAATTATCATTCAAAGCTACAAATTATTTGCCCTAACAAAACAAAAACTTAATTTTTAAGGAATTTATTATTGTTAAAGCAAATGCTTGAGCGAAAACAATTAGGTAAATATATATTTGCTTGACCGATTAGACTTTCGATGAACAACCATAGCAGTAAAGGGTGTTTCAGCAAGAATTGCAGGATTTGAATTGCACGCCGTTTATCTTCTGTCAAACTATTTGAACTTTATATTCGATAGCTGCCATAAATAAACATGGGAAATTTACCATACTGCACTACACAATCGCAGATAGCACATTCAAATCGTTCAATTGTATTACGAATATCCATTTTCAATTCATGAGGACCAAGTGAGAAGAGTATCCACAACATAATAAAAGTATTCGGAAACCTGTTTACTACAAAATACCGAGCCTTCCAAAAGTTGTGATCGTCTTAAATAAACGAACTAAGAATTATATTTAAGCTCTCTGTTACCCGCCTGTTTCACTGGGCGTAAATTAGACTTTAGTAGTAATTAATGTTTTTATGATTAATATAAATTTTAGAATTCCATAGCTTTTACCTGCTATTTGATTTTTTTTCTATAAATTTCATTACAATATTGCGAATGATTCACAACGATAGAATCCCAAATTTAAATTTTCGCAGTATATTTATATTTTACGTCCCAGCAACCCCCTTTAGAAGTTTATTTTTATGAACCCTCCTCCTTAGCGAACATCTACGACGTATAGCGAACATTCCTGGCAAATTTCAAGCTTGTAGAACTTAAATTTCAAAAACGGGCATATATTTATCTTTTACGCCCCTGCATCCCCCTTAGGGGTTGATTTTTATGACCCCTCCTCTTTAGCGAATAACTGCGGGAAATTCCTGCAAAATTTCACGTTTGTACCTACCACCGCTCGTCTCTGCCCAACTGCCACCATGCGCCACCAAGTATCTCTTATTCGCGGACGTTTGCGATTAAGCGGTATCCATTCCAGGATTGCTTTGGTCCATCTGTCGCCCCATCGCCTGGATGTATGGCCTACCCATCACCATTTCAATTGCTTTACCCTTCCGATGATGGCACACACTTTCGCTTGTTCCCTGATCCATGCGCAGGGCTTTCTGTCTCGTCTTGTAATGCGAAGCATACATCTTTCCATTCCCCTCTGTGCTATCCGAAGTTTTTAAATTGATTGCGATGTGAGTGTCCAGGTTTCACTTCCGTATATCATAACGGGTAGGACGCACTGATCGAAGATTTTTCTTTTCAACCAAAGTGGGAGTCTGCTGTTAAACAATATATTGAGCCTGCCAAACGCCTGCCAGCCACATTTAACACGCGGTTCCACCTCCTGGGCGGTATCCCCCTCTATTGAAGTCCTCTGCCCAAAATATATGAAGTGGTCCACAATCTCACCTACGTTCCTCCTAAATCCCTTCTTAAAACTGAAATTATTCTGTCCTAAGCGAATTTATTGAACATAACCTTATTCTTTTTCAGGTTTATTTTTAAGCCAAATGGTTCGCCAGCCCTTTGCAGCTCTTGTATGCGTCTTTACAGCTCCTCTGGGTCTTGTAAAAGGAAAACAATACCATCTGCAAATCTAAGATGGTTTAAGTTTGCACCATTGATCTTTACACCATTCTGTTCCCAATCCAGTTTATGAAATAATTTTTCAAAGCAAGCCGAGAAAACAATAGGCGATATTGCGTCACCCTGCCGTACACTTCGTTCTACATTAATTCCTACTTCAAGATCTTCAAGGTGAATTGTCGCTATAGCTCCATCGTATATCGATCCTAATAGGTTTACATATGCTTTGTCTACCCCCTGGCTAAGCAGTGAATTCATTATGGCATGCTTTGAGATTGAGTCAAATGCTTTTTCGTAGTCGATAAAAGCCAAGGTCAGTGGCACGGTGTATTCGTTGGCGTTTCTATGGCGTGTTGTACAACCTGGATGTGATCCGTTGTACCGAATTCACTTCTGAATCCTACTTGTTCTCTTGGTTGTGCGTCATTCAGGTTTTTTAATATTCTTTTAGATATTATCTTAGTGAATACTTTGTATATTACTGATAGGAGGCTTATTGGACAGTAGTTCTTTAAATCTTCATGTGCTCCTTTTTTATGTAAAATGATCATTTCTGCATTTTTCCATAAGTCAGGTACTTTTTGTTCTTTGAGGCATTTTGAGTATAATTTTGTCTGTGTTTTATGTAAAGTTCGACCACCAGCTTTTACCTTTTTAGCTTTCCTGGAGCCTTGCCGTTTTCGATTCTATAGCATTTATTACTTCCTCCACTAGGATATCTGGCATTTGTTCTTCCGAGGATATTGTTGTCTTTGATTGGTTCTGATCTTCATATAACTGGGAATAAAATTTTCTGACAACCTTCTAACATTGCCGTACGCGCCCTGCACACTGTGCCATCCTCACGCATTAAGCCATAAATTTGCGTTATTTTCTTTCTCAGATTCTGTTTAGCCTTGTTAATTCCTCTGTTTTCTTCCAGGGTTTTTTTGCATTAGCTGCATGTTGAACCGGCGCGTGTCCTCTCTGATACGTTTTCTTATAATTTTGCAGATCTCTGTGTCTCTGTGTTCTCGACCCTGACTCCCTTCATTTCTCATTGTTCGTCGTTTCTTCATTAAATCAATGGTCTCACTGGAGATTTTTGTTTGTGTAGGACTATCTAAAAGTAAAATTGACTTAATAATACCATAAATGATGCTAGTCAGCAATTGGATTTTTTTTCATATCTAGATGCGCAATATAAATTCATCAAGGGTGAACCACAAGTCTATCTATCAATATCCAAATTTTTCCTTTTACTAATTTCTAAATTCTCTAAGAGATTTAGTTTTTAAATTTATTTTTAGTATGTTAGATTTAAAAATTTTCGTTGAGTAAGATTTTCCAACATTAAGTGGTTAGTATCATGAAAATTATTTTATTCCTTAATATAACTACTTTTATGTTCATTGAGCCTAGTGAAAAAAGACCTTCCAGTTTGTCCAACATAGACTTTTGTTTGGAAACTTTTCCTGTGCATGTAATTATTTTTTACGCTGTATTTTTTATTTTTTTTAACTATTTTTTTATTCACTGTGATCTATTTGATGGCATTCAATTCTTTGTTATAACTATCTATTGACGTTGAATTAATACTGCCATCTTTTGTGACTAAGGATGACAAGATTTGTTATGTATAACTAAATCTGTCTGAGATGGTTTTTATGGAAAAATTGCAAAATTATGTATGTTGTCTTTTCTAGTAATTATTAATTCTAAAACGTTAATTTATTTATTATTATTTTTTCCTTCTTCAACTGTGAATTTAATGTCCTTATGTAAAACATTTATGGACGTTAAAAATTGATTTAGTTGTTTATCAGAACCTGTAAAGCAACTTAAAATGTCATCAACATGTCTGTACCAGTAAACTGAAAATTTTTCGATTATTTTCTAATTTATCCATAAAAAATTTAGCCACTAAACAATGTCGAAACAATTGTAATATCTACAAGTTTTAAATATAGCGGAAATTTAGATATAATTCTTGGTTCGTTTATTTAAAAAGACTTTCCATCAAATATCGACTACCTCAGTTAAATAAACTGTGATATTAATGTCATCGATTATGCAACTTAATATATCCAGGGTTTTCCTTGCTACGGGTGATATGGGAAAAAAACAAGTAATATTACGAACAAAAAGCGAATTGGTAGCTTCTTACATAAAAGTATTATTAAGAGTTGTGTAGCGGAAGTTATAGCCGGAAATAATAGTTCTTGTCCACCCTGAACTAGTAAAACAACACTAGAGTAAGAGACGCCCAGTCAACAACTGCAACATTCAATCACATTAAAGTGTCCAACTCAAGGCCAAGTACCTTCATGCTGATACAAATCAAGGAATTAATTATAATTTCGTTTTAGTTTAATTTTAGAATTAAATAGTTTGAAGAGAAAACTATTAAGGGTTTTTAAAGTGGGAGGGCGTAGAAGAAAATAGTGCTGCTGAAAATTTTTTTTTGCTTTTCCTTTCTTCCTTTTTACTTTCCGTGCTATTGAAACCCTATATAGGAGGTGAACGGAAATAAAAGATGGTGTTTTGACCTGAAAAATTATTTATTGTGATAAATGCGGGAGGGGCGGCGCCCCAATTCCCTCCCTCACGAGCCCCCACTGAACTCAGCATTAACCTTTCCTCCATCGCGCTATGAAGGAATCCCCGCCTTTTTTTTAATAACAATTTCAGAAAAAATAATCATTATTTTTTTAAAGGGATTTAGCAATTCGTGTTTTAAAGTCTTTCAAATCGATATGAAAAGTTTCTATAATTTTAATTGGTTCAATTTTTTTTTCTTCTTTTCTAAATTTATATTAATGCGAGTAAATCGTAAAATTGCGCGACTAATCTTGTAAACAAAATTTGACTTGCAACGTTGTCACATTTTTAAAAAACGTTCTCAACTGTTTCAGTCACTTAAGCAATATGGCTTAACTTAAACAATAGTTGTTTATTTTATGGAAATTATTTATTTAAAGTAGAAGAAATGGAAATAAAAAGCGAATAAATTGCTGTAAGTTAGTGATAAGTGTATTGGTGCTTTTTTTTTTTATATAGTTTCTATAATTTTAATTGGTTCAATTTTGTTTTTCTAAATTTATATTAATGCGAGTAAATCGTAAAATTGCGGTGATTCCCCCACTGCGCGACTAATCTTGTAAGCAAAATTTGACTTGCAACGTTGTCACATTTTTAAAAAACGTTCTCAACTGTTTCAGTCACTTAAACAATATGGCTTAACTTAAACAATAGTTGTTTATTTTGTGGAAATTATTTATTTAAAGTGGAAGAAATGGAAATAAAAAGCAAATAAATTGCTGTAAGTTAGTGATAAGTGTTTTGGTGATATTTGGAAGTTAATTATAATTGATGTTAAATAGTTTTATAATAAATAAACAGGGAATAAACATTCAAGATTATCACGTATGTAATTACAACAAACAAATTTAATTTTCAAATATTTTACTGTCACTTTATTACTATATTTAATTATTATTTTTAACAAACAATTAAAATTTTCAATTTTTTTTGCAAATTAAAAATATATGTTTTAAAAACTATAGTTGTTGGTGACAGTAAATAGATCAGACATTTGACAATAGTTTGATTTTTTATTAATAAAGTAAAGATTTCTGTAAAATAATAATAAAAAATAGGCACTTGTAAATTTAAAAATTTTTATCTTCATGTTTTTTTTTTAATTTTTATACTATTAACATTTTATTTATTTTTTCCAAAACTGTTTTCGTAAGTCTACTATTTTCACTGTCATTACGAGGCAACATTGCATTGCACTAGAATTAACATTGCGGCGATTCCCTCACCACGCGTCTAACGACGTTTCGTTGAGCTTAAGTGCGGAAAATAACGCAATTCAAGTAATGGCCATTTTCACGAACAGACGTTTGGAGCCATTTTGCCTCCACTATTTCTAACGGTTCTTCATCAATCTCGGTGAATTGCACCAAATACTACAACACAGTGTAAAAATGACGGTATGATATGGTATATGTATAAATGCAGCCAAAGCTGTTGCAAAGCAATGTTGTTCGAACTGAATTTTCTAATAAAGTAATTTTTCGCTTTGGCGATGTCCTGTGGCCTTCTCAGTTATCAGACATTTCCACGTGTGATTTTTTTGATAAAAAGTTGCCCATTCGACTTGGCCGATGTGTATGGTCGCATCACTCATGGTCATTTCTTCAGTTGCTTTCGAACGTTCAGCTCGAACCTGTCTGATGGCGGCGTATGGCCCGAAAACGAATATTTTTAATTTTCTCCTTTCCACTATACAACTTTTTATGCATAAAAATGGTGAAACAATTGTTTTTTTTGCGCACCAGATTCCCTGGTCGTATGATTTCGAAAAATAGAGCCATGATAAAAAAAATATGTGAAATACAGATCATATATTTCATTAAAAAATCATTATTGTTGTTCTTTCTGTCCAATTGAACTAATTCTGAACCTCCAATTTACTTAAGAAAGTTGAAAATAGCCAGCTGATTGGTGATCAACGGTAAAATGTTTTTTATATTCAGTGATAAGTCGGAATAAAGGTTTTTTTTAGTTAGAATCCACATTAGCTGTGGTGTCTAAGGCATAAGCCTTATGTCACGGCAGTTAATGTGGAGCGGATTCGAATCCCGTACTAGGCAAAAAAGTTTCTAAAATTCTTGTGAATGTTTCTTGGTAAGAGTGTAAAATCTAACAAGGAATCACCCCTCAGTCACGCCAGTTCGAGGTTGGGTAAGGCCGGAAGGCTTCTGAGAGCTTTTCTACGTTGGTCACTCGCCAGTCGGTAGGCTTCTCGTGATACTTTCGGTTAAGCACAAAACCAAGGGTTGATAGCCCGAAGGGGGTGCTGACCGAGGTTTTCGGTAGCTGATGACCGTGGTTCGGAACCCCCGTTAAGCTGTAGGTCCAGTCGCTAAATAGCCTTCTCAGTTGCTGATGCGCCACTAACCCCAAAACTTTACTTTTAAAGGTTAAAAACTTCTACTCACAATACAACTTAATTTTGGAATGTGCAAAACGAAGTTAATATATATACACATTATTTACATGCTTCACATCTCATGAGAAAAGCGAAAGAGGCCTCAGTGACTTTGACACATCAAAACCACCAAACTTCTGTAGATGTGGAATTCGACAGTTACCCGAAAGGAGGCGAAAATTAAGTTTGTATTTCTTTTTTCGTAAATAAATGCCAAAGGCAGGCAAAAAATTTCGAGAATTAACTTGAAGACCTAATGATTTCACTCGAGGGAATAGATCCCATCTCTATTTATAGGTGATTATTATCGGTAATTGTGGACTAATTTGTAATATTTATATTATATCTTATACAGTTTAATCAAACCTCTAATATGGAAGTAACACTTCGATAATATTTTTTAATTACTAGCAGCTGACGTAAATAATTATTTTATTTTTATTTGTTTACATTACATTTTAAGAAAATATCTCTTTAAAGTCGGATGCTTTTTCAAATAATATTTTTTGTTTTGCTTGCGGTTCCTTTCTGTTGCAAAATAAATAAAATAATAAAAGTTACACCGACACAACTAGTCTGCCAAAAAGGAACTCTAAACCCAAAGTATTTTTATAAAGTTTAAAAAAACTAGTCCATTGTTTCTACATTATTCCTGCGGGAAATTCTTACAATCTCTTTTGTGTTCGGTGGTATTTTAGAAGAGAGTTTTCTTTGAGGTCTCTAGTAAATAAAAATCCGTACAGTGAAGACAATTGGAACTTACAATTATTCAAGACCATGTGGTTTGTATAATTTGAATGTTGAGCGTATCATTTCAGCAAAGTTCTATGACTCTCCTGCATTTATTAAGGTTGTTTAATCATTATATTTCAATTTCAAACAGATAAACGCAATACTATAAGACGTTTGAAAAATGGGATGATTGTCCAATTTTCCAAAAAATATGACATTGGTCAATTAACTCTTTGTATAGTTAAAAAAAAATAAAGTGAATTGTTTAAACTTAACATGGACATGTAAATTTTGCCAGCAATAATGGTGACTCTGATCAGGAAGACCTTCTAATCTTCCAGTATTATATGAAAACTCTAATATAAAAAGTGAAAAAATATGAACATTAGCTCATGAGCATATGTAGACGTCTTCAATAAAGTTATTATATGAAGCAGGCGTCGCCAACCTTTTCAATTTGTTCAGCTACTTCAATAATATTCAAATAGAGAGAGCTATCTAAACTAGTTTAATACAATAATGGAAACACATTTTCGACGTACAAGATTTATTTTACTCTAACTATATTATACATTGCATATAATGTACATACAATATACAAATTGTAATATGTCTGACAAATAATAACAATTTTGACGCAACGGCGTGTAATATATTTTTAAAAATTAAAGTTACATGGTCCACATAAATCACAAAAAAGTAACGTCTGACTTTAAAATTTAAATAAAAGCAAATGTAGATCAAAATAACATTTTAATGAGAAGGCTGACGCTCAGACTCCTCAACAATTTTTTTAATATTACAATTATCCAAATGTTCATCTATAAGTCGGTTAACCACTTTCCTATTCGAGAAAGAAGATTCACACAAATAACTCGAACTGAATAACGCTTTCACATTTAAGATAACGCTAAATAAAACTGAGTATTTATCTTTACTTATTAAAGGTCAGATAAATTATATATAACTCCAACAATTTTAAGGTTAAATCATTTTGAAGAGTAACTTCCATTTCTATTATAGCCCTATCCTCGCCAAAATGCTGCATACCACAAGTGGCAAATTGCTCAATATTAATTTCCATGAAAAGTGTCACAAATTGCATCACTAGTACGATGACATTGAAATCTTTAAAATGAAATAAGGCATCCTTCAACATGATATTTACTGTCGTAAAATTGCAACTGATTTTGAGATTTTTTTTCTGAAAAAACAGGAAAGTGCTTGATGTCGCGGTTGACTAGGTTTTCTCTCCAAAACTCAAGCTTTTTGGTGAACGCTTTTATATCAGAAATCATTTCCGAATTCTTTGTATTTCCATTAAGCTGTAAATTATGTTTATTCAATCTATCTGTAATGTCCACCAGAAATCCAAAATCTTCAAGCCAAGTTGAGTTTTCCTTTCCTCAGTTCAGGAATGGGTTTATCGCGTTGTTTAAAACATTCAACTAGAGTAGGTAGGAGATCATTAAAACGTTTGAGTATTTTCCTCTACTCAACCATCGGACTTCAGAGTGAAGAAGTAAATCCCCCTATTGACAGTCAATTTCATCAATCAGTTCTTTGAATAATCTTCTCTGTACCGACTGAGCTCTAACCTTGTTCATAATTTTTACTACCATTTTCATAACGTCGTTTAATTTCAAAAACTTCCCGCATAATGCTTGTTGGTGGATAATGCAGTAATAAAAGAGGAATTATCATCCTTTCGTCATAATACCTCAAGACCCTTTTCGGAATCCACAATCGCTGGAGCTCCATCTGTTGACAAACCTACCATTTAAAATATTGGAATCTTCTCAGACGAAATAACATTTTTCAAAAGAGAAAACAGGTGTCCAGAAGTATGTCTTTTTACTGGAATAATCTTCAAAAGTTCTTCTTTAATCATAAAATCGCTAAAAATCATCCTGACTTGAGCGACATCAATCACATCTGTGGATTCGTCAAGTTGCAGGGTAAAATAACTGCAGTTATATAAGTCACGTGTTAACTGCAAAAAAAAACTTCACTACTCATTACTTCTAATCGTCTCATCACTATATTGACAGAAAGTTGCATTGTTTTATTTATAAATTCTTAAATTCCTTCTAAAAAATCATGTTTTATTATTTCTCCTTCATAAGGCTTCCTATTTTGTACAATTATCTGCGACGCCTTATTTTTGTCAAATACTTTAAAAATGTTGATTGTTGTCCAATTAATTCATTTTTCAATTGTCTCGACTTTTCTTTTCCAGCGGTAGAATATAAAGGATATGATTTTTCAAAAGTTGAATGAACAGTTTTATAGTGCCTTTCAATATTTCCCTTTTTAGCAACGGATACAGAAGCGTTACACAATAAACACACGCTTTTGCTTTTAATTTCAGTTAAGAAGTATTGTTCTTTCCACTCAGAATGGAAATGATATATCTTGACTTTGTTTACTACTGCTTGCCATACTTGTAATTGTAATTGTAACGTAACTGAACACTGAATGCGTTCGTTATATCGTTAAAAGCAGCTGAGGTTCCTCCTGAATGATCGACTGGTCACTACGCGCTGCAATTTTCTCGACGGTTTCGCGGATTCTAGCGTGGTGACGTCAGTGACTGATCTTCGGTGCTTACGATGCGTTGATCAGGCCGTAATCCGTAATAGTATTATAATTCTGATATTTTCGTTTATAAAAATTATGGGTGCAACGTGTGAGGTTTGCTTATAGCCGTGAGCTACCGAAATTGTCCACGCGAGCTGGTGGGCTGAAGTGATGATGATGTCTCGGTGTAAAGCCGCGAGAGGATGATAGGAGAGGTCAATATGCTTGAAATGCATTAAGCCAAATATGCCGTTGTACAGTTTTACGATTTTCGAGTTATTTTTAATTTTCGATTTTTCTAAATAAATCCAAATATCGAAATGTTCATATTTACACTCTATTAACTTATAAATGGAAAATTACATCATTATTCATGTATTTTTTCTTATTCTTGCAGTCAGCAAGTAATGCAGTTAATGCAAGTAATGCAGTTACCATTCTGGTCCCACTTACAGAATCATATGTTCTTTCCTACATTTTTTTATATAAAGCCCTATCAACGTAAATTTATCCATAAAGGAATTAAACGCGCGCTATTAACTGTTGGAAAGCTATGCTATGCTAATTCTTTTTAATCTCAGGTTATCAATAGAATAAATTATTTTCATATTAATAAAAAAAAAATTTCATTATCAAAATTTCACTGACATAATTGAAAAAAAAACTCCGAAATAAGTAATTTGAACAAATTTTATGAAACTCTCATTACTGGTCGCCCGCATATTCCTACAATGTCTTTTAAGTTTGATGGCAAGTCTGAAGGAAGATTGCGACAATCCTTACTGCAGAAACTATTTCAGTTTGCAATCATTTTCAAACACGAAGTCATTTATTTAATTTGAATCTCAAAAATTCTTTAGGAAATATGTTTGGTAGCGATAATACCATTTTCCGTTTTCTCTCAGAGAATGTGACAGGTAGCTTGAAATAGAATTTCTGAACAGTTAATTAATATATTTTAAACTATATTGTTTATTTTGAATAACTACTAACAAAAATGAGTTTTAAAATTACACTAAAGTTGTTGGTTTTCGTTATTTGATAACGATTTTTTTTTAAGAAATGGCGCTGTAAACAAGGGTCGTTTCACAGTCTAATCACTTATGTCATTTTGTTGCTGCGACAGTACCGTAAACTGGGGTTACATTGGCAAATTTTTAATGCTTTTTGAAACAGTTATGAATAAATATACTATTTATTTAATGTTCACATGCCACTTGCGACTCTTTTGATTTAGTCATTCTAAGAAAAAATATGTGCTATTGATATTAAACTTATAAAATCACTAAAACAACCATCCCAAAGTTACACCGGGTTTTGGGGTGTCATTGGCAGATGAACAACACAAATGCACATTTATAATTAACTGTGACTAGGTAACTTAAAATAATGGGTGTAAAAGTAAACAATATTAAGTAGTAAATATATCTTTATTGCAAGTCTTAAAAGTAACAGGTTCAGTGAAAAAGAAACAAAAAATTAATCTTCACAAAATGCACATACAAAATATGGATCTTACTCTCTTTATGACAAATACCACAAACCCATTTCTTGCATGTGATACACTGTAATCAGTCGACTCCCTTATATGTGCTCCATTTTATTTTACACATAGCGCATACATCGTCATTCAGTTTAATAGAGCGCCCATTCATCACACCCTGATTTTTTCGTAAGAGATGAATGAGAGATTGATCAAAACACGTGCGTGAGACGAGGAAGTGCTTACTGTATTAGTTAGTCCATTTTTGATAGAGGGATTATTCCGACGCATGAAATTCATGATATAATCAGGTCCTAATATTTTTTTTTGAATGTTTTAATAGTCCTACCTTCGTAGATCACTTTTACCAGATCACCAAATAACTTTTTTTGAACTGCTCGAGGCACGTTTCGCTAACCATGTTAGCATCATCAGGAGACGTAATCTGAAAATAGAAAATCAGATTAAATCATCTCCTGATGATGCTAACATGGTTAGCGAAACGTTCGTGGAGCAGTTCAAAAAAAGTGATTTGGTGTCTAGTAGTTAAATCTCTTCAAGATTAGTCCTACCTTGTTTATCCAGATATTTTTGTATTATTATACTCAAATCTCGAGGTTCAATAGGGAAGCCCCATATTGCAATTTGACGTAAAGTGTCCGCAATCAAAGTTTCTTCTTCGGGATTTAATGTAAGAGAACCGCCAACTTTTTTATTGTGTGTCACTTAATCTGTTTTGAATAGTGCCACGAGGTATTTTCCACGTTTTACTTGCTTTGGCTTGCTTTTTAATATCTTCTAGTGCAATTTTCAGCTCATCGTCACTATAATTGCGATAATTACACGCGCCTAATGCACTAACGAATTTACGAGGCATCGTAACGCAAGACACAGCCTCCCGAAACAAAACGCCAGCGCCCGCGCTTCCCTTTCCTACACCCGCGATTCGCTCCCAGTGCTTGGTGCCAATGTCACCCCAGTTTACAATACCTTTCAAAATGTCAATGAGGTTTAAACGGTTTAGAATTAGCATCATATAGTTTACCAGTTTTTCGAGTTTCGAACCAAATAAGGAGCAATTGCACCACGTACTGCTTTTCTTCTTCACACAAAAGTAAAACGCGAGTAAAAGCCATCGTATATGTTGGAAACTTATGGTGACAGTATCCCAGTAGAAGACGCTTTTAGTTTTAGCCGATCCAAAAGTGGTGACTTGGTTTAGTTTGGCAAAGAACGTCCAGGTCAACTGAAACCATTTGAAGTTGTCGAATTGCAAGTATTATTGGAGGAATACGATATGCAATCTCAACAACAAATGGCAGAGAGGTTAAATGTTGCTCGCCGAACCAGTTGTGATCGTTTGGAAGATCCAGAAGGCAGGAAAATGGGACCACATCAGCTGAACGATAGGCAGATGGAAAAGCGAAAAACGAGGTGCGAAGTTTTGCTTTCTTAGCGAGAAAGATATACTTTTTTTGCATCGGATCGTCACTGAAGATGAAAAATGAATATATTTCGAGGACCCAAAACGCGGAAAATCATGGGTTGACTCCATTAACATCGACCGCAAGATCGAATCGCTTTGGAAAGAAGATAATGCTGTGCGTTTGGTGGGATCAGAAGGTGTGGTGTACCGTGAACTTCCGAAACCAGGTAAAACAGTTAATACCGTTCGCTGCTATCAACAAATGATGAATTTGAACCATGCATTGATGAAAAAACGACCAGAATGGGCTACAAGACATGGACAAGTGATTTTGCAGCATGACAACGCCCAATCATACACAGCGAAAGCGGTCAGAGACATCTTTTCTACACTTGGATACTATTTCTATATCACCCGTTATACTCACCAAACTTGACCCCTTCCTAATACTATTTGTTTTCATCAATGTCTCACGCACTTTCCATGAAACACTGCAATAATTATGGAAAGGTCGAAAAATGGGTTGGTGTAAGGACCAGCTCAAAAGAGGTATGAATTTTCTGGGAGTGCAACCTCAAAGTGCCAGAGAAATGAATAAACCAATTTTTTTCCTTTCTCCCAAATGAAAAAATTTTTTTTTTAGAAATAATTAAGAATTATTAACCGCCACAGCTGGTATATTTCAAATTGCGGAAGCCGTTGAATACATCAACTCTGGAAGATACGCCCGTCTAATAAACCGATCTTTTTTAAGAAGATGTAGGGCTTGCATTGTGGCTGAAGGCCAATAATTTGAACATTTGTTATGACTCAAATAAACTTTTGATTCCAATTATTGAATTATATTTCAAATTTAAACCAAAAGAAATTAAATCACAACAATAAAGTCATTACTTGATGACATTAATTACTATCCGTCTGACTCACAATTGTATTTATCTTAAAGTTATGGACTTAGAGGAACCCTAGTGTGCACTAGAAGCATTTTAACTAAATAAAATAATTTGCTTGAAATCAGGCTTCGTTAGAAAAAAAAATCCCCCATTTAAGAAATAATCTAGCAAGTGTCATATCGTTTTGGAATCTGTGCTAAATATGCCATCTTTTAAAATCACTTGCCAAAATAGCGTAGTACAATGTTTTCCAGTGCAGTTTGTTAAAGTTGGGCGACATAATAATTTTAAGTACGTTGTTAAATACTTAAACAGTTGTATTTTAATTTTAAACTGCAAGAAAAATAAAGATTTGTAGTCACAGTGCCTGAAAGATCATCGCAGGGTGTCAATTTTATCAATATTTTTAATGCCGATAATTTGTAAGAATAAAAGTACATGACAAGATTTTTTATTTTATCACCTATTTTAACTGTCACCTATTTTAACTGTCACCCCCTGGCCTATCACCTGTTTCCGGCTTGACGTTGATTTTTGGAACACCCTGTATATAAAGGATGTCCCATAATTTACGCAAGATTTGAATTTGCCGTCATTAGTGTGGTAAAGTGTTGGCCAGCAAAAAAAGAAAACAGTTTGACAACTAACAGTTTAGGGTTAGTAAAAATGGAGCACTACACGAAAGAACAACACGTTTTCATTGTTGAACAATATTTCAAAAATAATGAAAGTTTGACTGCTACAGTTCGCAAACGTCGTACAAAATATAGTCGGAATATTAATTTAACTCGTCAACTGTGAAGAGAGTTATTAAAAAACTCAGGGAGACAGGATCAATTGGGGACACCAAGCACATTGACCGTCCAATAACAACGGCTTATTATTGGACGTGAGACTGTTGGTGGAAGTGCTGGAACATCGATTCGGCGTCGTGGACAAGAATTGCAAATTTCAAGAAGTTCTCTACAGCGTATACTCACTAAAGATCTGCGTCTCCATGCTTACAAAGTTTAATTGACACAAGGACTGCAGCCTAATGACCATGCACAACGAAGAGAGTTTGTTGAATGAATTATGACGAATTATATGAAGATATATGAATGAATTATGAATTATTATTATGATGGTGGCGTCATTTGCCGTCGAATATATGTTTCGTTAGTACCGCTGTTATTTCTATGGGGACTTTGTAGACGTACGTTAGTTCATTGTGGTACCTTTCAGGTACCACAGTTTCTAAAATGTAATTTTACGTGCGCAGTTTTGTTTTTTTTTTAATAAATATTCCGTTTCAATATGGAGCAAAATATTAATGAGCCTTGACCATCTCAACCTAAAAAACGAGCAAGAATTCATTATTATACTGATGAAGAGTTAAGCTAGATTTTAGAAAATAGTGATTTCTTCCCGAAATGATAAAAATCCAACCAAAAGATGTAAATCCTGCAGTCTTGAAAGCAAACGGACATACATCATTTATGAATGTCCTGATTGTCCTGACCGTCCAGGATATTGCCTCAAATGCTGTTCAATCTCACTTTTTTTTTTTATTTTATTAGTTTTGTAAATATTTTTCATCTATTTTTAGACATTTACTTTTTACATCAAGAGCAAATTTTGTTGGTATCAGATTTTATAAAAAATTTTTGTTACTGTTATTATTAGTATTATTATTGTTTTGTAAAAATTTCTAGATACATGTATTAGATTTGTTTAGTTTTTGTTATGCATACATTTATATTTATTATATCATATGTGTAATTTTTATTTTTATTAACTAAATATATTACATATATATATATATATATATATATATATATATATATATATATATATATATATATATATATATATATATATATATATATATATATATATATATATCATCATCAGCCCGTATCGATCCACTGCAGGATGAAGGCCTCTTCAGCATGCTTCCAACCTTCACGGTCCTGGGCTTTCCTCTGCCACTCGGGTCCAATATACTTAACGATGTCATCAATCCATCGTGCTGTCGGTCTTCTTCGTGGACGTTTGCGATCAAGCGGTATCCACTCCAGGATTGCCTTGATCCATCTGTCGTCCCATCGCCTCGCTATATGGCCTGCCCATCTCCATTTCAACTGTTTTACTCTTCCAATGATGTCACAGACTTTTGTTTGTTCCCTGATCCATGCGCAGGACTTTCTGTCTCGTCTTGTAATGCCAAGCATACATCTTTCCATTCCCCTCTGTGCCACCCGAAGTTTTTGAATTGATTGCGATGTGAGTGTCCAGGTTTCACTTCCGTATGTCATAACGGGTAGAACGCACTGATCGAATACTTTTCTTTTCAGGTAAAGTGGGAGTCTGCTCTTAAACACTATGTTGAGCCTACCAAATGCCTGCCAGCCACATTTAACACACCATTCCACCTCCCGGGCAGTATTTCCCTCCATGGAAATCCTCTGCCCAAGATATATAAAGCTGTCCACAATCTCTAAATCCACTCCTAGAACTGAAATTCTTCTATCCTGAGCGAAGTTATTGAACATAACCTGACTCTTTTTCAGATTTATTTTCAAGCCAAATGGTTCGCCAGCCCTTTGCAGTTCTTGTATGTGTCTTTGCAGCTCCTCTGGGTCTTGTGAAATGAGAATAATATCATCTGCAAATCTAAGATGGTTTAAGTTTGCACCATTGATCTTTACACCACCCTGTTCCCAATCCAGTTTACGTAATACTTCTTCAAGGTCAGCCGAGAAAAGAATAGGCGATATTGCGTCACCCTGTCGTACACCTCGTTCTATATTAATTCCCACTTCAAGACCATCAAGGTGAATTGTGGCTGTAGCTCCATCATATATCG
This sequence comes from Cosmopolites sordidus, assembly GCA_031761425.1. Classification (NCBI taxonomy): domain Eukaryota; kingdom Metazoa; phylum Arthropoda; class Insecta; order Coleoptera; family Curculionidae; genus Cosmopolites; species Cosmopolites sordidus. Next base: position 54,171 of record JARFXV010000585.1, read on the forward strand.
ATTCTAATAGGTTTATATATATATATATATATATATATATATATATATATATATATATATATATATATATATATATATATATATATATATGCTAAAAAATTTGCACATTGAGCCCATGTAGAGAAATGTTAATAGTTACTCCACGTGGGTGGTCAACCTGTTCCTTCAACCAACATCATAACGTCTATGAGTATCTCCCAAGCCTGACCTTATTGCCAAATTAACCATGTTAGATGGCGAGATTTTCTATAGCTCGCAACATGACCCCGCCACATTCGGCGGAATTTCGTAGCTGCCTCGATTAAACGCACAGTCCGGTCGGTGCCTCATGTTAATAGTTCTCTCCATGAGCATACTATAGAACTTTTGGAGCATACGTGGTATCCGGGGTTTTACAAGGACAGCCGCTTACTCGTACTGAAGAGGGATCAGATGTCGGCCCACAACCTCTCCAAAGGGACTAGCAACAGTTTTACCAGATCGGACGCTACGCCACTAGCATGATTGCTTTGTTTGCACGTCTCATACACAGAATCAGGTTGGATTGATTCAATATATCGATCTTGGAGGCAAATATTGAAGGAGGTCAAAGTTCACTAACGGGCCCTATCACGGAAGAAGAAAATGTCACGATGTCACGAGTTCCGGGAGGGGTCATGAGTCTTGAAGATAGGGGAGGAGCCGGTCATCCACGATCCCCTGATGCCCACATTTTAAGAGCGTTTGAGGCTGCAGATCCTAGAACAAGCACTAAGAAACTTCCAAAGGAATTATTTGTATCCTATATTCCAGTTAACCAGCATTTGTGAGGCATAGGAATGGTGCCAAAAAGCTGTATTTTTTTTATTATAGAAGCCTTCCTAATTACCTCAAAAATGCAAATAATTTTGTTGTTTGTTTATATATTAGTTTATAATCCGAAAGAAAAGAAACGCATATTCATTTTAATGCGAACATTTTGTACAATATGTTAAACATTTTGAATTATAAATTGCCGCTGGCAAATCTCCCAAATTACAACTTATACTTTCGCGTTAAATCACTTCGTCTTGCAATCGCAACTCAAGTCGTCTCCGATGTTCGGATTTTTAACATAGTCGATATATTAACAAAAGCGCCATAAGGACTGAAGATGGAATTACTTTGAAAGACAAGTATGAAATTGCTAGTTGTTTTATTATATACTTTGTTAATCTTCCTAAGAACGTGTTGATGAATTCAATGGATTAGACTAGTGACTCCAATTCAAAACTCTATGATATTACGGCCAGATAACCAATATGATATAATTAAAACAGTAAGGAAACTAAAAAATACAAATTCTGTGGGGCTAGATAATATTCCTTTAGTTGTACTGAAGAAGTCTATCAACTCATTAATAGTACCGTTAACATATCTAGTGAATTGGTCCCTGGACACTAATATTTTTCCGAGGTCATTCAACACATCAAAAGTTATTCCTGTCTTCAAGAGAGGTGACCGGCTCTCCCTCTCCAACTATAGACCAATAGCTTTCTATCTACGTTATCTAAACTGTTGGAGTGTATAGTGTGTGAGCAGATCATGTCCTTTCGTGTGCGCTTTAATATATTGAAATCATCACAGCAAGGGTTTCGAAGTGGTCGATCTACTCATTCAGCAATCTGTGAATTTTTAAACAAGATATATGAAAACATAAACGATAGTTGCAAATGTGTTGGTCTGTTTACTTTCGATCTGGTAGATCAAGCAATTCTGCTGGACAAACTTCATGACTATGGCTTAAGGGGTGGGGTGAGAGAGTGGTTTGGAACTTGGTGGATACCAAGTTGTACAGATTGATAAAGCAACATCTGAAACATTAAGGATTATTTCTAGAGTGCCATTATTATTTTTAATTTTTGTTACTGATCTGCCAGATGATTGCAGTAATGGAATTATGGTAATGTTTGCTGATGATAGCAGCTATTTAACAGGAAATAAAAACATGCAGGGAGTAATTGAAACGGTACAGGAAATAAATATATTACTTATTATTAATAGGTACATTAATAAATTTTATAGTTCGTTTACGAATAATAAGTTATCCCTTAACGTGAACAAAATCAGTTTTATTGCTTTTAATTCTTAACATTTTATTTTCGTTTGCAATAAAGAGGGATATCAAAAAATCATAAAATGGAAATATATGGAAATGTGTACAAATTTGTATATGAGTTGTAAAAAGGTAATACTGGTCAGCAAATTAATCTAAGGGACCACTATAGAGTGATTTTTTTAGTATGTCAGAATAAAGATCGCTGTTAAATCATCATGGCAATCATCATTGGTACATGAAATACCTGGCAGAGCATCATAGAACATCGGAGCAACGCTTGATCAAACAAAAATCAGTTTTCTGTTACTCCAAATTTATATGGAGCACATAATCGATATGGTCTTTTATGGAGCACATAATCGCCCAATTGAGCAATTAAAATTAAAGATATTAAAATAAGAACATGACAAAAAACTGTGCGTACCGAAAAAAATATCGCCGCTGTTACTGGCAGTGTTAATGAAGATTTTAATTTATCAATTCGTTAATGGGGATCGTTATAGAGTATTTTGGTGTTCAGACTCGTCAGGTTACCAACATATGAATGCTCTCCCGTCAAGAATAGGGAGACTCTACCTACAGTCAACAACCTACAGTTTCACCGACTTCTCGTCAGACCGCTTATACATGCCGTATTAAATTTCTTTGGACTGCGTCCAATGAGATGCATCCCTATTATTAGGGTGGTCCTTAAAAATTAATTTTTTCCGACGCTCAAAAAAACCTTTCTTTGGATGAAAAAATGCGGTGGAACTTTTTTTTAACAAACAGGTACAAACACGTACCTCAAGACGAAGTTCGAATCAATCGAAGTTTATTTTTTGATAAAATTGTAGTTTTTTCTAAGTATCTCTTAAAGTATACGGATTTGAAAAAAATATATAGGAGCAATTTTGTAGGAGATTAAATACAAAAATTCTCTACAAAAAAGGTCCTCTCCATTTTCTTCATAAAATTCATATTTATGGAGATATTCTTCATAATAAATTCTTTAACTCCATATAACCAACATTTTAACACCTTTAAACGTAATTTTTTCTGAAATTTAAACAATTTCGAAACTTAAGTAGAATTAACAATTATTTCATTGTAAGACAGATTTTAAACACACTGTTGTCGTGTAATCAATGTCCGGCATAGATTTACTTAAGTCTTGCTATTTTCTCATCGTGTTCATTCTTTTCCGTTTCCAAACTCCATATAGCCAGCATTTTAAGACCTACAAACGTCATTTTTTCTGAAATAAAAACAATTTCGAAACTTAGTAGTAGTAGAACTTACAACTATTTATTTAATGATATCTAGTTAATAATGACTTCAATATTAAAATATAAATATAAATATAAATATTAATAAAATATAAATAAAAATCAAAATTAAATATAAAAATATTAAAATTATTATATTATTAAAATATCTAGAATAGTCTAATAATAAAATATCATAAATATGAATTTTATGAAAAAAATGGAGAGGGCCTTTTTTGTAGAGAAGCCCCATTGCCGGCTTTATATCGTCCGTTCAGCATATCGGTTGTCTGGATTATTTTTCCTGATAAGATATTCATTGTAAGACAAATTTTGAACACACTTTTGTGGTGTAATCAATGTCCGGCATAAATTTACTTAAGTCTTGCTATTTTCTCATCGCGCTCATTCTTTTCCGTTCTTGTAATATTTCGATCATTTGTCTTTCCATTGGCCGTTACGTTGTATGAACAAGCGATTAATTAGTAACAGTCCACTTTTGAGCACTATATGTCAGTATTGGAATGACAGACTGATCAAATAAATTAATGTCAAGTTGTTTGGTGGATTTTTGTTTCTTAAAGTTTTCTTTGATGTTTCAGAAATTGCCCGTGCAGGACTTCATCCAAATAATTTCTGAGTTTTAGTGTCACTTCCAAGCAATACTGCATTGTTTGAGTAGATCTAGTTTTAGTATAGTAGTAGATATAGTTATCTTAGTTGATTTGGAATTGTGATTTGATGGTCATAATGTACTAGTGACTAACGGATAAATTCTCCGAAGTTCGGACACACTGAAAAAAATCACCCTTTATGTATATCGCTTGAAAATAATACTTTCTCAAGTTCAATTTTCAAAAATCTATTTGAATTTTATATTTTATCTTCAGGCAGAGTTGACCCATAGTTTAGTTTGTAGGGTTTCCTTTATTACGGTCATTCATCCAGGTCTCGGCAGCGACGGACATCGCTCAGCTTTAGTTATCGAGAACTGATGTTTGACGCGATGAAGCTGTTTTGACACCTTCGACAAAATCATCTATTAAAATGTTATTTCTTCAATATTCCAAATCAGGTTAGCTCTTAGAGAATATATTTTCACAAAATAAGTAAAATTTTAATAAAATTTGATTTAGTCACTAAAACATAATGAAAATAAATTTTATTTATGAGCAGTGTTTGTGTTTTCATTTATATAATAAAAATCACAACATGCGTTACAAGTAATTATTAAAAACATTTTAAAAATAAAGCAATTTTTTACAATATTCTGTAATCCAATATCTGAAGGAATTTCCTGAAGTAAATCAAAATCCGTCCAGCGGAGACAGATCGATTTTCGAATAATTTCAATAGGGGTAAGTTAATTCAAATGTCGACACCCTCGTTTCGGTGAAGATTTCCGTAGTCAGTATTCTCGTTTTGCTTTTTCAATTCAAAAAGTTTGACGGGTCGCTCGAGAGGGATCAATGTTGGGAATCGAACTGCATTTATTTATTTTAAAAAATCTAATTAAATATTGGTTTATTTTGGATTTATTTCTAGATTATTTCATTCTAAATGTTTCCTAACATTTATTTTTTAAAATCTTTAAAGTATTAAATATCATACTATGCTATTCCTCAAAGATATATATATATATATATATATATATATATATATATATATATATATATATATATATATATATATATATATATATATTAATCATCATCAGCCCGTGTCGATCCACTGCAGGATGAAGGCCTCTTCGGCATACTTCCAACTTTCACGGCCCTGGGCTTTCCTGTGACACTCGGGTCCAATATACTTAACGATGTCATCAACCCATCGTGTTTTCGGTATTCTTCGTGGACGTTTGCGATCAAGCGGTATCCACTCCAGGATTGCCTTGGTCCATATGTCCTCCCATCGCCTCGCTATATGGCCTGCCCATCTCCATTTCGATTACTTTATTCTTCCAATGATGTCACAGACTTTCGTTTGTTCCCTGATCCATGCGCAGGACTTTCTATCTCGTCTTGTAATGTCAAGCATACATATTTCCTGTCCCCTCTGTGCTACCCGAAGTTTTTAAATTGATTGCGATGTGAGTGGGTTCAGGTTTCACTTCCGTATGTCATAACGGACAGAATGCACTGATCGAAGACTTTTCTTTTCAGGCAAAGTGGGAGTCTGCTCTTAAACACAATGTTGAGCCTGCCAGCCACATTTAACACGCCGTTTCACTTCCTGGGTGGTATTCCCCTCCATTGAAATCCTCTGCCGAAGATATATAAAGCTCTCCACAATCTCCAAATCCCTTCCTAAAACAGAAATTCTTCTGGGTCTTGTGAAATGAGAACGATATCATCTGCAAATTTAAGATGGTTTAAGTTTGCACCATTGATCTTTACACCATCCTGTTCCCAATCGAGTTTACGGAATACTTCTTCAAGGCCAGCCGAGAAAAGAATAAGCGACATTGCGTTACCCTGCCGTACATCTCATTCTACATTAATTCCCACTTCAAGATCATCAAGGTGAATTGTGGCTGTAGCTCCATCATATATCGATCCTAGTAAGTTTACATATGCTTTATCTACCCCTTGGCTAAGCAGTGCATCCATTATTGCATGCTTTGAAATGGAGTCATATGCTTTTTCGTAGTCGATAAAAGCCAAGTACAGTGGCATGGTGTATTCGTTGTGTCTTTCTATAGCCTGCTGTACTACCTGGATGTGATCCATTGTACTGAATCCACTTCTGAATCCTGCTTGTTGTCTTGGTTGTGCGTCATTCATTTTTTTAATATTCTTTTAGAAATTATCTTAGTGAAAACTTTGTGCATTACTTATAGGAGACTTATTGGACGGTAGTTCTTTAAATCTTCCTGTGCTCCCTTTTTATGTAAAAGGATCACATCTGCATGTTTCCATAAGTCAGGTACTTTCTGTTCTTTGAGGCATTTTGAATATAATTTTTCCAATGTTTTATGTAACGTCCGACCACCAGCTTTTAGCATTTCGATAGTGTCCTTTTCTGTCTGGAGCCTTGACGTTTTTCATCGATTCTATAGCATTTGTTACTTCCTCCACTAGAATATCTGGCATTTTTTCTTCCGTGGGTATTGTTGTCTTTGATTGGTTCTGATCTTCATATAACTGGGAATAAAATTTTCTGACAACCCCTGACATTTGCGTACGCGCCCTGCATACTGTACTATCCTTACGCCTTAAGGCATATATTTGAGATCTTTTTTTTTCTCAGCTTCTGTTTAGCCGTTTAGTTGAATCGACACGTGTCCTCTCTGATACTTTTTCTTATAGTTTTACAGAGCTCAGTGTTCTGGACCCTGCCAAAAGGACTATCTGCATTTCTTATTGCCCGCCGTTTCTTCATTAAATCAATGGTCTCGCTGGAGATTTTTGTCAGTTTGATACTTTTTTCTTCTGGTGCTATTGAAGTAGCCGTTTGCAGCACATTGTTATTAAGTTAGAACTTAATGAGAACCCAGCGGTTGGGGTGCATAACTCTCGACTACTGTTGTCTTATCAGGACGTTGTCCAAAGAAATATAAAAACTGCATATATATATATATATATATATATATATATATATATATATATATATATATATATATATATATATATATATATATATAAGCCATTCGACGAAATTTTGTTGTATCGCTTTTTAAATTTATGCAACCAACCCTAATCACTAGAAAATCCTCTAGTGTTAAACAATTTTGCGAACTATTCATGCTTCTTTGGTGTGTAAACCATTGCAGTAACACCTCATCGATATTTTTTTGATGGATTTGCGAATTATTATAGTTTTTTCGGAAACCTGCTCATGGGACTACAATATTTTATGTTTATTTTTCATTAATAAAGAAACAGTAAGTAGTATTATTCAAAGATTTAGATTTATAAATATCTGCTTGGTAAATGCCACACAATTATAGAAGTTTTTTTTCGATGGTCGAAACACGTTCTAACCATATTACCAGAACAAACTTCAACTAGTTTATCCATCATTTAATGAAGTGCAAGTGATACTTATGATACGAATAATAATGTTGTTTTTTTTTTTGTTTTCCTAAAATTTCAAATAGTTTCAACTATTTCAACTATCAAACTTCTATATCAACAACTAAAACAAACTTTATGTTTGTTAAAAAGTTATAAATATATATATATATATATATATATATATATATATATATATATATATATATATATATATATATATATATATATATATATATATATAATGTGACCCATAACAATATAGGGTGTCCCATAACTTATCCGGCATAGAGCAACTGGCGATAGTAGAGATCAAAACAAGAGGAATTAATCAATAAATGTGTTGGCAAATGTTAGTCATTAAAAAGATACAGGGTGTTGAAAGTGAAATGAAATTTTCGAAAAATTGAGATAATTTAAAAACGATTGAAGATATCAGGTTCAAAATCGGGGTAGTTGGGTTTTCAAAGGCGACAAATCTGAATGTGGAACTAGCTAGAGCATAGTTCCTAAAGGGCGCTTGCTACCTACTTTGTCAGGAATTAACTCGCTCATATATTTTTACCCTATAAAGCTGGAAATATTTTCATTTCAAAATAGAGAAGAGTCATAATTTCCACGTAAAAAGATACCCTTGATCGATATCTCACGCTGTTTGCGAGATATTCGTGTTCGAATATTCTATTGCACATCTTATCGATGGCTGAAAAATATTATGATGTCAAAAATACAACGAACTTCATTTGAAATAATATTTTTTTGAAATTTACTTCAGCAGATGTTGAAAGTGTCCACCGTTTACCTAAATGCACTTTTAAGAACATGCGACACCCGAGTATTTCATAGGCTTTCAAGAGTTCATCTATGAAGTTTTTGTAGTTTTCATCTTTTTGGTTGCCCAGAAATCGTTTCACTACACTTCCAAGCTGCCAATTCCTTTTTATTTAATTTTTCTTAAAAACGAAAATCAACTAGAAGTTTCCTTATTTGAGGTCCAGTAAATGTGCCTTTTTTAGTTTTGAATCACCTAATTGAGGAAATATTTCTTTTAGGTACTTGAAGCCATTATCTTTTTTATCCATGACTTTGACAAAGTTTTTCATTAGTGCGGGCTTGATATGGAAAAGCGGAAGAAGTATATTTTCTGTGTTAACAAGAGGTTCTATTTTATGTTTGGAGTACCAGGTTCAAAAGGAGTTGCCCCAGTGTCCCATGGACACAAAAAACAGCAATACTTAATAAACAGTAAAACCCCTTAAGGTCCTAACAATATACCAAGGTATATCATAGGTTACCAAGGTATATCATAGGTTTCTTGCATTGTCACTGAATGGGCTAAAGGAATAGATGGGTTTTTTTGTTTCCATTATGAAGTAAAACTGCTTTTACTTTACTGGCTGTACTTCGACGAATCTATGAAAATATGCTACTCGGAAAGTACATGTTCCATATTAAGCTCATCATTAAACTATCAATCACAACAGACGCATAGCGGTTCTTCCATTTTATAAAACTTGTAAATGTTACATTCCGTTTTCGGTAAAGTGAAACACCTGCATTTTTATCTAACAGGTTCCACCGTTGAAGTCTGGAACCAAGAAGTTCGGATTTTTGTTTTGACAATCCCAGATTACGTACCAAATCATTTCATTCATTCTGAGTTATTAATTGAAGTTCACTGGTAGTTGTTAAAAATGTTCGGCCACAACTGGTGTCCTCAGGAATTTGTAGATCATATCCTGATGAAGAATTAGAATCACCGGGATATGTTGTTCCAGTTTAAAGGCGCCATCGGTACCAGTAGTCTCTGGCTAGGAGGAAATGCCCATATCGCAGAAGGCATTGACATACTGAATTTTGTTCCTTTGCTTTTTTAAAATCCCTTCTGTTTCAGTGATACAAAAGTAACAATCACTTACATAGTCAGTAGGTTATCTCTCTCCACATCATAGGAACAACAAACGGCATTGAATTTTCCTTGCGATTCGTCACTAATTCATTCACTTCATTAAATTTACGTGACAACTCACACAGCAAATATTATGAGCCCAACTATTATCTTGATCTCTAATTTGTTACTTAAAATATGAAATATTGGCTTTTTGACTTAGTCGGATATAGATATAGCTTGTGACTTTAAAATAAATCGTCCGCTATATATATATATATATATATATATATATATATATATATATATATATATATATATATATATATATATATATATATATATATATATATATATATATATATATATATATATATATATATATATATATATATATATATATATATATATATATATATGTATGTATATATATAAACTTATGCGCTGGATTTTTGCAAAATCGGCAACTGGAACTAGTCATTTTATATAAACGACTTGAACACTATACTGTAAACGAGGCAGAAACAAAGTAAAGTATTGAAAACAATAAAACTGACCTTAGAGGTTCGTATAATACTGTGAGAATACCCCCTCTACGGTCTTGTGGTAATTCCTACACTGCCCAGTCCAAAGTTAGGTACAAATAATTTCAATAATCGCATGATATAAAGGAGAAGCAGTTACTTAAAAATGGGACGTGTTAGGCCATTTCTGTGAAAAGGTGTTTTTATAACTACCTAAATGAAACGCAAAAAGAGCATTCTCATCAATGTTACAAAAATCATATACAAAATTTCTGTTATATGTCTAACATTATAAAATTGCGAAAACGTACTTTTCTTACTTGTAACTTACTTGTAAGCACTTACTTGTAAAATTTCCTATTTCGGTTTTCTTTTTTGTTGTTAAGTAAATTAATTTATGTTGTTAAGACTAGTTTATATTAAAAGTTACACCAACAGAATTGCCTTGCCTAAAAGAACTTTCGGCCAAGAATAATTTAAAAAAGGTTTTCAGAAAACTAGATCACTGTGGATGGAGAAAAAATTGTTACAATGCCTTTTATATTCACCGATAAATCGGAATAGAATTTTCTCTGAGATTTGGAGCAAATCAAAATCCATCCGACGAAGACAGTTTGAGTATTTCAAACGAAATATTTTAATGATGTCGAGGGCATGTAACTCCAATGAAATCTTATATTTCGAAATTCAGTGCGAATCCTTTTTTCCGTTGAAAACAAATTTAACCTTAAAAATTATTTTTGAAGAAAAAATGACAAATAATTTGTTATGATATTTTTATAGTTGTTATTTTAAGCATTTATTGTTTTATGATTAATTGGGCGTGCTTTGGATTATTTCTAAAAAAAGACACTTTTTTTTGTCTGTAAGCAACATTATCATTTTTTTAGTTGGACAACCATTCACAGGTGACTTAAGAAAAAGTTTTGCAGAAAATCAATGGAAAATAATATAAAATCGTCGTTTCTGATGGAACAATCATTCGCAGGTTACCTGGAAAAACCTTTGTAGAAAATCAATGGAAAATAATATGGCCGCAGAATAATCAGTTTGGAAAAATCAATATTTTCAAACAGGCAACTGTTTAAACTGAGGATGGTTGCGGCATTTTCTTGGAAATTCATACTAAATTGTATAAATAAAACAAAGTTGTCTAATTTCCACTTATATTTTTCTCAAAAACATAACAAAATAATTCCCAAAAAAAACATGATAAATTACTTAATTACTTAGTACCTACTATTTGTCACAATACAATTTCATTCTTTGTTAACCATCCGAAGAAGCTACAGTGTAGCGAAACGCGTTATGTTTTAGAGAAAAATATAAGTGGAAATTAAACAACTTGGTTGTTGGTTGTTAACCTGGAAGTAGTTGTGACTAACCCCTCTTGATTGCTTTTTGTGAGCTTACTTAATAATTGGTCGATACAAGCAAACACTTGATTTCATAAAATGAGGTCTGATTTACTGCACAAAGTCATTAAATATTAACTTAATCGAATCCACTCTTGTAAACGAGGCCTAGGTGACCATTTAAATAATATATCCAGAACCTAATACAATGGATCGATCTTTAAAGGATTCTACCTTAAACTTAATGCTTGGCCTTTCTTGACTACCTCTGACATTTATTTATGAAAAAAGTAAAACAAACTTAAGCTTCGAACCACCAACATATGTAACACATTTGCTTATCTAAAAGAAATAAATATTTTACCAGGATCTAGTAATTTCAAGCGGTTTGCTTTCACTCCAATGATCGTAGCAAAGCGTGAGTAAACTGGTCTACACTTTTGTGATAAAGGAGCCACATTAGCTGTGGTGTCTAAGACGTCAGCCTTATGATACGGCAGTTAATGTGGAGCGGGTTCGAATCCCGTACTGGGCAAAAAAGTTTTTCTAAAATTCTTGTGATGTTTCTAGATAAGAGTGTAAAATCTGACAAGGAATCACCCCTTAGTCACGCCAGTTCGAGGCTGGGTAAGGCCGGATGCCTTCGAAGTGTTCTACCTTGGATACTTTCGGTTAAGCACAAAACCAAGGGTTGATAGCCCGAGGGGGGTGATGACCGGGGTTTTCGGTAGCTGATGACCGTGGTTCAGAACCCACGTTAAGCTGTAGGTCCGGTCGCTAAATAGCTTTTTCAGTTGCTGATGCGCCTCTAACCCCAAAACTTTACTTTACTTTTGTGATAACAATACTTGTGATATAACCATCTGTGATACTTCCCACTCATAATACAACTCATCTGTGATATTATAAACTACGACACATTTTACATTTTATATTTCCTTAATTATTTAACCCTCATCCTTTTTCCCATGAGCAATAGGCTCATAATTAGGCTCTATGGTCGCTAAATAATCTCGATATCGATGAAACGTAAATCACAAATTTCTCTCTCTCTTTTAATCGTCGAAGTAAAATCCCTCATTTTCGATATTTCTATATATATATATATATATATATATATATATATATATATATATATATATATATATATATATATATATATATAGGGTGATTTTTTAGTTCACCTTGAATCTATTTATTTTATGTCAAATAACATTCAAGGGAATTAATGCTTGAAAACAATTTCGGACAAATGTCCGCGTGGCTACTGCTGACCAAAGCACATTCTATTAATCATATTTTCGATAACTTTTTCAAGCAATTGGGGTCTTGTCCGCAATTGTGCGAGTTATGTTGGCTTCCAAGGTATCAATAGTGCAGGTTTATCGGCGATTTAACATAACCCGATATATAAAATAATCTAAAGGTGTTAAATCACATGACCTTAGTGACTAATTACCTCCTCCAGATCAATACCATTCAAATCCGGAATTCAATGTCGAATAAGAAAGCCCAACTTCCTGCGAACGACGACGGATTGATAAATTTGGATCGTCATCAACACTGTAACAACAGCAGCGATATTTTCTTCGAAACGCACAGTTATTTGTCTTATTGTTGTTTTAATATCCCACAGCGTAAAATGCGTTGGGAATTTGTCTATAATTCGGCGAATACTTCACTCGGTCGGGCGATTAATTGCATCATAAAATGCACGAAGTGCTCTATAAGTTTGGCGCACAGTACACTGATTTCGACAATTTGCAACCTCTGCGATGAAGGTAATGTAAGCGATGAAAATCCGAAGGACCAAGTCTAAATAATTCGGCCGGTATGATAACATCTTCCAGCCCAACTCCAGATTGGTGACCATTGACCACTTCCAGCGTCTATTTGACTAGATTCGAGGAACTCATAATGCACGACGCCTAGGTGATCCCATCATCTAGACAGCAACATCTTTTTGGCGTGGATATTTGGTTTTGAGGTATTGATTGATATCCATCATCGATTTAGTTCCTATCCAAGCTCTAGCAATGTATGACAACGATTTTACTATTTATATATTTGAGAATTTTCCACTCTTGACGATGTTTCGTCAAAATCTCATTTGCCATTTTCAAGTATTTGCTATCTTGATAGACAGCTTCGGCCTGATAGTCGGATCGCCGAGTGTCGCAGTTTTGCTACCTCGGATGCGCAGGGCATATTGTATAGATTTATTGGTCATACACAATATGCATTGATCGGTGTGTTTTGCTGGATCCGCCCCTCTGCACGTTGGTTGAGGTTGGAGTTGTTTTGTATCGTTTTCGGTTTTTTTTTTTGAGAAATGTTTTCCATATTGCTGGTATGTGGAGCCATCGTCTCGTTTAGTTTTCCTTTATTTTCAATTTCTACTGCATCTCTAAGTAGGCGTGTTCTATAACGATTTATAAATACTATTTGTTTAATGTTCTCAAAGTCGATTCCCCTATGGTCTGTTTCTTGTCGGTGTTGGAACAACGCTGAAATTGTGTGTTTATCTGTCCTATATATCGTCAAGAATAAAATATTTCTCAAACGAACGGATTTACATCGGAAGAATAATTCTGAAAGAAAGAAACATGATAGAAAATGAATGAAAGAAAAATAAGAATAATTGTTCTCCGACTTTGTCTGAAAAAAAATTAGTTAATCAGTGCCTTGGCCCGTGATGACATACGGAAGTGAAACGTGAATTCTCATATCACTATCAGTTCAAACACTTCGCGTAGCACAAAGAGCAATGTAATGGTGAATGCTTGGCATTGTAAACCGGGACAGAAAACTTGCACGTGGATCAGAGAGCAAACAAAAGTATAAACGTGCATGAAGAAAACCGAAAACACGATGGACTGATGACATCATCAAGTATATTCGACGCTACCTTGTGGGCATACCTGGTACTATACCCGAGGTTCCAGGCAGAATATTACGAGCGGTCCTGACTGCTACGAGCATTCGCCGTACGATGACGTGAGTTGTGTGCGATCACGACCCGTCATGAAAATGGCCAGTTGACCTGGCCTGGCCCCGATCGACTCTCCCAAATGCTTTCCTTGCGTTCGTCTGGAGCTCGGCTGATGACGGCTGAAAGGCTAGAAACCGGCCCCAGACACGACCGTGACGTCGCATGGTGGACAGTTGGGCGAAAGCTATCGGTGGCACTACGTGGAGAAAGGGTGAAAGATTTCTGTTATATTTCCTTCCACGCCTCCCTTACGCTACCTTATGGGCACACCTGGTACTATACCCGAGGTTTCAAGCAGAATGTTACGAGCGGTCCTGACTGCTACGAGCATTCGCCGTATGATGGTGTGAGTTGTCTGCGATCAAGACCCGTCATTAAAATGGCCATTTGACCTGGCCTGGCCCCGATCGTCTCTCCCAACTGATTTCCTTGCGTTCGTCTGGAGCTCGACTGATGATGGTGAAAGGCTAGAAACCGGTCCCGAGAGACATGTGACGTCGCATGGTGGACTGGTGGACAGTTGGGCGAAGGCGATCAGTGGCACCACGTGGAGAAAGATTTCTGTAATATAATTTTAAATATATATATATATATATATATATATATATATATATATATATATATATATATATATATATATATATATATATATATATATATATATAATATCATAAAACACTCGGTTCTCTCAAGTACACAGCAGCATAATGAATACTAAACAGCATATCATAAACAACAATCATAGAGAGTGTCGATATACACCTGACGAAAGCCCCCTCTCCGCTACTAGTCGAGTGCTGGCCATTCCAAAAACGTCCATTTGCCATAAGCTACCCTATATTTCGAAAATTTATCTTTCATTTGTGTTGTAAAATTTACACGAACTTGCGGATCACCCGCAATAGTAATATAGTAGATTAAATTAATAGTAATAGTAGTATAGTAGTAATATAGTAGAATTAATAGTAGACTTTTCTTCTGAGGATATTCTAAATCAATACACAACATAACTTCAACAGCAGTTTTATTAAGTTTTTTATTTTTCTTTTCCGGCTTTTCAATTTTTAAAGTTGGCAAATAATAAATGTTTCATCGACACAGCTACCTTGTCGAAAAAGAATCCTGAGCCAACAGTAATTTTAAAAAGTTTAAAGAAGACTTGCTCTCTGCGGGCGAACGGCAAATTTTTACAATGTCTTTTATGTCCAACGGTAAGTCACAAGGGAATTTTCTCCGAGATCTCGACTAAATCAAACTCCGTGCAGTGGAGACGGTTTCAGTTTCTAATAATTTAAAGAGGATGTGATTAAATTCCAATGTAGATTGCATCGTTTCAATAAAGGTGTTCGCTATAGTCAATTACATTATATTTCCTACAGAGCTGCAAATAAAATAATATTCAATTACACAGGTAAAATGTAAAAAAACATGATTTTTGTAACATTGATGAGAATGATCTTTTTGCGTTTCATTTAGGTAGTTATTAAAACACCTTTTCACAGAAATGGCCTAGCACATCCCATTTTCAAGTATCTGCTTCTCTTTTATATCATGAGCCATTGAAATTATTTGTACCTGACTTTGGACTGGATAATCTAGGAATTACCACCCCTCTAGGAAATACCTCCAAGATCGTAGGGGGTATTTCCACAGTATTCTACGAACCTTTAAGGGCAGTTTTATTGTTTTCTATAGTTTAGTTTGTTTCTGTCTCCTTTAGAGTACAGTCAAGTGTTTAAGTCGATTTTATATAAAATGGCGAGTTCTAATAATCGATTTTGCAAAAATCCAGCGGATAAGTTTTGATATACATGCGGACGATTTATTTTAAAGTCACAAGATGGATCTATATCCGAGGAAGTAAAAAATGCATATCTTTTATATTCCAAGTGCCAAATCAGAGATCAAGATAAACATTGGGTTCCTCATGTTTGCTATGTTGTTTGTTGAGGTGTCACGTAAATTCAGTGCAGTGAATGCATCGCAAGAAAAATTCTATGGCTTTTGCTGGGGGAAGAGAATCTACTGACCATGTAAGTAATTGCAGCCTAATGCAGCCTAATTGCAGCGAAATGCAGCCTAAAAGTAGTCTTGCTCCATAATGGAAACAAAAACCCATCTATTCCTTAAGCCTATGAAGTGACAATGAAGGAAACCTATGACAACTTAACAACCATACTAAATCGCGTTAAATATGATCAGTATCAGTGCGATATTTGTGGGAATTTAACCCTCAAGAGAAGCACTGGATAAGGGATACCCAGGGGTGAAATAAAAGCGTTTTCCCTAATGACTGGTCACGTTGAGGGGATGATTTTGAGTGGGTGAAAATTTTTTACTATCCCTACTACAGCTCCCCCACCATAGCCATCTTAAGATGTGAATACTAACACAAATATAAGCGACCATAGTCTATGAGTATGCATCACCCAGTGCTGTTGTTGTGTGAGTATTTTGTCAACAAATAAAAACCTTTAAATAACCTTTTTGCACAAATAATGTTTTGTTTGATCTTTTGTGGTAAGTAAATCATAAATATTTACATAACATAACATTTATTTATTGGTTTCTTTCATTTTCTATTTAGCTCAAAATGAACATTCGTTCTCGTACTCGCTGTGCGTATGAAATAGAAGCGACAAAGAGAGTGAAAGCCAGGCCGAATCGGTTTTTGAAGAGCATCATACCAGTGAACTTTACTTAACTAAATAAATATATATTTAAAATAAAGCAAAATTATGTAATAATTATCTGAAAGTACATTAAGTCCCCTTTTAAATGCCGTTGGAAAAAAGCTTTTATCTATTAATTTCGCCTAGATATGACAGTTTGAATAAAACTCATTTTAACTTTTATTTTTGATGATTTTGAAAATTAAATGAATATTTAAAAAAAATACAAATATATTATCTTTCTTCTATGAATCAACTTTAAAGAATATTCATTTGTAATATTTATCCAACAAGCACACTTTAACTACAAAAAAATTAATGCTTGTTATAGTAAGATAACAAAATAAATAATTTGGAAAAATAAACCTAAATTATTGTAACATAATAAATTAATCGCTATCGAGGTTTATGCAATTTTGGCTTACAGGGATGACATGTTGCATTCAAATAGGCTTACTGTATTGCTTGTTTTTTATCTTTGGCAAAGGAACAGTCTTTACATCTCCTGTATGTTTTAGAACTTTTATTAGGAGGGTAGCTCATTGTTTCTCCAGTCCGCTCGTAGATAGGTTTACACAAGTCTCGGTAAGTTCTCCATATTCTTCCTCATACAAAGATAATCTTCAAGCATTGTCAGACCAAGTTTTCGTAGAAAATCACGTCTGTTTGTTTTTGATTTATTGTTTTCACGATATAAAATTACACTATTTATCGCAGCTACATTCATTACCGCATAAATCACAGTCATTGACTAGCGTTTATAGTCTCTCTCATCGACGACATCGACGCCAGCTTTTGTAGAATTGTAAAATGTAATAATCTCTGTTTTCTGATTATCATGATTAGCTTGGTCAATATTTTGATCGTGATGAAGGCAAACAGCACCATCACCACTTTAGATTTCTTAGGGATGTAGGATATCAAGGGTCATATATTTTTGACATGCAAACTGGGAACTACATACTTCTTTTCCACGCGTGGCTTTAAAGTTTGGTGGGATTTCTTTTTTTATTCTTACGTAATGTACTCGTGTATGTCAATTTATGATTCTGTTGTAGATGTGTCATAAGTGGAATGCTCGTGAACCAGTTATCGAAAGTAACGCTTCTATTACTTTAATAAATAGGCTGCACTAATCTATCCGCAACATCAAAAGCTTTATTAATCTGTTAAAATGGTCTATCATGCTATTTACCTGAAGAAATTTTAAGATTGATAGTGAACACAATTTTGCGTCCAGCAAAGCATATTTCAGGTTTATTTGGAATATATTGACGAAAGGAGCATCTGCCTCGGATTCTTTCTAACTTCTCGTCAATAGTGAGGTATTCGATGAGAGTATAAGTATTCTTACAATATGAGACAAATTCTTCAAAAATAGATCTTATTGGAGCAAGATTATCTACTCTTCTTCTTTCTTAGCGTGTTACTGAATCATCTAAACGTACACAGATTTGTAAAAAATAGAAGTGCTGCAAAGACATAGTAGTTCTAAAAATGGCCACATCAGTGCCATCGGTTCGCCACAAGTTACTCAAATGTTGTCCATTTGAACGATTTGGTCCTGCTAAGTACATCAAACCAAATAGAGCCAATAGTTCATCCTTTGTTGTCTCTTTCAATAAATACTCACCTGATTTTTTGTTCTTTATTAGCTAATTGTTTTAATGTTAGTATGGCAAAGAATTTCTTACAACATACTATTGGTGATAAAGTGTCTCTAATATTATATTAATGTCTCAGCATTTCCTACAACAAATTTTACGCCAGGTTTTTGGGATATTAATTTTTCTGACCTTGTAAGTACGGTTGTCCGAGGTGGTTGTGAAGACCATTTAATTTTACTGGTTACTGGTTGGTAAAATTGCTTCTTGTCGCTCAACTCTTGTACCGTGTCACTGTCTTGGTTTCGCTGTGAAATATGATCAACTTGTTTCTCACCATCAGAGCTGAACTGTTCATCTTCATTGGTTGATGCTTCTTCAAATAAGGCTAGAAGTCTTCTCTGTTAGCTTTCGAAAGATATCATTGGTAAAACTGTGAAAAATGATATAAAATATATGCATAAATAAAGGAAAGATAAAAACGCAATACATGTAATAAATGTTACGCGACTATTGTGGCCGAGTATAACTTACCCGTGCGCTCTTTGCAGACATGTAAATTCGGCCGTAGCCGCAGGGATACGGAGTGGAGCAGCTAATTCGCTCAGAGAGGCCAACAACCACAACTACTGTGAGTCGCGAATTTCGTGTTTGTTATATTTTAAAGTTGTTGAGGTTTTGAAAAGCGTCGGGTATTAAATACCCAGCCACGATAGTCACGGGTTAAATAAAACCAACAATTTTATAAAAATATCATGATGGCTTATTTTTTAAAAAAGTCGAGACATGGCAGTTTTATTTTAAACATAATATTCTCCAAATATATCCCTCCGCTATTTCTACAGATGGCCATTCTTTGCGTAAAATTGCCAATAACAGTTGGGATTCAATTTCACCAATAATTTGATGCGCGTTTTACTTCAGGTCATTAATCGTATGCGGATTGTTGGAATAGTCCATTGGAATGTGCAGTCCCATTGGAATGTCCAGGAGGAAGCCCCACAAGGAAAAGTCGAAGGGGGTTAAATGTCGAGGGGATCGCATGATCTTGCAGGCCACTGAATATCACTATTCGTCCGTTTACTGTCGGCGTTTTCCGATTTACGATCGTCATTTTCATGAAAAAATGATCTTATAACCACACCGATCCACAATACACACCACACTGTTACTCGAAGAGGATTTATAGGTTCTTCTACAATCACTCGAGGATTTTTACTTCCCCAAATCCTACAATTTTGATCGTACACATAACCTAGTGGAAAATGAGCTGGAAATGAGATCCGTCGGAAAACAATTTTTCCGACTTACTTTCTAACTTCAGCAAAGATAAAATTAGCTAGTTCAGGGCGATGCCTGTGGTCTGGGAGTTATAACTCTTTAATTGAAATTTGTACGGGTGCAAGGCCAGATCTTTGTTCAAAATTCGATGTAGAGCGCTTTTCGTTATGCTCAACTCTTGAGATCGACAACGAACTGGGATTCTGGGATTTACGCCAATTGGGATTAGAAAGTATCTTCCTATTCCAACTCAACGACTGCAAGAATCGCTGCTCAATCATGCACCTCAACGCATTAAGACTCCATCCCAGTCACCAGTTCTCAATCCTATTGAGTACCTGTGAGATAAGGTGAATCCTCTAATCAGAAAAAATAGGATTAAAAATACAGAAAAGTAGAAAATCCGGATTTTAGAAGAATTTAATTTAATTCAACCCAAGACAACCAAAAAACTAGTGACGACGATGCATGCGCGTCTACTAGAAATAATTAGAAATAGCTGATCTTGCAGGTTTTTGTACAAATAATTTTACTTACAGAGATATTTTTTTAGTTGTTCACAAACTTTATTGCATTGTTGTTTTGATTTTTCTTAAATATGATTTATCGTGGCTGTTTTTCTAAAGAAAATGTTTTTAATAACTGATGAAAATAAAAGTTGATTTTTGTAGCACCTAAAATGTATTCTTGAGATTCCAAGAGAAATATATGTTGTATTATAAACAAACATATTTAAATGTTTGAGCCCTGCCTCTGTCCAAACTTTTTTGGGGCAGTGTATATGTAAAAACAACGTTTGTGGTCATGAATTATAATCATAAATTAATGAAAAAGAATTGATCCAAAAAAACAAGTGGAGTCTGAAAAGTTTCCTGCTTCGACATGAACTTGGCGTTACTCGTCAAAAATATTCTGGTAATATAATTGCGCATGCGTTGAAAGATAACCTTGAAAATTTCAGCCATATTAGGTGCTCAGTTGTTTAACAATTTTTTATGTCAGTCGATGTTAGTGTTTCTGTAAAGATGGATAAAATCGAATATCAAGCGGTCATTACATTTTTGCATTTGAAAGGCAATACATCTACGCAAATTAAAGCCGAGATGGATCCTGTTGACTGTGCAACATCATTTGCCACCATAAAATTGTGGGCAGCTGGATTTAAACGTGATCGTATCAGCTTGGTTGACTAAGAACGTTTATTATATATATATATATATATATATATATATATATATATATATATATATATATATATATATATATATATATATATATATATATATATATATAAAACTAAGATAATTTCTAAAAGAATATTAAAAAAATGACACGCAACCAAGAGAACAAGCAGGATTCAGATGTGGATTCAGTACAATGGATCACATCCAAGTTATACAGCAGGCCATAGAAAGGCATAACGAATACACCATGCCACAGTGTTTGGCTTTTATCGACTACGAAAAATCAATTGACTCCATACGTACGGCAGGGTGACGCAATATCGCCTATTCTTTTCTCGGCTGACCTTGAAGAAGTATTACGTAAACTGGATTGGGAACAGTATGGTGTAAAGGTCAATGGTGCAAACTTAAACCATCTTAAATTTGCAGATGATATCGTTCTTCTTGCACAAGACCCAAAGGAGCTGCAAAGATGCATACAATAACTGCAAAGGGCTGGCGAACCATTTGGCTTGAAAATAAACCTGAAAAAGAGTCAGGTTATGTTCAATAACTTTGCTCAGGACAGAAAAATATGAAATTTATAAAGGGATTTGGAGATTGTGGACAGCTTTATATATCTTGGGCAGAGGATTTCAATGGAGGGGAATGCCGCCCGGGAGATGGAACGGCATATTAAATGTGGCTGGCAGGCATTTGCCTGGAAAGAAAATTCTTCGATTAGTGCGTTCAACCCATTATGACATACGGAAGTGAAACCTGAACAGTCGCATCGCAATCAATTCACAAACTTCGTATAACACTTCGTATAGCACAGGGGAATGAAAAGATGTATACTTGGCATTACAAGACGAGACAGAAAGTCCTGCACATGGATCAGGGAACAAACGAAAGTATGTGACATCATTGGAAGATTAAAGCAATTGAAATGGAGATGGGCAGGCCATATAGCGAGGCGATGGGATGACAGATGGACCAAGGCAATCCTGGAGTGGATACCGCTTGATCGCAAATATCCGCGAAGAAGACCGAAAGCACGATGGATTGATGGTATCGTTAAGTATATTGGACCAGAGTGGCAGAGGAAAGCCCAGGAAAGTTGGAAGCATGCTGAAGAGGCCTTTAGCCTGCAGTGGATCGACACGGGCTGATTATGATATAATTACTATTACTAAATTAACAACATTCATTATTTGATTTGTGATTGCGATTAAACGATTGCGACTTCAACGCATGTTGACTTGCACAAATGCCTTTGTTTACTTCTACTTTCAAACAAAGGTTAACTGTCTTTACATTTCCATTTAAATACAAACATACATATTGAAACATATTGTATATTGTATATATTGTATTTTTTTTTAATAGCTGCGAAACTACCCAAAAAAAAGTGAACTACTTAGAATTAATGAAAATTCAAGCAATATTAATATTAATATGATTGAAATAGAAAAAAGTTTATTGCAGCCTTTGCCAACATCAATAATGTTAGGTGCTAAAATGTATTCTCGTTTTCTAGGTTTCATTCACTGCGGAACCTATTCGAATCAGATTTTTTCCCGCCTTATATTTATTTTAAAACACCATCTTTCAGCTTTAAAACATGGTTAATGCACGAACCTACTGTGGATATAATCTATGTGGATATAATCTAAAAATCAGCCGTAAGAGACAGTGTTATCTCCTTCAGTACTTGTAAAAAGTGGTTCCCGGAAATTTTGACTTAAATAATGTAGAACGTCCAAAAAAGTATATAATTAACAATTTAAAGCATTGCTGGAAGAAAATCATTGCTGTACACTGCTAGAGCTCGGACAGGAACTTGGAGTAACACCGCAAGCCATATCTAAATGTTAAACCAAGCTAGCGAAACTTCAAAGGGAGAGTAAATGTGTCCCCTATGAACTCACAGCTGAGAATAAGACGCTTTGTATCATTTGGCTGTCAAGGTTGTAACCTGCGACGACCTGCGACGAGAGGCGAAAATCGTGGATTAATCCTGGTGAGTCATCAACCAGTATCACAAAACCAAATATGGACAGCGAATTTATCAGTGATCTTCGGGAGAAAAAAGCAAAAAGCGCCTTATAATGGCAAAGGAAAAAGAGAATATTTTTGCTTCAGAACAACACACAGCCACATAGAGCAAAAAGGGGTCTGAAAACAATCACCGAGTGGGACTGAGCGATTTTAGTTCACCCGGCGTATTCTCCAGAATTGGCCCCATTCGGATTATCATCTCTTCTGATTTACGGAACATAGACCTACTTACTAACCGTTTTACATTTCCTGAGAAAGTCAAAAAAAATATCAATGACTTATTCACATCAAAACCTACACAAAATTTTTCGATCTAGAATTACACAGTTTCCTGAAAGATTACTGAGATTAAGTTTGTATTACTAAGATGTATAAAGGTTAATATCAAAATAACAGTAAAAATAACACTTATTTATACTTGCTTTTCTTGTACATATCTTCAAGAGTTTGAAAAGGGGCCAGGATTTAATAACTATTTCAATCCTATGACACACGTCGTGTTACAAAACCTTTTCGATAGAAATCATCTTAATGATTATTTAATACTATGAAATCTTTTTAATTTCAGTGTGTATTGTGGGTGATGTTGTATATGGCGCCGAGGAGCCAGTTCCAGCCGAACAACCGTGCTTAAAGTGTCGTTGCCGACCACCAGGTGTCCAATGCGAAACTGTTCAGTGTGCCAAGAAAGCAGGTTGCAAAGCTATTCACCGACCAAACAGATGTTGTCCAGATTATCAGTGCGGTAAGTTGACAGACATTATTTAAAATACCTCAATTTATAATGCTTTATATTTTCTTTTCCTTAATATTAACAATCAATCAATGACCATATCAATTTTATAAACGTAAAAACAATCAATTAGTGAGTCGGAAATATTGGATTGATGACGCTATGTAAAATATATCAAAAGAATATTACTTAGAAAAGTTAACTTTTCTTCATGTCACTATAAATGTTTGTACAGGGTGCAGTAGAAAAACGGGCCTTTTTAAAAACTCATTAACTAACTAAAAAATACTTTAGAAATTTTGAAAAATAACGCTTTTTTTTAAACAATATCTGAAAGGTGGCTGCTGTCTTTCATAAACACTTTTTCAATCTTCATCGCATATGACTCATTACACAGAGCACATTTCTAATAGAATCGGAATTATTTCTATTGAATTATGTGTTTGAATTCCACAATTTTTTTTATAGGAAGTAAAACACGATAACTCCAAAAATAAAAAGCACATGCTTTTAAATCTCGCGATCTTGTTGGCCAGGAATGTCCATATCTGGTGATGACATGAACTATTTGCCAAACTAGTAGTATATCCATGTTTTTTTTTACAATAAATTCCATCTTTATTGCCAAACCACACTACCTTCACCTCTTCCGTTTTTTTAAAAAAGATTTCCCATTTAAAAAAATTTGGAGGGAGCCGAATAGATGGTAGTCCGAGGGTGCGATCTGCGGTAAGTAAGATGCATGAAGTAAAACATGCTAATTGAAGCTCAACATTTTTTGCTGGATAGTGACTAAAACGCGTGGTCAAGCGGTGTTATGATAAAACGGCATTGGTGCCTTCAGCCGATCTCACCGACAGTAGAGGTCGGTGTTGATCGTTTATTCGGATTACTTAAAACCGTTGGTCCTGGAAACCTCCATGATTTTTCATTTCCCGTTATTGTACGCAATTCACTTTTCAGCCACAATTACTATCCGCTTCAGAAACTGATCCTTAGAATGTTTTTCACCAGAAGATCACACCAAGAGGTTCATTCGGTCCAGCAGATTTCGCTCCGTGAATTCGTTAGGGACCCACACATTGGATCGGCACACATACCCATTTATGTTGTTTTGTTGTTGTTGTTTAGTTCTGCTCATCTGCTCATAAACTCTGCTCACAAACCATGGTGCTTGCATATTCAGTTATTATGGCTTTTATTTTCTCGACATCAGTGCTGGAAGGATGATGCTTGACAGAACGATGTCGGTTTTTCAGATTAAAATATTCGCCCCTGAATCAAAACCAAACCACTTTTTGTTTGGATAACAGGGTTTTGCCTTTTTTAAATAAAAGAAACATAACGTGGCGTAAATTCAAGTTATTGACCGACTTTTCAAATGGAATCAATGTGACTAACTGAAAACAAATCTGAACGTAAACATTGTAAATACCATAGGAATTGATAATGTGTAAATAATCCCTACGAACTCTCCTGATAACTCGATATATCCTAGCGGTGTGAGCATTCTAAATCTTGCGAAAACTGCGTGTCATCATAAACGAGAGAGATGTTTTTATTGTGCTAATAACAAAGCGGGTTTATTCATTCTCAATAATTACCTTTGTTTTGTGTTTGTTGGAATTTCTATCTAGTTTGGTGGAGCCTTTCGTCAGACCAATATCAAAATTGTTATTTACTCACAAGTATAACAAGTTGAAAATGTTTCGTAAATCATTGTTCGTGAAAAACAATGTTTGTAAATCATTCCAGATATCAATTCGTTCGTTTTGTGAAGCGTCACGATGTTTCTCAAAAATATCATTTGGCGGAGTTGTTCGCTTCGAGTGAAAGTCCAACTGACAAATGATATTTTGGCCAAACGTCGTGACCCTTCGATGTAACATTTTCCAATTTTGCAAGCTTACCCGATACCCTACCCGAGGCTGACGGACACGGTAATTCGCGGGATCTATGCTGCTGCGAACGTCTATTGTAGGATGGTGTCAGGTGTATATGATTGTCATCGCCTTCTAAAAGATCGAATGGTATTTGCCTCTGACCGTTCCTTCAGTCGCTTACTTGCTTCCAGCTCGAGCAGGGCTGATGCCACATATAAGACCAGAAACCAGTTTCAAGCAATATTTGCTAACATTATGGCAGCAGATAATGAAATGGGCACATCACCCAGTGGAGCATGCGTAAAAAGTCTAATCAACCAGATTATTTGGTTCGATTTTATACATTCAGAAAGCCCTATCGATTACACTAAACAGTATTATTATACACGTATGGGTCCTGGTGGACCACGCGAAGTACGATTAGAGGCGTTTGTTGTTGTTAGCCTTCCTTTGCGCCCATACTAATTTCATTCTTTCGCTATGAGCTTTTTTCCTTTCATCAGACCAACTTATTCCAGTCTTCCTTTTCATTTTTCCCTCTGGCCAACCATCCAATCGTTAACCTTGTGTCTGAAACACCCTCTATCCTGAATTTCACTTTTGTAATATTTGCTGATCGTAGGTTCTCTTTAATTGCAGCAATCCATTTAATTATTTCTACTTTAGCTCTACTCCTATTTTTATAACATTCGACTATTTGTCTAGTTAGCCTACTCGGATTCATTCGTTTTATGTGTCCGTAAAACTTCTTTTTCTCATATCACTACGTATATACTTGGTTTTCTCGGAGTCGGTATGTTGTGTTATTTCTTTGTTTGGGGCCTAGGATTTTTCTTATGATTTTCCTTTCCTTCTTTTCAATGTCATCGGTGTCTCTCTTTCTATTCTGAATGAGTTTTTCTGCCCCATATAGACATTCTGGCTTAATAACTGTGTTGTAATGTCTCAGTTTTGTGTTTTTAGATATGCATTTTTTGTTGTAAATATTTTATGTAAGTTTCAATGCCGTTTCCATTTTTTGATATCTACCCTCATTGGCCGCTTTTTCCTACCCATTTTCCATGATTATTTCACCCAAATATTTGAATTAAGAGACTCGTCTGATGTTACCATATTTTGTTTTTAGAAATGGTGTTCTTAGTCTGTTGCAGGTCATGTATTGTGTCTTTTCAAAGGAAATTTGGAGTTCTAGCTTTTCTGCTGTTTCTTTTAGGATTTCAATCTGTTTTTGTGCCATTAATACATCTTGAGGTAAAATTGCTAGATCATCAGCAAACACCAGACAATCAATTTTGATGTTGGTTCTCCCCAGTTTAATGGGCTAGTCAATATTCAGGGCCGACTTTTTTTCACGCCACTCCTGTATTACTTTTTCTAAAACACAGTTAAATAAGATTGGTGAGAGTCCATCCCCTTGTCTCACTCCAGTTTTAATTTCGAAGGGCTCTGAAATGTCACCCATGAATTTAACTTTTCACTTTGTGTTAGTTAATGTTGCTTTAATAATTGCCAGTGTTTTTTAGATCTAGTCGTTGTTCTTTCAAGATTCGGAATAAAGATTCGCGGTCAATAGAATCATATGCTTTTTTGAAAT
The DNA here is from genome assembly GCA_031761425.1 of Cosmopolites sordidus. Lineage (NCBI taxonomy): Eukaryota > Metazoa > Arthropoda > Insecta > Coleoptera > Curculionidae > Cosmopolites > Cosmopolites sordidus. Next base: position 81,258 of record JARFXV010000585.1, read on the forward strand.
CCACAAATGTACAGACGAGATTTTTATTGTACAGTTTTTGATGTCTTAGGATTGAACTTTAGATTGAGGATCTGTTCAGGGCAGGATCTGTCCAGTCGAAAACCTGCTTGCTATTCACCAATTTTAGGTTCTGTCCCTGTGATCTGTCTAGTAGACATTGAGACAGAATCTTGTAACATACTGGGAGAAGAGATATCCCTCTGTAGTTGTTTACATATGTTCTATCTCATTTCTTGTGTAGTGGATGAATTAGAGCATCTTTCCAATCTTCCGGAATCCGTTCGGTTCGCCAAACTTCTTGTAGCATTTTGGTTATTTCCTTGATTGTACCTGCATCAGCGGACTTCAAACGTTCAGCAGTGATTCCATCTTCACCAGAAACTTTGTTATTTTTAAACCACTTGATTTGCTTAATTATTTCATCTTCATTCGGTGATAATGAATCTGGGTTTGTTTGTTTAGGGTTTAGTGTTGGTTAATTTCTTTAAGGGCGCAGGACAGTTCAGTATTTGTTCAAAATATTTTCTTTGCAATTGTCTTGGTAATTATTGCAATTGTCTTGGTAATTTAGAGGTAATTGTCCGTTTTCCTTTTGGAAGCAAAGACTTTGGGGTTGATAGCCTGTTAATTTAGTTTTAAATGTTTTTTAAAGTTGATTGTTTTCATATTTTCTTTTAGTTTGTCTAATTAGCTTCGATGTTTCTTTTCTTACTTCCAAAAAGATGTTATAGTTTATTACTGTTTTTTGACTGTTCCAATCTTTGAATGCTTTACTTCGGCTTAATACTGCTTGCTCGCAAACTTCATCCTACCACAGATGTTTTCTACGTTTTTGTAACGGGACCAACTTTAAGGCTGTTTTAATAAATTTTTGTTTCAATTGTTGCCAGTTCTGTGCTGGTCATTTATCAAGCTCTTCTGTTAGGGTTGGTTTTATTTTCGTAGGGTCGAATTTTGGTATTATCAGTCTCTTTTGAATAAGTATTCGAGGTTTTAAGCTAAATTTGATTCTAGTCAAGTAGTGATCCGTGTTTATGTTAGCTCCTTTCCTGACCTGAACATTCAAAATCTCTTTATAATTGGGGTATGAAATGGCAACATGGTCAATTTGAAATTCACCCATGTACGTTTTTGGGCACCTCCAGGTCTTTTGTTTTGTTATTGTCTTCTTAAAATGGGTTGACATTATTTTTAGATTAAACTGCGAACATAGTTCAACCAATCTTCTACCATTATGGTTAGTCCACTTATGAGCGGGAAGACTGCCGACTGTTTTGCTGTACTTTTTTTCTTTCCCTAGTTAGGCGTTGAAATCACCCATTAGGATATTTACATGGTTAGAGCGAATTGTAGAGATAATCTTTTCCAAAGTTCCCAGGACTTATTTACTTTTTCAGGATTAGATTTATTTTCTTCGTTAACTGGGAGGTGTGCATTGATTAATGTATAGTTTTTGTTAGCACACTTGAGGGATAGTGTCATAAGTCGATTATTTACTGGCTGGACATTAGTTATAGAATCAAGAATGTTTCTTGAGATAGCGAAAGCAATACCGAGGTGTGTTGTATTTTTGAATATTCTTTTGTCTGTTTTACTTTTAAAAAGTCTGTAGTTACCGAATTCCAAGGTGTTATCATCTGTCAATCTGGTTTCTTGCAAAGCTAAATTTTGAATTTTTTGCTGATTCAATGTTCGCCCCAATTCGTGTAGTTTTCCTGGATGCAGGAGAGAATTGATATTTACCGTTCCAAACAAAATTTTTCTTTTCGGTTTTAGACGTTGGCCAGAGGTCTCCGACTCCCTCTGAAAGATTTTGCGTTTAAGCCCGGACGCCCCAGAATCCGAAAGTCCGGTTGTACCAGCAAAGCTGGCAAATGATTGTCTACCTCCTGAAGTAATTCTGTAATTGCTAGAACGCTTCATCTTGTACTTTGAATTAAAGATTTGAACCATGACGGTTCAGTGGTTAAAACTGGAGGGGTTAGTTCCAGAATTTAAATATCAGCCGCACCACTGGGGAACAGACGCTGACCACTCAACCGCTTGATGCAAGTCAGACGCTGAATGGATTTAGTTTCTCGTGCCTACTTAGTTTGAGATATTCGCAGCTGTCCATTAATATCTAATGGAACTTTCACTATCCACCACCCGTGACCCGTCCAGTACCTTAGGCGAAGCGTACTGGACATTACTAAACATTATTACACTAAACTTATTTAATGTAAATTAGTTTTTATTATCTATCATTTTTATTTTTAAACAAAAATTGTGTGACTATAGTTTCCTAAAACGATTTTACATCCTCAAAAAGTTTTTCAAGTATTCATTCATCAAGATTTTGATTTCATTCTCAAAGAGTTTTAAAGTAGTGTTTGAGAACGTAAAATCGTTTTACGAAAGTATAGTCACACAAATTTTGTTTAAAAATAAAACTGATACAAATACAATAAATAAAGAAATACAAAAAATAAAAAAAAAAAAATAAATAAACAAAGTAAAATAAAAAGAATATTTTTATATTATCATTATACATTTTTAGAATGTGAATATAACGGAAAAATATATGCCAATGGTGAAAAGTTGGAAACCAACCCAGGAGGAGAGTGCAAGGTTTGCTATTGCCGTGGAGGGGAAGTACAATGTGCAGAAGTATCTTGTTATATTCGGAAAGATTGCGAAGGGAAACGAGTTCCAGGAACTTGCTGCCCCAAGTACGATCATTGCCCACCAATTGGTAAATATATTTCATTTGATATATTTAGTTGATAATTTTTACATACTACTATAACCAAAAAGTAAATTGACTTTTTTTTTAAATAAAAAAGCGTGTGTGTACTTATGAATGTATGCACGTAAGAAGTTATACTTCTTTGGTGTTAAAATATATTTTTTATGCATTCATACACATTTTAACTGAGCAAACGACCAATAGACGAATGTAAATATTACAAAAAATCAAATTACATACTAGTTTTTCAAATACAAGGTAATAGAAATATATATATATATATATATATATATATATATATATATATATATATATATATATATATATATATATATATATATATACTTTTATATATATATATATATATATATATATATATATATATATATATATATATATATACTTTTATATATATATATATATATATATATATATATATATATATATATATATATATATATATATATATATATACTTTTATATATATATATATATATATATATATATATATATATATATATATATATATACTTTTATATCTATTTATATACTATTTATATATATAACTTTACAAAAACAATATTAAATAGGCTCATTCAGTAAAAAATCAAATTTTAACATATTTTTTAAAATATTTACCAAGTCAACATTCTCAAAATTTATTTATTTATTATTGATATATAATTTTACTCATAAAAATAATACTGACATGAATATAACCTCAAATATTGATACACAATCTTTACAAATAAATATACACTTCAATATGAATGAAGTTTTATAAATATAAACTAACAGTGTAGAATGTTGGCCTCCCGTAATTTCTTTATAAACAAGTCTTGACAAATGGCGAAGGTGTTATAGTTTTAAAACGAAAATAAATTGTGTTACATCGGCGCGCGCAACGTCATCCCGCGTTAAAAATTCACTCTGATCTGTTTTCACAAACGAGCCATAAGAGGAATAAATTCAAAAATTCGCTCGCTTTTACGTATCAACACAGCCGTGAATTTTCTTGTGCTGATGCAATTGTTAAAAACCTTCACGGCGTTGGAGCTAGGTAAAAAAATGTTTACAAGTTGTTCAAAAACATTAGTAATAGCAAAAGAAACAGTAGAAGATAAATCTCGTTCGGAAAGATCAACATCAACCAATGAAGAAATCAAGGATCTTGTACTGAGTAATGGCAGCGTGTAACTTTTTCACGTTCTTTGATTAAGAAAACCACTTGGTGGATGCTATTTTTATGTCCCTAGAAGCCATCAAGAGAATTCGCTGGCCGAACGTTGGAAAGACTCGACAAAACATTGGAATAAGTGTATTGGAGTATGTGAAGATCACTTTGAAGGAGACAAACTAAATTTGAATTAATTAAAAAATACTTTGTGTTTTATTAAAAATTACTCTTTACTTTTTGGTCATACCATAGTAGTATAAATATAATGTAACATTGTTACTTTATACTTCTTGTTAAAATCCTTTGACCTGATCCTCGGATTTTTGTACCTTCATTTATTTCCGAAACCCACGAGACCTACAAATGTGAACAACCAACACAAGTTGGTGATAATGTACACGAAATCGTTAATTTTCTTAAGCTACGTTTATTGTTTTTTTTTTCAGTTTCTATAAATATTTTTTTTCTCTATATTTTATGTACATCATAGCACTAATAACAGAAATAAAAATACCATTTGACCAGTATTTTGAAGCTAAAGTAAAACAGAATGTTAAAATATCTCCATCGGAGCAGATGCCATATGTGGAAAGAGAAGAGGTCATCCCGTAGATTTTTTATGGACAATATTGTTGAAGAAATGCAAACAACAAACAAATTTCTTTTAAATAATCAAATATGTTTAAGCAGCGGCGGTTCGTGGGGGAAAAACAGGTGGGGCACGTATAACCAAATTTTGGAATGGGGATAGGGAAATTCGTCGCAACCAAGAATTTTATATTTCTTAGTACCATACACTCACTTTGTGTGTAGAAATACCAGTGTAACTGTCAGACATCAAATTTTCAAATAGGTACCTAGGTAATAAAATTTTGCTAAACTCACCATAAGACCATGACCATGTTTGTAATTGAAGTCCATCCTCCTAAATATCTGAGCAGCAAAGTGGTCGATAACTTGATCATTAAAATTTGAAATTGATTTCAATAGATTACATTACTAAGGCGCTCAGCCGTTCCTGGACCATAGTGTTTCTTGGAAATGTTTTGATTCGTTTAAAGGTAGAGAAACATCTTTCACTTTCCAAAGTCGTCATAGGGACGGTACACAAAACAGTCAGCAATTCCACAGGTTCATTAAATGTTGATGTTAAATTGTTTTGGATAAACATTTGTAGCAGCGGCACAGCCCCACTGTGTTTCATAAAATCGTCCCTTGTGTACATTACCGAATGTTCATTTTTTTATTTTAAGTAATTTACGTTTGTAAACAGGTTACACACAATTCTAATGTCTTCATTTGGAAAGACTGCTCGATATTCACCAAATTTTTCAGTCTCAAATAAATTTGCAACAGTCAGGTATACATCGAAATTAAAATGTTCATCAACCTGTATGATTAAGGTATCACAAATTTTCTTGCATATCCTGACCTTCGTTGAGATCCTCCTTGTCAGTAAGTTGCCGTTTCTTTCTGATATTCTCTATGATCGTTGTAGATTCTTCACCAGTTAAGTTACCAAATTCTTGATTAATTTGTATTTCTATATTGTCTCTAATATTTTGAATGGCTTGAAAAAGTTACTAAACTCTTCTTAACATTAAGTGCATCTAGTTGCCTGCTTTGCAGTTGATCAAAGAAAATGTCGCAGTGGAATTGAAATATTTGAATATGTGATATTGAAAAAAAAACAACCAAATAATTAAGAAAAATTAAATTTAAATAAATCACTAGTCACGTGGGTTATAGGATTAAATGAAGGATGTGTCTAATTCAGTGACGGCTCGTTGGTTTTTAAAGTGGGAGGGCGTAGAAGAATATAGTGCTGCTGAAGATTTTTTTGTTTTCCCCTTCCTCCTTTTTACTTTTCGTGCTATTGAAACCCTATACAGAAGGTGAACCAGGAAAATGAGTTAAAGGAAATAAACTGGACGGAAATAAAATATGGTGTTTTGCTCTGAAAAATTGTTTAGTGTGATAAACGCCCTCCCTCATGAGCCGCCAGTGGTATAATTCAAAATTAAAATAAAACTCTTAAAACTAAACCCGAAGAGATTCACCACTAAACACCAAATCACTTTAATAACTCCTAGACTAGCGTTTCGCAAACCATGTTAGCATCATCAGGAACTGATTCAATCTGTAGATTGTAAGATATCGAGTTTAGAGTTTCCCACCTAGCGTTTAAATAGAAGAATTGATAAAACTCCTAGTTGGAGGACCCGTTAAAATTAATAGATCATACGACATGGCAAATGCTAGCGACCTAGATACTTCATTCTAATTTTAAAACAAATAAATGTAAATTTTGACTTCAATACTCTAATAATATAATGTAAATTTGGAAGCTTTATGATATTTAAAAAAAGACATCTTAAAGATATTTCATCACCTGTATGCGATTAATTGAATGCATATAATCCTAAACAAGTATTTCTATTACATTTTAGTGCTTATACAGTACAAGACTAACAATTATGAATATCTTTTTTTATAGATTCGGTTTTCAATCGCAGTTCGGTCACAACTGAGATACCACCAAATACATTAAAGCCAGTTGTTCTTGAACTTTGGAAAGATTCAACTACAAATACCACAGAAAGTCAGTTTAGTACCCCAAGTTTGAACACGCTTTTAGAAGACAACAATAAAGTGCCTGATACCGAGGACATTGCAACTGCTTCTCCAACATTTACAGAACTCTCTAATAAAGATGACGGAATGCTTCCAAGGTACCTCAGGGATGACCCCTGTAAAAACACAATACTTATATTAATGTGTATTTTTCAGAATTACAATACAAGAGATCATTCCAGAGAGGAAAGAAATACCAATAACAGCTCCTCCTAAGAATTTATTATCTGATCTTCAAGGAACCTTATTGATTGAAGAAGCCATACCTACAAGTGAAAACACATCAAATGATCTCAACATCGATGCCGATCCCGAATCCAGTGAGGTACATTTTATTAACATAATATTTGAAATTCATATTGTAATGAAATTATTATGCAGGTTTCTGAGGTGTTCCAGCATCCTCCCCCAATTCTTCGAATTGGTGATAAACTTCTATTCCTCAAAAAAGGCGAACTGGTACCAGACAAAGATACAAGTAGCCCGCAAACAGTTATTACTATTATTGGCGCAGAAGGCTTACAAAGAGGAGGCGTAGAAGATAGTTTAGAAATACACGAGATTAAAATTGATTCGGAATCTGATATAGAACATATTAGTAAAGAAGTAATACAACCAGAAATAGAGATAACATCAGCAAATCACACCGATATTGATATTGAAGCTTTACCTACATCACCAACAACTACTAAAAAGGAAGAAGATAAATTTATCCCAGAATCCAATGATTTAGAGTTAAAGGTTGCTGAAAGCACTCACATTCTTAGTTTACTCAAGAAAAACAGCAAAAAGGGGGATGTTGACACAACCACAGCCAATCCAAGTACAGAACTTCCACAAAAAGTTGAAAATCCTACAACCCTAATAAATAACATTGAAAAACCGCTTCCCACGAACGACAGTTCTACAATTACCACTATTACTCCATCACAATCTGACAAAACTACCACAAGTTCTGTTGAGTTAGTTACGACTGTTATGCCATCAACGACCACTGAGTCATCAACAGAACCATCCAAAGAATCATTAAAACCAGTCGAATTGATATCTGATCAGAATCCTGCTTATCCACCAATACCTGATGTTATGCCCGAAGTAGGTGATGCATCACAAAAATTTGAAATTGAATTAGAAAATGAGAATACAACAACTATGGAAATAAAAATATTACCAGAAGTACTCAGTTTTCTCAGTAATAAAACGGTAGCTGAAAAAAACGCATCTCATTCAGAATGGTTGAAGTCCAGAAACAATTCAGAATCCAATCAAACTCTGTTAAATTATAAAGGATTAGAACTACCGGAAGATTTATTAAATCAAAAGTCACCTATTGACGAAGAAGACTCTACTACGACTGAAATCACCGAATCAACTACAAATTCTGAAATCACTGAAAGTAAATTGCCAAACAACAATATAACTTCAGTTAACATAACACCAGATGACAGCAATGCCCTGATGGAAACCGAGCAAGCAATCGCGTCTGAACCGCAGTTAATAGCCGAAGTAAAAATAGATGAATTAAATGAACAATTATATATTTCAGAAACCACCCATCCTACAATGGAAATACCAAAGGAAACGGAAGATTTAGTAAAAGAAACTTTTAAAAGTGTTACGAATTTCTCTGACATATCAGATGAAAAAGAAACCCCTTTGAGATCAATAGAAAGTTTAGAAATATTTGAGAGCAAAGAACAGACTACTCCGAAAGTTAATAATTCCGCTATACCTGTAGATGAAAATGCAAGTGTCGAAAAAACTAAAGAAGAACCATCTTCTGAAGCAAGTGATATGTTACTAAATGCTTCTGGCATAGAATTAGGTAGTGTTGAAATATCTGATTCCAATTTAAAATCTATATCATCGGAAGTAGAGATGATAGATAATGCAAAGTCTGTAGAAGCTGAAATTGATAGTACCAAGGACATTAAGAACAACGTAAAAGATGTGGAAATGATCAACATTCTTAATATACCAAAACCAACAAAATCTGATAAAATTGAATCTAGTACATATGAACTACTTCCAACACCAGAAGAAGCAAAATCTAAGAAGATTTCAAAACGAGATGTTACATCTGAAATACCTGAAGATGAAGTATTTAAAGATTTGGAAAAGGAATTAAATGCTGAAACATATCATTCTACAAAAGATGAATCTGAGGAGAAAGCAGAAGCTGATAAAGTATTTAAGGAACTTCTGGAGGAAGCAAAAGGGGAAAATATTGAAAATAAAAGGCTAAGCAGGGACCAGCAAACTGCTAACAGTGTAGGAAATGCAGTTGCTGGTTTACTTTTTAAAGGGAAAACCCCGGATCCTGGTATATTTTCGTTAATTGGAAGATTATTTGCTAATCAAGGAGCATAAAGCTCTCTGTTATCAGAAGTTATAATAATGAATGCTGGTGGATAGGATGTAAAGATTTATGTTATTTATGTAATAGATTTTGGTCTAGATAATACTTAGTATGAGGTTATGTATGTACCAATTGTTTGGTAATCAAGAAAGCTTTAGAATTTTTGCCAATTAACTGTGAGATTTTTAGTAATTAAGATAATTTCTCATTATTTAATTATATATATATATATATATATTTTAAGATATTTATAACCAAAAATGGCTAATGGATTTCTCAAAAATTTATATATTGAAAATACTACACGTTATTTAAAAACTAAAAGGAACCGTTTGTTGCCATTGTGGGGTGTAATTTGCCAAATTTAGACTTACATTTTCAAAATGTTTTCGATTGATATTATTTAAAATGTAGTTGATTTACCTAGGTAGTGTGACTAAAATATATTTTAAAAGTGTAAAAAAACACATCTATTTATATGTACATCGCACATTAGCATTTAGGATAAACATGCTCACAAGTAGAACATATAGACTTATAAGATAGACTTGTTAAGTAATAAGTTTATTTGGCAAAGATATAATGTTAAGATTTCATATCTACTTGTTTGTATTTAATCTTTTATTGCCAAGAAGTCCAAATTATTCTCATTATGGTATTAGTCTGAACTTTTAGTATTCTAATATTATATTTAGTATTTTCCCAATTTAGTTAAATATCTTTCATACTATTTATATATTACTTTTTGTGTGACTATTAGAGAATTGTGGATTATTTATGATTGAGATTAAGTAGTAAATGAATGAAATAAATGTTTTTATTATAATGAAAAAAATGTTTTATTAAAAAAATAGATGTATCAATGGCGGCTCGTGAGAGGGGACGTTGGGGCGCAGCCCCTCCAGCATTTATTAGAGTAAACAATTTTTCAGAGCAAAACACCATAATTTATTTCCGTTCAGTTTCTTTCTTTTATCTCATTTTCCTGGTTCACCTCTTGTATAGGGTTTTAATAGCACGAAAACTAAAAAGAAGGAAGGGGAAAGCAAAAAAATCTTCAGCAGCACTGTTTTCTTCTGCGCCCTCTTTGAAAACTCAGGAGTCGCCACTGATTTGTATTCTACATTATTGATAAATTAGATCACTATAAGGTAAAATTCCAAAAATAAATATTCCTTCAATTTATAAACTTGTTCCCATTTTCTTTAGATGTAAGAACGTTTGGTAAGTTACTTTGAGTATATTATATTTTAATTTTCAAAAAAACTCTTGGCTGGTAATAATTTACACAGTAATGACTTACGTCCATTGGTTTTTTTTCAGTTTTTATAAATAATTTTTTTTAATTATGTTCACACTTTTGAACTAATAACGAAAATAAACATAACATTCGACTAATCCTTCATTATTTGGAATCTAAATTAAAAAAACAATCTAAAATAATTCTATCAGAATAGATGCCATAAAATGAAAAAATGAGAAGGACGTGGCGTACATCTTTTGTGGAAAATATTACTGATGAAACCAATCAACGAAATTTTTTTCTTTCTAAATAATAAAATATATTTAAGAGGTGCTTAAGATGTGTTTAAGAGGTGCAATAAATTGAAAACCCAGAGCGAACAAATCTAGATGTCAGATCTATATCTTAGTAAGTTATATTACTTAGTAAATTATAGTAATATTTTTGGTGACAAATAATACCACCTTTAAATAATTCAATATAAAAAAATTCGTAAGTATAAATAAATTACTGGTCACGTAGGTTGCACGATTAAGTATTTAGTGTAGTTATCCGTAAATTTCAAAAAAAGTAAAGTATGGATAAGTTCTATATTAGACATTTGATACTATGAGTTTCGAACAATGCCACAGATGGTATTAATGCTGTTTATACTGACGGTATGTCAGAAAAATAACAAAACTTTAAATTCAAAGAAAAATACTAGCGCCATCTATTCAAACTATATATAATCTGAAAGCTGTATATCTCCTCTATAATACAACGCTGCGATCATTAGAATCGATCAACGGATTGTTAGGTTATAGCATAGCGGTTAAAGTGACTGTACTTTTTGTCATCTCGTTAGAAAAACACGATGGAACAAACAGCTAATATTCAATTTTGTTCCAAGCTCGGTAAAACTTTTCGAGTGGTATAAACAATTCCAGGAAAGCGACTCTAGACGAGTCAGGCCGGCCAAAAAAAAAAACAAAAATCACGATGAGTTGGTGGAAAAAGTGCGTGAAGTAATTCGTCTACGATGTGAATTCGGCTGAGATGGATAACTGAGGAATTAAATACGACTAAAGATATGATTCACGAAATTTTGACAAAGCATTTCAACGAATGGGAAGTTTGTCCTCGATTCCATCTTACAGGATGGTCGCTGCTTGTGGATTTTTGCCGAAAAGACTGTTCCTTTCAACATTCTCCGTATTCGCCTGGCTTATCTCCGTGGACTATTTCCTGTTCTCGAAATTTAAACTGGTCATGAAAGCGGTGTAGTGATGCGGAAGGGATGTATTTTAAAGAAAAATAATTTTAACAAACTAGCTAATCGTTTTTTTTTTCTTTAAAAAGTTTCGTTGTTTTTCTGACATAGTGTATATAACCTAATAATAGTATTTTTTTGAATGTGGATGATAAGATATATGAAATGCCGGTTCAATTCATTTTGTCTGTGTAAAACTTCTTTTATATGCTTCCTTTAAAGATTGCTTCTATTAAAATATCTAATTTTAATTGACCTATTATATAAACAGATAAATACAATTTAGCTCAACAAATAATACTTTAAATAGTTCTATCCCTGTTTACAAATGCCCTAAGGCAATAAAATAAGAAAAACTTCAAAACTGTACCTAACCTTACTTGTTTGACATCTACGTAGAGCTCGAAATGTTATTCTGAGTCACTGATTAGCAAGTAATAGAATCTTAAATATTACATCTAATTAATTTTCATCTGTATATTCTTCACCAGTTATCACATAAAACTGCTTTATATGTTTGAAACCGAATTGAACGCTATGTCGGGTAAAACCACCATAAAGGGCAACCCATCCCAATATGTAAAATTAAATGTTGGAGGTTGTTTACATTATACAACAATTGGAACTTTAACAAAACATGATACTATGTTAAGAGCAATGTTTAGCGGAAGAATGGAAGTACTTTCTGATTCTGATGGTAGGCAATGTTTGTATAACCCTCCTAATATATTAAACATTCATTCTTATTTTAGGTTGGATTTTAATTGATAGGTGTGGTAAGCATTTTGGAACGATTCTCAATTTTCTACGAGATGGAAGTGTCCCCCTGCCAGAATCTAGCAGGGATATTGCTGAGCTGTTAGCTGAGGCTAAATATTATTGTATTGCCGAATTAGCTGAATGTTGTAATAAAGCTTTACAGAAGAAAGAAAAAGGGGAACACGAACCATTATGTGTTGTAAGTGACTATATTATATGGATATATAATGTATTTGTATGATTTTTTGTTTATAAAATGTATTACTTTTTAAGATCATATTACTAATAATTATTTAAAGTTATCTCACATTAGGAAAAAAATGTTAGCTTTACTAGTATAAGTAGTTTTGTTTTAACATCTCTGTCCAGAAATATAAATAAACACATTGTTGATATTTTGTTCTAATGTGATATTTCAGTAAGTGGGAAATTATTGAATTTATAAATAATATTCTAATATTTTTCAGATATGTATTATGTTCTGAAATTATTTTTAATACATTTTTAGGTTCCATTAATAACATCGGTAAAAGAAGAGGAAACACTGATCAGTTCTAATTCAACAAAACCAGCTATAAAACTTTTAATTAACCGTCATAATAACAAATATTCTTATACTTCAACATCAGATGATAATTTGCTCAAGAATATTGAACTATTTGATAAATTGTCTTTGTGGTACAGTAACAGAGTAATGTTTTTGAAGGATGTTATCAGCACCAGTGAAATTTGTTGCTGGGTTTTTTATGGACATGGAAAAAAGGTAAGAAGTTCTTAACATCAAATAGATTATAATTTAATTAAGCGCAAGCAGCATATAACTTACAAGCTATTTTATTCGGTCCTCAACTTAATTCTCTACTGTTTTTTTGGCTGCCTTTAACATTATTTATGAAGAAAGTAATACAAACCTAATTTTTTTAAATATTCTACCTCACTTTCTATACACTTTTGTCACCTTTCAATCAGGCATGTGGGTTTTCTGATTTCTCTTTGTTTATCCCTGTGGATATTTGGTTTTGTGCTACTCTTTGATGGCTCACCAGGTTTAATCGACGATATTCGCCTCTTTGGATTAATGTAGATCATCCACTTTTCATTGTAACTCACAGTCTTATGCTGAAAGTTATTTTTCAATTGGGATATTTTTCTATCTGGATATAATCTAGCAGTGTACACCAAGGCCTCCAATTCTTCATCTTCCATTCATTTGACTGTTCTGGACATTCTGCATCATTTAAGTTCCATTTCCGAACTTCTCAAATGACTTCTTATAAATATTGAGCGTTACCACAACTTTGTACAAATCATTTCCCGAGCTTCAGCAGTATTTTTTTCCAATTAAAATAGGAAAGAAGGCTCTGTCTCAAATGTTGCTTTCATAACGACATCGCATTTGAAACTCATTTTTAGTTATGTTGCAGATAGGATTTTTCCTCCTTGTTGGCTTCCGCCGGTTACGGCACAATTCACTAGCTATTAAGTGTGACGAAGGTTACTTTGGCTTAAAGCCATAACTTTGTCACTGTTTATGCACTTTAGAACGTGTTACTCAAAGTCAGAGGATTGACTGCCACACAAATGGTGATTAGAAAAATTCTTACATTCAATCACCACTGTAAGTAACCGGTCTGGTTACTGGCGTGACAATGGGTGGAAAATTGTTCAACAATGCTCACAAATATAATTCTTCGAAATAAACATGAATTCTATGGATGAAATACCGAAATACCAGTCAAAGCTCCTTATTCGCGGGGGATACGTTCCGGAAATATGCAGCGAATACAGAAACCGTGAATAAAATGCGTCTGGTTTGCGCATGACGTCACACGTTGAGTAAAATTCGAATATCTCCGTTGCTAGACTTTGAAATACATTTTAAATGCATTATAATTGGGATTAAGGCTTTATATTGAGGGCAAATTCTTTATGAGTGTGGACAACAGAGTACAAAATTGATATAACAGACAGACAATTTTATTTGAATTTAGAACAAAACAACTTCGATAGTTTGAATAGTTTATATTTATCAACAAAAACATTATAGTTTTATAAATGAATACTATTTATTACGAGTTTTAAATGTATCTAAACAAATTCTTTCGTTTCTCAGTTTAAAAATGTGAGTAAAAAATGATATACATTGGTTTTGTAAAATTGTGATATGCAAATTGAAAGTTTTGTATAAATTGGTTTTTAAATTTAATATCCAGCTAAATTTGATATTTCTTGTCACAAATAAAATATAAATTATTCAACATACATTTAGCCATACTTTACATTAGTATTAAAAATGACAAAATTTTGTTTCATAAATTTAAAATTGTACATATTTCTTAAGCTCGTGTCCATTGTGAATTTGCTATAAGTGTAATTATGCAATAGATTTAATTATTTTTTTTTGCCTAATTTTACACTTGTTTTGTTCAGTTCTCCCATGCAAAAATACATTCGTGATCGAATAAACATTTTTTTTTGCTTTTTATGGGCATTCAATATGATTATGTCTAAGCATCAAATTATTGAAATAATTTTTGGTAAAGGTCAAGGATTTTCCATTAACAGACTTCAAAATTTGTTTAAGCTGTTTCATTTGTGACAGAAAATCTTCAGAATGTTTGTGTAAATCTCCTTCACTTAAATGATCAGTCCAGGTATATTTGGACGTGCTGGGTCTTTCTAAACTTAAATCATTTACCTTGAAAGAATAAAATATTCTAATAAAATGTTCGAAAATCATATTCAAGTTCATGACGATCCTCGTCAATATCTTCTTCATGAGCACCGTTCAACATAAGTTGATCATTTTTGGTGCCGAATTTCTTGATCATTGAACTACTTATTGACAAATCTGGGATATCATCAATAATCAGTAATAATAATCAAATCAATTCGCCATTGGAAAACGAGGAATAAGCCTTCATTTTGGTTTATAGGATATGATCGCAAAAGATACTTGAACTGTAATGTAATGTAAAGCATTAGGATGATCGTGAAGGCCACCTTTCTCTCGAATAACTCCAAAAAAATTCTCCAAGACATCTTGATTTAAGCGTCTTGTAAGAATATATTCCGAACCAAATCGTCGCTTTAAATCTGTCATTAACAGTTTGGGGTCATTATTTGACATGAGTGTTCCTACAATTAAGAGTAAAAATGAATTGTGATATCAAAACATGATCAAAAAGATTACCAATTTCAAATGGTAGCAAACGAATGCTTTTGTTGTATCATTAACATATGGAATATTATAAATATTACTACCATCACCATCATTAATATTTCTACAACCATCCAACCAACCAACCACCATATATCTACTACCAACATCTAATCAAGTATAAATAAATAAAACACCATGCTTTTTAATAGCAACAAATTTATAAACATTATTCAATGTTTTTAGGTTTAATATTTATTTCAGTTATATATCTCTTGCGATAATTACTTGATCAACAATTCGGCGACGATTTGTTTTCTCTCCCTTTTCTTAATTTTTGCAGATTGTTCACTTGATACTGGTTTTCTTAAACTAAATGCCAGATTTTGAGTCGGTACAGCACCTATCAATCCTCGGTAACTTTTTGGTGTGTAATTTAACAATTTATGTTGAAGTTTTACTTTGAAATAGCTATCTAAAAAGTGTTTCGAACAAATACAATCCATTTTCAGGTTAAACCTATCCTGTCTTTTTGTGGCATGAGTCCACTTCTTACACACAACGTCGTTCTTGGGAAAATGAAAAAACTTCACATCTCATCAAGCATTCTTTTTCGACTGATTGTCGGAGTTACACCCAAACACAGCACAATGCATTGTTATTGTATATTTCAAATTAACACCACACAAACTTCGTATATTAACTTCCAGTAAACTTGTTATATGTCAAAACCATCATGTTGTTCGAATTTTACTCTACGGGTGACGTATTCCCACCAACAAAGCTCTGCCCACCATGTGCAATATCTTACCTTATTAATTATTATACCGTGCTTCGCGAAGGTTAAGTTGAAAGAGAGAGACAGACCGTATCTCTATCGGAAATTGAAAACTGGCCACGCCCAATGCCGCCATTTGGTGCGGAATGCATGGGATTTGTGAATTGTGTGTGAATATTTGGGAATAGCGGTTAAGCTGAGCGGTCAAAACCCGAGAAGTTCGTGTCTCATGCTGCCGGGAATTTAGGGACAACATTCAGATTTGGTCTTACTGAACGAATTGGAAATTCGCAATATGTTAATCCCCCAGTTGCAGCAAATTGCCGGAGACTGGAGATTCTTTTTGTACTTCCTGGTGTGGTGCCTACCCGTTTTACGCAGAAAGGATCAGCATGACATTTTTTGGTGGAATGATCGAAAAGTTGGTAGTTGAAACATTGCATAATTCGGCCATTGGATTTCTGGGCCTGGATCATCACATGTTGGATGAAGAACTGTTTTATATTGTAGATGTCCTCTCCCGGCACAGCTACCTGGACTCTAGCCCTAGGCTTTCGTGATTTTATGGTCTACTTTTCAACGTGTATCGGATGAAAGTCCATTGAAATAAGCTCGTTGGAGATGGCTGCAGCATGAATCGATTCCAGAGCACCCCTGATGAGAACTCGAAGGTTGCATTCCCTGCGCAGCCTCGTTCGTTACTGCTCTAAAATCATCAGCAATTTGAGGAAGCAGCAATACCTCTTCTGGTTTGGTCGTGGCATTGTCGAACTGAATGTTTTTCTCCTTGCAGTCACACGATCTTTTGTCACGAAAGACAACCGGCGCCACCCTGGAGCTGTTCGCCTGACGAATAACCAGGTTTCTGGTCGCCTGTAGTTTGGAGTGAGGGTCGGTTTTTGACGCTTGTTTCTTGAATTCGGGGTTTTTCGTCGAGGGATTACCGACGTCGGTTTTTTAAGAGGCGGAAAATCCTCTTTAACCGAAGCGGTATTTTTTTCGCTGGTCTGGAATTGGCAGTAGTTTTTCGGTTGCGCTCGGAACCGAACGCATTATCAGTCTTGAGTTTTGAATTTCAGGCATGGAATTTTGTTTCTTGTCACCTTCTGACCCTTTGAGAAAAGCATGGGAAGTTTTTGTGATCTGATTATTTTTTAGTTTCTTGTTTTCGGCATGCAATTTCTTTAGATCGATCGTCAATTAAGTCGATCAGTTTGTGATGCAGATAATTTTCTTCTTCGGCAATTTTATTCATTTCTTCCGCGTATCTTAACCAATCCTCGCGGTCGGCAATAGTCTTGTCTTTATCGATGATGCCCCTGCTTACAGCCTTATAGGTACCTTAGGTGATAGTGAATCTGTTTGGATCCGTTATCACTACCGTTACTACTGTTGAAAAACCCGCACGCGTCAAAGAAATGTTAACTCTTCAAGATCGCAAACCAAACTACCTTATACCTCATTGTGAAGCTGAAAGATGGCGTTTTAAAATAACGTTATGGCGGGAAGAAGTTCTGATTCGAATAGGTCCTGCAGTCGACGAAACGAATGGACCTAGAATTAAGCTGAGGATCAAATATTTCTTATTAATTATTTTAATCCATTTCTACTTAATATGATTAAAAAAAAATCTGAACTAAGTTATTACAATTAGGTTTCGGAAGTATGTTGTACATCCATAGTGTATGCTACTGATAAAAAACACACCAAGGTAGAATGTCCAGAAGCCCGCATCTATGAGGAAACTTTGAATATCCTACTCTATGAAAATCGTAATGCTCCAAATCAAGAATTGATGCAAGCCACATCAACCAGAGCTGCTGTTAGTGGAATGTCATCTTACACAAGCGACGAGGAAGAGGAGAGATCAGGTATTGAGCGCCTTAGATCAAATAAAAGTAGCAACAGTAGCTGATTCAGAAAAAGCAGATCTTTAACAAGATCTAGCAAAGATTAAGAATACCATTTTGTAAAAAACCAGTGGGTTTTTTACATAATTGGTCGGTATTTTAACAGGGTGTATTATTAATTTATCTATTATTCAGTAATGTATACTGTATGTATTAGAGAATTCAACTATGTAATCCTTAAGAATGTATAAGGCTTTTTTATATTGCATATTCACAGTGCAGTTTTCAAAGTATTAAGAATAAATTAACTTTTTTAATTGAATTATTTAGATGTTTTGTTTATTTTTATAGAAATAGTATTTCATTTTCTTTTAATTTGTTGTTATTTGTTCACTGCACTTGGATGTTTTAAGTCAATTTATTCATGTCCATCTATTTTGATTACGCATTATTAAATATTTAAAGAAATTGGCGATATGGTACAGTCTGTGTTTGTCGCATGAACAATTTTTTATATGTATTTTTCTTACTGTAATAAATTTAATAATGAATGTTATATTTTCTTAGTAATTTTGCATATGGTGATGTTATTTATGTATTTATGGTAATTGTTGTCATATACACAGTATGTCGGAAAAATAACAAAACTTTTTTAATAAAAAAAGACAATTAGTTATTTTGCCAAAAGAAATACTTTTGGCAAAATAACTATGAGATTTCCTGTGAGATGGTGCATTGTCGTGCAACAATAACCAACTTCCCGAAGCTCGATATTAGGTCCTGTCTCGACCGATTCCCGAGGTATGACACCTTGAGTCGAACAATGTCTTCTTTCGTAACTTCTGGAAACATAGTTTTTTCGAATTCGAACAGCCTTGAAGCACCAAGTCTCATCACCAGTTACAATTGATTCCAGGAATGTGTAGTTTTGTCTGGCTATTTTAATAAGGTCCTTGCAATGTTCAAGGCGAGTAATTTCTTGGTTCTCATTTAAAGTTTTCCGTTTGTTTAAATCTTTTGTGAAAATTTCGTAAATCATGTCTGGTCTATCCATGTCACAGTTGAATTCGCATCGTACGCGATCATTTCCCGCACTTTTTCCTTCAACGCATCGCAATTTTTGTTTTTTTGGCCGGCCTGGCCTTGGGTTATCTTCCAAAGCATCACGACCGTCGTGGAATCGCTTATACCACTCGAACACACGTGTACAGGATAAACAATCGTCACCGTACATTTTCTTCATCAATTCAAATGTTTCTGTAACAGTTTTACCGAGCTTGAAACAAAATTAAATATTAGTTCTTTGTTCCATTGTGATTTTCTGACAAGGTGACAACTGTCACTTGAAGCGCTATAATTTGAGAATCCGTTGATCGATTCTAATGATGGTTTCATTTTATGGAGGAGACATGGAGCTTTTAGATTATATATTGTTTCAATAGAACAATAGTTTCAATATAAAAAGTTTTGCTATTTTTTCGACATACTGTGTAAGTGTGTAGATTATTAAGCTAAAATAATATATTTTGACATGGTTGCAAGATATGTAGCTATGTTGCAAAAAAAATAATTGAGAGGTGTTGTTGAATTAATCATTTTAACCACGAACATGGTGTTCTTTTGGTTAAAATTCATGCCGAGGTACAAATATAACAATAAAATTAGCTGACACAATCTGGTCAATTTTTGGAGTTTAAAATTATTAATTAAAAAAAATGATTTAAATAAATTTATGATAAAATATATTATTACTATAATAATATTTTAAGTTCATTTTTCGCATTAATTTACATACTAGGTTACTAGGGTGTAACAAAAGTATTTGCGTTTTTTTTTTGTGGCCACAGTTCACGAGGGATGCTTCCACAGCTATCACCATTTCTATCCCTCGTAAAAGCCCTGGTTAACGGTAGCAAGACAATACTCGTAATTTCTCTGAAAGTTTCCTAGTGCTTGTTCAAGGATTTGCAGCCACAGCTAGTCTTAAAACGTTGGCTTCGAGACACCGTGAGGGATCTAATCGTTTCGTATGTTCAAGACTCGTGTCTCCCTCCTGGAACTTTTTGAATCAGAACTGAGCGGTGCGGATGAATATGGCACCTTCCCCCTCTACATCTCAACTTTGACGAACGGCGTCAGTCGCTTTGAAGCCTTTTTTAAAATATAGTCTTAAAATTACGTTAATTTCGGGACTAATTTCACTCATTTTAACGTTTTTGATAAGATCCGTCCATTGAATATTTCGCATTTAAATCACTAATACTGAAGAAGTAATGTTTATTTGCCGGAGTAAAAGGTTAAAATCGTCTTAAACCCCCGATGAGTGAAGTATAATCCTTGATTTATAAGCAAAGCAAAAAACGAAAATGCTTTTGTTATACCATAGTAAATGCCTGATCAATAAATCTTTTTGTTTATTTGATTTACCATTTTATTAAAAGAGTTTCATAAGGTTTCAGTCGACATTTTTCTAAAACTTCAGATCTGGCTATTTATTATCATTAGGAGTGACGATTCACGATCACGATTTGTCTATGTTGATCAATTGCTGGAGGTAGGCCTTTCTCTTTTCACGCTGCGCTTTTCCCTTCTCTTCTCTCGTCCACCAGGAGAGTATTAAATTAGCATAAATGTATCTTATCTCAAGAGATAATATGTTGAATATGTAACTGACTTTTCTCTTTATCTGCAGGAGTTACTATGAATTTATCAAGTTAATATCAAGTTACTTTGAAACAAATCTACTTTTCCCATGAGGAATCTTTAAATTCAATACATCACAGAAAAATCTGAAATTTTCCGACCATTTTCAATTTTTGTTATTCCTGGTCCACTTAGATGTTCTCTCTTAATTTCTAGAAATATTTTGCTATGTTATGTGTAATGTTCATGTATATCCATCATTTCCATTTTTAAAAATTTCTGGTCACTTAAATATCTTCTCTTGTCATTTAGACACTTCTAAATATCTTCTCTTTTTTTTACTACACTAGTATCTAGAAATGAATAAGCATTCTCTATGTTATATATAGCTCTGAATTTAGAGCACTTGTGACCCTTCACTCATTTATAATAGTAATATTTAGCAGTAGCGTCAATACTCTTAAATATATTTGTGCCTGTCTTTGGAGTAGATTATTCAGCTTTACATTATGTTTATATTTCGTTGCTACACCGTGAAATTAAAAAAAAAAAAACAGTTATTATATAATGGTGTTAACAGTTTATCAATTCATCTATTGGAGTCTGGTGTGAAACACTAAACTTAAAGAGATTCACCACTTAACACCAAAATAATTACATACTATAGAAGAATACTACAGAAGATACAATATTGAATCATCGGGAGATGACTCAAGATTGAATCATTAGGAGATGATTTAAGATTGAAGATGAGGCTATTTAGCGGTCGTGATTTAAGGTTGAATTAACAGGAGGTGATTCAATATTAAATCATTCCCTGATGATGCTAACATCGTTAGCAAAACGCACGTCGCCAATTTTCGCCAAACAAATAATTGGTGTTTAGTGGATGAATCTGTTTGAGTTTAGTAGTTAATATTAAAATGAAATTTCTGATCCTAAGAATAATGATAGTAAATCCTAAATATTTCTTTTATCAAACATGTCCATATTTGACTAAAGACGTTTTTATAGAAAGAAGAATGTAAATTCTCGTCATCTTATTAATTTTGAAACTTTAAGCAAGATCCGTAAACTCACTCAGTGCTTAGTAAAATTTGTAAATAAATGGACCTCTCAATTAATTTTGTTCAGAAAATTAAGTAATGATATGAGCGTGCATGTTCCGTACATTGCAGCCTTGTTAGTTCCTGTGAGTGGTGGATCGTGACCTTGTTACTGCATCAATGTGCATCTCTGTGTTTCAGCGGTGAACTGAGCCCGGCCCCTTCTCCGTCCGCTCACCGCACACCACTACCACCATCACCACCACCACCATTATTCACCCCGTCCGCCCGCCGCGCCACCTGTTGCTTTTTTGCCGTTGTTATGTTGCGTATTGCGTTGGTTTCCCCGCGTGCTGTCCCCTACCCATTCCACGCCACCCGATTAAAATGGGTATGTACGTAATAGCATATGCCCGTCTGCGTTGTTTGGTTTGATCAAATGTAATTAAATTTACTAACCTTCTTAGAAATATGAAAGAAAACTGTAAAAAATGGGTCATTCTTAGGCTGTAGTTGGCTAAGTTGAAGTAAAATAAGGATTTTATATTATTTTATATATGACCTATATATTAAAATGATTTAGAAAATAATTCTCCAATTTATTAGTGTTACATATTTTACAGTATGTTTATATGAAAAGCGAATTTGAGTACTTTTCTGATGTTTTAGACTGTTCGTTAATAATGAGTTGAAATTGTTTGATATATGTGCACATCAAAGTTTTTCTTCTTGTGTGGTTATTAAAAGTAATTGTACACTATAATTTTTAGGGGTTTATCACAAATCAGGGCGATTATAAAAAAACTTAAATAAAACATGAAATATGAAATAGCAACATAGGATAACAATTTATTTGAAAATATCAATTAAATATGTAATATCTTTAACAATAACGTTTGAAACCGCGAATATGTTTACAGACCGACAAGTACCAATAGTATTTTTTTCGAAAAATTAATTTCTATTGCTACCTAATGTATTTAATATTTTTTGTTCATCCCGTTAGCATAAATGACAGCTTCCAAGCATCTGAGCATTGATTCCACAATTTTTTTAAGTAATATCTGTGGGTAAACTGTTCAATCGCTTAAAAATTATTTCCCTTAGATGCTCCTTGCTTGTAATTGTAACTTCACGGATTTTTCTGTCTAGAAAGTGCCTTACATTTCCTATGGGATTAAGGTCCAGTGATTAGGGTGATGTGAGCAATCTTCTAACTGTATTAGAGGAGACATTCCTTGGTTCTATTAGCTGTATGTTTAGTGCCGTTACCCTGTTGGAAATAGAAGTCTTTTCTAACACTGTTTCGTAAGTTACCTCGCAACACTTCCACATAGGACCAGACTGTCATGTTGCCTCTCTATTAAGCTTAGTATTATTTCCCCTCCATAATGTTAAAATATTGGTTGGCTTAAGAACACAGAAAAATAATTTGCTGCTAAAAATCTAGAGGCTTGTCTTTATATTTTTATGTTAACTCTAGTCTTTTTAGTCTATTAATTTCATTGCAGAAGGGCTTTATAGGTCGCCTATCTGGAACACCTGTCTTTTTGCCTGAAATGTGAGCTTCTTCCCCGAGCATGCTTAAAGTTATTAGCAAGCTGTTGGGCTCCCTGTGTAGTGTTTTTTAGGCGTCTTTGCCATTCTCCTTGACATATTTACAGTAAGAACTTGAGAACGATCTGATCGGGGTTTGTTTTCGATTGTTCCCGTCATTTCTTTTTTTTTACAATATACCGCACGGTAGAAAATAAAAGTCTTTCTTGCACTGTACACTACCACTATTTCCTCCCTCACTCCCACACTAACCTTTTCGCTTCGGAGCCATTTCCAACACACAAATTAAAGTCACTTGTTAAACTGAAATCGGACTGGAAACTAAAAGGATTGACAGGATTAGTAAGCACAATAGGCCACACTTATCTTCACAGGGCCTGTGTTTATATTGAAGCAGTCTCTATGCCAACGGCGCAAATACATTTGTTGCAGTCCAAAATAACATTGTTTGGTATATTGTTTGTGTGATTGCATTGATTGAAATAATTTCGTTTTTATGTCATCTATCTTTCTCTTACCTATCATATTTACAAATGAAAAATAAAATGGTTAATTTCGCCATGATTTCTGATAAATCTCTAAAAAATCAGGATGCGATTGCATCTGCCAAATTTAGATCTGAAGGCTCCTTTTATTTTGTGTGCGATGAAGCCTTCCCCTTGAAGTGTTGTCTAACGAGGCCTTATCCCAGAAGACGCATTCACAGAAATATTACGGCTTGATACTTCAAATATCGACTTTCACGTGTCAGAGTTACCGTAGAATGTGGCTTTGGTATCAGTGCTGCAAGATCTAGAATTCTATTAAAACTTATACAAACTAAAGTGGAAAATGTCGTTTACATTGTTAAATCAGTTTGTATTTTACATACCGTACTGGACTGTTTATTAACATTTCGGAAAGAGAAAATAATAGACATGAAATAATTTCTAATTTAAATGTATCAAAATCAAATAACCGCTTCCTAACGGATGCTGAAATTGTACTAGAAGTTTTTTCTCTGTCTTTCTAAAATTTAGTTATATTTATTTTTATTTGTAATGTTTAATATCGTAATAAATTACATAAGAACCGTT
Source organism: Cosmopolites sordidus (assembly GCA_031761425.1). Lineage (NCBI taxonomy): Eukaryota > Metazoa > Arthropoda > Insecta > Coleoptera > Curculionidae > Cosmopolites > Cosmopolites sordidus. Next base: position 105,520 of record JARFXV010000585.1, read on the forward strand.
TTACTACGTTCCCTTGTAAATCCTGTATTTTCGGCTACATAATACCATTCCTTTTGAATTTATGCAGTCAATACTTTCATTGTACGATATCAAAGACAACTGAGGGAGCAAACAAACAATTTGATTTTTAAAACACAGCGCGTGATGTGGTGACGTAAAACCGTGACAATCGTATGAATTTATTTTCCAGTTAGGACAACATAATTATTCGGTTTGGGTTTTATAGGTTGCAATTGTCGCGTCCCACGTATCGCAGATATCGTATTTACCTAGGACATAGTGTACCTTACCGCCGGTGCGCCCGTTGCGGCATTTTGCCCTTAGTTGATTTTTGGGTTGACTACTTTCTATTTAAGTCCTTTGGTATATTATTTTAACCCGGTGCGGTTTTCCCCCTTTCCCTTTTTTTCCGATCGAGCACGGGAGTCGAACCCGGTACCGCTGGCCACGGTTCTTCGCCGCAGTCATTGTGCCAATGTGAACGGTTTGTATTACTAATTGAAATTATTATAGTTATTATATTTTTAAAAATATTGTTATTATTGAATAAGGAAATGAAAAAAGGATAAATAACATTTGTACAAAAATAAATGGCGATAAAAATGTTAAATTTACTATTATTTGTATACTTTCTACACAGTTCTGTCTACTCTTCACAGTTTTACACATTTTGAAATTGTGACACGATGTTTTTATACGCAATTTTATTACCTTCTTGTCAAAAATGTTTTCCTCAAATATAACAAATACTTTTATTTGTTCTTGCTGAACAACTTCATTATGTCTATATCTTTCTGACAAAGTCTATGTTCATATTCAAGAATGTTAAATTTTAGAATACCCATTGTATGTGCAAGAGGCCATCTTGTGATTCTGGCAGTAGAATAGGCTGATCACATTTGATATATCGTGTCCACACCCCCTTAAGTATGATTGTAATCCACATTTAGGACAGATTTATAATAAATACCCTTAAATAAATGATAAACCGCAAAATGAAAATATGAGAATGACATTGATATCCGTTTGCCCACATCTTGATTGTAGAATACTTCAGTGGGTATGATCAGAACACCACCGCTACCTGTTATTAATCCAAAAAACTAAAATCTCCGATGTAACAGCCGCCATCGAAGGGTTAAACATAGTTAGATTCAGCATAGCAATGTTACAGCTATAACAATAACAATATTCACAGATAACATGGATCATTAAATAATGGAAAATTCTCATTACTTTTGATTTTTCTTATTTTACAACACTGGTACTATCTGTAAATAGTGATTACAAAGTTCTCTATTCTAAAACCATTCGTATTCTCACATTTTTTGTTAGTAGATCTAAAAGGGCATATATCAAAATAAATTTAATATTGATTTAAAATAAGAGCTTATTAACCATAAGTAATTATAGCAGACACATCTACGATTCATTTAGTCATATTTTTAGTTTTGTTATTTTTAGTGTTTATTTAAGTACCTTGGGCCTCATATATCGTAGGGAACTAGGAATGTTGTAAACAGTTTTTAACACTTCAACTGTCTAACAGTCTAAAACTCTTTATTGATAATCTAAAATATGTTGAACAGAAACTTTTCAGTAATAATATTATTAAAAAAAATCACTGGGTGGATTAACTTGAAAGGAGAATGGTTGTACCTATAGAAGTATATCACAAAAAATGCTAAAAAGTTTTTTTTGTGACATTAATAATCATATATAAATATTATTCATATGTTTATTGATTTTTTGGGATTTTAAGTTTAATCGTATATTTGATGGCCCATTCATATGTGCTCTTAAAATCAATTCTATTGGAGCCTTTGATGCAAAACATTACAAGCAAAGGATTTGCCTCTGATCACTAAATCGGTTTTCTTCAGTTCGACGCGTGTTTCGCTAACCATGTTAGCAGCTTCAGGATGATTCCATCTTCGTGATTGAATAGATTTCATCAGATTGAATTATCTCCTTATGATGCTAGCATGGTTAACGAAAGGCGTGTCGAGACATTGAAAAACAAACAATAGTGATCTGGTGTTTAGTGGTAAATCTCTTTGAGTTTAGTGCTCTTAAAATGTTATATGCTTAATATAATTATCATAAATTCATTCTAGTTTCTTTTTATATTTAATTTCTAGATTCTTGATCTAAAATCTTCTAAATTCATATTCTAAAATCTTACATTTACAAATAAATATTTTCCATAAAAAAAATATTTTACGATAGAATATTTTACTTTAACAATAATTAACATTATTCTACGTTAATGTATGTGCTCGGAATCTTCAACTACGTGTATGTGTTTTTTGTTTCGTGTTTAGATCATTAATCTGTGAACTGTGATAGTGTTCATTTTAGCCTAGACTGATGCCATTGTTAAATTGTCATTGTAAAATTCTGTTTAGGTAATATGTAGTGTTTGGTTTGATTTACTTCAACAAATGAGGATAGGATATCTTGTATAATAAAAAAATCAGTACTCTGAAAAAGGTATGACTAAAGGCTGGAATGTCTGAACTGTTGTTTGTTTTCCAGTTGTTTGTATACATTTTACTTAACCACAATGATAATACTTAGAACAAATGTAAATTTATTTTATTAAACACTGCTTAATCTAAAACTAGCTCTTTTACTAGCCATTATCGTATAATCTGCTTTTTCTATTGATCATATTTAAGAATTATTGATAAAGCATATGACTAGTTTAGGGTAATTGATATGGTGAAATTAGCTGTATTTTGTTGGACTTTAATATAACTTACTTTTCCAATTTCATTTTGTGTAATATATTGAATATATCTAATAGTTTGTGACAATAATTGATGTTACACATTATATCTCGAGTGTGCGCCTAATATACAAGTAATCTGCTTTTGTGTAATTTTCTGTGTATGAAGTTTTTTTTTTAATTCATGTAGTTAGATATGAATTTTAAATTGATATTGTTCCTAAATAGAGTAATATAAAAATAGTAAATAAATTTTTAGGCTTTAAGAAAAAAACTTTAAGTTTATTTAAGAAAAGTGCTATTCACAGTTAGTTAATTATAAAACTTAATAAACTTCATTATTTCCATATAAATATATCGTCGGTGATAGTGCAATACCGCGGAAAAGCGAAGAGCACTTTGTAAATACCGCGTATCAGCGTTTTCTTAATTTTACAGGAGGAAGAAAAAAATTAATAACTTGGCAGTCTGAAAATATGTTTCTTACTGAACTTAATTGCCACTTTTCTATGGCTTATTTATAAGTATGTCATAGAACTTTTCCGATAGCACTTTTAGATTGCGTGTAAAGTCACTATCGCGGTATTGAACTGAGAAATGTCGAAAATGTTTGCCTAAATGCAGTACATACGCGGAATTAAAAAAAACATTGCGTTTTAAATATTAATTTTATTTATTATAAAAATGAACAAAAACAAACTCTGAATCATAAACCTCTGCTTAGGAAAGTAATAAATAAAAAGTATTATAAAAAGTCACACATAAATTATTGAGTTACTGAACCTATAATTTAAGTGCAAAGTGTAACTCAATACAATTTAGTTAACATAATGAAAGGAAAATCAGTTTCTTGTCTTGAGATCAAGGGCTTACTAAATGTTACAGTAATAATTAGCACCGCAATATTATACTATTCCTTAATAATATAATAATCTTTGGGTGTTCATATTAATAAAGATATTTAAAATTATTCATAACAAAATAGTTAACTCTTAAATATTAATCAAATTAATCATAATAATAACAGCATGTCAAATATTATCATAACCGTATTAATTGTATGGTAAATTATTGTAGAAATCATGGCAATGACTTGGTAAGACGCTTTTAAGCTCTTGTAAATGATGATACTTTGTCTTCGATATGGCTTGTTTTGAGTTATAAAGTAAGTTCACGCTGTCAATTAAAGACCATAACTTTGGCCTTCGAGGTAAAGGAGTAAAATCATCTGAGAAGTGGAGTTTGTAATCAATTCTGTCGTTGGTATTATATCTCTGAGCTAACATCAACCACACAATGATCACAAGCTCCGCGTCCTGGGCTGATCGATTCGTAGATTGAATAGTCTTTAACAGCAAAGTCTTTCAAAAAGGTATAGTCAAGCATAAGTACTTCGTATGGGTACGGAACACTCCTGACTTCTTTTGTAATAGAGGCGTATTGTGAAGGCAAAAATATTTCGCGATTCTTTAACTTTCTTTCTATCACTGAGTGAACTGAATCGGCTTTGTGTATGGCCTTTTTCTAAATATTTGTGTGTTATTGTAACGTTTTTGGACATTGCCAATCGTAAAAGTGCACTAGACTCTACATTATTTCTATTTTGTGCCGTATATCCGTCAGTAAAGATAACAACATTTTTAGAGTCATCATCTAGTAACTTGGTCACATAATCAACGAAAAATGAAGCGTACGTTATGGATTTTAAATCACATGCCGTCTCATCAAACCAATAACAAGTGGCTCTGTTATTTCCCAGATTGCAAATAGAAAAAATGTGCACTGCAAGTTTAGTTTTGAAGTATAGTGCGCTGGCATTCAAAAAAGTTCACAGTTTTACAGCCTGAAGATTTGCTGCTATTGCATGTATAGTCCCGTTTCACGCCGCTTCTTTATCGATATTTTTTTATTTTCTAGCCATGTCCTAAATCGAATTAAAATTCAATGTATTTATTGTACTCCAAATCTAATACATTTCCCACTTTGCGAGCGCTGCAAATATCACACGCATTTTTAGGTTGAAATATACCAATATTCTCTTCCAATAGAACGTTTTCAAATAGTTTTCTAGATGCTGAAGGTTCATTTCGCGGCTGTGAAAAATTTACATAAAGTCGATGCAATTGGGAATTTGTTTGAATTATGGGCTCCAAGTACAGTTCCGAAGTGGATTTTCTGCAGTAATGTGACGGCAGTTTTGATAATGCGTTCTGATATTTTTTGACCAAGTTTTTTTTTGGATGCGTTAACTCGGCTATCATCTCTGGATTTAGATGTTTTCCCCAAATTTTCTGTCTTCTCTCCCAGCCAATATCGCATGGTCCACTATTTTATACCAAATGTTTTTAAACAGATCTTTATTTTTTATCGTTTACTTTTAAATAATAAACTTTGATATCACTCCTTCTTGATGTTGAGCCTTTAGTTTTCCTCACAGTAGATTTCTTATCAATCATTGAAGATACGTAAATTTTTTTTTCTTATATGCTTCAAAAATTTGTATATCTAACTTCTTCTGTCAGTTTGGAACAAAACAGCCTTTCCGCTGAAACATATCTTTGACATACACAATTGGCCCATTATTCTTGGTGGTTTTGATTCGTCTTGCACATATTTAGTACCTACTTTTTCAAATCCAACGTATTCCTCACCCAACATCCTCTGCCGCTTATTTTTTGCTCTTTTCCAAATATTAGGATTGCCTTTCGTTTCGTTTTCTCAGTTTATCCTTTTTAACGCTTTCCTCTATCTCTCTTTCTAGAAACCCTTCAATGTTCTTTGGTGATAAAGGCATATTTTTGAAAATCTTGAAATTCGACACCCTAGGCTATAGCTATAGGTACTGTGATCACTAATTTCCTAATTTTTCAGTGTTGCTTTTTATACGATCCTAAATAACCATTCTATTAATCACAGTCACAAATCAAACAATGAACGTTGTTAACTTAACGTTGTAAAAAAAGGTTTGATGGTGCGGTTTAAAAAAATTATGAGAGCTAACTTTATCATTTCATCTTTAAAAAAAAATGTATTACACTACCCTGAGCAAATTTTTTCAAAAGATGACCCATTTAGTCAAGATTTCAAAATGGTACAATTGGCACTTTCCTTCCCAAAAAAATACTGCTAATTTTTTTGCAAATGGACCACATTTCAAAAACTCATACCATTATAAAATATACTTTTGTGTGCTTAAAAATGGATTTCCCCAGTGTAAGTGAGATGGACATATGTGATAGAGTGAGATGAAGATTTCAAAATGATGCAATTAGCATTTTTCTTTTCACATAAAATATTATTTCCTCTTTTTGCGGAAAGAACCTTATTTAAAAAACTCAATCCAAAGGCAAATTGTGTGACTCAAATTAATAATTGATCTATTATTTTGTTAAGACAAAACTTAATCAAAATGAAATCAAAGGAATTATTGTAATATTTTTATTGCTTATTATAATATTCAAATTGTTTGCCTTCGGCACGAGTACATGCTCTACATCGCCTCAGAAAGATCTTTTCACCAGTTGTGTGAATCTCCTTGCATTTATTTCTTCTGCTGTTTCAGCAATTCTGTGATGCAGTTCGGCTAGATTTTGTACTGGTTTTGAATACACTTTGTCTTTTATGCAGCCCCAGTAAACGAAATCAAGGGGGTTTAGATCCGGAGAACGAGGAGGCCACATAATTGAACCACGGCGCCCAATCCACCTCGCTCTCTCTTTTCAAATAATCCTGTACAGAACGAGCATAATGCGTTGGGCGACCATCTTGTTGAAACCACATTTCTCTATAGATATTGAGTGGTATATCTTCTAAGAAAGTTTGCAATTCCGGTCCACATGTTAACTTTAAATTGATACTGGGACCGGACTTCACGCATTAAATTCGGGATTTTCGAGTGCCAACTATGCAAGTTTAAATATCCGTCTTTTTTAAACGTCGATTCGGCAGTCCATAAAATGTTGTTTAAAAATTACGGGTCTTCACGTTTCCTTGTCAACATTGTTCTGCAAAAATGGATTCTGATAGTGTAGTCCCGAGGTAGTAAACTTTGTACATGTTGCACATGATACGGATGATATGCGTATCGTTTTAAAATTCAACGAGCAATTCTTTTCGCTATTTTATTGTTTTTTTCAATCGCATGTACTGAAGTGCCGGGATGACATGTGTAGATTGATGAACACGCGGTGATCTGGGCGAAGCTTCGCATTGGGGTACCTCTCGCGATACAATCTGGCTGCAGCAGAGGCAGATCACCGTAGATAAGAATCATGTTCTCATATTCTTCCGCTGTGTACAGATACGCATAATAATAAGCGTGTTAATTGCAAAATACTAATACAATATGCACAACACAAATTAAGTTCAGGGAAACAAAGTCAAAGTCGTCAGCACAAATGTAATATCGAGTCCAGGGTAACACAACCCAAAGTCGTTAGCACAAATTCAATATCCAGTACAGGGAAATACTGGCCAAAATCGTCAGTACGAAAGTTACGCGATTACGAGAAGATGCGCAGTAACCGAAGAAACGTAGAGTACTGAATGATAAAAAACAATACAATAAACAACTATTGAGCATTGGCGTGACTATCCGTCTCGCTCACTCTAAAAGTTGAATGCCAATCTGTCTCTAATTCGTCGTCGAACAGCACCACTATCTATCTCACTCAATCACATGTGTCCATTTCACTTACACTGGTCAAGTCGATCTTCGAGCATACAAAAGTATTTTTTATCATGGTATGATATTTTGAAATGTGGGCCTTCTGCAAAAAAATAAGCAATCATATATTTTTTTTAAAGAAAAGTGCCTAATATTGTACATAGGGTAGTGTTAATACATTTTTTTTAAAGATGAAGTGTTAAAGTTAGCTGACATAATTTTTTAAACCACGACTCAATGAAACTTTTTTAACTAATGCATAGCATGGTTAGTTAGGCTCACGTTATAAAAAATAACACTGGAAAATTGGGAAATTTGTGATCACGGTATCTAAAGATAGAGCCTAGGGTGTTGAATTTTAAGATTTTCAAAAATATGACTATTATCACTTAACACAGTGACATGGATTGTTTGTCTTATTTATACCAGAACTGGTATAACCTGGCCTTTCGCCCGGCACCCGTTTGACGTTGAGTTTCGGGACGACCATACATATGAATATGACTTTGCAATTCTGGAATATTGGCCTGTTTTGTATACCCTTCCACATTTGAGCTGCATTTCAAATAGATAGATTACTCTGGTAAACAAAAAAGAGTTTATTTTTGGCGACTTAAACAAAACATGTACATGTATGTAAAGTTTCATCTTAACACGGAAAATGACCTCAGATTTTTTATATTACCCATAATTTTTTTGCAATAAAGTATTGTTGCGTTGTAACAAATTCTAGCTGTGGACGTATTATTATTATTAATCATAAACTGAGGCTCCATTTACCGTCATATCTCTTTTCTAGAACAGAAATGTCTTGGTGGAAATCATGTTAATGTAACCTTGAAGGGTTCGATTCTTTCTATCTGGATGATAGAAGTTCTGCCTGCGATTTTAGTCATCCAGAGTTCCAAATTTCGATGGTTTTGGAATGGAAAGTTCACCAATCTGTTTAAGGGGTTATAAAACTGATACTAACTGTCAATTAGAATACTGACTGTCAATTAGGATACTGACTGTCATTTAGAATACTGATTATCAATTAGGATACTGACTGTCAATTAGGATACTGACTGTCAATTAGGATACTGAATGCCAATTAGGATACTGACTGCTAATAAGGATATCGACTGTCAATTAGGATAGGATTTTGAAATCATTTAACACTGTAAAGCGTATTTTATGGCTAGCACCTTTCAACCCACCTGTTAACAATGTTAAACCAGTTTTTCATCATGAGTGGCCCATGTCTTGTATTGGCCTCCGACTGAAATTTCATTTTTGCGATTTATATGTGAACCCTGCAACAAAGAACCCTGCGCATCAATCAGTTATGGTCATCACTGCTTATTATTAATATACACCATGAGTTTATAAAAATACTGCATATTGCAAAGTAAATTTGTGTATTGCAAAAAATAATTGGGTATTAAAATAATTAATTATCATTAACATTTAAAAGTTGTTTTATTAGTGCAATTTAATTAGTTATATAAAACTCAAGGTGGCGCTAAGTGATAATCAAAATGGCAGGAGTTACACAAAGGCTTGTTTTAGTCCGGAAACCCACGTGACCTATAAATGTAGGCAACCATCACAAGTTTGTAATGGTTAACATAAAATTAATAATTTTCCTTAAAATACGTCATAATTTTATTGTATTTTTTTCAGTTTATGTAAATAATCATTTTCTTTGAATTATATATGCGTTCTAGCATTAACAACGATAATAAACATAACATTTGACTAATCCTACATTATGTTGAACATAAAGTAAAGAAACTATGTAAATAATTCTATGGGAGAAGATGCCATGAAAGGAAAACAGAAGAAGAATCTTGCCCTGTAGCTTTAATGGAAAATATTGTTGATGAAAAGCAAATAACGAAAATTATTTCTATTAAATAATCAAGGTAAAGTAAAAATACGTCATAATTTTATTGTATTTTTTTCAGTTTATGTAAATAATCATTTTCTTTGAATTATATATGCGTTCTAGCATTAACAACGATAATAAACATATCATTTGACTAATCCTACATTATGTTGAACATAAAGTAAAGAAACTATGTAAATAATTCTATGGGAGAAGATGCCATGAAAGGAAAACAGAAGAAGAATCTTGCCCTGTAGCTTTAATGGAAAATATTGTTGATGAAAAGCAAATAACGAAAATTATTTCTATTAAATAATCAAGGCTGTTTAAGAGGTGTTTTTTTTTAAGACAACCCTTTCTGGTACTGATATAGCAAGGGGGTGTGGTGCGAAGCGCTTGACCCCCCCCCCCCCAGTTCGGCGTTCAAGCAGCGGAAACTCCAATTCAGAGGTGATAATGGTTTTAAAGTGACTTAGTCACGGAAACCTTATCCCATCTACCAGATGTGCAGTTTGGGATTATTTTAGAAAATAACATCGGGTGGAGGAATGGCGCGAAACGCGAAAATGAGGTACTGTATTGTCTGTTGCTTAGGAAGAAAACGCTTAGGAAACAGCTCTAGGAGAAATTGTAGTAATATTTTTGGTGATAAATGATACCATTTCTGTCAACAAAAAATTAAAATTCCTAAGTTAAAAAAATCGCTAGTCACGTGGGTTATAGGATTAAACCAATGCTCTGTACATGCGCAGGCAACGTGTTGTCATGTGGTGTGACGCTTATTACTAAAAGGATCAAGAGGTATATGTGAGTCAAAAACAGAATATAGAATAAATATAATATTGGATTATATGTGTATGTGGCTGTTTACGGTGAAAATAGAAGCAATATTGTAATGACTAGGAATATGTGATAAAAATACATCGGTATTATAACATAACTACCATGACTAGAAATGAACCTAGCGGGTTGAATTAGGGCTGACAAGGGGAAATAACATGGACGGCAGATAGAAAGCATTTTAAATAATTACGCACCAATACTGATAAACTGTTCATACCAGATGAAATAAATATGGTGAATGCGCCAACAGCTCATTAATTCTCGGAATTAATTCTCAATTACACCAATAAAAAGTAATACTTCAAGGATAAAAACATATTTTCAAGTTGGCTGGCAAAATATAATCAGAATACAAGGTAAGTGATGTTGGATGAAATTCAAGATTTTATTCACTTATGTATGGTTTTTAATATTTTTCGTTGAAAATCGACTCGTAAGTTAATACAAGCTTGGAAACTATTGCAAAATATTTTAAAGCACTTCTGGGTCCCAAGAAATCATGTCCAATGTTACATACTTTCGAAATTGTATAGACATACATTGGGTACAGAGGATTTAGGAATAGCTTTCTTCATGAACCTATAAGATCCACCACGATCATTTCAGATAATTTATCTTGCAATCCAATTAAAATTATTCTTTTTGTTCACTGCTTTACTACGAGGAAATTGTCTGTGTCAATTTTGATTCACCTAATGTTTACACGGTTTGTCAGTATTATTGAACAAGAGTTGGCAGTGCCTTGAAATATTCAAATATAGCGTCATGCCGATCACTAGAACTTTGGATTGGGATAATTAAAAGTAAAAATAACATTATGCAAAGTAAAATGATGTTAAATTAATGAATAAATACATTATTTCTTATTTAAAAATATGTGAAATAGAGAAATTCTGTCACCGTCACCATAATGTCAACAGAATCTCTAGACCAGTTTTTGGTCTTTTAATTTGTTTACACGGTTTATGTTCCTTTGATTGAACAAGACATGGTTGCGCCTTGAAAGGGCATTCAAATCATATATATATATATATATATATATATATATATATATATATATATATATATATATATATATATATATATATTGCTATCATTCTATATTGCTAATATCTGTAAGTGGAGGTGTCACAGAAAAAGTGAGACAGCAAATGTCTGCTTCTGTCTTTTTCTACTACTCGACCCGTTGTGCGCAAATGTCGCGATAAATAAACTTGACACAAAAACATAAAAATATGCAATCTGACGGACGTCTATAAGCATACTCAATTCTCGGACATGCGCATAAGACTCAAAGTAGTAGTGAAAGTAAAATGAAGTACTGTGAAAGTAAATAGTACTGAAAGTAAAATGATGTTAAATTAATGAATAAATACATTATTTCTTATTTAAAAATATGTGAAATAGAGAAATTTTTTCACCGTCACCATAATGTCAACAGAATCTCTAGACCAGTTTTTGGTCTTTTAACTTGTTTACACGGTTTATGTTCCTATGATTGAACAAGACATGGTTGCGCCTTGAAAGGGCATTCAAATCATATATATATATATATATATATATATATATATATATATATATATATATATATATATATATATTGCTATCATTCTATATTGCTAATATCTGTAAGTGGAGGTGTCACAGAAAAAGTGAGACAGCAAATGTCTGCTTCTGTCTTTTTTTACTACTCGACCCGTTGTGCGCAAATGTCGCGATAAATAAACTTGACACAAAAACATAAAAATATGCAATCTGACGGACGTCTATAAGCATACTCAATTCTCGGACATGCGCATAAGACTCAAAGTAGTAGTGATAGAAACAGACGCATATATGTCTGCACCGTAACGATTTCGCCTACCTCCAGACCTTGCTAGCAATATAGTAGTATTATATATATATATATATATATATATATATATATATATATATATATATATATATATATATATATATATATATATATATATATATATATATATATATATATATATATATGATTCAAATATAGCGCCATGTTGATCATCAGAACCTTGGATTAGGATAATTAAAAGTAGAAATAATATTATGAAAAACAAAATTATATAGCATTATCAAATATATACATAATTTCTTATTTAAAAAAAATGTGAAAGAGACATTTTGTTTTCACTGTTGCCACTTGCGCCGTCACCATAATGTTAGCAGTATCTCTAGACCGGTTTTTGGTCCTATAATTTGGATAAACCAATTATGACTTCCAATTAGGGATGCCACCTTGAAAAGTGACTTGACCCGAAGAGTTCGTGTTGACGACAAAAAAAATCATTTAAAAACGAAAAACAACAAATCATTAGACATTAATCACTTGGCTATTTCAATTATTTTTAAACTTAAAAATTATATTTTGTGTTACTTTGGCAGGTTTTTAATAAAGCATTTTGTTCGCTTTTCTCTAAATACTCGGCAAATTCTAGACAAGTCATATTAAAATTTAATTTTGTGCATAATTCTGCCTTTATTAAAGCTACCCTCATACGGTTACGTTCGTCAGTCCACAGATTAGTCATCAAGGAAAATATCCTTTCTGGATAAACGTTACTTATAGGAATTGACGAAATATTAGTTACAATTTTAAACAATTGTGGCATATCTCCATTTTGAAATACCTTGCACCATATTTTGTCTATGTTTACTTCAGAATTAAATGAACTTTCTTCAATTTTTTTAAGGGTTTTTTTAAGAATAAGTAGCTCACTGTATAACTCGTCTTCATCTACATTTATTTTGATAGCATCTTTGGCCTCTAAAATTTGCGCGTATTCTATATCTGGATTTTTTTTTTATATTAAAACATTGAAAATATTTAAAAGGAGAGTTTTCAAAATTATAATACCGATTAAGGTAATCTAAAGTCGTTTGGTAAACTAAAGAAGCTTCTTTTACAAATCTTTGTTTTTCAAATGGTGTAAGATATTTCAAAGCCGCTGAAATTTTGCTTCCAAAAAATTGATCTTTTTGTCGTTCTTCTATTTGCTCTTTCAAATCTAACATTATGTTATGTAACTCTAAACTTGTTACATAATTACTCTCCAATTTAAATATATGCGTGTTTAAAATATGCATATAATGATGCAGAAAATAAACATAACACTCAGAATATAAAATGTCAGGTTTTAAATCATTCTCAAATTCGTTTCCTTGACTTTTGAAAAAATTCCATATATTTTTATGGTAGTTCTCCTCGCCCAGCTCTAAAAAATATTTTTTTACAGCTGGCCAAGATCGTACCAAACGTTCAAGAGCGGTATATAGCGAAAGCCATCTTATGGTCACGTGCCTTAGCATTTTTTGATATTTAATATCTAAAAAGTCAAAACACTCTTTCAGGCTTCTGTTTTTTTTACCCTATTTGAAAACTCGGCATAAATTTTTAATATTAAGTTTTCGACATCAAAAGATTGAACCTTACAGGCATTTCTACCTGCATTATGAATTACATGGCAGTTACAATTAGCTTTTACAATTCCCTGATTTTCGTAATTCAATTTTTGAAAGACAGAATTATGAATGCCAAAGTTTACTGACGCATTATCCGCGCTATATGCACTTATATCTTGCACTTTTAGTGAAAACGCGTATAATGTTTTAAGTATGGTATTGGTAATTGATAAAGAAGATTCATCACTATTTTCAACAAAATCTAAAAGTTTATTTTGAACACCACTCTTAATACTAAAATATCTAACAACCGCTGGAAAAAGTTTTTGGTTTTCTTTATTTGAAGCATCACACAAAACTGAAAATGGTTGAGACGATTCTGTACCAGCACCCATTTCTTCCAACACTTTCTCGACACTTTTAGGTCCCAAACAATTTTCGATGATTGCTTCGACTTTTGTTCTACCGCAATTAACTTCTTTTGCCATATGAGAGTAGCGATAAACGTGAGAATTAAGTTTAATGCCACAATCGGTACTCAAATAACTATGATGGTGGCTTACGGCGTGATAAATTTGAGCTACTTCAATTATAGTAACAATAATAATCTTTATTAATAATAATAATCTTTATTGTCTGACAGAATAAATCCATTTATGAGACAATTCACAAAAAAAATAACAAAGATAAAAAAGAAAATCAAGTCAAAAACAATGCTTATATAATAGACTTATATAATAATAATAATAATAACCTTTATTGTTTGACAGAATAAATCCATTTGAGACAAATCATAAAAAAAGCAACAAAAAAAAAAACAAAAAAAAAAAGAAAATCAAGACAAAATCAATGCGTATATAACAGACTTAAATAAAGCTACAACAACGATCCCTACAATTTATTATCGATTATTGCAACAGCCTCAAGGCGACAAACCTCGTGAACTGATCTGCAGATACGTTATTACTGTCAACATCGCAGCACAGATCATTGAAGAGCTTCATGACCTGAAACAGAGGTGTCCTGACCATGAAGTTGGTTCTAGCATAGGGTAAATGAAAGGTGGGGCAGGATCTGATACACCTCGAAGGCACGTGGAAGCCCACCACAGATAGAAGTTCAGGGCAGTCAATGAGGGATCTACACAATTTATAGATGAACTGAAAAAGTAAATATTTTCGGCGACTAACTAACGATGATATTTGAAATTTCAACAGGAGACTATTCTGATCTATATGTCTCGTCGGATATCTTCCATCATGTCTGAATGCTAAAAACTTAGCGAATTTTCTCTGGACACCTTCTAGTTGCAATTTGTATCTGTTATACAAAGGGTTCCATACTACAGCACCATACTCCAACGTTGATCTCACACCTAACTGTGATACAGAGTTTTGAGTGTATTTATGTTCACGAAATCTGCCGAGTTCCGAAAGATGAATCCTAACATTCTCATTGCCTCACTCCGAATGTGGCTAATGTGAGATGAAAAAGACATTTTAGTATCAAAAACAATTCCCAAGTCCCTGAACATCCCGACTCTCTCAATAATTGCACCATTCAGGTTGTAATCAAAATGCGTGACATTCTGGATATTCGCAAATGACATGATATAACAGTTGCCAAAATTCAGCGGCAAGTTGTTGATGTTGCACCATTCTTCAACAACCTCAATATCGTTCTGCAACATAAAGCAGTCAGCGTTGCTATTTATTTTTATATTTTCTATTCTACGTAATTTTCTTCGGCTGATACTTTTTTTGGTAAAAATGCTGTTAGCAATTTATTTTTGGATAATGTACCGACGGCACTGGAATGTCCTTTACTATTCAAATGAGTCTTTAAAGATTTTTCTCATGTTTAACAGTAAACCTTATATTACATATGCTATATTTAGCTATAAACTGGTCTATTTTAACTAGCCAATTTTTATACTGCGGATTTTGTTTCCAAGAATATTGAAAATGTGTTGCGTACCTGGCTTTTTTATTTTTTAAAATGCCTTCAGATGACGAAGTACTTGGATTATTATCACTGTCTCTTTTCTTATTACTCTCGCTCATGGCAACTTGTAACTTGTCAAACTGAAAACTGTCTAAAAAAGCACTTCAACTAGCTTAAACTAACTTGCAGTAACTTTAATAATAAGTAAAATCGACGCAAAAACAACGGACAGCAGCAATATTGAGTAATCGACAATACGCATAAACTCGCAATAACTGCAATCTGCGTCTTCGTCGAAACTCGAAATAGACCGGCCCTAAACGGGTGCGTGGTTGCCATATCTTAACTTTTTTTTTGTGGTATAAGAATTATATTATTTTAGTTTTATGTTTTAATTAAAAGCGATTTTACCCGGAGAAAATACCTAGTAACCCGGAGCCCGGAGACGACATGCCAAAACCCGGCGTCTCCGGGTGAAACCCGGAGAGGTGGCAACCCTACTTCCAATTAAGACAAAGTTTAACTAAAGTAGTTAGACTAAACTGGCTTGCAATAAGTTAAAACCAATCTTGGGCTATTTAAAAAACATAGTAGATAAGTATGAAAAATGGGCAATTTACCGAATTACTAATATTGTAAATGAAAGTGTGTTAGATAAACATTATATAAAGGGTTTTTCAATAAGAGTGTCAGAACTTCAAAATAAGGCACAATGATAACTACAAGTGATAATGCGGTAATTTTTTAATCCCGCAGTTATGTTTGTAAAACCTATTAAGCCAGAACTGCGCTTAGTAAATTAATACAATGTACTGAAGACAGCAGATCAGTGACATTTACATTTCAAACAGTGTTGCGCTGCTATTACGTTTCAAAGTTCTGACACTCTAATTGGAAAACACTTTATAAGGATTATCCAAAATGCATTAGAATATGAGCATGTGTATGTTAAATCTTCTTGAATTTAAGTTTTTTTAGCCCGATATCGACTTTATTTCGTATGGAGCTAACGCTCTCTCGTATTAGCTGAGGAACTACAGTGTATCAATATAGTCTTAATTTTGTACTTTATATAATTATGACTTTATACCTGTTGCACTTAGAAGGTATATTTATGAAAGTCAGATACCTCTTAAGTGAAAAGTCAGATACCCCTTAATGGCATATTGTTTTTATAAGCGAAAATCGATTTATTTTCCAATGTAGTCTCTATTTAGTTCCATATACTTCGACCAACGCTTTTCCAACTTTTTATACCTTCCAAAGAGTTCGATTTGTTGAATTCTGTGAAATAGTTCTGTTTTGGCGATAACATCCTCATTTGATGTGAATTTATTTCTAGCTAGCCATTACTTCATGTTTGGAAAGAAACAAACGTTGGAGGAGGTCATGACCGGAGAATAGGATGGATGAGGAATCAATTCGCATTGCATATTGATCAAATTCGCTGTTCGCAACGACGAAGAATCAGCGGGTGCATTGTGGTGAAGCAGTAAATTTACTTTGTTAAATGAGGACTTTTTTGTCAATTCTTTGTAATATTCGACCATTAACGTAGTATAAAACTCTTCTATGACCATCATTTCCTTTTCCAAATAGCCACTGAAGATACTGATTTACGAATCCCAGAAAACAGTGGGCATGACTCCATCAGCTAAAAACGTCTTCGCTAGGTTCAGGGCCCGCTCGCCTGATAAAATCTATTATTTTGACTGTTCATTTCATTCTGGTGTATACTGATGAATCAAGTCTCATCAATAGTCTTAAATCGCGCTTATACCTATCTTTGGATTGCGCTTATATATCGTCACCTAAGTATTGGACTATGTTAAGTCCAGAAAAGTAAAACTGAAGAAAAGAAGATCTGAAAGCTTAGGTTAACATAATGTCATTGTTCTAGAATCTTTTTTTCTAGGATTAAACATTAACGACAGGCAGTTTAAAGAAAATTATTATAGATTTAGAAGAAAATATATCTTTTTTTCGAGATATTTAAAAATTTAGTTTGGATTTTACTTAATGAAAATGACATTCACATTTAAGACACAAATTAATTTTTGCTTCAAAAGAGAATTCGTATAACTTTTATCTTGTTCCGGCAATTATTTTAAGATAGAAGCAATGTTCTTTTTTGCTTGGATCATAACAGGTTTTCACAATATAGGGCTGATTTGTACTAGGTTGTATGAAAATGACTGACTGTATTTTTGAAAATCAGAATATCTTTTTCCATTTAAGTCAAAACCTGTTTGTTCTTAATAGTCTTAAGCGATCTAATCAATGATACAGGGTAACATTTCGGAGTACCTAAGTTTTCGTTCAATCAGGCTATGTCCATAGTCTATGTATAAAGTCCTTGTATGTATAAGGTCTATGTATACAGTCTTGGATGTTTCCATGACCAGCTTTGAAACATTATTGTTTTCAATTGATATTATTTGTGGCTGATATTTTAAAATATCCCAAAGAAAAAGATTTTTTATGTCCAAATTACACAGGTCGGCATGATTTTTTAAAAATTGTTGAGAGTGCTTTTTTGCATTTTATTTAGGTAGTTATTAAAACACCTTTTCACAGAAATGGCCTAGCACGAACCATTTTCAAGTACCTGCTTCTCCTTTATATCATGGCGTAATTGAAATTATTTGTATCTGATTTTGGACTGGACAATACAGGAATTATCACAAGACCGTAGGGGCGTTTTACCACAGTATTCTACGAACCTTTAAGGGCAGTTTTATTGTTTTCTATAGTTTAGTTTGTTTCTGTCTCGTTTACACTAGGCAAGTCGATTTTATATAATGTGGCAAGTTCTAGTCCTCGATTGTGCAAAAATTCAGAGGATAAGTTTTGTTATATACGTATTTTGTTATATAAGTCAAAAAAGTCTATCTTTTATATTTTAAGTGTCAAATTGGAGTTCAAGATAAAAGTTGGACGCCTCATGTTTGCTATATGAGTAGTCACGTAAATTTTGTGCAGTGGATACATCGCAAGAAAACTTCTATACCGTTTGCTATTCCTATAGTGTGGAGAGAACCTACTGACCATGTAAGTGATTTCTACTTATGTATCACTAAAGCATAAAGGATTTCAAAAAAGTAAAGCTACAAAATTTAGTATTCAAAATTGTCTTCTGCACTCAGGCCAGTTTCTCATAGCCAGGAACTACCGATACCGATTGCGCCTTTAGTTCTGGATAACATGTTTCCCGATGATTCTAATTCTTCATCAGGATCTGATCCATAACTTCCTGAAAACAGCAGTTGTTACCCAACATTTTTAACAATTACCAGTGAACCTCACTTAATAAGTCAGAATGAATTAAATGATTTGGTACGTGACCTGGGATTATCAAAACAAAAATCGGAATTTTTTGGTTGCAGACTTAAACAGTGGAACCGGTTAGATTAAAATGCAAGCGTTTTACTTTACTGAAAGCGGACTGTAACATTTTCAACTTTTTATATAATGGAAGGACCGCTATGTGTCTGTTGTGATATTGATAGTTTAATGAATGAACTTAATATGAAACATGTATATTCCAAGGGGCATATTTTCATAGATTCATCGAAATACAGCCTAAAAGCAGTCTTGCTTTATAATGGAAACAAAAACCCATCTATTGCTTATATTTGTATGAATTCAAAAGTGATAGGTATATTGCTAGAACTTCGGGGGGGTTTTACAAAATATTGCTGTTTTTGTGTCTATGGAACAAAAGAACATTCGAGTAAAAAAGATTGGCCTCATAGAGCTCTTTTGGACATGGTACTTCAAACATAAAATATGTCCCCCTTGTTAACCCAAAAAAGGTGCTTTTTCCGCCTCTCGGTATTAAACTTGGACTAATGGAAAACTTTGTCAAACCCATGGACAACGAGGATAATGGCCTCAAGTATATAAAAAAATATTTCCTTAATTAAGTGACGCAAAACTAAACTTTCTTCAACCTCAAATACGGAAGCTTCTAGGTGATTTCCACTTTCAAGAAAAATTAAACGAAAAGTAATTGAAAGTGAAGTGAACGGATTTTTGGGCAACAAGAAAGATGAAAACCTCAAAGATTAACACTTGAAAGCCTATGAAATATTAGGATGACTCCTTTTTATACTCCCGTTTGGATTTTTTCGGAAAATTATCGGAGTAAGCGACGAACAAGGAGAGACAGGGCATCAGGACGATGGAAGCAAGATACGAAGGACGGTGGAATCCATCTATGTTGGACGACTATTGTTGGTTTTTAACCAGAATACGAGGAAAAAGTGAAAGTTTTTATCGCTCTATGACATCTCATGTATATTTTTATTCACATAATCCTCAGTAATGTCTTTGCATATAATTAACACGTTTTACATATTTACAATAATAAAATATTAGATTGTGAAAATATGTCGTCTCCTTTTTTTCCCCATCCCAGTTTTTTTTTGTTACAGGAGGTCACTGTAACAAAAAAAACTGCACGTGTTACAGTAATTAGCTTATCATTTTCGGATTTAGGACTACAACATACTTCATACACACCTATTTTCATCAATTTCAAAATTTGATGGCAAATATTAATTTGTCGCATGACTTGAAGGTGCAGTCTCATTGGGTATGGACTGGGAACAAACCGTTATTAACAGTGTTACTAGTGATGGACTTAGCGTAAAGTACATACTGAATTATCATTGTTCTATACTTTGTTTGGACTTGGTCTCAGTGGCATCTCAGCAATCCTATAGTGCACCTTAGGATTTTTTTTTAAATAATAAAAAGTGCACTTCGCAAACATCGACGATATGTCACTTTTGATATGCAGTGAGCAAACTTGGCTCCCATCATGCTGATAGCATCCTCTTGTCTAAATGTTCGTATAGGCTGTTCCGTAGGCTTTAGTTCTAGATGCTTATTATTTCAATAACATCTATAGCCTTTACTCTGCGATCGATAATATCATGGATTCTGTTGACAATTTCATCAGTACTGACTTTAATAGGGGTCCTGAGCGCGGAGCGTCACGCGTGCTATGTCGACCACATTGAAACTCAATAAACGCCTTATGAACCATGAAATGAAAAATATCACACTCCTCGCAATACTTTTTTTCTTTGATTTGCAACCTTTTCCACGCAAAAAGCAGTGTTTAATCAACACAGAATTTTTTCCACGATAGCAAAAATACCGAATTTATCTGCTTTTGAAAACTATTAAAACAAAACTAATTCGGCTTGATTTTCATGATTCAGAAATGCGATCATCTTTGTGATCACACGACCGCCTATCGTAAAAATATCTGACTTTTCACTTTATCCTCGTATATACAGGGTGTCCCATAACATCCACAACTGGTGATAGTAGAGATCAAAATAAGAGGATTTAGTCAATAAATGTGTTGGCAAATGTCAGTCATTAAAAAGATACAGGGTGTTGAAAGTGAAACTAAATTTTTGAAAAATTGAGATAATTTAAAAACGGTTGAAGATATCAGGTTCAAAATCGGAGCAGTTAGGTTTTCAAGGGTGACAAATCTGAATTTGGTACTAGCTTGAGCCCAGTTCCTAGAAGGCGCTTGCTACCTACTTTTGTGAGAAATTAACTCGTTGATATTTTTTACCCTATAAAGCTGGAAATATTTTGACTTTAAAATAGAGAAGAGTTAAAATTTCCACGTAAAAAAGGTACTCTTGGCTGAAAAATATTCAATTCGCAAAGTGTTAACCAGAATCATCCCAAATCGACAATTTTTTCAACAAAAATTTAGTCAGGCGAAACAGGTTCGTTCAGGAAAATCCTGAACTAAGCACTGACGTTTGGAGGTATCTATAGGAATTAGCAAATCTACCGTTTCAACAGTTCTCCATATAGTAAAATTGTTTTCGTACCATTTTCGCAAAAACGAAGACTCCATGTTCCTGAAAAAGATATTGTTTACTGACGAGGCAACTTTTATTTGACGCGGAATTTTTTATTGGCGAAATAATCATTATTACGCCCTCTAAACTTAAGATAAGAAATGTGGTTCATGCAAGATGGCACGTCATCGCATTTTACTGTTGCAGTGCGAAATCATTTGAATCAACGTTTTCCACATCGATGGATTGGGCGCGGTGGTGAGTTTCCTTGGCCATCTCGTAGTCCAGGCATTAATCCATTAGACTTTTATTTGTGGGGCTATATGAATTCTTTAGTTTACCATGATGAAATCAATACACGAGACGAACTTTTACGAAAAACTCAACAAGCGGCCAATGTTATTAGAAATGAAATTATCTTCTTAAATGTGAGGCGTCATTTAATAAAGAGACTGCGAAATTATACTGAGGTAAACGGTGGACACTTTCATCACCTATTGAAGCAAATTTCAAACATTTGTTATTTTAAATAAAGTCCGTTATATTTTTGACATCTAAATGTTTTTTCCCCTCGTATTCAAGGCACACTTTGTGAACTGCAGCTTTTTCAGCCATCGACAATATGTGCATTGGAATATTCGAACACTAATATGTCGCAAACGGCCTGAGATATGGATATTAACCATGGATACCTTTTTCACGTAGGAATTATGACTCTTCTCTGTTTTGAAGGCGAAATATTCCGAGCTTTATAGGATAAAAAAATATGACAGAGTTTATTCCTCACAAAGTAGGAAGCAAGCACCCTCTAGGAACTAGGCTCAAGCTAGTACCAAATTCTTATTTGTCATATTTGAAACGCCAAAATTTGATTAAATAACTTAAATTGATTAAATCCTCTTATTTTGACCTTTACTATCACCAGTAGCTCTGTGGTGGATAAGTTATGGGACATTTTGTATGTATATTACATTATCTTACGCAAGCAGGTACCTTGTGCAAAATGAATTAAACATATAAACAAGTTTGTTTCAATAAATATATTTAAATGCTAGACATATTATTTAGAGTAAATGGATCAACATTTTAATTTTACATGTTGCTCTCTTCCTCATTCTCAAATCCTAGATTGTCCAGTTGGTAAGACATTCCATTACTGTGATGTTCTTCTGGTTCCATCGTCATACTTCGATAGTCTGATGGATGGAACGTCATCAGTTCCGATTTTCTTTTCAGTAAGGTAGTTCGTCGCCGATTGATTGCGGCTACTGTTTTCCTTGGAATTGGTATGTCACCTGTAATAAATATACCGAATTATCAGTTTGAAAAATTATTTTTTTATTAAAATATTAAATGTGTTAGTATATCTTGGAGCGAAACATGCTCCACTGTTAAATAACATACAATAACTCAAATAATGGCGAACGGAAAATAATTTGGTTTGGAATTCTCAAAATTTTATTGGAAGATGGCTTGAAAATCAAATCTCTCTCTTCAGAAGAAACATTTTTAAAACATCAGGACGTTGTCAGGATCAGCGGTTTTAAGTACAGTGAGAGATGTCCACAACAACGACGCGCAACTAAACTATTAATACCGACACAAACATTCTCTATGGTTCACAATTAGATCGGCTGAAGGGAACAATTGAAGAACAAGCTATTTGCTTGTTCAGAATTAGCAAACAGGAAAGTCGTCGTGTTTCATTATGACAGTGCACCACCATGTTTCAATCAAGGCCAAGCAAAATTGTTGAGTTTCACTTGGGATGTTTTGCCCCATCCACCTTACTCACCAGACATCGCACCCTCGGACTACCATGCATTCCACTCCTCCCAAAATTGATTAAATGGGAAATCTGTCAAAATGGGAGAAGAGGTGAAAAACAACCTGTTGACATTTTTTAGCAATGAGGATGCTAAATTGTGCCAAAAAGGCTATATAGTCTTTTGCGTAGTCAGTAGGAACAATAAAAATAGGTTAGATTCTGACATTTTTAGAAAAAACACTACCACTTCTAGATACATTCCTAATGATTCGAATTATAGTTTCCGAAATAAGGTGGTTGGTTTAAACTTTATAGTAAAGAGATAAATGGTGAATGGTATGGTAAATATTTGAATAATTAAAATTAATTAAGCAGGTATTCGAAGTAAATTGTTATAATAATAATTTTGTAGATAAATTAATCAGAAAATATAAATTTAGACAATTATTGAAAGTATCCATTTTTCAAAAGGAACAGAACAAAAATAAATACATTTTTGGTTGTACAAAATACCGCTGTCTATAAACCATATAATAAATCAAGAGAAGTCCTGGGGAATCTAAAGGAGGAAACAGATCAACATGACATCGAAGATTTACGAAATTTGTTGTCAAGATTGTGATTGAAGGTATATTGGGCAAACGAAACGATACATATTAACCAGATGTAAAGAACACATTGCTTACATTAGATATGTGAGAAATGAAATATCTTACGTTATGACCATACGTTAGAGATATTAGTAATGTAAGACTTGTTAAAAGTTTACACTTTAATAATAACATAGGTCGACATGATTTTTGTAACTTTGATGAGAATGGTCTTTTTGATCTTTATCCGGGTAGTTATTTAAACACATTTTCACAGAAATGACCTAACACGTCCCATTTTCAAGTACCTCCTTCTCCTTTATATCATGGGTTCATTGAAATTATTTGTATCTGACTTTGGATTGGACAATGTGAGAATTTCCATAAGACTATAGAGGGGGTGTTTCCACAGTATTCTGCAAACCTTTAAGGTCAGTTTCTTTGTTTTCTACAGTTTAGTTTGTTTCTGTCTCGTTTATAGTACAGTCAATGGCTAGTTCTAGTCGTCGATTTTGTAAAAGTCCATTGGATAAGTTTTGTTATATATGCTCTCTTATATAGATCTATATCCGAGGAAGTCAATAAAGCCTATCTGTTGTTGTCACGTAAATTTCGATGCAATGAATGCATAGCAAGAAAAAAATCTATGCCGTTTGCTGTTCCTGTGGTATGGAGAGAACCTACTGACCATGTAAGTGATTGTTACTTTTGTATGCCTTAAACAGAATGGATTTCAAAAATGCAAAGGGACAAAATTCAGTATCCAAATATGCCTTCTGCACTTAGTGCAGTTCCTCATAGCCAAGAACTACCGGTACGTTTTTCGTCTTTAAACCTGGACAACATGTTTCCCGGTGATTCTAATTCTTCATCAGGATCTGATCCACAACTTTCTGAAAACACCAGTTGTGACCCAACATTTTAAACAACTATTTGGCAGGTGACCTGAGATTGTAAAAACAAAAATCGAAACTTTTTGTTCCAGACTTCAACAGTGGAACCTGTTAGATGAATATGTGAGTGTTTCACTTTACCGAAAACGTAATGTAGCATTTTCAAGTTTTTATAAAATGGAAGAATCGCTATGCGTCTGTTGTGATTTGGTGTTTTAATGAATCAGCTTAATATGGAACATGTATCTTCCGAGTAGCTTCTTTTCATAGATTCGTCGAAATACAGCCAAAAAGCAGTCTTGTTTCATAATGGAAACAAAAACCCATCTATTCATTTAACCCATTCAGTGACAATGAAAGAAACCTATGAGAACTTAGCAACCATACTAAAGCTCGTTAAATATGAACGGTTTCAGTGAGATATTAGTATATTGCTGTTTTTTTTTGTGTTGCTAACAAAAGAACATTACAGTAAGAAAGATTGGCCTCATTGAACTTCTTTTGAACTTGGTACATCAAACATAAAATATGCCTCTCTTATTCACCCAAAAAGGTGTTTCTATCGCCTCTCCATATGAAGCTTGGACTAATTGGACCAAACTTTGTCAAAGCCAATAAAGAAGGTAATGGTTTCAAGTATCTAAATACTTCCTCTGTTAAATGATGCAAAACTAAAAGAAGGCATATTTATTGGACCTCAAATAAGGAAGCTTCTAGGTGATTTGCATTTTCTAGAAAAATTTCAATGAAAATTGACAGCATGAAGTGATGTGAAAGGATTTCTGGGCAACAAGAAAGATGAAAAATATAAAAACCTCATAGATGAACTTTTGAAAGCCTATGAACTACTAGGGTGTCGCATGTCTTTAAAAATGTATTTTTTACACTTCCCGTTTCAATTTTTATCCGGAAATTTGGGTGCAGTCAGCGACCAACGAGGAGAGAGGTTTCACTAGGACATTAGAATGATGGAAACAAGATACCAGGGAGCCTGGAACCCATCTATGTTGGGCGACTATTGCTGGTTTTTATTGTTTATGTGGCAATTATTGTTGCTGTATGACATCTCATGTAATATATTTTTTATTTTCATAATCCTCATTAATGTCTTTGCATATTGTTAACACGTTTTATATGTTTATATTAAATAAATATTAGATTTTAAAATATCGTCTCCTTTTTTCCCCACCAGTCTATCTAAAGCAAATCTAATAAAATAGTAATCGGATTTCTGTAGAGTTCGTAGGAGTTAAGAATGATATTTTTCAACTTTAACGTAGTCCTAAAGAAGCTAATTAACTAACTTTTAATATACCGCCAGTGGCAGAAACTTTTTCTTTTTGATAACGGCGGTTCGCTTGAGGTTTTAATGAAAAATAAAACACCTTTAGCGGACCTAATTAAGGTGTTGCCACCGCGAAGATTTTAATGATTTTTTCAATGAGTTTGACCGCCGATTGAAAGTTAATTAGTAATCTCTCCCAGTTACTTATAATATCATTATAGGTGTCTAAAAATTATCTAATATAATAGAGAATATTAGCAATATGAATGCTATGGTTGCTTGTATTACTGGTTGCCTGTTTACAGGTAATTCAAGTATAACTCGGTATTCTTGTAATACATTTCGCTTTAACACCGTTTGAGAATTACTGTAAATTCACCAAAAATTCTGCATTCCTACAATCGTTTTACTTTAATTGTGAAAACTGTGCTAATATGCATGTACTCAATATTATCTGCAGCCCGCCAGTACTATTTTATAAGCAGTGAGATTTGATTAAATGATACGTGCCATCGAATTTACTGTTCATACTTAATAATCATAATCAACTTACGATTTCATATGATTCTCAAGATAATTGTTTGATGTTGCTACATACAACATTTGACGAATTTTCTGAAAACTCCACATATTGATCTTCATTCAGTCTTTGCAGAAATTCAAATGGACCGATTAAAAAATTGCCGATAATGCCGCACCAAATGTTAATTGAAAATTCGTGCTGGAAATATCGCTCTCTCGGTAGGTATGGATTTTCCAGGGCGTAATAATGATTATTTCGCCCGTTAAAAATTCCGCGTCTGCTAAAAGTTCAAGTCAAGTAAACACCTTTTCAGGGGTCTTCGTTTTTTTTTTGTAGTAGATTTTGACAAAATTCTGATCTAGCCGGCAAATTTTGTGGCAATAAATTTTGAACAGGCGTAAAAAAATTGCCACATCTTAAATATTAACACGTTGGCGGGCATTTCGGAACTACCCAGCTGAAACAGTACTTTTTGTTGTTTAAATATTAAGACGCAAAACAGCGTCCTGTCTTTTTTTTCTTCTTTAATTTCTTCAAGCTTTACCATCTCCTTACCATATCTATTTTTAACTGAAACCAACCGGTGGTAATTTCTAGTCGTAATGACTAGAACATCGGGTTTGTCCCGCCATTTGGAAAAATACATTTGTTTTTTGAGAACCTAAAAATGATCACCTATTTCAATGTTTTTGTGATCAATTCACGAGGATTAATTTTACGGGTAGAACGTAGAGTTCCATTAGCATGGATTCTAAGGCAAACATTTTTTCCTACAGCTGGTAGCTAATAGAAAAATTATCCATAAATAATTCATATCACTTCATAAGGTACGATTTCATTAACCTTAGAACTAAAGACTCTAATTTCGTAGTATATTTATCTTCATTTTCTATTTTGCCACAGTACATTTCGCTGTTTAGGAGGAACTATCTGAAGTTGGCAACTCATAACATTTAATACCGTACTTGGCTTTCTTATTCTTAGGATAAACCCTGAAATCAAGACTCCCGCGAAAATGCAACAGTGACTCATCCAAGGACAGCTCTTTTGCTGGATCATAGACAATCTGAAATTGGGTAATCAACATATTCAAAAATAGTTGAACTTTTTCTTTTTGAAATTTGTAGTTGAATTGATTGTTATTTTGAAAATGTAGTTGAATAATACTCGTAATATTTGTTCAAACCTTCTCCCCAACATGACATAACTAAATATAGTATTGAAATACAAAACATAGTATGTTCTCTTCAATATTTTTCAAATTATCTGTTTGAATAATTTCTGTATCTTGGATCAAAGTTTCATAATATATATATATATATATATATATATATATATATATATATATATATATATATATATATATATATATATATATATATATATATATATATATATATAATATTCTGCATATATTAAACGTTATCATGTGATATCTTTTATTCTATAAAGTTAGAAGATTAATAGTGAAAAAATTGAAAAATCTGTTGTGGAAATCATTCTACCATAAGTGATTGTGTATAAGAACAGTTGAAAATAGTATTTTTTATATCATTTTTCAAAAAAACTAGACGGTAATAATTTCAAGTCTTGCACTTGGAAACTCGTTTTTCCCATAGATTCGATGATAATTCTTATTATAGCTTTTCGATTGGCGATTTAACAACATTGCAATTTTTTTCGCCGAAAACCTTATTTGTAGCAACATTTTTCTTTCAAATTAAGATTATAAAAATTATGGTTATAAAGGTCCTTGGTTAAATTAGCTAAAGTTATATCGTTTACACCCTGTGTAGTAGTATTTTTGCTTTTAACGCATATACTTTCTCTATATTTAAAACAATTTAGGATGGCTCTTAGATAATTTAAATACTATACTTACAATCTTCATTGTTACGAATCTTCTGCATTCGGGCTGCAAAAGCTGTGTCCAGATCGTTGATGACCGCTCGCTTTTTATTACGGTTCTGCATTAGTGCCGCTACAGTACTTCTTCTTGTTACATGACTGTTAACTTCTTCCTCTTTTTCGTCATCACCATTAACGCCTTTCAGTTTAATCAGTTTTCGGAACACTCTAATTGGATCGCGTTCCAACAGCTCATCTTCTGTCATGTTTTCGATCTAAAAACGAAGATCAATTAAAGTTTATAATTATCCAAAGAGTTAAAATAACGTAATGTCAATATTACCTTGGTTTCGAACAAGTTCAACTCAAGTTCAGTATTTGCCATAATTTGTGAGAATGTACCAAATCTATGGATAAACATGCAAATACATTGAACTGCCATTAATCCGAAGAAAAATATAAGGAAAACGAATCCTATAGGTTCCAATTCCAATCTAGTTTTCATTAGTAGAATCTAAACAAGGAACAAGGTTAGTTTACTAGTGAACGAATTTAGTTTACAGATGTTTTAGGCAGTGTTTTTTTAAAATATTAATCGTATAGTTAACTTTTTGTGAACGAGTGTCGAGTACTGTCCGACATTTCAATTTTATTGTTCCCGACGCTGTTGAATATTGCTGGACATGATAATTTTTCCTGTCTTAACATGTTGAGATCAGCGCCATATATAGATGCCGCGGCCGGTATCTCCGTATGATAGATTGTCCGATAGATAGATAATTTTTAGAATTGAATTTGAAATAAACCGTAAGCATGTCTAGAAGCAAGAAAAGAGGCGCGGATAAAATATAATAGTGATACTTTAGACAGTGACATGTTCATTTTTGAATTATTATCGCAGTCAAGGCGAAAAGCTACCCACTGATGAGCAATATGTCATCATCGTCATCATCATTATCTATACTCGTTTACCGGCCATTGCCGGTGTCCAGTTAAGGTTTCTCAATCTTTTATCGCTCTCTTCCTCCACTCCCCTCGCAAGTTCCTCGACCCCTTTCCAGTCCAGACCCACTACTCTAAGATACTTGCAATCTCATCGTTCCATTTCTTTCATGGTCTACCCTTGTGTTCCTTTCATTTTTTCCCATTTTCCACACTCTCTTGGCCAGTTTCGTGCAAGGCATTCTGCATACATGTTCAAAATATCGCAGTGCATTTCCCTTATTCTTTCTTCTACAGATTTTACCCCCAATCTCCTCTTAATTTCCTTGTTTAATACACGATCCCTCAAAGTCAGTCCTATAATTCTTTTCAATACTCTCGTCTCACAGGCCTGTATTCTTCTTCTCTGATGTTCATTTAGCTTCCACATTTCGGAGTCATATGTCAAAGTTGGGATGCATAGGGCATTATGTACTCTAATCATTGTGTCTGTTTTCATTTCTCTCTTGTTAAATACTTTCTTAATTAGCGAATAATATAATCTGGTGTTGGCTTTTAATCTTTCTTTTATTTCAGTTTCTGTCTTTCCATTTTCCGCTATAGCTTTTCCTAAGTATTTAAATCGTTTAACTTATTCCAACTTTGTGTTTTCAAATCTAGTTCCTATGTTCTTGTATTTTCTCGATACCACTATTATTTTTGTTTTACTTCGGTTTATTGCCAGTGGACTTTTGCCCAGCTCCTCGTACTATACATTTAAGTTATTCTGTAGGTTTTTTTCTCTTTTCGCAAGCAGTACTATATCATCTGCAAAAGCCAAATGACTAATTTCTACCCTTTCTAGATTGAAATATCCCCGTGATGTTTTCTTTATTCTTTTGTTGCACTTCTTAATTATCGCGTCCATTACTATGTTAAACAGACAGAGACTTAATGTTCCCCCCTGTCTCACTCCATATGCATTTGTAAACCTTTAGGATACTCTATATTTTGTTCGGACATAGCTTGTAGTTTCCGAGTACATACTTGAGATATTTCTAATTATTTCCTTATTTATATCATATTTATCCAGTATTGTCCAAATCTGCCTTCTGTTTACTGAGCCGAATGTCTTTGATATATCTATAAAACAAACGTATATGGTTTCGTCTGTCTCTATTGTTCTCTCAATTAATTGCTGTGGAAATACTGGAAATATTAGAAAATTTTGGAAATAATGGAAATACAAATATTACATCGTTTACTCCTCTGCCTGGTCTAAATCCGTTCTGTGCCTCATCAAAGTCCTTCTCGATCTTTCCATTAATATGCTTTCAATCTTTTCGGTTGAACCGAGTAAGGATATGCCTCTATAGTTTTTACAATCTCTTGAGTCTCCCTTTATTGCCTCTCAGTATTTTATTCACTAACTGAAGTAAAATTACTTTTCTTGTTTCTCCCATATATTTTATCATTTTATTAGTTACTTCGTCATGTCCTGGCGCTTTTCCCATCTCCCTCCCTCCCCATTGCTCTCTCCAATTCATCCATCTTTATAGGTTCTGTGCTCATAATTTTATTGTTCATTTGTATATTATTCTCGTCAACTTCTTTTCACCTTCCCGTTTTAATTCCAACGATTCCTCGAAGAGTTCTTTCCATCTTTGCATTATTTTCTCCTTGATCGGCAGTTCCTTATTTTTATTTCTAATATAGGTAATCTCGTTTGTATTATTCTATTTTAGCACTGCGTGTAGAGTGCGCTTTAACACTCTGTAAAATAATTTTTGATTTCCTGTAAAGTTTCTTTCAATTTTATATCCAAATTTCTCTTATGACTTCCTGACATGTTTTGCTTTTAAAACAAGTACTATGTACGAGCATTAAACGAGCAATATGTATGGTAAGATATAACAGGATTCTGTTTGTAAATGGATTAACACTTGCAGCCCAGATTCCTTCAAGCTATCTGGAAACTTTACATTTATTTGAAGTGTTTTTGTACTAATACACTGCGGTTTTGGAACCTTTGGCGTTACACTAAACAAACTTTTTAACTAACGTTTTAATCATCTGCTGATGATACTAACATGGTTAGCGAAACGTGCGTCCAGAATATAAAAATAGTGTTTTGGTGTATTGTGAAAACATTTTTGTAATAAAAGTTTGTTTGTTTTTGTACTAATGAACTTCTTCAACAAATTTTTGATGAACCTAACAAACATTCCAGAATCAACATAGAGCAAAAACATTTCTTTAAGTCTTCGATTTGAAACAAATGGGTAGATGATTCCATAGAGGAAATGTGGGCTTCTTTAGGAATCATTTTGAATAT
Organism: Cosmopolites sordidus; assembly: GCA_031761425.1. Taxonomy (NCBI): domain Eukaryota; kingdom Metazoa; phylum Arthropoda; class Insecta; order Coleoptera; family Curculionidae; genus Cosmopolites; species Cosmopolites sordidus. The sequence continues at coordinate 136,997 of JARFXV010000585.1, forward strand.
GGGAATAATCGTAGCACCAAACTTGAAATAACATTGGGCAACTAACTATATGCAATGATCCCATTTTCTTCTCAAACTTTCTCAAGTGATAGTTTCTTACATATTTTCTGGATGCTACGTCTGAACGAAAATTCACCAGGCCCACAAACTATTATTACTCGAACGCAATAAGATATATATTTAATTGATGTAGCGGATACTTGATAGAAATTTATTTTAAATAAATAAATTAAGATCTATATCTAAATTTTCACTATATTTAAAATAGTATTTATTACAATTGTAGTAGTTGGTTTAATATAACGGGTCTTCCAAATTGAGCGTTTTTTAAAATTCTTGAATAAAACACAGATGGCGTTGTGAATTTGCTTAGATCTAATTTCATTTCAGAAGTGTAATGTATGACATCTATAAAAATGCAACGTATTATTTTATGACAATGGTCATTCAGTGAAAAATGTTTTTAGAAAATTACGTTGTATTTACGGTTTGCACAATCGCTCATCTGAAAGCACTATCAACTGAATTGTCCAAATTTAAAGAAACTGGTTCGGTGAAAGATAAAAGAAGAGCAATATATAGTCGTAGTGGTCGTTCACAAGAGCATATTGATTTGGTATGTCAAAGTGTTGCTGAAGACCCAGAAATTTCCATTAGTCGACGTTCACAACAATTTGGACTGGGTGAATCCACAACATGGTTCGACGACTTCTTAATCTCTAACCCTGGCTAGACGGTCGAGAGATCGTTTCCGATCGATCGGACCGCCATTGACAAGAAGATCCATCATTTTTCAATGGAGTAAAAGTAAAAATTTTATTTATCTTTTTTCCTTTCATTATAAACCTCCACGGAGTTGCCAGGATTTCAAAATGATTTAAGACTATCCTTCTTGTCTTTCTTAACCTCAATAAAGGTCAAATCTTATTTGGCAACCACCTGGGTCAGATAGAGACCCCAAAACAAAAGTGCTTCTTCAGGGAAATCTGAATAGAAACAGGCAAGAGCCGAAAGGGCTAGCCCAAAAACCTGGTTAAATAAGTCGAAGTCCACAACATGATGTATTTTATGAAAGGATATAGCTCTGAAGGCATATAAGATTCGTCGTATATTTGTCAATTGGATCAAAAAAGAAACATATGATTTTTCTCAAAAAATCATCTTTTCATATGAAGCACATTTTGAAATTCGTGGCTATGTTAATAAACAAAATTGCCGCATTTGGAATGAGGAAAATCAACGATTTTAATTATGGTCGGTGTAATTGGGCTACAGCCCATTTTCTTCATAATGATCTGGTCATGCAAGAAATGGTGCAATGTCATGCAAGAAATGGTGATGTTAATTGGCCACCAAAATTGTATGATTTGACACAGTTGGATTATTTTCTTTGGGTTACGTGAAAAGCCAGGTCTATAAGAACAATCCATAATCGATTCTTAAACTAAAGGATAAAATTATTCAAGTCATTGGCGAGATAGAGCCACGGTTAAGCCAAAATATCATCCATAATTTTGATAAAAAAGTGGACGTCTCTGCATCTGCAAGAGGTGGTCATTTGGCAGATTTTATCTTTCGTGTTTAAATGTCATACATTGTGCTTCAATTATCAATAAAAAGTTTTTGAAATCATTGCAAATTCTGTGTTTTATTCAAGAAAAAACCGCTCGATTTGAAAGACCCTTTCTAACGAATAGGTTAGTTTAATATAGTTCCTATTTGAAAAAGGCACTGCTTGTGTGTTTTTTTTTAAATATAGTGAAAATTTAGACATACATTTTAGTTTGTTTATTTCATTTTTTAGAGTATATTTCGTCAAACTTTAAGAATTACTTTGTCCCTGGAATATTTATTGAAGCTGTTGTCATTTAAAGGAGAATATGAAGTATCTATATGAAGCTATCGTCATTTAAAGGGAAAGTTAATTTTATAATATATAACCTTAAGAAACCAACTATATGAGATGTGAGAGTCTATGTGTAGGCCGATTATCGAACCGGCAATGGACCTGTATGTATGCATATGCACTTTTACCATATTAAGGAAGTCTTCACAAAAAAGATGAATAGATAAAAATGGATTAAAATATCATTATATATAATTCAGTATTTCATTTTAAAATCGTCTTGTCCTGGCTGATACAACAGCCCCTACAAAGGTTAAAGATATCTCGCTCGTTAAATTAAATCTAAGCCAAAATAAGTAACTTAACCATAGTAAGTACCCTCGTCCATAACAACAAGAAACAAATATATTTTAAATAAATTAGGCCAATTGGTGAGTAATTAACTTAGGCCAATTGGCAAGTAATTTATTATACAAATGCGACTTCAGGCCATTCTTAAAAGTGAAACTGGTGATGACAGGACAGCTTTTAGATATGGTTTCTAGCATTCAGAATTCCTCGATAGCTTTGATAGTTTTTGAGAACATGTTAAAAAATGTAGACCGGGAGTGCTTCAAAAATTTTACGATTGTTTGTAGCATTATACTGAATCGCAATAAATCTATTTAGAATAAAATCTTATGAAAGCTATAAATAATTTTCATTATACATCAGTTATATTTTCTTTTGGATGTACGAGGTGTGGACATTAAATAACGATACTGATGCTGGAAAACATTTTATTTTGATTTCATACATATTTACTTATTATCACCTTCAATATACACCCCTCCACTATCCCTACAACGCTCCTCTACAAGCGAATCTTCCATCGTTCGAAACAGTGCTGGAAGTCTCCTTTCTTCGCGAATGCGTGCCTCTTCAACGGACTCAAATTTTGTTCCTTTTAATGCAGATTTCACCTTACGAAATAGATAGAAGTCGCACGGCGCAAGATCTGGCGAATCTTTGTACTGGGATGCTGTACTTGGCTAGAAACCTCGCGACAGACAATGCGGAATATGCCGCCGCATTGTCTTGGTGGAGCACCCATGACATGTTCTTCCAGAATTCGAGTCGTTTTTTCCTTATTCTTTCACGCAAGAACATGCAGCTAATAATGTTGATTAATAATTTGACCTTCACGAACCCAGTGAAGATATACAATGTACAATGTACAAAATACAATACCATGAATATTGAAAAAAAAACATTCATCATTTAGCTTTGAATTTTCATTTGCTCATTTGAGTTTTTTTTGGTTCTCTGTGAATTTGAGCTCTTCCAGTGCATAGATGGGTGCTTCGTCGTTTCAAGATCAGAAGTAAAAAAACGTTTTAATACATGTTATTATCTTTTCCAATAAGTTTGGGTCATTTTCAAAGGCATTCAATATATCAGTACAAACATTTTTGCGAGTTTCTAATTATTCAAATGTGAAAATTTTAGGCACTATTTTGACACACACTTTTTTGCATGTTAAAATTGTTATGCAAAATTCCCCAAAATTTGTCAATTCCTACAGTTTCAATAATCGCATGAATATTTAATCGACGGTCAGATTGAACCAGATTACTGATTTTTTCGATATTTTCATCCGTTTTTAACGTGGAAGGGCCACCCGAGCGTCGATCATCTTTAACGTCTTCTCGGCCATCTTGAAAACGCTTAAATCACTCAAAAACACGTGCACGCGATAAACATTCATTGCCATACACTTCTTTCAATACATTATAAGTTTCAATAGCGGTTTTTCTAAGTTCCAAGTGAAATTTCACAACAATTCGTTCCTCTATTGTTACACTTGACATTACAAATTATTCAAACTATTGGGCTGATGCAAAAGTTCGTCCAGTTTTTGACGCTAGATGTCAGTGCATCGCAAAATCAAAGTGTTACCTACTTCAGATCTGTAAAATTTTGATTTTGTTTGGTAGATGCAATTGTGCTTGTACTTGTGTTATTTGGTAATTTTTCTAATTTTGTTAAGCATTAAAAATGAAAGAAAATAAGGTCGATTTTCGACATATTATGGTTTTTTATTTTTAAAAAGGCGTAAAAGAAAATAAGTGCTCTGTACGGCGAGGGTGCTATTGACGAAAGTTTCTTGAAAAGAATTTAAATCTTAGCGACGCACCATATTCTGGCGACGACAGTCAGAGGCTGATGACAACGCAATGTTGGTGCTAATTGAAAGTGATCGGCATAGCACAACTCGAGAGATACGAGAATCAAAATCATTTTTTGGAATCAACCAATTAATAGGAAGTGCCAAGGCGACAAGGTAGGCAGTTTAGTTGAAATGATTAGCAAGGCGGATGTATGAGTACCGTATGAGTTAACTGAGAAAAGATGGTGAAAGATCGATTGTGTATAATGTTGACCGTAAGAGGTCAAGGTATAAACGCGGAGATGCCCCTTCAATTATCGCAAAACTAGTGAACATCTGAAGAAGCTTATGTTAAGTATTTGATGGAACTGAAGGGAAATCGTTTATCATGAAGATTTACCTGAAAATCAGACGACTAATTCGGAGAAATAGTGTATACCACTGAAAGAATTAATGCAAGCAGTGAATTGTAGCATTTGAATTGAATGAAAGCACATGTCTTTGACTGCGATATTTTGATGCATTCATTGTACTCCTCCGATCTTGCACTTTCCGACTACCATTTATTGATCTTCTCAAAACACCTTTCGCGTTGAAAACTTTACTTTCTTGGAAGACTTGAAAAATCATTCGGATCAGTTCTTTAGCCGAAAAACTCAGAACTATTTTGAGGATGAGATTATGTAAAAATAAAGTGTTAGGGTTAGAGGCGCATCAGCAACTGAGAAGGATATTTAGCGCATTGCACCTACAGCTTAAAGTGGGTTCCGAACCACGGTCATCGGCTACCGAAAACCCCGGCCAGCATTCTACTCGGGCTCGCAACCCTTGGTTTTGTGCTTAACCATAAGTATCTCGAGAAATCCACCGATTGGCGCGTGACCAAGGTAGAAATCCTCTCAGAAGGCATCCGGCCTTACCCAGTCTCGAGCTGGCGTGACTGAGGGGTGATTCCTTGTCAGATTTTACACTCTTACTTAGAAAAATTCTCAAGCATTTTGAAAAAAGCCCATAACTAGTATGGGAATCAAATCCATTCCAGGCTAACTGCCGTATCGTCAGGCTGATGCCTTAGACACCGCGGTTAACGTGGCTCCTTAGAATTATGCAGCTACCAAAGAGATGGAGAAAGGTTATCGAACCGAACGGCACATACTATATTGGATAAGTATAATTTTTAGTAAATACATTTTTTCCCCAGTTTCAAAAAAATGGGACGAACTTTTGTATCAACCTAATGTATAACTTAGGGTTACTTACTTCATTACCGGCACTTGTTCCTGTATATGTAAAGTTGATCTTCGGGGTAAATGGCCATTCAATGTGAATTACATCTTTTCGTATGGTTAAAAGAAATACGACCAAAACGAATAAAGAATTTAACATGAAGAAGCTCATTACCATCTTGTCTCTGAGGTCCCTTAAGTCTCTAGCAACTTTTTCCTATAAAATAAAAAAATATAATACAAAAATATACGAATATAACTGCTGAATATTTCTAGCAATAAAATAAATTCGCTTGATATACGAGCGTTGATCAATAAGTACCCGTATTTGAAATGAAGACGTAATTTTTTTCAGAAATTTATTTTTATTTTCCAACGTCTCCTTTTGGGTCTACACACTTTTCCAAGCGTTTCTTCAACTTTTTTAAGCCATCTAAAAAATACGATTTTTTAAACTCTCCAAAATACGCTTCTGTCTCGGCGATAACTTCTTCATTTAAGCTGATTTTTTTTCCTGCGAGTCATGTTTTCAAGTCAGAGAACAAAAAAGTTGCTGGGTGCTAGGTCGGGCCAGTATGGTGGATGCGGAAGTAATTCGTAACGCAGTTCATGCAATTTGGCCGCGACAATTAAAGATGAATGTGCCGGTGCGTTATCGTGATGGAAAAGCACTTTTTTCTTAGCCAAATGGGGCCCTATCGCCTTTAATTTCTTATCGAATATATCCAACAACTCATTATAGTACTGGCCTAAGGCATCCTTGAGGATTATTCCTTTGGAATTCCAAAAAATCGTGGCCATAACCTTTTCGGCTGAGGGAACCGTTGGATGGAAGTCCTGCGGATTTCGTTTAAAGCGGCCTAAACACTGCTTTGACATTGTTAGTCGTACGTGCTTGTTGTCCACTGTGAGCAATCGCGCCATTCATCGGGTCGACACTTTCCTCACACCTATCTTATCATTTAAAATCTTGATTGCCGTTTCGTACGAGACACCTACGGGCTCAGCTACTTGGCGCACTTTCGTTCGGCGATCAGCGAGAATCATGTAATTTTCCTCGGTAACCACGTCTGACGGGCGTCTTGGCCGTTCTTGTTGTACGACCACGCTTAAACTCGTTAAACCAATATCTCACGGTTATCATAGATGGTGAAGGGTCCCCATACACAGCATCCAACTTCACTTTTATTTCTTCGCATGTTTTTCCATCCAAAAATAAAAACGAACTATGGATCGATATTGCTCTTTTTCCATTTTACCGAGAAATACAAAACACGACTGATACAACTGGCTGTCAAAAAAAAAAACTTATGAATTTATCTAAAATTCAACATGAGGTGGTTTAACAGTCTGTAGTAAACACTGTAGTAAACACGGGTACTTATTGATCAACCCTCGTACAAACAGATAACCTTAAAAAGTTAGTTAATTAAAATACCTAATAAACTAAAAGTAATGTTGGCATTTTCACAATTACCATATATAACTGTTACTTATAAAATTACGCAATTGGAAACCCAACTTCTACATAGGAGATGTGTAAATAATCTATTCATTTGAAATTAAAATTCTTCATTGTTTTCTTCAAAGTAGTCGCTTTGGGACATAACGCGGGAGATGGTATCCCAAAATTGTGTTCTTTGAGGTGAAGAGGTGTTCTTTGAGGTATAGTAATTATAGGAGGTTCAAACTAGTATTGCGGACACATCAGATGTTGGTCTTCTTCACCATCAAAGGCGAATCCAACAGTGTTGCCACATCGAAGGCTATGTCACCTGTCTGATGACTTTATTTACACCTCTCGTATTAAGATTAATAGATAAAAATAATATAGAAAGGGCAACTGCTTTTGCTGGTCATTTTGTAAGTGTTTTGCGAATTTTTCATCGTAAATACCTTCAAAATTCAAAATTAATAAAATAAAAAAATTAGCGTAATATTTTCTTAGCGAATGAAAGATTTCTCAGGAAAACAATACACAAAAGGTTCGTGCTGAATATTTTCTAAGTATTTTCTGATCCTTTCCTCGTATATACCTTCAAAATTTAAAATCCAAGAAATTAAAAATTTAGTCAGATTTTTCAAGCGAAGAAAAACAGTAGAAAAAAATCAACTGCCCTTGCAGACTATCTTGGGAGTGGTTTCTAACTTTTTTCATAAATACTTTAACAATTTAAAATTAAAAAAAAAATTAAAGTTACATTTATCAAGTGAATGAAGATTACTCAGATCAGCATTATTGTCAAACCTGGTAAACATAAGTTTGATGTTGATTTGATGAAATATCGTTATATAGGCAAGGGCATAACCTGTTCTCAAGCCAACACATTAGCTTATAAAACTAAGTTTGTTTTGATTGCTAATAAAAAAAAAAAAAAAAAGAAAAATAAATATAGGCTGGTTAGTTTCATATTAAAATTATCTCAAAGGTATTTAAAAAATTAATAGTTATCAATCAAATCAAAACGCAAATAACACGATGGAACAAAAGCCCTTGGCAATACACTATTTCCATCGGCGTGTTAAAAATTTGCAGAAGTTTCTGTCGGCGTTTCTGCCCAAGTCTGAAATAAAACTTGATAGTGCACCGTTGTTCGAAGTTATTGTCACCTATATCACCCCCGTTCTAGAAAAATACGGTTTAAGAAAATAATTGCTATATATACCGAGTGACCCTAAGGAGTTCAAACTCGCATTGAAGCCGTATCAGATGTTGGCAAGAAAGTATTCTAATCTTGCAAGGGCCGATGGGAAATGAGTCAAGCGGTGGCACCCCTGCAACTGTGTCCGAGGCATCAATTTAAACTTTTTATGCCGTGCGTACCGACTTACAGTTTGGAGTTCAAATCCTCACCACTGTTATAATTTTTTTTCAAAAATAGTAATAAACTTATTCTATATTATTAATTTCTGATAATTATTAAGTTGCAAGTTTTTCAATCTCTAATGTTAAATAACACAGGTCGACATGATTTTTGTAACATTGATGAGAATGTTCTTTTTGCGCTTCATTTAGGTAGTTATTAAAACCCCTTTTCACAGAAATGGCTTAGCACGTTCCACTTTCAAGTATCTGCTTCTCCAGGGGATAATTGAAATTATGTGTTCCTGACTTTGGACTGGACTATGTAGGAATTACCACAAGACCGCAGAGGGGGTATTTCCACAGTATTCTACAAACCTTTAAGGGCAATTTTATTGTTTTATATTTTAGTTTGTTTGTCTCGTTTATAGTACAGTTAAGTGTTTAAATCAATTTTATATAAAATGGCAAGTTCTAGTCGTCGATTTTGCAAGAATCCCGCGGATAAGTTTTGTTATATTTAAAAGAAAAAATTCCTGAAATAAGTGAAGAAAAACTAAAAGAAGGCACATTTATTGGACCTCAAATAAGGAAGCTTCTAGGTAATTTCCGTTTTCAAGAAAAATTAAATGAAAACAAATTGGCAGGTTGGAAATGTTTTGTAAGTGTAGTGAAAGAATTTCTGGGCAACAAGAAATATGAAAACAATAAAAATCTCATAGATGAACCCTTGAAAGCCTATGAAAAGGGTGTTGCATGTCTTTAAAAATGCATTTTTACACTCCCATTTGGTTTTTTCCGGAAAATTTGGGTGCTGCAAGCGACGAACAAGGAGAGAGGTTTCACCAAGACATCAGGATCAATGGAAGCAAGATACCAGGAGGCGCTAGAACCGATCTATGTTCGACAACTACTGGTGGTCTTTAAAAAGAGATGAAAGAGAAAGAGAAAGAGAGAAATAGGTGAAAGTTTTTGTAGCTGTCTGACATCTCAAGTAATATATTTTTTATTCAAATAATCTTCACTGATGTCTTTGCATATATTTAACACGTTTTACATATTTCTATTAAATAAATATTAGATTGTAAAAATACGTCGCCTCCTTTTTCCACCCATCACCTACCCCCCGTAACAAAACAACTGTACGCTTAGCTTATCATTTTCAGATTTAGGACTATAAAATACTTTATATACACCTATTTTCATCAATGTTACCTCAAAAAGCTTAAATTTGTGGACCTGCGCAATTAGTAAAATAACAAAATGTACATCATACATCATACACATTTGTTTTTTAAATGAAAAAGCATGCAATAACCTTAATAAAATAATTTATTTATATAATTAGGGTTTAATTAGAGGTTATAAATATTATCAATACTATTCAGTAATTATCAATAATATTAAAAAATCAAATAAAACATTTTTTTACTTTGTTATCTACCACTTTTATAAAATAAATAATATAATATTAAAGTGATAGATAACAAAGTAAAAGATTGTTTTATTTGTTTTAAAAAATGAACTACCACAAAGTAACGGACAAATCAATCAATAATTAAAAAATTAAAATACTTAGTTCTCAAAAAAAAACAATAAATTTGATTTATTGTAATAATAATATTGTAAAAATAAACAAATAAATATTGATATTTTAGTGTTATTGTCTTTTTTATATTTTCTGAATAAATTATATAGAGTTATTGCATGCTTTTTCAATTAATAAGCAAATGTGTACATTTTTATCATGTACATTTTGTATTTTACTAATTATTTAATATTAGAAATTAAAAAAATAACTTAATATTTATCAGACATTAATAACATAGAATAATTTTAATACTATTTAAAAAAATATATAACAATGGTTTAAATTGATGCATCGGACACACTTGTGTTCGTGCCATCCCTTGACATATTTCCTATTATCCCTTACACGATTAGATAACCTTCTTATATATTGTCTTACCTATCCACTAAAGGGGAGCCAACAGTGATGCCACATCGATCGTTACTGTCCTAGTCTCATTACTTTATTTACATACCTATATAATATATTTACATACTTATATTTTTTTATTTACATACCTATATAATATATACATAAATATATTTTCATTTAAAATCAAATTATCTGACGAATAATGAATACTTTAGGTGTCTCAAAATTACAATTGATTATGTTTGTTTTTGATATTATTGAATTATATATTCATACCTTGTCGTCCTCAACAGGATGCAAATATTTATCCAGGAGTTCTTTCCAAAATACTTCTTCTTTTTTATCCAGAAATGTCACACTGCCTCTGATCAATTCACCGTCATAAAACCAACTGTTGTTTTGTAAATCATCCGATGGAGTCCCAAATGATTCTTCATCATCAAAATCATTGTATTCGTCAGTCATAGGATCATTCTGGAAACTAACGCTAGGCCTGTTAAGCGTAGATTGGCGCATGGCAGAAGGTCTTGGACGAACTGATAATCGGGAAGCTCTTGCACCTAGAGTACACAAAAACGTTAATTTGTAATCAGAAAACTGAATATATACGAATTTTACCTTCTACGATTGTTGTTTTTCTTTTCGTAGGAGTTTTTTGTAGTTCAGCCGATTCCGGATCTAAGGTGAGTCTTTCCAGGTAATCAATTCTTTGATCGATTTGACCCGTCTTTTGTTCAATGTTGGCCAGAGAGGTGCTGATCATTACCAAATGTTTGGAGTCGCTAAAGCAGTCAGTAAAGAAATCCCTCAGTTTATAGAACATGGACACAACAGGTGAGAGTTTTTTCTTTGGTTCTTCTTTCTTTTCTGCAGCTGCATCCTCCTGTTTTTTTATATGATATTAAACTTTTTTATTGTGAAAGTTTTTGAAAAAAATCGCTAACACGTTTATAAATATATTTGATTTTTTTTTTGTTTTTTTTATGATGTATGTTAAAAAAATAAAAAAAGTAAATAAACAGAATGATAAAGTTGAATTAATTCTTCTATAGAATGAGTCAGTAGTGTTAACTGGTGTAATAAATTTTGCCATAATGTCTTCCTATAAGAAACTGAAGTTAGAGTGGCTACTACCATATTCCGATTATTTATTTTAAAGCGAAAAGTGTGTATTATGTACTTTGTGTAATACTGAATTTGTTTACATATAAAATATTATATTGAACGGTATGTGAATGGTGCCAATAAGTTAAAGAGAAAGACAAGTTAAAAAGAAAGACAGAAAAGCATTTATTGCAGCTGACATTCCACTTTCTAAATTGAACAAAACTTCAGTAAAATTCTTTGTAGAAAACTATTTCAGTCTATGCCAGATTCATTAATACTTCATAAAAAATATGTCGACAAAGTACTATCGACAGAGTATGACAAGATCTGAAAATGATTTTGACTTGGCGAAAAATATTATTTGTAGGAAAGATGACGCTCGAAGATGACTCTCGAAAGAGTCAAACAATGCAAGAAAATTATAACTATGCCTGATGTTAAAAATGACTTTCGATTTATTAGTGACCATTTAGAGTATATTCTACAGGTGATTGAAAAATTAGAATCTCCCAATTTGACACTTGTTGAAATCTTTAATTTGTTTAAAACAACTCCAGAAAAACTGAAAGTGGTTCCTACCGATGTTAGTGAAAAACTGAGAACGTATTTAGAAACAGCTTTTGCAACAAATCCTGGATATTAGCAAGTAAAATATATTATGGAAGTACTTGAAAAACAAGAAGGCGACATCTATGAATATTTTAGTTATGCTCCAGTTACAAGTAGTAAGGTTGAAAGAAGCTTTTACCGGCTGCGCGACATTTTTAATAATAAACGAACAAATCTATCCGATGCTAATATTGATAAAATACTAATCCTATCATGTAATTCCAACAAAGGGTAATAATGTAATCATTTACACATTCGACAACGTTGAAACTTTTGAAACATTATAAGTGTATCATTTAAAATCCTAATTTATACATATATTTTAATTATATTTTATGAATACACTGAATTATATTATTTTTTTATGATGTATGGTAAAAAAGTGACAGTACGAAATAAACAGAACGTTAAAACTGAATTAATTCTTCTATAGAACGAATCAGTAGTGTTAATTGGTGTAACAAATTTTGCCATAATGTCTTCCCATAAGTCACTGTAGTTAGAGTCGCTACTACCTTATTCTGATTATTTATTTCAAAGCGAAAATGGTGTATTGTGTACTTTGTGTAGTACTGAATTTGCATAAAAAATATAATATTGAACGGTATGTGAATGGAGCCAATAAGTTGAAAAGAAAGACATTTGTTCTGAACTATCAATTCCTGAAGGTATGTTTTAAGTTTCTTAAGTTAATTAAGTTTCTTTTAGTATTAGGTAAAAACTTTCACTTTTTATATCTAGAACTTGATGATCACAGCAGGATATTTTATGGATTTATGCAAAGCATTTATTGCAGCTGAAAATATTTCAAAAGGTCTATGCCAGACGAATTAATAGTTCATAAAAAATATATTGACAAAATGTATTGGACCACGACGAATCTATACACTATTAGTGAATTCTAACTATCGACAGAGTACGACAAGATCTGAAAGGAAAAAAAATATGGTTCATCATCGATGAAACCACTTATAAAAAGGGGAGATATGTAGCAAATGTAATGGTGAGTCTTTTAAGTCCCTCTTATTACTTCATATTTAATAATAGTACATTTCTCCTCAAAACTAATAATGAAACTGTAACTCAGACAGCAAAAAAAATCCTCATTTCATTCTTTCCAGAAATCAACACGAACGTGAAAACGTTTTTTGTTGTTGACAGGTAATGCGGCATATAAGTGAAAAGTTGGACTGCACTTAAAAGAATATTTCCCAAATATGCTACATCTTACTTGTCTCGCTCATGGTTGAGACAGAATATATGAAATTATACGAGTATGTAATGAAGTTACCTGCCGTATTAATATATGTAAAGAAATGCTTAACTTGTTGGGATACTTGGTTTTTCGCAGAGACGTATTATAAAAGTAATTTTGATTTGATGATTTTTTATTTACTTGTAAGAAAGATGATGCTCAAAGAGACAAAAAATGCAAGGAAATGATAACTGTGCCTGATGTCAAAAATTACTTTCGATGTATTAGTGGCCATTTAGGGTATATTCTATACGTGATTGAAAAATTGGAATCTCCCAATTTATCACTTGTTGAAATCTTTAATTTGTTTAAAAAAAACTACAGAAAAACTGATTGCGGTTCTTACCGATGTTAGTGAAAAACTAAGAACGTATTCAGAAATAGCTTTGCATGAAATTCTAGATATTCGCATGTAAAAGATAATATTGAAGTACTTGAAAAACAAGAAGATGACACGCATGAATATTTTAGTTATGCTCCAGTTACAAGTTGCAATTTTAACAAAGTGTATTAATGTATACATTTGTACATTTCGCATGTATGTTTCGCCTGAGTAATGGAGTGTGCCAATTCCAGATAAGTAAAACTGAAGAAAACAAGATCTAAAAGTTTAAGTTAACATAAAGTCATTCATTATTATACAATTATTTATTTTTTCTCAGTATTAAACATTAACGACATACAGTTTAAAGAAAATTATTATCGATTAAAAAAGTATATATTTTTTTTTACAAGATATTTCAAAATTTAGTTTGGACTTAACGTAATGAACATAAAAATAAAAAAAAATACTTCTTTCAAAAACTGTGCTCCATTTACATATTAGACAACAACAATTTACAAACCAAGTCCATTTTCCCGCAAATTTTTTAACATAGAAGCAAAGGAGTCCCAGCAAATAAAGGACTTGGATTTCTTTTTTACTTTAAGTCGATTATACCTGCAGATGTCTTATTTGGGTAGGGTAGAGCGGGGCTAGTTGATCATAGGGGCAAGTTGTGCAATCGAAATATTTCGAAAGCTAAGCAGTCTACAACAAAAGTGTAAATCGCGAAAAGAAGGGGTTATGGGAGGGAAATACATAGGGCGACTGTAAAATAAGAGAACGCTTTGTTTTTTTTTCGGAGTAAAAAAATATTACAGGTCTTCATTATTTTTCTACTATACTCATATAAAAACACTTAATAAGGACCAGGTAAGTATTTAAAGGTTACTTAATTATTGTACTTTCGATTATAGATGGTTATTTATTTTTAACTCTTATGATTTTTTTATAACCTAATTTTTATTTTGTTGCCTCAATTGGGTCTAGTTGACCAATGCGCGTTCAATGCTTGCTCAACTAGCACCACTAGATGTTCATTGTAGAAAATCAATTTTTTCTTTAATAGATTAATAACCATCAATTAATTTGTGCATGTGATGATTTTATAAAAGGATATAAAAGAAAGACCTCAAGAGGTTTAGCTACTAGTCAACAATTGAGTGATGCAGCAAAAGCTGTAGGGGAGGAAAAAATTAGTGTAAATGCTGCATTTACACTTTAACAGTTCAACAATTTAACAAACAGGATGACTTTAAAGAGATATGTTTGTATTAATTGTGATAGAGATAAAGATGATTAGTAATTTGAATATATAATTTTAAATATAAAAAGTGTAATAATAATTCAAAGATTGGAAAGATTTAATTTTGTTTGATTTTAATTTTATTTTTCCTGAGATGTAATAACTATATGAGTATGTAATAAACATAATAAATAAGTATTTGCTTATTGATTACAATTATTTTGTATTCAGATCATTCTATAGAGTCATCAAGTCCATTTTATACCCCATACCTATGTTCAACTGGCCCCATAAGTGGGGCACGTTGACCTACTTGGAGCGCTCTCGCATTTCCGACAATAACGTTTAAACTTGTACTCTGATCATTTTTACACCGCTGGACATTTTGGAAAAGAGTAAATTGCGAACTTAACAGAGTAAGAATCAATTAAATCCTATGCATATGCTTAAAGTTATGGGAGATCAAGCGAAAAGTTGCTCAACTAGCCCCGCTCTACCTTCCGGTTGTATGAAAATGATAAGTTGTACTTCTGAAAATCAAAAAATCTTCTGATTTCATATGTATCAAAACCAGTTCATTCTTAATTGCCTTAAGAGATCTAATCAATGATACAGGTTTATAAATTTTGGAGTATCTAAACTCTCGTTTAGATATTCCAAATAGATTTAAATTTTCGTCCATCTCTTGGATGTTTCCATGACCAGCTTCGGAAAATTTTTGTTCAGTCGATATTATTTGTGGCTTTATGAAATAAACATTTATGAAATTATGTCTAAATTATCGTGGACTATTTCGTCTAGAATCTACTAAGGTGGAGGCAATATAGGATCCGTCGCGTTCTGCCGTCATTTCATGCCGTATCACACAGTAATTTTTTTTATTTACCGTGCAATGCGCTATCAAATTGAGTACATTTAATTTCGGTTTGTAAAAGAAGTTTGCAAGAACATTGCAAAGAAAAAACATTTTGCATATCGAACGAAATATTTGCAATAGTACTTTTTGTAAGGTTTTTGTCATTATCTGTTTCAATTTTACATTGTATTTTCAGTTTTAAGTGATTATTACATTTTTGTTTTTCAAGATCATTTGTTTGAATTAATTGACCGTCATTTTTTACACATTTTGGGTTTGAAAAAGGAAATATTGAATTCGTTATTTCAATTTGGCGGTGCATATTAATTTGTCACGTGACTTGAAGGTGCAGTTTAATTGAATGTGGACTTGGAGCAAACCAACATTGATATTGTTTTACCAGTGATAGACTTAGTGTAAAGTACATACTGAATTTTCACTGTTCTATATTTTGTTCGGACTTGGTGTCAGCAATTCTACAGTGCACCTTACAAAATCATATGTTTTTAAGAAATAGTAAAAAGTAGACTTGACGCACTCCAATACTCAGGTGACGACTTGTGTAATTAGAAAATTAGCGAAACAAATTATATTTATTGAGTATAATTCAAGTGTACGACTATAACTAAACACACTGATAAATAGTGACATTGCCCGAGCTTAGGCAAGAATCCGCTTTCTAATTCTAATTATACTTACGGGTTTTTTGATAACAACTGTTACTTCTCGAGTACCCCAACTGACATTGTTCATGTTGAAAACAGAGTAAATTACTAACAACAAATACATGCTTGGAACGGTAACTAAATAAACTATTCCATATTTAAGGCAGTAAAATTCCTTGGGGTGTATGATACCAGCTACTATATATTCACCTACAAGAAGAAAGATCACAATTATTTGGGTACGAACTTATAAACTTGTTGGCATATAATATTTACCCATCATTATGAAGAAGAATAGTGATGAAGGAGCTAATATTCCGTCTTGATTTATTTGCATCACCACACCTATCAATACAGCCATCATAACCAAGCCATAGAAACCACTTATTATTCCAGCAACTGTTAACTATAAAAAATATTACGAAACTAGAATGTATATGTCTATATATTATTTAGAATATATGCTCAAATAATATTACAATGAAAAAATTGCGTTGTTCAATAGCAAATTTAATTGTGATAAATTCAACAAAATTCATAGAAAAAGTCAAAAACACACATCTACAGGAAGGTGAGGTTTTGGTTTCCTTTGATATTTCATCGTTGTTTCCGAGTATCCCGATTCCACATATCTTGAAGTACCTGATGAGTTACTCGAGTTAAACGGTTTCAATAAACAATATTTTGTCTGAGTACATCTCCTTAACAAGATTACGTATAATGCAAAATTGTTTTTAGCTTAATAACAGGTTTTACGAACAACAAGAAGGAACGGCAATGGGCAATCCTCTGTCACTGTTCTTAGCCAACTTTTGGTGTGAAACACTAAACTTGAAGAGATTTACCACTAAACATTAAATAACTTTTTTAATTTATTATTCCGAACTTAGTTCTTATTAAGAACTTAAATAGTAAATCCCAAAATACGATTTTCACGCATGAACTCGAAAATAACGATAGTTTACCATTTTTGGATGTTTTAGTCGGTAGAAACAATAAAATTAGGTTAGATTTTGACATATTTAGAAAAAACGCCACCAGTTCGAGATACATTCCTAACGATTGAAATCATAGTTTTCAACATGAGATGGCTAGTTTAAATTATAATAAATGTTAAATAGATTGATTAATTTTCCTTTAAATAATTATAATTATAACAAAGAATTAAAATTAATTAGGGAGGTATCTAAAGTGAACAGTTATAATATGAACATTGTAGATAAGTTAATTAGAAAACATAAGTTTAGGAAATTATAGAAAGAATCTTCGACTTTTCAAAAGGATCAGAACACAAATAAATTCATGGTAATAGCATTTGATGCCCAATTAACAAGAGGGCTAGACAAAAGGGCTAAAAAAAGTCCTGGATAATCCAAAAGATAAAGTAGGTCAACATGGAAAGTCGGGGATTTATGAAATTAGTTATCACGACTGTGATCGAAGGTATATTGGGCAAACAAAAAGATCCATATTAACGATATATAAAGAACATATTGCCCACATTAGATATTGCAGAAATGAAAAATCTTGTGTTGCTCAACATGCAATCGAACATGACCACAATATATATATATATATATATATATATATATATATATATATATATATATATATATATATATATATATATATATATATATATATATATATATATATTAGTAATTTACGACTAGTTAAAAGTGTTAATAACAATAGGGCTTTGGATGCGTATGAGAGCATTCAAATAGAAAAATGTAAGAAAATCATGAACCCAGATAAAGGACCTATTCCGTTCAGTTAACATTTTCAATTATTATAGCAAGGCTCAGTAAACTTTACGGTTCATGGTTTTTACAAGTTTCATTAGGTAAGGTTTTCATATAAATAGAACATAGTTTAGTTTTAGAATTAGATTAAATCATCTCCTGATGATGCTAATATGGTTAGCGAAACGTGCGTCGAGAAGTTTAAAAAAAAGTTATTTGGTGTTTAATTGTTAATGTCTTCGAGTTTAGAAAATTTCTTTTAACGGTAATTTCTCAATCTAATCAACAGTATTTTTTTTATCAAAAAAGAACATGAAACGTTTCGAGACTGCGTTTACCGATAAGCATTAATTGTATCTTGGCTTGATTGAAAAAATAGTTAATCAGGCCAAGAGTCTACTAGGTCTGTAGAACTGTCATATTATTACTATTATTAATCGTACCCTAATTACGAAGATAAAAGAAGTCAAGGTCAGATACTTTTTCCATAGATTGTGGTGGTATCGTATAGTCAAATTCCACGAAGAGTTGATAAAAAAGCGCCTGGATTTGCAAAAGCGAAATAGATAAATTTGCGCCACGAATTGATGCCCTACGGGATTTTCAGCACTTGGCCGCCTCTGATTTTTTCTTTTTCGAAATAATAAAATATATATAAATGGTTGGCTCGAAAGAAATCACTTCAAACAGTGCTCATAATGGCACCCAAGATAAGAGAGTGCTTAGAGGGGCTCCGAACAGATTTTACTAAATTTTATTACGTCAGTACCATAACCGTCAGTACCATAAGAAAACGCCAACTATACGGGTGTCTGTTAATTAATAGTATACAGCAAAACTGCAGATATTTTGGGTAAAAATATTGCGATTTAACTCAACTTACCTTAGTCCAAAAGTTAATTGTATTCAAGATGCAGGGTGTCAAAGTTATAATTTTATTTTAAATTTTCGTCAATAAATTTCTTAAAAAGTATCTTTCTTTAACGAATTTTGGTAGTGGGGGATTTTTAAAATAAGAAATTTAAATGTCTCTAAAATTTTTATGTAGATTGTAGAGGGCGCTGTCTGCGACATTTTTCTACTTTTGAAAGGTCACAACTTTTTTGCGTCTTAGTGTATTCGCATTTCTAATAAACATATTATTTTGTCCATCTTTTTTACGTAAATAAGGAATACCTTGCAAATATCGCTCCGAGTTTTCTAGATATCTACGTTTAAATTGTTGCACTCTTTTAAATTGTGCTTTTACGTGAACTCAATGATGCTACGCCGACCACACTGAAATGGCTCAACGATCTGGCTCGACGATGGCTCGACGTGGGTGTATAATCGTCTAGGTACATCGTCTCTGGTTGGATTTCTGTGTATATGCGCTGTATATACACTCACACACACATATATATATATATATATATATATATATATATATATATATATATATATATATATATATATATATATATATATATATATGTATATACAGCGCATATACACAGTATATATATATATATATATATATATATATATATATATATATATATATATATATATATATATATATATATATATATATATATATATATATTCCCGAACGCAACACAAGGTTCCCCAAGGAAGATTATATTTATACCTAGTCAGAATCACCAACACCAACACAAGCAGAAATCCATAGGCACATACGCAAACTAAAGAATAACAGGACATCCGATGAAGATGGCCTCATCGCGGAACTACTGAAAAACCTCGGACCAAATGCACTGCAGGAACTTACGCAAATTGTCACGAACATCTGGCAAACAGAAAAATTACCAGATGGATGGAAATGTGTTCTTATCTACCCGGTACACAAGAAGGCGGACAGAACAGATGTGAACAACTACAGAGAAATCTCCTTACTACAAGTCACTTATAAAATCCTCTCAGCATGCCTTCTCCAGAGAACATAAGAACAATTAGAACACAAAATTGGCGAGTACCAGGCAGGCTTTCGCCATGGTTGCTCCTGCACTGAACAAAGATTTAACTTAAAAACAATGCTGAAATACAAAGCTATTAGGAATGTTCCAATCATCTGCACGTTCGTGGACTTCAAGAAAGCATAGCACTGCATCGACCGAAAATCTCTGTTCAACATCCTAGAAGAACAAGGACTCGACCCCAAAACACTTTGATCAAGCAGACGCTGACCGACACTACCTCAAAAGTGAAATTTATAGGCGAAATTTCCTAACCCTTCCTGATTAAAACCGAAGTACGTCAAGGAGATGGGTTATCCCTACTCTTCTTCAACCTGGTCCTGGACAAAGTCATAAAGGAATGGGAAAAAGAACGGAAAAATCAAGGATACCGGAAACCAATACGACTCGGACGACCCAAAAACAACATAGAAATATCATGACGAAATATCTTTCGCAGACGATCTAGCCATACTCGCAGACAATGAAAAAAGGGCAACCAAACAGATAGAAGTCCTCAAGGAATGCGCAGAGAAAGTTGGCCTACAAATCTCCTTTCAACAAAATTCTTCGGCTCAAAATTAGATGTCCAAAATTTGAACATCAAGTACCGCAAAATAAATAGGGTCACTCACTTCAAATACCTGGGCGAGATCCTTGAACCCACATGAGGAGAGAAGATAGCACAGAAGACTCATTTACAGAATCTGAAGAGGGCATGAGGCAAAACACACAATAAGAAATGCATATCCACACGCGCAAAAATAAGACACTACAACACAGTAATCAAACCAAAGGTACTATACGCAAGCGAGACACTTACACTCCACACACAAAGCGGCATAGAAAACATATTAAAAGAAGAACGCAAAATTATGAGGAAGATTTTCGGCCCAAAACTGATAGAGGAAGGATACAGACTACATTCTAGAAAGACCAGAGAGATAATGTCCAACGTAGCGGCCGACATAAGAAAAAGAAGATTGAAATTCTATGGACATATCAGTAGACTCCCACCGACAAGACTACCAACAGAATTCTTAAATATATACAATGAGTCAAGTCAACAGTATCATGGATCGCACAAGTCAGAGCTGATCTGGAAAAGGCACAAATGGACCCGACAGAGATTGAGGATAGAAGAACGTACATAAACAAAATACATATGTGGAACGTTGCATCAGAGAGCGAAGCTTCGAGGAGATCGGGGACAAAGTGGACGGAGGAGGGAAAGAGAATCCTCGGAGAAAGGATAAGAGAAGTATGAAGGATCAGAACACTCGAAAATGAGTCAAAATGCTTTGCGTGATCCAACAGGGTTAATATGCACCTAATAAGAATAATAATAATAAAGTTAAAAGGTAAAGTGCTAGGGTTAGAGGCGCATCAGCAACTAGGCTATTTAGCGACTGGACCTATAGCTCAACTTGGGTTCCGAACCACGGTCATCAGCTTCCGATAAACCCAGGCGAGCACCCCCCTCAGGCTATAAACCCTTGGTTATATGCCTACACATAAGCCTATCAGGAACCCTACCGTCTGGCTAGTGACCAACGTAGAACACTTCTCAGAAGGCATTCGGCCTTACCCAGCGGTTAACTGGCGTGACTGAGGGGTAATTCGCTGTCGGATTTTACACTCTTGCCTAGAAACAATCACAGACATTTAGGTGTGGATATGTGTGGGCGTGTGTGTAGGGTAGGAAGTAAGACAGACAGAAGAATTAAAGGAAAACACCTCTCCGAGCGCGCTGGAATCGAACTAGCTATCTTTGGATAGCTGGTTAATAATATGTATATATATATATATATATATATATATATATATATATATATATATATATATATATATATATATATATATATATATATATATATATACATTACATTTTTGTATGATATTTTGACCTTATGTGTACTTTGTGATATATTTATATTTATATTTAATATTATCAGAAATAGAGAAAACATTCAAAAGGCAATTAATTCACAACCAAGTTTTAGATGCCGTATTATCAGAACTTTAAGGTCATTTTTTGAATTCATTTTATTTATCTGTAGGTTCTCACCTGCGAATTGGAATCACAGAAGACGCATACCAAAACAAAAATTGCAATGGGAATTATGTTATAAATAAATGCAGTCCACTGAGATAATCCAAATGCTGTAACAAAGGCACCGATAAGCATAAGGAAAATGGTTCCTGGACCAATCACAGTACCAATCATTAATACTACCTGAAATATGAACATTGATAAATCATATTTTTAACCCAGATATTTATATGTTGTTTACTTGATAGAAAATGTACAGAGTTGATATATTGTCATTTACTTTGATAATATGTTTTGAATCTTGCAGAAGGTCTAAAATATTAGCCATAGTGGAAGGCATCCATCTTCTTCTCTGATTATAAAATTCGTTAAAGCCTTCTGGACAGTGAGTATAGGCATCTGAAGCTGCAGAATATTCGACTCTGTAACCTCTTTGAAGAAGGAGAGTGCACAACCAACGATCTTCGCCTTGATCGTATTGGACATAGTGACGTGCTTCTTCGGATCTTGTGGTATAACGAGCCATGACATTATGGTCCATAAGAGCACTAGCTCTAAATAACGAGAAACATCCTGGGGAACAAAGGACACAACCAATTACGTGCTCAGTTGCTTTTTGCATCCAATGACCTACTGCATATTCAAAGACCTGATACCATGCAATTGCTCCAGAACCTAATTAAATTATTTTTTTAGTATTCAGTCAAATATTTTGTATGTGTTTTGATTACACACCTACTGGATGAATCCTGCCACATGCAGCACCTAGTGAATCATTCTTTTTCATATATTGAACTAATAAATGTACAGCTTCTGGTTGAAAATCGATGTCTCCATCTAATGCCATAATGTAAGTGTTTTTTGAAATTACTTTTACTCTTTCGGGATTATATTTCTCGTTGTCCATTATCCTGCAATCAAGACATTTAAAAAAAAATACAAAAATCTCTTGATAAGGTTTAAAGTAACTACCTATGTCCTAGGAGGTAGTACATGTACATTACTTGCGACCATCTCTTTTTCGCCTTGATCTTTGCCTTGTCTTTTAAATGAGCAATCACTTTTGTTTTTCCAGGAAGAGTCCAGACCAATCGACCACCGTATGGCGTAGGATAGATTACCGGTGGTCGAATTCTAACTAAAATTTAAAAACGAAATAATTTAAGTTTATAAATTAGTTTCAGGTGCCTTTATATTGCGTGCCTTATAACTCTGTCTCAAATGCAGATAGAAATTAAACCTTTTTGTATACTACGATATTTTACAGTGGGCTAACAAATAGTGCAAACAGGGGACAAAATCGTACAAGGCAATAGTGAATTTTAATATCAACAAGTAACATGTATGTTTAAAAAGTGGTACTATGTTTCGAAATTAACATTTTGATTTGATAGATTGAACATATCAATATCAAAAACAGAAGAATTTGATAAACGTTTTAACAAATTTATTTTCCTAACTCACGCGAATATATTTTAAAACATTTTCCGTTTATCACTTTTGCAAAGGTGTATTGTTTCTGAGTGAATTCTGAATGTTATCATCCATACATTTTTTCATTATGATCTACTATGTAAGAATGAGGGCAGAATACCGAAATTCAATAGAAGACAAAACAGATAAAGAAAGTAAAGAATTTTATACGCTACTGGAAAGCGAGATAGACAATATACCCAGAAACCATATTAAGTTAATTTTATGATACTTTAATGACCAGTATGCAAGACCCGAATATAGGAGACAATGGCGGCTCGTGATGGAGGGCGTTGGGGCACCGCCCCTCAACCATTTTTCACAGTAAACAGTTTTTCAGAGCAAAATGCCATAGTTTATTTCCGTTCAGTTTTTTTCCTTTAACTGATTTTAAGATATCATTAAAAATTAAAATCTCCAAATGTAGAATAACGTCTGTCGACCCGTTACACCAAATAATGCGGATAAAAATTCCATCCTCTCGCCACAATTTTTACATCGTTGGTTGGATGTTTACCTCCAACGACCGTACGCTACGTCATATTATCTCGTCGTTGGCGTTACATGGTTTGTTGGTTGTCAGAATTCGGGGGTTTAACTGCTTTCTAAAACATGCGATTTGGACGTAGATTCCCTGCGACCGAGTCTATCGGTAATTCGTTTTAAATGCTGATTTGACGGGTACGGAGCGTTTGAAACGTCTCGCGTCGCGTATTTCGTTCGCTTCGCGAATAGTTGTTTTGATTTGGGATTTGTTACGTGTGTACACTCTGAGTAGTACTTTTTAAATAAAAATAATCAACTTTTAATTGTAAACATGCAGTTGTCTGATTTAAAACAGTTAATAATGACTAATTTAAGTTTTTTTTTAACTTTTTCCAATTTTCTCTATTGATTTGAAGTTACAATAAACTGTTTGAATGGTTTTCTCTTCGGGAAATGACAAGTACCTACTTATTCATCCCTTTATCTGCGCAACGAGCAATAATCCATCCTCCAATTTCCTTGTACGTAGTAACAATACAAGATTTTAATGTTTTCCTGACTCACGAGCCGCCACTGATAGCAGATCATACTCAAGTGTGCTTAACGTGAGCGAATGTCACGGATAGCGTACCATTATCAGAGTCAGACCACTGGTATTAACAAAAATTCAACAAATAATCTATGTCACTAACAAAGAAATAGGAACTAGGGCAAAAGGAAAACGACATTGAAAATTGAAGAAGTACCAACGTAAAATACAGCAGGAATTAGATAAAATAGAGGCTTATAGAACGGTGACGAAGTCCGTAGACGATGAAAGGGCAACAATAAAATCTGTAAGAAAGGGCAAAAATAAAATCTGGGGGGGGGGGGGGGGGGTTAGTTTGAAGTAAATAAAACAGCAAAAATATACTTACATGAAATTTAATATCTATATATTCATCGGAAAAATTACGACATATTTATAAAGTTCTTAACTTTAAATGAAATGGTCCACTAGTTCGGATATATATTCAATTCAAATGAAAAAATTTAACTCTCTTCAGTCCTCGTATTTTTTCGGTATAATATTAGGTAATATTTGGCTTATTACGGGGGGGTTTGAACCCCCCCCCCCCCTGGCTAGGCCCGTGTATATCAACATGGATAGCATACTAGAGCCACGGAAGACATACTTTGGGGCTATATTAAATTAAATCAGCAGAGAATATCAAAATGTTGGGCCACAGTTTATGAATGCAGTCCTACCATTGATAGAAATACCATCATTGAAGAAGGTGAAGGAAAGTTTAATGAAACTTAAAAGTAATAAAGCATACGCACAGTGAATCACCTAGTATAAGTTAAGTTGACAAAAGTCAATTCAAAGAATCAATTAATTGATGATCCCATTACAATAACAACCCCCATAGATCACAATTCGAGGAAATAATTATGGCAAACATTCGCTAATCCAGGCTAATTTTTTAATATTATATAGCAATCTTAAGCTGTATAATGATATATAATTGAATACCACATCAGTCCACGATTTTTTTTTATTTTTTTTTTTCAGATGGTGTGGAATGGAAGAATGGTGGAAACATAAGAAAGTAGAAATAAATTTAGTATTACAGGCTCCTGATTCACATGGGTATTTACAGTTCAAAATTTCAAGTTTTTTGTTAAAATTTCTTTTCAAAATTCTCTGAAAAGTGGTCTGCAGCCAATATGACGACGGACCGTTTTTTAAATAAAAAAAAATGGGTGAGAGGGAGTAGATATAGAATTTTACATAAGTATGCATCAGCTCTGTGCTTCCTCCTCATCTGGAGGAAGTCAGCCTCAAGGTCGGCCCAAAAAGAACTTTGAAGACTCGTCTTTCAAAACCAAAAACCACACTGCTGAAGTAGCAAATCGTTTGTCAAGTTACAGAAACGTAGCTACTTTGATTAGAAACATTTCGGAATCTTTAGAACAAAAGTAAATCTGGTGATGTTATTTATGGTGGCAGGCAGTTGAACAGTGACGATGCATTAGCTTACTTCGTAGACTCTAAATGCATTAGTCACACTTATGAATAGACGCGAAAGTGGTCATTGAAGGCGGGACATCAAGTGTTTCCATCTTATCATATTCTATGTAAATCTAAAAAGTTGTGTTACCCTTCAGATGAACATATATTTGTGACCGAAATTCTCACCGAAATTAAATTGAAACAAGTCATCTTGAATAAAACTATGGAACGTTGAATTAAAGCTCAAAGTAAAGTTCTAAAAAATATATCTTCTAATTCGTCATTCATATTAATTGGCAAATGGGGATGTGACTGGAGCTCTGGTCACAGCACTTATAAACAGAGATTTGAAAACTCCGATGCTACTGATGGGTTTCTGTTTCTATTTGCATTTGTTCCATTGTGGTTGAGTGACGGACAAATTATTATTTGGCAAAATCATCACACTCTATTGCCGACCAATTAACTTTATTTTTTCAAATAAACCAAATGAATTTACTATAACAGAAATTAACAAAGTTTTGGGAGAAGTATCTCAACTCGTTCCTCGTTCCAGTGTTGGCGAATCTCAAATTACTGTGAAACACGACCTTTTGCTGACAATAACAAATGGAAAAGTATACAATGCTTTGACTGACACGCGTACTCCACCAAAATGTTACATTTGTGGTGTTACTTCCAAAATGATGAATGGCGAATTAAAAAACGTAGTTGTTAAAAAAAGGATATTATGGTTTCGCTTTGTCTACTTTGCATAGGTGGATTCGTTCCTTTGAGTGCTTGTTACACATTAGCTATCGTTTGGATATAAAAAAAAGGAAAGCTAGAAGTGACGACGATAAAGCTAGTATGCAGCAGCGTTCGGAAGAAATCAAGCAAAAGTTTAAAAACCAGATGGGACTTATTGCAGAGAAACCAAAACCTGGTTATGGGAACACAAATAATGGGAACACAGCTCGCAGGTTATCTGTGAATCCGAAACTGAGTGGAGATATTACAGGATTGGATGTTAACATAATTTAAAAGTTTAGCATTTTATTAAGAACGCCATCTTCCGGATATGATATTAATTTTGTTGATTTGAAAAACTGTCTTGTGAAACCAGAACCCTTTATCTTAATCTGTATTGTGGTATTATATGCCTGTTACTTTGCATAAAATTCTGGTACATAGTACTGTTCAACATGAACAGTCATCAGTGAAACAGACATAGATGTGAACGAAGCAGTCATAAATAAAGAATAACAGGTTGTAGGATATGTAAATGAGCTAAACTTATTGATATGATCGAAATGATCATTAATTGTGACCTATGACGCAATAACGGTGAAATGACAAATGAATCGTTCTAAAAATAAATATAGAAAAAATCAAGGTGACGGAAAAAAGAATTAATCTAAAAAGAGAACACAACGGGATAATTGGCGATGACAACATTGATGTTATTAAGAAATTTGCTTATTTGGGAAACAAACTAGATGAAAACTACAGTATCACAGGAGATATTAGAAATCGTATTTTGAAAGGTAATAAAACTACTCCCTACAATCTCTTCCTGAGATCTAAACTTATACAAAGGAAAATGGAAGTTAACGGTTAACTATTTTGTATTTCGGAAAGTAAAATTTAAAAAATCACAAAGAATTGTGAGATTTCGATGATTTTTTTCATTCTATTGCTTCGACTTTGCCATTAAATGTGGAATACCATATCATTTAAATGCCCACTGCGTGACTGCTTGCACGATTCAATCCTTTTATTCAATATTCAATCCTGGTATCTCGGCCATGACTTGACGAATGTTGGTTTTCAACTGCTGAAGACTTTGAGGATTGTCTACGTAAATATGATTTTTCGCGTAGCCACACAAAAAAAAAGTCCAACCGCATCAAATAGCATGATCTCGGTGGTCAATTGACATTCCCAAATCTCGAAATTACGTGGCCTGGAAACTTCTCGTTTAATAAAGCCAAAATTGATCGTGTTTTGTGGCTCCGTCTTGTTCACTCAGATCGAAATCTTCACTTTCTGGCCAAAAATAACCGCTTATAATACGGCCATAATACTCAGAATTGACGTTAACAGCCACTCCTTCTTCGTTTTCGAAGAAGTAAGCCACCTTTTGCAGATACAATTGACCCTCCACAATCACTGAAGAAGATTTTGTTTGAAAAATCAGGTGAATGTTCAAACACCCAATCGGCGTATGCTCGACGAACTTCAATTCTTGCGTGAGTTGAACTTTGTAAGGATGAAGATGCAAGCCCAAATACAAAATATGCCATAATGTGCCGTAAGACAAGCCCACAGACTGTGAACGCCGATGAATCGATAAATTTGGGTCCTCAGTCACACTTTCTCTAACAGCACTGATATTCACTTCACATGTCTTACCACATTCGTAACAGACTCAGTATTTTCAAAATTATTGACTGTGTTGGAAACTGTGCGGTCAAAAGGACGATTATGGCGACCACATTCTGCTCTTAAGGCGCGAAACGTAGCTACGCTAGAAAAAACTTGAAAGTAAACGTATCAGTGTTAATTTTTAAAATGGAAAATATTGAAAATCGTGCAGTGATTAAATTATTTGTAAAAAAAAAGGTTTCAGTGGAAATTCATAGTGAAATGGTAGATGTATTAGGGGAGTCTGCTCCTTCAAAAACAATGGTTTCAACGTGGTCTAGAAGGGGACTACAAGCCTAGATAATGATCCTCGTTTTGGACATCTAATAGGTGTAACTACTAAACAAATAATTAATTATATACATGATATGGTTAACTTTGAGTGAAATTGCTAAGGCCATGGGCATATCAACTGAGCGGGTGCTTCATATTTTGAAAATGGAATTGGGCTTGAGAAAGCTATGTGCAAGATGAGTGCGGCATTTGTTAAATTCTGATCAAAAACGACTTCGAGTAAAACTTTCTAACCAACATTTGGATCTTTTTAGGAAGAATAAACCGCAGTGTGGACAGAGCCCGGTTCTTCAGCTCCGAAGCAGTCAAAATTGTCATAATCTAGCAAAAAGGTGATGGCATCTTTTTTTTAGGGTGCCAAAGGGTTTTTGTTAATCGATTACTTTCAAACCGGTAAAACAATAACAGAACAATATTAGCCAAACCTTTTAGATCAATTGAATGACAAAATGAGAAAAGACATGGTTTAGTGTAGAAAAAAAAAATTATCAAGACAATTCACCGGATTACAGAGGTGTTCTTGCAATGGCCAAATTGAAGGAGTTACACTACGAATTGTTAGAGTATCCACCATATTTACCATATCTGGTCCCCTCTAATTTTCATATGTTCCCAAACCTTAAAAAAAATCCTATGTGGCAAGCGTTTTTTATCAAATAAAGAAGTTATAGCAGCCGTAGATGACTATTTTGAAGGACCACTAGAAAATCACTTCAAAGATGGAATAAATGAATTGGAGAACCGCTGGAAAAAATGTATTGAGCTTAAGGGAGAATATACGGAAGAATAAAGTCATTTTTTCAACTATAAACTTATTTTATCCTTTCCGCACCGCGAACTTTTCAATTAGCAATTTCAATTTGTATATATAGGAATTGGGATTTGCTGAATGCTGGTTAAATTGTTGCTATGGCTCAATATCAACCTAATTGTTTGAGCAACGCGTTGACGCGAGAGGACATTTAAACTGACAGCAGCGGGTGCAAGTGAATTTGAAGCATGACATTGCACGACCATCTATCGCAAAACATACTGTAGACGATATCAAAGTGATAATTAAGGATTAAGCTGAAAGGTACGGAAAAGACACAATATTAAAATAAAACTTACCAGTTGTTTTGTGAACTTCTGATGCAGCTTCGGCTAGAGTGGTTACTAAGTCTTGAACATACTCATTAACATGTGGATCGTTGTCGTCCTTTGATTTCCTTACAAAAGCATCATCGAAAAATATATGAGCTAAAACAATTAAATTTTTGTATAATTGGTAATGAATATGACATTATTTTTACAGAATTATTTAAGTATTTAAAATACTATTCCAGCTCACATAAAATAAAGATAATGATTTATTGTAAATTAATGTGATTGCTGTAGGGAATAAGCGTTTATAATATGGGAAAAATATCATGGATTTTTTAAGTTTTTTTTTACACCTGACTTATCTACACACTTCCTTGTAGCGTCTCTAGTTGTGTGAACTTATAGCCGGTAATATTGTTGTCTAGGGTGTACCACGAGGAGGTAATTCACACATACTGCGGGGACCCCTATCAAACAATGAACCATCTGGTGAACTCCTGCTCTTTTAAGTCTCCCAGGTGGCCTACCTGAACTCAATGATACCATGCTGACTGCACTGAAATGGCTCGACGATCTCGACATGGATGTAAAACCGTCTAGGTTTTAGGTTTAGATGTCTCTAGTTGGATCTCTGTGTGTATGTACGGTATATGTGTTTTTTATGATAGTATGACCTTATGCGTACTTGTGATATACTTATTACCAATATTTGGTTTATGTTCGTTTTTATTTGTTTTTCTTCTTTCTTTTTTTTTGCTTATATTCAAGTGTCCAAAATTTAATATAGTGCTCATACGATATATATATATATATATATATATATATATATATATATATATATATATATATATATATATATATATATATATATATATATCTACACACTACGTAACCGGCCATGCCCCTGATCGGATGTTATGACTTAGTTATTATGTGATTATTTATGTTTTGTTGAGGCCCTAAACCATCCGCAATTCTTAGAGATGCTAAAGACCGTGGAAGCTAAGGCAAAGTCTCATTCCCATTCTCCTCATTTACCTATCATATCTTCAACATGTACAATGTGTAAAACGTGAACATAAGGCACTATTACCTTCTGAAGATAACGCTGGAGTTTCATATTGTCTCGGATGAAGACTATAGCTTCAACATCCAACTGAGGCTGATGTCTTTCTCTATAGCGCCGTCTGCTTCTTCTTCACTTGTTATAAGGTAAAAGGTAGCAGAAAATGGAGATCATAATGTTTCAGTCGAAGTGATCTTATATGATATTAAATCATACACACACTTTCAAGTGGACTTTATTCTCCTACTTTTCTCCTAGTTTTCGAAAAATGTGTGTCTTCAATATATGTCTATTGAATTTATTCTTCTTCAATTGTGTGCTTTCAAACTACTTTTGACATCTCATGACAGCAGTCTGGTATTTCGAAATAAAAAACCTCTCTGGTAAACTGATAATTCAGCCTCTTAGTGAATTATAAAACTAAATTGGCATTAAAATAATTCGCTTATAACTATTGACTAGGTGACTCGAAGGCGTCGAAATGCAGCGTCGCTTGTTGTGGTTAATATTTGGATGGGTGACCTTCCAAGGAGAGATCAGGCATGCCTACTGCATTCTAATAGGCAATAATCTATAATCCGACAAGGAATTGCCCCTCAGTCAAGCCATTTTCAGGCTTGGTAAGGCCGGATTCCTTCTGAGATGTATTCTATGTTGGTTATTCGCCATTCGGTAGGCTTTTCAAGGACAAAATCAAGGGTTTTGTTTTTAACCATACCAATAAATCCGGTGCTGACCGGGTTTATCGGTAGCTGAAAATCGTGGTTCGCAATCTACGTTAAGCTGTAGGCCGAATCACTAAATAGCCTTAGTTGCTGATGCATTACTACTCCTAAATTCTTGTTAAATAGTATTTAGGTTTTATCAAAATTATGAAAATACAATATTCCATTCTGATGGGTTTTCCTCCCTGGGAATCGCGAATTAGGGTAATGAGAGGCGCGAAAATTTTAACAGAAATGTATATTTTAACAGATATAAATAAAAAATGCATTTACCTATTTTTTTAAGCATTTACCACCATCTAAGTCACTCTAACTTATAATATCGATATAAATATAGGATAAACACTAATTTGAAATAAAGAATAGCTAGCTGAAATAGATTGATGACTGTAAAAAAGGAATTAAAATGTATGCATTTAATTATGTGTATGCATTGTGTGCTTCAAAGAACAGCTCTCGTATCAAACAATATGAGCGAGGAAGTTAATAACATTTTTATAGAAGTTACGAAAGATTTAAACTACAGAAAAACAGTCCTTTAACAGGTACGTTGATTACAAAGCATGAAGATGTGGAAGCTAATTATACCCCACTTATATTCTATTGTAAAGTGCGCTGGTTATCTCGTGCAAAAGTAATTCAAAGGGTGTTTGAACTCAAGCAAGAGATTGCAATTTTTCTTGATGAAAATGATAATGACGAGGCAAGTTTGCTTGGGAATAACATTTTTGGAAAATTGATTTTCACTTTAACGTATTTACATGCACAAAATGAAAGCATTAATAAAAAAACAATTGACCTGTGAAAATAAAATTTATAAAAAAATCGTTATAAAAAAGTTTCACAAAATTTTTCCACTTTTAAATGGTTCCTGGATGAGAGTTAAGATTGAAGCGAAGAAAAATTCATCTTCTGATCACTTATTATTTCGAATATCTTGATTTTACAAATTTTCCTTGGATGCTGAGTTCGTTTGTCAATGAACAAATTGAAGAATTAGGGTTTTTTAACGTAGTAGGGTTATTCTCACGAAATCCCGACATTCCGTTTCTTTCAAGTCTTGTCCGCGAAAGTCATTTCCTTTCTTCAGATTAAAATACTTCTGCATTTATAAATGAACAATTTCTTAAATAAAACTAATTACAAATTTGACTAATTAATTAAAAATACAGGGGGTTTTCTAAATTATTACTGAATTTGTAATAAAAAGCAAAGAAAAACGATTTAAATATTCTTTTTTTTACATGTCCCGCAAAAATAATTATTCCGTCACACTTTACTGATAGTCGATTTATGAACGAATTTTTAATCATACACGAACGCTCCCATTAGTTTTTGATAGTTGGCAGTACTGTCACTTTTTTATAATTACCAAATCACCTTGTGCGTGTCAGAGTTTCTGTTGCGAAAAGGTTTAATTAATAGAAGAAGTTTACATTTTCGATCTTCATTATATCACATCCTGAAAAATACGTTTAGGATAATACGGTAATACGTATAATAAGGTAATACGTTTAAGTAAATATTAATCATATAGTGAAATGGCATTTTGGGAGTACTAAAGTTACACAAAAATTCAAATTTAAATTAAAGTTATATCCCCAGATTTTTTTGGTTATGTTTTATTTCGTCGTTCCCTCACCGTCATTTCCTTATTTTTATTTGTGATTATTCATGAGGGAATGATTTTTTAGTTGGACTAGCTTGGCTTTTTTGTTTCCTTGCTTTAGGTAACGCTTGATTTTACCGCTGCTTTCTAGTTTTAGGGCTTTACTAACTAAACTATGGTAAAAAACAAAGACAACTGAAGCAGAAGCTAAATTAAAAAATAAGGAGTACGATAGGAAGCGTAGAGAAAAACTGAACTTCGGCCCTGAAAATGTAGAAAAACTTGTTCGTGAAAAACGTGAAAAAGAAATTCTTAAATACCTAAAAAAAGAGAAGGGCCTGTAAAATCTATTTTTATCATGAGTTCCATAGAAAGAAGGCTGAAAAGGAAAAATATGAAGAAAAATAACTAAACTTCTAGAGGCAAAAGGGCTAAAGTATGCAGGAATCTGGCAGAATTAAATGAAACACCACCTCCTAGCCCAGGACCTACTATAGAATCCCTTATTCAAATTAATAATGAGCTTAGAGACTTTGTAGCTACTCAGAGAAGATGAAGAGCAATACTATATGCGAAAATGGCCAAATTACAGAAAATATTGAAAGAAGAAATAAGAAAAAGAGAAATTTCGTAAGAGATGTCAAAGACAAAATCAAAAACCTTCTGTCGTCTCCTGCAGTTAAAGTATCGCCACTCTTAAAGAACGTCCAAGTTCCGGAAGTTACGAAAAAGAAGCTTATTTTTTCATTAGTTATTACGAAACAACTAAAATACAAGTAATGTCTAAAATATTGTGACGTGTTTGAAATTTGTCTCCGTTTGGTTTTTTGTTTTTACCCAGTGATTTTTTATTTACATAAGAACAGATATTTTTGATATTTTTTGAGTTTTAGATCGTGGCGAAAAACCCAGATAAAGAAAAAATAAACTAAAACTAAAATACAGTTACACTTACTTTAATAAAGCATAATGAGAAGAAGAAATACTTTGAAATTGTAAACCCATATTTTTTGAACTTATTAAAGCTGTTTTTCAAACTGACTCATACAAAAAGGGCGGCTCTAAGAAAATAAATGCTAAACTTATGAATATTAAACAAGATGTTACAGATTTTTTGGAAAGAGATGATAATTCCAGGATGTGCCTAGGAAAGAAATATTTTATCAGGTCGAACGGACAAGTAAAACAAAAATGGTTGTTAACACTTGCAAATGGGTGAACCATGCAAATGTTAAACTGATGGTCATGAAATTGAACGAAAATAAAGCATTGCCTTGCTGTAACCTAACAAGATTTCTAGCTACTACAACATGCGATGTCGAACGAAATGTTTGCTGAGAGATTGTGAAGGTTATAGACATAAGTCGATGGAATATTATCTTTTACAGCGAAACAGAATGGTGACCTATCATCAGCGGATAAATGATTTTACTTCTAATGTAAAGGATGGAAAGATGAAGATAGTACGTAAACCTGATAAAAAAGAGATCAAGGTTTCAATTAGAAAACTAGTACAACGGTTAGAAGAAACGTTGCTTTCATTTTTTCAACATGTTAGCACGATAGCTCACCAGTATCAGACGATTTCAGAACTTAAAAATAATTTGACTGGTAATGAAGTTTTTATTCATATCGACTTCAGAGAAAACTGTTGCTGCAAATACAACAGGCATACATACAACACTTTGGAGGGGCAAGAGAAGAAATCACACTTCACGTAGGCGTATTTTGCTCTCTATCTACCAACAACAGATACGATACAATGGCGGTATGGGCGCATTACCACTTTTTGAATGGCTTAACAATCAGGATTTGAATATTCATAGAATACACATTCTGAGTGATAGTCCTGTCAACCAGTATAAGAACAAGTTCATGTTCCAAATTGTATCGCGTCATATAAATTATTTATTTCCCAATACGACATTCATTTCATGGTACTATTCAGAACTAGGTCATGACAAAAGTGCGCCTGATGGTGTGGGTGGTACCTTGAAAAGTACTGCCGATAAGCTGTTGTTGAAGGCCAAGATATCGTGGACTTAAGTTCACTAAAATACATTTTGTTGTCCAGATGTTCTTCGATAATGCTATTTGAAGTTACCACTGCTAATATCGCACAGATAGAAGATTTGGTCAAACAGTCAGACATCATCAAAAAATCGTCGTCAAAAAATCCTTGCATTATAACAAAGCGCAGTAAAATACAAACGAGGTCAAAGTCACATGTTGGATATTGTTCAAATGATTATTCTTCTACAGAAAACGATTCTCAAATCAATTCAAATTATGATGTGGGTGATCATGTCCTTATTAGATGGGACGAAGAAGTTTATCCGGGGAAAATAATTTCATTTCTGAAGAAGGCGCTTGGGTAAAGTGTACCAAAACAGGAACCAAATCTTGGAGATGGCCAGTAATCAATGACGAACAGTTGTATGCTTGGAAAAATGTTCTGCAGAAGGTCGAGCCTCCAGAATTAATCAAAAAAGGATATTATTTAGTAAAGGAAATAGATTTAGCTCAAGTCATCTAATTGTAGAGATTAAACTCGATAACAAGATTGTAAAGGAGAATAAAAGATTGTTAATTTTGAGACTGAATAGGTTAAAAAGAAATATTTTTGTTGGCAGATTGCCAGATAAGTTAATTTTCAAGTTAAGTATTTTTACTAAACTTGAAGAGCTTTACCACTAAACACCAAATCACTTTTTTTAACTTCTCGACGCTAAGATTAAATAATAATCTAATCTAAGATTAAATCATCTAACATGGTTGTTAACATGGTGCGGATGCATGATGCTAACATGATTAGCGAATCGCGCGTCATGAGGTTCAAAAAAAGTGATTTGGTGTTTAGTGATAAATCTCTTCAAGTTTAGTGTTTCTTCAAGTTTAGTGTATTTTTTTTGGTATTCCGTTTATTAATGCCATTGTCATTAAAAGTGCCATTATAATTAAAGTGAGTTTTACTATAAGTTATGTCTTCTCCAAAATTAGTAATACCTTGTGAATTATAAGTTTGTAATGTAAGAAAAAATATTTTAAAAATAAATAAGCTGATTTTCTATAAAAAAATAAACATTGTTTTATTGTTGAAGGTTCATGAATTGGTTGTAAAGGTTATTCTCTCGCCTAAGTCGTCATTCCTTCAGTCTCATTTTTTTTTAAATATCGTCATAATTCTTTTAAAACACATTAATTATGGGGACCAATACATTATTAAAAACTAGTAACATAAGTACTATGAAATTCATAGAAAATAATTACGAATTTAATATAAATATTTCTTATAAATAGTTAAGTCCGAATTATGGGATTTCGTGATAATTAGCCAGTAACAGAAAATTTGGGAATCACTGCTGTACATAATCCTCCCTTCGAAGTTCTACATCGCACTTAAAAACTGTTCTTACATGTTTTTCAGCTCGGCTGTTTGTGAAGAAATTGCAAAAGTGACTCAAGAATAAATTTATTTAAAAAATATGTAATATTTTTGGACCATTCCTTGTTTTTACATGTTGCCTCAAAAACTTTTTAGTTTTTCAAGTCTAACAAGGAACGAGAGAAAAAATATTTTATTCCTTATCAAATATTATGTGCATTTTCGAATATTTTAGTCAAAAATTAATTAACACATGGTTCTGTTACATCTGTGACAAGTTAATGTTTAAAAATTAATTCATGGTAAAAATTAAAATAAAATAATGTGAAATATTTTTTTAATACTAGTGAATAATTTCTTACTTTCCCATTCATAGTGACTTTCAACAGGTAAACCTAGATATTGTTTTACAATCCTGTGAGCTGCCTGATCTTCGTCCATTCTCAAAATGGTTTTTAAGAATTCCATCATTTCTTCATGTGTTTCATGCCACATTGTACCACACGCATATATTTTTGTTATCTTGTCCTCGTCTATTTCAGTTTTTGCAGTAGGAGCATCAGCTAAAAAATAATATTTAAAACTAGTTAAATGCATATAAAATTCTAAACTCCTTTTGCTTCGTGCTAACAATTTCAGGTGTAAAAAAATGGTTGTTAGTATTTATTTCACAATATTATACAAAACATACAAGGTGTCCCATAAAAAAGTTTCTATTTTATTGGCTCCCTGTGCAAACTGAACAGTGAGGGGAGCTGGGCACATGTCATTCGATAGCATCGCGTTTAGGAATTTAGTCGCTATGGTATTGGTACCAAGTGTTCCCCTCATCAGGATATGTGTAAAGAAGTTTGAAGAAATTCGTTCAACTATCGATAAACGTAAGATCGGGCGACCAAGATCATCATGAAGTGACGAAAATGTGGAAAAGGTAAATCAGTCCATTCGTAACAATTTAGACCTTTCCCTTCATAAGCGAGTGCATGTTTTAAATGTGCCTCGATCATCATTGCACCTCATTCTACGCAAGAACTTTTAACATTTAAAACTGCACTCATACAAAATTCAACTGGTACAAGAGTCAAAGCTCCAAGATACCGGCCATAGGCTTCAATTCGTTCCAAGTAACTAAGCAGTCAACAACATATTGTTTTCGGATGAGGTTCATTTTCAACTCAACGGTCATGTAAGTAAGCAGAACTGTAGTTATTGGAATGCAACAAACCCGAAACACATGCGTCAAACCCCCTACATTCGCCTAAAGTCTATGGCTCCATGGGCTTTTTCTGGTGGGGCTATTTAAAATCAAAAGTTTACGTTAATAAACCGGGTTCTTTGGTGCAGTTAAAAGAAAATATCCGACACAAAATGGCAGCCATTTCAGAGATTATGTGCGGAGCCGTCCTAAGGAACTGTGTTGTTCGTGTGAATGGTGATTGTTACCATAATATGATAACGAAGTATTGTTAGCACTAACTGACTGGCCAATGTGGACCTTGACAACATGTGGTTTCAGCAGGACAGCGCTATACAACTCGAGTCACTATTGATTTATTACACCAACAATTTCTTGGTCTCGTAATTTCTTTAAAAAACATTTTTTCGGCAGGCCAGCAGAATCAATTAAATAACACCGGGGACTTCTTTTTGTGGAGATATCTGAAATCCAAGGTTTTCATCTATGTCACAAAAAGTTGACGACTTCGAAAACGAATTGTAACGTAGTATCAATGAAAATCATCAGAGACTGTGTGAAATTGTTAATAAAAATTATATGAAAAGAACCAAGGTTTGCAGTCGAAGCTGAGATGATTGTTTGTCCTACATAATTTTTTTTATTTACTCGGAGAATAAAGGGTGCACTTTAATAGTGAATACAAATCCAATTATAAAGTTAATAAGAAAGTCGTTTTAGTTCAAAATTAAATCAGAGGTTTGATTTCGTAACAATTTAGACCTTTCCCTTCATAAGCGAGTGCATGTTTTAAATGTGCCTCGATCATCATTAGACCTCGTTCTACGCAAGGACTTAAAACACTTAAAACTGCACTCATGCAAAATTCAACTGGTACAAGAGTCAAAGCTCCAAGATACCGGCCATAGGCTTCAATTCGTTCATCAAGTATCAAAGCGTTTTTCAACATTCAACAACGTATTGTTTTCGGATGAGGTTCATTTTCAACTCAACGGTCATGTAAGTAAGCAGAACTGTCATCACTGGAGTGCAACAAACTCGAAACACAAGCGTCAGACCCCCTACATTCGCCTAAAGTCACTGTATGGGCTGCAATGTCAGCGCGAGAAATAATCGGCCCGAACTTTTTTGAAGACAGCAGGGGAAGCGCAGTTACAGTCAGTTCAGAGCGTTATGTGGAAACCTTGGACAATTTTTTGGTACCTGAACTGCAAAACTTGGTTATAACCAAAGAACATGGTTTTAGCAGGACGAAGTAACGGCACACACTTCCAACACGTCTCTACCTCGAGTTAAATTTTCCCAAAACTTATTGTTCTTCAGGAGAGGTGACAAACTGGCCTTTACGTGATTTGAGCTCTATCAAAAGTTTACGTTAATAAACCGGGTTCTTTGGTGCAGTTAAAAGAAAATATCCGACACGAAATGGCAGCCATTTCAGAGATTATGTGCCGAGCCGCCCTAAGGAATTGTGTTGTTCGTGTGAATAGTGATCGTTACCATAATATGATAACGGAGTATTGTTAGCACTAACTAACAGCACAGCAGGATCAATTAAATAACACCGGGGACTTCTTTTTGTGGAGATATCTGAAATCCAAGGTTTTCATCTATGTCACAAAAAGTTGACGACTTCGAAAACGAATTGTAACGTAGTATCGATGAAAATCATCAGAGACTGTGTGAAATTGTTAATGAAAATTATATGAAAAGAACCAAGGTTTGCAGTCGAAGCTGAGATGATTGTTTGTCCTACAAATTTTTTTTTATTTACTCGGAGAATAAAGGGTGCACTTTAATACTGAATACAAATCCAATTATAAAGATAATAAAAAAGTCGTTTTAGTTCAAAATTAAATCAGAGGTTTGATTTCGGTTCCCTATTCATATGTTTTCCTCTCTTGTACCGTATACATTTGCAGTCGTGTCAAGAATCTTATTTTCTAGGATTAGAAAAATTTACTTACTATTCAGTTTTATTAAGCGATCTACCAAGTTTCTTCGATTTAATGCCAAAGATTGATCGATGAGGAAAGCATCATACATTGGCCGCATAAACAGTTGTTCGGTAGACGATAATTTTGAATTTTTATTCGTCCACATGTGCTGAGTTATCCAAAACTAAAAGTAATCTTGGTGATATTTGAATATAAGTAAACTTAATATGATATACCTGTGATAACAACCAAGCCAGCCATATCCAAGCATGTTGGTGACCTACAAAATCTTTCAAATATATCAATCGTGGTGTATTGAAGAACAAATAGGTGATTTCACTTGGAAAACTATCAAAAAAGGCACAACTATCTTTAGCAAAGGCACCACAAATAGCCACCAAAGTAGTTATTAGGACAGGAACTGTGAGGTTTATTGGAAATGCAAAACTAGAACCTGTAAAAATGTTATTCAATTATATCAACATTCCAAAACGAAAAAATCAGATTATACCTTGAATCATGATCTTGCACGCAAATTTTCCGAAGGCGTAACATGTATATGTCGCAGCAATATTAACAAACCAAATAATCAGTTGATATAAGACTTTGTTGCTAACGTACTCAACCTGACCGGTACTTACAGCACCATCAATACTGATATTGGTACCGCTTACTTGTGGAACCACCTACAAAATAAAATTTTTCAATCTTGGGAAAAGGGAGAAATCTGATGAATAAGGGGGCTGCGGAGCCACAGTGATGTTTTTACTTGCTAAAACACGTTAATTGAAATTGAGACAAAGTGTGACAAGACGCGTTGTCATGATGTAGCACCCGGGTATTCTTGATGTTTGGTCTCACACAAATGATTCTTTTTCGGAGTATTTCAAGAATATACACATATGTCCGAAAGTTTGGAATATTCAAACACTTAATTTTTTTTATTGATATTAAGTTTTTCTTTTACTCCTTTACGTAATCATTATTTTATTACAACCTTTA
Source organism: Cosmopolites sordidus (assembly GCA_031761425.1). Classification (NCBI taxonomy): domain Eukaryota; kingdom Metazoa; phylum Arthropoda; class Insecta; order Coleoptera; family Curculionidae; genus Cosmopolites; species Cosmopolites sordidus. The sequence goes on from JARFXV010000585.1 coordinate 177,433, forward strand.
CTGGTACCAAATAAAACTCGCAGTGACGGGTCGTCAGTGAGGGTGTTGAGGTACCACTCCTTCAGCATTTATCACAGTAAACAATTTTTCAGAGCAAAACACCATATTTTATTTCGGTTCAGTTTCTTTCCTTAACTAATTTTCCTGGATCACCTTCTGCATAGGGTTTCAATTGCACGATAAGTAAAAAGTAGGAAGGGGAAAGCACAAAAAATTCTTTAACAGTACTATTTTTTCTACCCCCTCCCCTCACTTTAAAAACCCACGAGCCGTCACTGAAAACTCGACACCAAATGACCAATGGACCTAAAATGGATTATTTTGTAGTTAAAAAATTTCAATGTAGCAATTGCCTTCAAAAAACAATTTTAAAATAAAAAGAACAACTTGCAGTAAAACTAATAAGCAGTATTAGTTCCGATGCCCAAACAAGTTCAATGACATTTATTTCAAGAAAATTTGCTGGCTACCCTAATTTGGTAAAATCTTGTACTATTGCTGTTCGATGAGGAGGTGCGTTGTCATTCGTGAAAACAAATCCGTCGCCTCGGAACAGACGCACAACAGGATTTAAAACTTCCTCAATGTACAGAGCACCAGTAACTCTTCTCTGTAGGACCAGTAGAGGTTTTCGTGTACCCCCCATAATACCACCCCAGAACATCACGCTCCCAATTTCAAATGGTATACGAGTTGAAGCTGTTTCTAGTGTTCTAACGTTCTTCGTGAATCAGACACTAAGCCAATTCTCGTCTCATCGGAGAACATCACGTTATTTCAATTAGGACTATGATCCACCATTTCTCGAGACAATTGCAATGTTACATTTTTTGTTGAAGGGTTACTTTAGGAACACGTTATCATTTTAAGCCTGCGTGTCATCGTTGTAAAACATTTACTCATTCAAGCCTAACAAGCTTCCTTTATTTACCACTTGTAGATTCCAGACGGTTTCTTTAAGCAATCATTGATATCTGCTGGTTTTGTGTAGCTGTTATACATCGTTTTCTATCACTTCTGGGTCGTTTACACTGGGGAACACCAATTTTGTTGACTTGGATCTGTGACTTGTTTTTGACGAATTTTTCATCTCTTAATTCAAAAATATTCACAGTTTTTCTCTATCACGTCAAGTTCTTAAGCTACAGCATACCCCTCATTTTACAATACATTAGAATATTTTATTCATACAGAGGTTAACATATTATTAAAAGTTAAATTGTGTTTAGACAAAAAATAAATAAAAGATATTATGGTAAAAATTTCTTCTTATAGCTTTTCCTGGAGTGTTCAGTTTGTGGACATTCTCGCTTGATGCTCCAACAGTAGTCAGCCATCATACTGACATCCCATCTAGCTTGATACCGCGCTTCCATAACCTTTAGATCTTGGTGGAATTGCTCGCCCTGTTCATCACTAACAGCACCAAGATTTTCTGGGAAGTAAGACTATGACTATGACTATTTCTGACTATGTAAGAAATGCAGTTTGATGCTCATGTTGCAACCAAACTTTTTAAAGCTCTATTAGAGTTGTTGAACAATTTCGATGTAATTCGGGCTCGTGTATTTCCAAGAAAGTCTTTAACAATATTTTTAAAAGCCAACCAATTCCTTTCAAGTTCGGTCATTGTTTCAGTGAAATTTTCATCTTTAACGAGTTGCCGAATCTGTGGACCATCAAACACACCAGCCTTTATCTTTTCATATGACAGGCTAGGGAATGTCGAAATGATATACTTAAAGCAGTCTCCTTCAATTGACTAAGCCTTAACAGACTGCGTCATGAGACCTAGTTTTATATGCAAAGGCGGAAATACAATGTTTTTTCTGTCGACAAGTGGCTGATTTAAAATGTTTGGATCACCAGGTCTTGGCGGCCAGTTCGATTGCACCCAATGCTTCTCACGAGCTCTGCTGTCCCACATGCACAAAAAACAGGGATACTTGGTATACTCGCATTGCTGGCCAAGAAGGAAACAGACCATTATAAGGTCAACACAGATGTTGATCGCAGATACGCAGATCTCATGCGTAACTGACCGAATTAGTTTTGGATGACGCAACGTCACTCACGCCCCCACTCCTAGGTCGAAGAAGGTTCGACGGTAGGAGAGAAAACATCTTGACGTGACAACTGTAGAGAAAAAACTTGACGTGATAGAAAAAACTAAATAAAGTTTTGGAATTAGCATGTCAATTTACGTATAAAACAGCTTTAATATCGAACTCAACGGAAATTATTTTTCAAATTGTTCCCCAGTGTTATTTATGTAATTTGTCTCTTTAATTAAATTAATTTTATGAATTTTTCGTAATTTTTATGAATTTTCGATACAGCACTTGGAAAATATCTACAATTTCCACGATATCACTTTGATTAAAGCCCTGTTGTAATAAAGTAATTACTCTTGATCTATTAAAATTACATATCATGTTTCTAAACGTTTTTAAACGGTTTGATTGAAGATTGAAAAATAACTGAAATAATGTGAAAATACAAGTATTAACGGAGTGTGTAAAAATCGAAAAACCTTTGTTATCAATCAGTAAAAAAATCAATACGAAAATAACGAAATATTTTCATTTAAAAACGGTCTAAAATAAATATCCATCACGATTTTTAGAGTATCATAGGCGTAGATATCCTATTTGTAAATATTCCACACTTGGACATATGTGTATTTGTAAAAATGCTATTTTACCCTTTGGCCTTGAGGCATATATTGATTATGGGCTATCAAAAAAGCAAATAAGCATACTTTTGATCTTTGCTTTGCTTGGATTGTACCATTTCTGCCTCTGACTTTTCGTTTTCGGATTGTATAATTCGAGTCTCGGCTTTCTGAGAATGCATTTGGTTTGGTCGTGGCTCATTGACAAAACACTGGTTTTACAGGCCTGTAGGAGTTTTGCAACAGTCCATTGCACTGTGCCGATGTATACAACAAAACTTTATAGCGTTCCGTTGCTCGAAATTGCTGTAACTTATTTTCTAATGCACTAGATGTACTAGAAACGTTCAACCTCGTACTGGGGACGTATCAGATGTTATCCTACCTCCGAACCAAAAGGGAAGCCAACAGTATTACCACATCGAATGCAATGTCTAAGTCTCAGTAGTTTATTTATACACCTCGTAATATTTTAGTCATTTTAACCAAAATGATCATCTACAGGTAGGAAAATATGACTAAAACCTATTAATTAATTAAACATATTCAAGAAAAGGAATCAGTGTCAGATACATTGAAAAGAATATGATAATAAGGGAGAGAAAATCCCTAATAAAAAATATTTATCAAATTTTTGGAGAAAGAAAGCAGATTAATAGAAAAATAATAGATAATTACCGAGAGCGTTTTAGATACCGAAGAATGATAGGGTGGTTTAAATATTCTTACTGACATAAACTATGGATATGTTTAATACGTTTAATATAGATCTATATCGCAGCTTTCTGTGCAAATGCAGGTATTCGATTATTGTGTTTTTTAATATTTTACATACATACACTTAATAACGTTTTTAATATTTTACATACACGTAACACGTAAACACGTTTTTAATATTTTACATTCATAATATTTTACGTACATACACGTACATAAAACAGATCAGCAATACACCAATGATTAACGCCATGTTAAGCTGTAGGATCAATCTAGAAATAATACCACGAGAGTTGAAAAAACTGATATAAAATTTCTGTTGTACTACTACTGCGTGGATATTCCTTCAGTCGGTTCCACACAGCGGCGTGGCGACTCGGGGGTAGAGCGAGAGTTGTGGTAGCTCTAGGCGCCAGGTGGCAAGGGGCGCCAAAATGCCAAATGCAAAAAAATTATTTTGAGCGAAAAATAAAATTTTGATGGCGCCTTTTGAAAGATGCGTGTCTGCTCCGAATAAAAATGGAAAATTTAAAAGTGCCCACCTCATAATGCTCATTCAATTTTTGATAAAAAATAAATTGTATTGCTGACGATAAAGAAAAACAGAAAAATATATTATCCTTGATAACTGAAAAAATAAACAATTGTTAATTTGTTAATGAATACAGGGGTATTGGCTAGGTATCAACTGTAATCGGAGCGAAAGAAATTGCCGAAAAAGCTGAAATATCACCAGTATTTCAACAAGAAACCGAATAATAAAAATAATGTTCGATTATGAATTTCAAGCTCTAATTAACACCAAATACTAATTTAAATGGCACATAACTAAGGGTTTATAGACCGAGGGGGGGGGGGGGGGGGGTACTGGCCTGGGTTTGTTGGAAGCTGATGACCGTGGTTCGGAACCCACGTTAAGTTGTAGGTCCAGTCGCTAAAAAGCCTAGTTGCTGATGCGCCTCTAACCCTAACACTTTACCTTTTTTTAATTTAAATGTATAGCGTTAAGGTATTTATTTATATTAAAAAAGCATGAGTGTAATAATTAGGATTACTTCATTTAATTTAAATTTGATAAGTGTTGATTTTTGAAAAAGTTGAGAGTTATTATTTATTTAACATAAAAGCGTCGAGCAAAGTTCGCCGAAAGACAATCTCGCTCTATCCTGATCAAGGGCTAGGACCGGCGCTGGTTCACCACGTGCTTCCAGAACTGGAGAGAAATTGTTACAGAGGTGTATTAGTGTGGCCAATACGCCAATAGTTATTTCAAGAAAAGCAAGTTAATTTAAATTAAAAATGTTTTGCGTTTTGTTTTTCTCTTGATTCCTCGAGTCTGTAATAATTCTTACTGTATCAGTTAATAATAAATAAAAAAGTCAATTTAGACAAAATATGTTCTTTTGAATTTGCATAATAAATCACCATTATTAATACGATACAACGTGTTTAAATAAAGTAATCAGATTATTGGCGTAGCGCTCGATCTGGCAAGACTGCCGGCTTCCACTTAGGAGGAGAGTCAGGTCAATATCTGATGCGTCTTCATTATGAGTTTGACCTTCCAGAGTCACTTGGTGGTCTGTGACAATTCTTTACTTGAACCGAAGAATTTTTCTAGTGCGTTGAGAAAAATTTCGAACAACGGTAGGCTTAAGTATTGTTTCAGACTTGGGACAGTGCGTCGGAGATCTTTTGCAATCCAAGCATATGGAAACAGTAATTTTCTCAAGGGCTCAAATTTTCAGGTGGTTTAAAGTGACATGTAAAGTAAAATGAACCCCGCAGCGGGAGGCCTTCAACGGCAAGAAGTGATGACAATGTCTACATAATCGAAAATCTTATACGTTCTGATCACTGGCTGATGGTTAGAACGATCAGTGAAAAGTTCACATGGGTCGCATAATCGTTCATCAGATTTTGAGCAGAGAATTGGGGATGAAGAAAATCTGCCCGAAAATGGTTCCGAACGACTGAAAGATCAAAAGATATGAAACAAAATTTGATAGCGTATCGTTGCTCGTTGTCACTCATTTTCAGAAGGCGCTAGAAATGTCCGGTTTATTGGATGGACCATCAGGAGATTCTAGGGAGTTCAAACTCGTACTGAAGACGCAACTGATTGTTGGCTTGCCTCCTCTCCAAAAGGGTAGCCAACAGTGTTGCCAGATCGCACTTTCTTACTTTATTTATACACCTTGTATAATCGTTGAATCAATTCCAGGTTGTATGATTATTAAAATATTAGTAATATATTTTCTGATGCCTTTCAGCATGAAATTTATATTACAGTTAATGTAATATGCATGTGAGCTGTCAATTTCTTTTAGTATTGATGTTATAAATATCGAGCCTTTTTTTAAAAAGCATACAGAACAGCAGCTAAACTTTGTTTGATTATTTAAAAATCACACTAGCTGGATTTTGTAATAAAATTCTCTTTACGATACGAACTAACAAAATTCTCGTATACAAGGGAAAAAAACTAAAAGAGATTATTAAAGTAGTATTACATTTTCAAAAAGTTACTGTTCAATGTGGTTTATAGTCCAGAGAAGTTATTGACTAGAAACAAAGATGCGGTTTTTGTCAAAGAATCTTAACAAAAGGGTGCGATTGAAGCAGCAAGATGTAAATATTTGAGAAATATTAATTTTAAAATATAAATGGCAATTATTTAAATATCGAAACATTCTGTTTGATCCTACAGTTAAAGAAAAACTGTTTGTAGCAACTATGGTCAAGAAAACACACACAAATATTTGGCGTGACGACCATTTCGTAGTAACAAGTACATCATCGAGACACTTGAATATTAATATCATGAATGAGATCAAGTCACAAAGTCATTTTCAGGACGAATTAATCAATTATTATCATAGAAAAATTAACTTAATGTAATATACTTACTTCATTAATAGACATTTGATGTTTAGAAAAGGCCTCAAAAAATTTGTCGTACATAAATGAAACATTTCCATTTCTGATTTCGATACTAATTACGGCAGTTGTAAGAAACAGAAGGCATTTCAAAACGGAAATGATGGCGTAACTAAAATACTTGCTGTTAGGAAATTCCTTTTTGTCTTGTGCCAGTTGCTTAAGAAATTTTATCTGAAAAATCATATTTTATAAAAGCTAATTATATCTAAAGGTTGGCTCATTCTAATATACATTTTAATTTCAAACATGCAGATTTTTTTTAAAGGGATGATGATAATGTTATTTAATTTTATACTAGATAAATTGATATTAATATTAAACAAAATGTTTACGAGATGAGCTCTGTTACTCTCATCACATATTTAGGTTCTCCACACATAATTTTGGATGACGTTTATAAAGAGATGCGAATTAATCTTATCGATCACTTGTTTTAATTCTGAAAATTGTTTATCCCTTTATGTCACAGGTTTCGGATTTAACTAAACTCTATCAAAAAAGTCGCACGGTTGATCTACCACTTGATCTTGTATCCACTTCAGAATTGCCTCGGTCCATCTGTCTTACCATGGCCTCGCTATATGGCCTGGCCACTTCCATTTCAATTCCTTTACTCTTCTAATGATGTCACATGCTTTCGTTTGTTCTCTGATCAATGAGCAAGGTTTCCTGCCCATTTTATAATACCAAGCATACATCTTTCAATTCCCCTCTATCGTACCCGAAGTTTTTGAACTGTTTGGGATGTGAGTGTCCTGGTTTCATTTCCGTATGTTATAGCGGACAGGGCGCACTGATCGTTAGGTAGGTCACTTAGGTCGTTTTTTATAGATTTTATATCCTTTGTCACTTCCTCCACTAGGATATCTGGCATTTGTTCTTCCAGGCATTGTTGTTTTTGACTGGTCTTAATCTTCATATAATTTTGAATAACATCTTCTGACAGCCTCTAACATTTTCTTACATACTCTTCACACTGTGCAATCCTTTGCTTTCTTAGCTTCAGTTTAGCTTTGTTAATTCCCTTGTTTTTTTCCAGAGTTTTTTGCATTAGCTGTATATTGAACAGGTGTGTCTGCTCTCGAACACATTTTCTTATAATTTTGCAAAACTCAACGTACTCGACCCTGCCACAACGACTCTGTATTCCCCATTGTTCGTCCTTTTTGGTCTCATTGGAGTTTTTGTACTCTTTAAAATATTTTTCTTCTGCTACTATTTAATCAGCCGTTTCAAACACATTATTGATGATTTCTTTGTACTGACCTTTTATTTTTATTCCTTCCAGGCCTTACAACATAGCAATGTGGTGCGATAAAGTAATTTCAAAATTGCTGCTTTCCAGCAGCTTCCCAGGATCCACTTTGTTCTTCTTTGGCCTTACCATTCTTTTGCGCTCTCTTTGACAGTTTATCTTATTAATTCTTGCTTGTACCATTTGGTGGTCGCTTCCAATATTAAAATGGCCAAAGACAGTACAATTGTAAAGTATTATTTTGACATGTTGACATGATGTAAACTATTTCATTTGTGGCTTCAGATAGACTTTTCACGTCCATTTTCTGCTGATTTTTTCTTATAAAACGCATTTATAATACAATGTTTTGTTCAGCAAAATCAACCAATATTCATCCCTGTCTTCACCCCTACAGCTTCTGGTTGATGCATAAGCTTGGATGATTTGAAGTTGAAACTTTTTATTCAGCTTCAAATTTTACTAAACTGTCCTTCAGCTTTCGATGGATGAGGAATCCAATTCGATCACATTGTCAATTCTTCGTCCATCGAGTCATAACTACGTGACCAGCTGAATACAGTTTGATTAGCTCTTCGCCATCCCTTCATGCTTCGCATATACTGTGTTGTTGTTAAGTTCGATCAACAATTTTAGCGGTCGGGCATCCATTTTCATTGTGCATATATGAGCAACGCAGTTTTTTGAGTTCTTTGGAATGCGTCCAACGAGACAACAGTAGTCAGGAGTTATACACCCCCCCACCGTTGGGTTCCACAATCTCATGTGGAACGCACAACAACCTGCGTTTCCGTCATAATGAGTAATGGAATTTATAAGTCATCCGACAAGAAGTCGGCTAAAATATGGGTTGTTTGATTGTGGAGAGGGACTCCCTATTCTTGGCGAGAGAGCATATGTCGGTACCCTGATGAGTCTAACCACCAACAGACGAAATATGTGCCCTCCAATGTAAGGGATGAGTGGGGCTTCCCCCCGGTCAAGCTACTAACCATGGCTCATTATGGCGGAGACCAGATTGTTGTGCGCTCCACATAAGATTGTGGAACCCAACGGTCGAGGGTATATAATTCCTGACTACTATTGTCTCGTTGGACGCAGTCCAAAAAAGTAAAAAAACTGCATATATATATATATATATATATATATATATATATATATATATATATATATATATATATATATATATATATATATATATATTTCTGGGAAATATAAATATATATATATATATATATATATATATATATATATATATATATATATATATATATATATATATATATATATAAATATTTCTGGGAAATCTCAGTTACTCTGCTATTCTGCATCCGTTTGAAGATGAGTAGGTAAATGGTATTCTGCAAAGTGCTTTTGGCTTTCATCTAAATAAAGTGTTAACAGTTCAAGAGTGGAATAAAGGAAATTATTAAAAATACCTGATATTTGCTTGACCAAATAATACTTGACATGTTTGAAGAAATCGAACAATGACCATCATCATGAGCAATGAAGTTCATTTGCATTTAAATGGGGTTGTCAATAAATAAAGCTGTTAATTTTTGGACCTCAGAAAATTATCGTTAATTGCCACTACACACTCCAAAAATATCAGGGTATTGACAAGATCCGAAATTTAGGGCCAGTTTTTTTCGAAGAATAGAGTTTTAGTGTAGTCGTGTGTCGTGTAGTAGCCATGTTTGAAAACTTTAATATATGAATCAGCAGGAGGGATGTGAGATTTCAACGCGATGGTACTAATGTTCATATGGTCAGAACTTCCATGAATATTGTTCGAGCTGATATCACTAATCGAACATTTTGTCGTTTTGGCGATTTTCCGGGGCTTCCTCAATCAATGGGCCTTTCTAAGTGAGGATTTTTCTTTGGGAGTACTTGAAATCATGCGTGCTTGAAGTTAAGGCTCGTACACTGCTAGAAGTGGTCTGCCGTATGTTAACGAAATGAAGAAATCGATGAAGAAATATTGGGAAGAGTGGATGAAAAACTTTCTAGAATTGCTCCAAAAATGTACTCGTGAAAATTGCCATAACTTAAACCATATTATTTTTGAATGAAATTGAATTGAATTTTCAATGGCATTTTATATTATTTTTAAGTTAATAAATAGTATTTTACAAAAAAATAATGGACTCATGTTTATTAAATAATGGCTGTCCATTCCTGTAGACCAACTTGAACATAGTGTGATCGAGAACTACACTCATGGTTACTGATTTTTCACTGAAAGATCACACCAAAGATAGATTGTTTGGCATGCTCGTATTATAGATCAGTTATCATACTGCATCTTGAACAATACTGTCTCTTTACATAACCATCCGATTGGAAAAGTAACATGTCGGTACAAATCATTTTCCTCGTAAAATTGTCGTTCGTAATTTACTCCGTTTTATCTAGTTCAAGTTTTTGAATTTTAGTGTGAATTGAAGTATTAAATTGTTATTATCCATACCATATTAAAATTCTTAATGGAACTTTGATCAACTGTAACAACATTCTTCATTGATCTACGAGGGTTGCTATTTATGTATCAGGAATAATAAATAAAAACAAATATTTATCATTGAAAATGGTTTTATTGTTTTTCGAAACATTCTCCGCGATGGTCGATACACTTTTCCCTACGTTTTGCATACGAACTAATTTTAATGGCACTTTTTCCATTCTGATTAAAGTATCTCCAAAACAAGCATTTTGAACGCATCAACCGCTTCTTCTGGTATCGAAAATCGTTGGCTATGTAGTTTATTCTCTATGGACGCGAACAAAAAGAAATAATTGGATACCAAATCAGGACTGTACGGCGGAAGATCCATCAATTCGATGTTTTGACCGGTCAAATATTGAATTGTTCGGTCCGATCTGCGAGAGCTCGAGTTGTCATGGTGAAGAATGATTCTGCATCCCTGATTGTTATTATTTTTGCTTCAAAGACTTCTGGAAAACTAATGATTGTGTACTATTTAGAATTGACCGTTGTATGATTTTCTATTTATTTATTATCTATGAGTCCATTTATTTGGCTCATTTTGAAAGACCCATATAGTCTACTGCTGTTTACTTTCGGGCTCATACGTATAGAACCAAGATTTGTCACCTGTTTAAATACTATACACGGTTTTTGATGCATCACAATTGAATTTTTTGAGTATACCTTTGTACTAATCGACACGAGCCTTTTTTTGCGATGATCAAATTATGCGGAATCGGCTAAATGTTCATGTAAAATCTTGTGTATGCTTGTCATACTAATGCCCAGAGATGCCTCAATCTCCTGGTATGTCCCATGACGATCTTGCTTTATCAATTTGCGCACAATATCAATGTTTTCTGGCGCAACAATCTTCTTTAAATTCGTCCATGGGCGAATGACGGCCACGATTATATTCACTAAACCAGTGATGTCCAGTAGTTTTAGATGGTGCTTCATCATCAAAAGTCGAAGTGAGTTGATCCATGCATTGTTGTTGAGATAATCCACGTCGAAAGTCATAGTCATCGCACGAAAATTCTCACGAGTTAATTTAATCTTTTAACTGAGATGAAATTTTCAAGTCACTAAAGAACTCAAATAGGATCCGTATCATAAAACGTTCTGAGTACGTGTACAATCACCAATGTCAAACTTTACGATGTATATGTCAGATAGCGCCTAGCAATATCATTGTTGCCAATTCCAGATACATAAATAGCAACCCTCGTTCTGAAGACTGATCGCGTTTTCTACAATATTTCAATCAATTTAAAAAAAAAATTGTTTACAAATTTTATATCTTATTCCCTAGTATTTAATATTAGTGGTAACAATAGAAAGAAATACGAAAAATTAAAATTGTGCATTATTAATGGAGCACTCTTCACAAGATATTAGGTCGTTATTTCTTACCGATGTGTTCTCAAAAATAAAATTTTCCCACCATCCAAATGATATTAATGCTGATGCGAATGGTATAAGCCAGAGAATTGGATTATTTTCAATTATAGGCCATGCAATAAAGGCTGATGTTTGCGCGGCTAAGGCCAAAACGTCTATAACTAGTGTCAACCAACTAGCTTTTGAAAAGGAATTTTGTATATTCCTTAATATAAATTCTAAAAAAGAACTGTTTTATTGATAATTATTGAAAAAAGTTCATTTGAATAAAGTAGGTTCTAATTACGCCTTAATTTCAAAGCTTAATTGCAAAGCTGCAGATTTTCTGAGTAACAATATTGCGATTTAACACAACTTACCTTTGTCCAAAAGTTAATAGTAACCAAGATACAGGGTGTTAAAGTTATAATTTGATTTTCAATTTTCTTCAATAACTTTCTTAAAAGTATCTTTCTTGAACGAAATTAGGTAGTAAGGGCTTTGTTAAGATGAAAAAATTATGTAGATTGAAATTTTTTTATGTAGATTGTAGAGGGCGTTGTCTGCGACACTTTTCTGCGTTTGAACTTTTTTACGTAAAAAAGTATACTTTGCAAATGTCGCTCCGAGTTACCATTTTCTAGATATCTGGGTTTAAAGTGTTTTTGATGCATACCATTTTTGTTTGCTTTCCTTTTTTTTTGTCTTCGTTGTAGAAGAATGTTATCTAAATATTTGGGTAATTGAGTTTGAAGAAGATTAAGATAGAGTTCGCCGTTTAAATTAGATGGTAATTCGACTGGTCCCAATACATAATCACCGATAAGACCACCAAAAACGTTAATTATAAATACGTGTTGAAAATGACGTTCGGAAACTAAGTGTGGATTTTCTAAATCCCATGCATTTTTATTTCTAAAATCGAATACACGTCTACGTGTAAACCTTGCTTCGACTGTAAACGTTTTATTTTAAACATGAGGTCGGCATTTTGCTGCGTACGACAGAAACGGGCAAATTCCAAAAATGAGCACACACCCAAATCAGCTTCCAGTAGATTCTACACAGACGTGAAGTAAAACGAATACAGTCTCTTCTCGTGAAAAATTTAGCAAACGATGAACTTGCCTATCTCAACTCCCAGAGCAATGCGTCTTGAGCTTACTTCGGGGTTTTTGGTTACGCGAACCCCAATATCTTCTTCCTGGTCGGTGATTACAATCTTCGACCTATGATATCTCGTTTCGGATGGAAAGAACCTGTTTCACCCAGTCCGTAGAGATTTTTGTAAATCTTAAAATCCGGCTGTCTTTGTCGTGGATACGTTTCCAAATATCTTCAATGAACCCGGCGTCAATTAAAATTTTCCTACGCGTATATGCCTATGATATCTTGCATTTCTTCATTATCGTTGAAAAACTATGTTACTATAATGTATAAAAAGATATTATTATTATCATTATTATTAATTAAAACTATTTTAACTATTTAAATACCCACAATATTAAATATTGACAATAAATCAAACATTTGACTGAAATTTAATTTCTAGAACATTTTGATATATTTGTTTTAACTATAGCCAGCTACTTTAAGAAAAGTGTTACATTTAAAAGGAGCAATTTAAAAGAGTGCGATGAACAATTTACACGCAAATATTTAGAAAATGGTAACTCGGAGCAACATTTGCAAGGTATACCTTATTTACGCAAAAAAAGTGGACAAAACATTTTTTTTTAGTAAAAATGCAAATACACTAAAACGGAAAAAAGTTGTGACCTTTCAAAGGTTTCAAACTTTAACACCCTGTATCTTGGTTACTATTAACTTTTGGACTACAGTAAGTTTGGTTAAATCCAAATATTTTTACCTAAAAAATTTGCAGTTTTGCTGTGTACCATTAATTAGTAGACACCCTGTATTTATTGAACTAAGTTAGTTGATATTACATGGAAATTCATTTGAAATAAACAAAGGTCTTTATCAAAATTTCCATTATATTTAAAATTTGTATATAGTAGAATTATTTCGAGAAACAAATTGTGCCTTTTTCAGATACGAACTATATTAAACTAACAGTAAGAAAAGTAGTTACTACCTAAATTGTCCATCTACCTAATAATACCATAAGTGATGATAGTAGGGAAATCCATTTTTTCAATGTCTAGATGCGCATTATAAATTTAATAAGGATGAGCTAATCAAGTTTACCGGGTCATTTAGCAAAATACCCAATTTTTTCTTTTATTAATTTCTAGGCTCTTTAAGACATTTCATTTTTTAGATTTATTTCCATTATTATTAACATTTATACATTATCGTTGAAAGTGTAATTTTTTAACATTAAGTGGTTAGCATAATTATAATTATTTTGTTGTAAATTTGAATGTAAGTTTTGTTATATTCGTTGAGGCTAGTGGAAAAATACCTTCCTATTTGTCGAACATAGGCCTTTGCCCGCGAACCACACCACCACAATTAAATGAACTTCGGATTTATAAAGTTTATTCATTTGAATTTTATTATTTTTAAAGTATTATTCTTAAAGTCAAACGAATAAACTTTATAAGGTTTATTTTATAATATTATTATTTATGCTATTATTAGTTCGATGGACAGTTTAGGTTGTAAGTACTTTTCTTACGTTAGTTTAAAATAGTTCGTTTTTGAAAAAGGTAGTGTGTGTGAAAACAATTTATGTGTTAAAACAATTTATAACAAATAGTGTGTTAAAACAATTTATATCCAATTTATATTGGAAATTTAGTTATACATCTTAATTTACTTACAAGATATTTTTTATTCAAATAATCATTGATCTAGATTAAATTATCTCATGATGAGGCTAACATGGTTAGCGAAACTTGCGTCGAGCAGTTAAAAAAAGTGATTTGGTGTTTAGTGGTAAATCTCTTTAGTTTAGTGTTTCACATCAAAGGTTCCAATAGAAGAATTGAAGTAAGTTTCCACAAAATATTTTTTTAAGTTTTCGCATTGGGTTTACTATTCTGTTCAAGTTATAAGTTTACGTTCGTGTATATATATATATATATATATATATATATATATATATATATATATATATATATATATATATATCGGTATATATATATATATATATATATATATATATATATATATATATATATATATATATATATATATATATACCCTTCGTCCACATCGCAGGAAGCGGACAACGGCTGAACCCGAACGTTTATTTCAGGAACAGATGGCTAACAGGGCTCTAGCAGAAAAAACCCGGGTCGCGTCTGCAGTGTCAACCACCAGCAACCTGGTCGGTGTTTATTCACCCAGAGGGTGCGGCCGTACACTACGCTCCATGAACTAACAATCCCTAGTTCTAACCTCCCAGTAGAAACACTGGACCTATAAGCTTATAAGCAACCATGACTCGTGCAAGTAATTACAATGATACCCCAGGTGGTAACCAATCCACAGACCGCAACCGGGTGTTCGGATTCTCAAAATAAGTCGGAGCTTTCCGGCAAATTTCCACATAAAATACCTACAAATATTGGCACCTTCAACATCAACACGCTGATCCAACCAGGAAAACTTCAGAACCCAACTTCAGAACTTGATAGGCAAAAGATACTTGCCCTACAAGAAACACGCATCACGGATGAGGACACGGTAGACTATGGGAACTATCGCATATTCAAAAGCAGGACAGACAAACGAGTCGCCAGGGGCGCTCCGCTTCTGGGCATGGCCTTTGTGGTACATAAAGGGATAGTTAACTCTATTAAGGAAATGACGCCCATAAACAATAGACTAATGACAATCCGCATACAATGCGCCAATAAAAAATACATCATGATCAATGTACATGCTCCCACAAACGGAGACAACAAGAGAAACCCCAAGTCTACAGAGAAATTCTGGGCAACACTAGAGAAGCTAATGGCAAAGATCCCAAAGTATGACGTCAAAATTTTACTGGGTGACTTTAACGCACAAATCGGTAGAGATTCATCAGAAAACAGCAGGCAAATTCCCCGGTCACAAATTTACCAATAAGAACGGTTCAAGACCCATCGAACTATCCCAACAGAATAACCTTAACATCATGTCAATATCCCTAAGAAAATTTTCACGAAAACAGAAAACATGGAGATCGCCTATTCAACAGATTGGAGAATTCCTGATAGACCACGTTGCGATCTCATATCCACAACAAAGAGAGATCCAAGATGTCCAAGGTCGAAAGAGTGCGAACATTAACTCAGACCACTACCTAACACGAATCAAAGTCAAGTTCACCCCAAGGAGAATCACAAGAAAGCACATCTACAGAAATTCGACATAAAAGAGATCAAGGAATCCAACATAACAGAGGAATGGAAAACGAACAAGCAGATACATGGAAAAAATTCCACAAAAAATTACACAAAAAGCATAGGAAATGACCCCATTGAAAAAGAACACAAAACACCCTTGGTGGGACTCGGAATGCGAAAGTGCATTGCAGTGACGCAAACAAGCATTTCAGGAGTACAATACTAAAAAATCTCCAGAAAGTCAACAGCTTTTTGACGTAACTAGAAAACAGACCGCAAAGGTTATCAGGCAAACTAAGAGGAAGTACATGAAGGAACAACTAGACTCTATAGAGGAGAATTTGCGCAACTATAACACGAGACACTTTTATAGGACTTCTGCAAGAGAAATCCGTGGATACACACCACAAAATCTTTGCTTCAGAAAGCGGAATGGGAGATTAGCGCTAACCAATCAGGAGAACTGTCAGGAGCTGGCACGCTATTTCTCTGATCTCCTCAATTGCCCTGAACGCGACACAAGATTCCCCAAGAAAAATTATATCTATACCCACTCAGAATCACCACCACCAACACAGGAAGAAATCCACAGACACATACGCAAACTAAAGAATAACAGGTCATCCGGTGAAGATGGTATCACCGCGGAACTATTGAAAATCCTCGGACCAAATTCACTGCAAGAACTTACGCAAATTATCACGAATATTTGGCAAACAGAAAAATTACCAGATGATTGGAAATGTGTTCTTATCCACCCGCTGCACAAAAAGGGAGACAGAACAAATGTGAACAACTACAGAGGAATCTCCTTTCTACAAGTCACCTACAAAATCCTCTCAGCATGCCTTCTCCAGAGAACACAAGAACAATTAGAACACAAAATTGGCGAGTACCAGGCAGGCTTTCGCCTTGGTCGCTCATGCACTGAACAAATATTTAACATAAAAACTATACTGAAATAAAAAGCTATCAGGAACGTCCCAATCATCTGCAGGTTCGTGGACTTCAAGAAAGCATACGACTGCATCGACCAAAAATCTTTGTTCAACATCCTAGAAGAACAAGGACTCGACCCCAAAACACTACGATTAATCAAGCAGACACTGACTGACACCACCTCTAAAGGAAAATTTATGGGCGAAATTTCCGAACCCTTCCTGATTAAAACTGAAGTACGCCAAGGAGATAGGTTATCTCCACTCCTCTTCAACCTGGTCCTGGACAAAGTCATAAGGGAATGGGAAAAATAACTAAAAAATCAAAGACACTGGAAACCAATACGACTCGGACGAACCAAAAACAACAACGAAATATCATGCCTGTACTTTGCAGACGACCTAACCATCCTCGCAGACAATGAAAAAAGAGCAACCAAACAGATTGAAGTCCTCAAGGAAATTGCAGAGAAAGTTGGCCTACAAATCTCCTTTCAAAAAACCAAATTCTTCTGCTTAAAATTGGCAAGGTGTGTGTACGGCAGGGCACACAATATCTACAATAAGAAATGCCTATCCACACACATAAAAAGAACACACTACATCACAGTAATCAAACCAGAAGTACTATACACAAGCGAGACACTTTCACTTCATACAAAAAGCGGCAGAGAAGGCATACTAAAAGAAGAACGCAAAATTATGACGAAAAACTGGTCAAAAACGGTCCAAAACTGACAGAAGAAGGATACAGACTACATTCTCGAAAGACCATAAGAAAAAGAAGGTTGAAATTTTATGGATATATCAGTAGACTCCCACCGACAAGACTCACCAACATAATTCTTACATACATACAAGGAGTCAAGTCAACAGTACCATGGATCACACAAGTCAGAGCTGATCTGGAAAAGACACAAATGGGTCCAACAGAGATTGAGTATAGAAGAACGTACAGAAACAAAATACATATGTGGAACGTTGCATCAGAGAGCGAAGTTTCGAGGAGATCGGGAACAAAGTGGACCACGGACCACGGAGAGAATCCAAGAGAAAGGATCAGAAAGAACACTCGAAAATGAGTCAGGATGCTTTGATCCAACCGGGTCTATACGCACCTAATAATAATAATAATATATATATATATATATATATATATATATATATATATATATATATATATATATATATATATATATATATATATATATATATATATATATATATATTAGCGGCGTTTAGGTTTGTGGTACCTTTGTGATTTTTCTCCAAGTTGTCCTGTCTCTGGTCATTACCTTCTCTTTCAGATCTTCTATGACAGTCTCTCCACCGCTTCCTTGGTCTTTCTTGCCTTCTTTCACATTGTGGTGCAAGTCCTCAAGCAATCTTCCTGGCCACTCTACTTTCTCCTATTCTCTCTACGAGGCCCAGCCATTGCAGTCTTGTCAATTTTATTATCGTGTTTATCCTTGGATCTTTAAAAATATCATTAATTTGCTTATTTGTTCTACTCATATACAAGCCATCGACCTTCTTTCCTCAAGTTATTCTTCTGATTATTCTACATTCGCATGTTAACAGTTTCTATTCCCCTCTCTTGTTTAGTATCTCTGTCTCACATCCATAAAATGCAGTTGGTCTCAATTCTGTCTTATACAATCTTAATTTGGTATTTATGCATATGAATTTCGATCTTATTAGATGGTTTAAGTCTCCTGCACATCTGCTGGCTTTGATCAATCTTAGGTCTATCTCTTTCTCTTCTTCTCACTTGTTTGTTATCCTTCCTCCTAAGTAGACAAATTCTTCCACGCATTTAAAAGTCATTCTTCATAGTTCTGTATCCACTTTCACTTTTAAGACTTTTTCTTATGTACCTTCTTAATTGTGGAAATATAGTTTCAGGAAGCAGATGAGGTTAATTTAGATACAGTCTATTACATTTCATAGGATGAACAATGGTTATGATCATTTCTCAAACCAGGAATTGACGAATGATGATAATAATGTGTAAAGTTTGGATATTTTTGAGTTTACGTAAAGGTAGTATCTTCTATCGCGATGTTCCTACTCCTACTATGAAATAACTGTGAGATTTCATACCACAGTGAGAAATACATACATACCACAGTGAGAGAAGAAAGAACATCATGAAATATTAAAGCACAATTGCAATTCAATGCATTTAAGTCAACAACGTTACTTCCGTCATTAACATTGTAAGTAGTATATAATTTTTTCAACTCAGTAAGCAACTCTAAGTAAATAAGCGGTTTTTCAGCTTCAACCTCAATATTTCAAGTGAATCATCATCCAGCTATATTGAATAGCACCCTTCAAGCGGTCTAATAGCGAAACGTAATACCCCTGTCCTTTGCAGGTTATCTATGAGTACATAAAATCTTACAAAACCGTAGCTATAACTTTTTCTGTTCTATCCATTGTTTGGACTATTGCTTCACCTCTGGGTATCTCGTGTAATAACGAGCTGATGTTTCATCTGCTGTTATAAAACGTCAAAAAACTCTTCAGAATTGCGTTTAAATAATTCTAAATACTTTTGAAAGTGTAGTGTGTAGAGTGTGAAGTGGACACAGTTTATCGTTTGCAATATCCTCAAACTTGCTTATTTTAAATAAATCATTATTTTAGTGACATCATAATTATTAGTACTTTTTTGTATATTATTATTATCATTATTAAATATTGTATATATTTTTGATTTTTTTAAACATAAAGTAGGTTTTACGCGTTCTTTTTAGATGTTACTTTATTCAAATGACTATTTTCTTTCTATTATTAAGTATTTACGTAATGCAGGAAAAAAGCACAATGCATTTGTAAGCATGGCACCTCTTATGACATCCATTTCAGGTAATATGTTGAAAATAAGGAGAGAACTTCCGATCGCTGGCAACGCCTCTGTCATTAATAGGGCCAGAAAATCCCAAATGGATGGAAAACTCCATGATTTGAATATTAATATACGAACTGATCTAAAAAAAAAATGATGAATAGGTAAATACTGTAGTTGATTTTTTTAGTAATGTAATATTTACCTAATAAATGTACCCACTTCTGGAACAAAATATGCAAACATAAGAAGCCAAATCCAAATGGTGCGTTCAACTTCTGGCACCGTAAACTCATATTCTCTACTATAATCTGAAAAAGGAAGAATGATTCAATATATTTTATTCATAGATAACATTAGTTTACACGTTGCTAATTATTATATATTTAGGTAAGAGTTATCCAGAAAAAATAATATAAAAATTCTGTCACGTCTGGTTTTATTAATATTTATTTACTTAAAAATGGAAAAATCTTAGTATGAATAATAAATAAAATAAAAATTGCTACTTTTCGCCTTTTTTATAGTTTTTTTGGATCGGTTTCTCTTATAATGGATCAACTTCCTTGATGTCGTTCCCAAAATCCTTGATGTCGTTCCGAAAATCTTTGATGTCGTTCTTCGAAAATCTTGAAATCTTGGTGAAAATGTTCCTTCTGTTCTTCACTCATACTCCCTAAATTTTTAGGGCAAAAATTCAAATGCGAGTGCAAGAAATGAATCTTCAATGGCATGTTCACTCCCATCTGTTTTCCATAAATCAGCAACAATATCTTTATAATTTTTACTTGTTTTATAACCCAAAAATTCTTTTTTGAGACAACTATTTTGAATGACTTCCAAACAGCTTTTTCATTAACAGATAAAATGCTTTCATACTGAGGATCTTTCACAACTTTACAGATCTGTGGGCGAACAAATATCCCCTTTTTCAGATTTGCGTCTGTAATACTTGGAAAGATTTTTTGTAAATACAGGGAAGCATCATAAGAAGTCCCAATTTAATGTGTAAAGGGGGTAGAATAATGTTTTTTGGATCTACCAACGGCTCATATTTAATGTTTATTTTGCCTGGAATACACTCGTTCCAAATAGGCCATTCTTTTCTTATATAATGATGTTTTCTGGCCCTCCTGTCCCACAGACAAAGGAAACAAGAGCATTTTGCGTAATCACCCTGCAATCCCAATAACAAACCGATTACTTTGAGGTCACTGCAAACTTTCCATTGGTATTCTTCATACTTTAATAAATTCATTAAAGTACTCATCGATTCATAACTCTCTTTAAAATTCACTGGCATTGGTATAGACGCTTTTTTATGCCCTTTGTATAATAAAACAGCTTTCAGACTATATTTTGAAGAGTCTACGAATAAGAGTCACTTTGTTTTATTATAGTTTTGATTTATTGCTTCAAAAAGTCCCATGATATCAGTACAATAATAATTTCCCCCTTTTTTGAAAAATTCTGAATAAATTTTGCTCCTTTTTCTGGACAACGTAACTTTCGTGTCTTAACTTCAACATTAATAATTTAACTTCAACATCATTTTCATTGTCATCTTCTAGTAAATTTTGAATCGAATTACCGGGAGAATTTATATCCTGTGTATCCTGTGTATCCTATAAAGTTGGTTTAATTACAGACGGAATTTCGGCATATACAATACTCGCCTTATTTTTTGTATTATATTCTACTGTCTTCGTAACACAAAACTAACAGTCATTTTCATGATTACTAAGTTCTGTCCATAACATTGGTGAATCAAATGGAGGGTATACGTTGTCTCCTGATGACCACTGGAGTAAAATGATTCTACAGCTTTCTCATAACACATAAGCCACCCACTTTTTATCTTGGTTCGCAGCAGAAAATCCATAATAATTAAGATATGCACTTTTTAACGAATCTATAATGAGTCTTCTTTTTCTTGAAAATTTAAACTGTCCACAAACGTAGCAGAAACGATCAGAACTTTGTTTACACTTTCTATTCGACATTTTAATTCAATTTGAAACAAGATATTTGTTGTTTGAATCGAATAAATAAATATTAAACTGAAGTCACCACGTAGGGTAGTTGAAAAAAATATGACGTGAATTATATAAATACCATTCGTTGTTCCCTTTTTAAAAACTAATTTATTTATAAATGTATAGTAAATTCTACTTGATAAAAAAATACTGTTACAAAATAAAAGTAGCTTCTAACAAAATAACGAAAGGGGAATTTTGTTGAGTATTCGTGTGGTCTTCCTGAGCCTTCAAACGTCTTCAATCGTTATGGCCTACTGACAATAGTGGACGCCTTGAATCGTAACGCACTTGTCTTTGTAATGGGTAAAGGAGACTTGACTCTCGGAGGTACTGGTACACCGGACTCGAACACTAGCAACTGACTTTCGCGTGACAGCTAATAGTTGAATTCTGATTGTCTCGTGGTCCTCTGTATTTATAGTCCTGTTTGGATTGCGAGGAATGCACAAGAATTTTATCGGTTTACTGAAAAACATTGGTATTTAACTAAATATGCATTATCAGTATTTAACATTCCGCGATAAAGTATTATTCTATATATAACTCGTGATAGAATATTTTTGCTAACACTTTTGGGTTTAAGGAAGGTAGATTAACATATTTATAAACATTTCTTTCAGGGTATATAAAAAATGTTAAAATTTGTAAACTAGTGTAATTACACTGATGGCCGAGTTAAAATACTATGCTTAATGTTTTCTTACTGGGCACATATATTTCAATTTAATGCTGGGTTTTCTATTAAGAGTGTCAGAACTATAAAATGAGATTGTGAATAATAATCCCACAATATTTATTTAATCTTGAATAAAAATTCTGGATTCATTCATTCATAATTCAATCTGGAGACCCAATTTTCGTTTAATCTTTCACACATATCGCGTGGTATGTTTTTAATGGTTTTAATGTTTCATTTCAGGTCAAGAATTGTTTGAGGTTTATCTTTGCAAATCAGAAATTTAACATAACCCCACAAAAAATAATTCAAAGGTGTGCGATCTCATGATATTGGTGATTCTTTAACGTTATCATTTAGCGAAATAACGAGCACAGGAACGCACTCCTTTGTTGAAAGAAAACATTGTTTATATCCACATTTATCAGTTCCGGCCAAAGATATTCCGTTAGCATATTCCTATAGTGTTCACTATTAATAGTAAAACGATTTTCATCATCGTGTTCAAAAAAAAATTATGCCCTCCCTTCCCTTTAACCCAAAAATCGTACCAGACAGTGAATTTTTGAAGATAAAAAAGTAACTCCTGATTCACTGGAGAATTTTTATCGGCCAAAATCCTCCATTTTCTTTTATTGAAATATCCAATAAGCCCAAAATGCGTTTCATGGAAAATTATTTTTTCCAAAGTTTCTTCGTTTGGTTTGGACACAATGTACTGAATACGGTTTTAGAGGAAGTTTATAAGTCACATTTACATTTCAGTGTTGCCTCTATTACGTTTCAAAGGTCTTACATTCTTACTGAAAAATTCTTAGATAACTCCAATGATAATATGTTTTTATATGATATATATATATATATGTATATATATATATATATATATATATATATATATATATATATATATATATATATATATTTATATATTTATATATATATATATATATATATATATATATATATATATATATATATATATATATATATATATATATATATATATATATAGTGGGATCGTGGAGAGAGATATTTGAAAAACAGAAATCTTTTATTCGTACTTCCACGTACCTCTATTCGTTTCAAATCAACCGCCACCGTTACGCCGAGGCAAGTACCTTCCAGGACCGATTTCTGGCCTCATAGCCGTTATCAGCTGGGCTTAAGTCCAGCGCAAGGATGCAGCTGAATAGAAACGAACAAGACCAAGTCAACTGGCCATATTGATGGCGGGTCGCAATCTCAATACAACTCGCGCCATCCAAAGGTGAATGTTCGCAGCAGTTGGAACTACGCGATACATTCTTCCCACAACCTTGGATGTAGCAACAAACCCCCACCTCACCCCACAACAGTTACTTCCGAGAGTCTCAGTTTTAAACTGGCAGTAAGGACATGTGTGTGGGGAAATATTTCTTCAAATCAGCATACGCCATTTTGAGTTTAGATGTTATAAAATTGCTAAATTTTATAACATAGGGAATATAATATTTTAAGATTTTAGAAATGGCACATGTATAGGTGGAGAAGAGTAGAGGCCCCAGAACTGAGCCTTGTGGAACTCCACATTTGCTAAGCTCTGTGGGAGATTCACCGTTATCGGTTTTTACAAACTGATATTGACCATCAATTTTCCAGGATTCTGCCATAGGCCTATATAATGCAAAATGACACCCATAAGTTCAATGTTAATTTTATCAAATGTTTTGTAGTAATCTAATAGAACTAGTACAGATGTTATTATACCAATATCATCATTTCTTACCATACATCAATTACGTCTAGCAAATCAGTAGTACAACGCAGTAGTCCTTTACGGAAACCAGTCTGCCGGAAACGAAGAATGTTATATTAATTAATGTGCTTGGTTAAGTGATGACAGTGATGTTTATATATCCAATTTCTAGAGTCTAGAGGCTTTTCTAAAAATATTTGCTATTGCTACCATGATTGTGTATGTTTTTACACAACAATCTAAATAACTTTATTTTTCTCGCTTTATTGCACCTGTTGTAACGTTTTAAATTGTTTTATAATATTTCCATGCTTCCGGAGTCTTTACATTATGAAGGACATTGTTTTGCATATCGACTAACTTTTTTATAACTGAAGTTAACCATGGATTTTCTTAGTCCGTACTAATAGCGTATAAATGGTGCCAAATAATCCAGTTATTAGATTATCAAAATATAATGCTTTTAAATTCAGATCATGCCGAAAAAGGACCCCCTGAAATGGTGTCAATTGTAAAAGTTCATTTAATAAATTGACATCTACATTCTTTAGGCATCTGGATTTAAATGTTTTTATCGTCGATTTTTCAATATCATGTTCATGACTGCAAAAAAGTAGTTGATGATCAGATGAATTGTAAACAGATTCCATACCCTATAGGCAAGAATTTATCTCTTCTGATGTTATACTTAAGTCTGTTAGTGTGGCAGTTTTATCTGTTATGCGAGTAGGTGAATTAATGTGCTGCTTAAGACCAAAACTTTTACATAAAAATATTATAAAATATAAATATATATATATATATATATATATATATATATATATATATATATATATATATATATATATATATATATATATATATATATATATATATATATTATACCAATATATTGGTTTTTATGTATATTTTAATATATCCCGAAATTTCTATTATGTTCTCACTATTTCAATAAAAACAGATTGGTTTTGTCATTATAATTTTGTGTTCATATGTGAACAACAAATTACTTATTATGTTATGCAAATTTTATTGTGAACTTACCAAGATATTTGTTACAGTAAGGTCGTGTTATGTTCTGTTTTATTTGGGATGTCATGAGCAGCAAGGTCAATTTTGAGGTAACAGCACTACCGAGCACTATTAGGAATACTACGACAATGGTAGCAATTTTGAGAAATTTTACACCATTATCGATCCATTTGCTCTCGGCCAGAGATCCCGTCTCGGCTTTGCGATGTAGAATCTGGAAGGTATCCCATGGCTTCACTTCTTCTCCCTGCCTACAAATAATTTTAGTAATTAATAATTATATTTAATTACCTCTTTCAAAATGATATAATATTTTCATATAATACTTTGGAATATATTAATCTTAAAAATGTTACGTACACCAATTAGTGATACTAGTGATAGAACTGTTATTATGAACTAAATGTGGAATGCATTTGACATTGTTCCTAGTATATAAAATGCTATTGATATTTTAATTAGAATATAAATTAAAATAATAATTTATGGAGAAAATATGATGTTTCAAAGAATGATACTGGATCCTCTAAAATCTGTTAATATAGATGTTGCTAATGTTAAGAAAATTATAATATTGTAATACGTAATTTGCAGATCTCAATTAATAAACTTGTTGAAAATGCTACAAGAATCGGATTTCAATTTTTAGACTCAAAGACACGTTAATCTACTTTTGCAGGCTATGAAAACCACATTATGAATCTTTTAAAATAAAAATAAAATATTAAACAAGCTTACTCCATCAAAGTTTTACACTTAATGAGAAACTGAAATGGCAGAAACATATAAACATATATATATATATATATATATATATATATATATATATATATATATATATATATATATATATATATATATATATATATATATATATAGTTGTTGAATTGTAAAAAACCCCTTAATGTAATGAAGGTTCCTGCCAACAGAAAATGGGATTCAAATAGAGAAACCCTTCTGCAAATATATCAAATTTTAGTACTCTCAAAGTTAGACAATTGATGCTCAGTATACATATTTGCAAGGAAAACAAGGTTTTATTTGGTAAACGTCATACATCATGCGAGCATTCGATCTGCTACAGGAGCATTTTCCGCGAATCCAGCAGATTTTCTCTTATCTCAGGTAGGAGCACCCAACCAGAATATCCTAACCGTAAAATAACGTCATATAATATCCAAACATGTAGACTAAAGACTCTATCCAATCCTGCAGTTGTAAAATACTGTAGTTTGCACAAAAGCTTCCTAACGGACCTCTCGGAAACAAAAGTAATGTTGGACATGGGTAATTATAAAAAGGAAAATAAATCAAACATCAATGAATAAGACTGAAAGCAGGATGAACTGATGAGATCATTAAATATATTGGACCTGAGTGGCAGAGGACAGCTCAGGACCGCGAGAGTTGCAAACATGCTGAGTTTATTGATACGGGCTGATGATGATGATATGTTGAGAATAAAACTCACAAACAGATACATTTTAACAGTAAACGTGTAAGACATATCACTATATTAAAATTCACGACGTATATACTAATATGAAACTTTAGATAAGGCTGATTCAGTATATATTAAAAAAGTGCTATGCCTAATCTTACACGTTTAATGTTAAATTGTGTCTGTTTGAAGTTTTATTCTCAACATGAGTGCAAAATACGAATCACCCCTTCATCAACTTATATATTACTTATATATTATTTAATGCTATTCAATTTGTGAATGTAGAAGTGGTCTAAATGAAACCGTATCGCAGAAACATACTTTGGAAATATTTCTGCACCAATACAATGTTCAAAGTGAGTAATGAGCATTTATAAAAAACGACAAGAGTTAATGTATCTACAAGCTACGTGACATATTTAAGTCCGGCTATTATATATATTATTATTATTATACATATATATATATATATATATATATATATATATATATATATATATATATATATATATATATATATATATATAAGCCATAAGCCATAAAGATGAGGAAATTGAGGAATTTTATGATGATGTGGCCCAGCTTTTATACAAGGAGAAATGTAGGTACAAAATCCTGATGGGTGATTTTAATGCCAGAATTGGAACAACAAGAACAGACGAAAATGCAACTGGCCCATATGGAACTGGTGAGCGAGACAATAGAGGTGACAGATTAGTTGAATTTGCTGAAGGACAAGAACTATATATTATGAATTCATTCTATAAGAAAAATATCAGCAGAAAATGGACATGGAAAAGTCCATCTGGGCTCACAAGCGAAATTGACTACATCATGACCAACGATAAAATAATATTTACCAATTGTACTGTCCTTAACAATTTTAATGTTGGAAGTGACCACCGAATGGTACGAGCAAGGGTTCGGATTGACTGTCGAAAAGAGCGCGAAAGAATGGTAAGATCAAAGAAGGGCAAGGTGGATTCTGGAAAACTGCTGGAGAGAGGAAGCGATTTTGAGATTGCTTTGTCAAACCGGTTTGCTGCGTTACAAGATCCAGAGGACGTGGAAATATCAGTTCAATATGAAGAAATCGCCAACAATGTACTTCAAACGGCTGCTTCAATAGCACCAGAGGAAAAATGTCTCAAACAAACAAAAATCTCCAATGAGACCATTGATTTAATGAAGAAACGGCGAGCAATGAGAAATGCAGGTAGTCCTTTTGGCAGAGTCGAGTACACTGAGCTCTGCAAAACTATAAGAAAACGTATCAGAGAGGACACGCGCCGATTCAATATGCAGCTAGTGCAAAAAACCCTGGAAGAAAACAAAGGAATTAACAAAGCTAAACAGAAGCTGAGAAGCAAAAGAACGCAAATATATGCTTTAAAGCGTGAGGATGGCACAGTGTGCAGGACGCGTACCCAAATGTTAGAGATTGTCAGAAGGTTTTATTCCCAGTTATATGAAGATCAGAGCCAGTCAGGGACAGCAATACCCACGGAAGAACAATATATAATGCCAGATATCCTAGTGGAGGAAGTAACAAATGCTATAGAATTGATGAAGAACGGCAAGGCTCCAGGAAAGGATAGTGTAACTGTCGAAATGCTAAAAGCTGGTGGTCGGACGTTACATAAAACACTGGCAAAATTATACTCAAAATGCCTCAAAGAACAAAAAGTACCGGACTCATGGAAAAATGCAGAAGTGATCCTTTTACATAAAAAAGGAGCACAGGAAGATTTAAAGAACTACCGTCCAATAAGCCTCCTATCAGTGATGTACAAAGTTTTCACTAAGATAATTTCTAAAAGAATATTAAAAAAACTGAATGACGCACAACCAAGAGAACAAGCAGGATTCAGAAGTGGATTCAGTACAATGGATCACATCCAGGTTGTACAGCAGGTCATAGAAAGGCACAACGAATACACCATGCCACTGTGCTTGGCTTTTATCGACTACGAAAAAGCATTTGATTCCATCTCAAAGCATGCGATAATGGATGCACTGCTTAGCCAAGGCGTAGAGAGAGCCTATGTAAACCTATTAGAATCGATATATGATGGAGCTACAGCCACAATTCACCTTAATGATCTTGAAGAGGGAATTAATATAGAACGAGGTGTACGGCAGGGTGACGCAATATCGCCTATTCTTTTCTCGGCTGGCCTTGAAGAAGTATTCCGTAAACTGGATTGGGAACAGGATGGTGTAAAGATCAATGGTGTAAACTTAAACCATCTTAGATTTGCAGATGATATTATTCTCATTTCACAAGACCCAGAGGAGCTGCAAAGACGCATACAAGAACTGCAAAGGGCTGGCGAACCATTTGGCTTGAAAATAAACCTGAAAAAGAGTCAGGTTATGTTCAATAACTTCGCTCAGGACAGAAGAATTTCAGTTCTAGGAAGGGATTTAGAGATTGTGGACAGCTTTATATATCTTGGGCAGAGGATTTCCATGGAGGGGAATACCGCCCGGGAGGTGGAACGGCGTGTTAAATGTGGCTGGCAGGCATTTGGTAGGCTCAACATAGTGTTTAAGAGCAGACTCCCACTTTGCCTGAAAAGAAAAGTATTCGATCAGTGCGTTCTACCCGTTATGACATACGGAAGTGAAACCTGGACACTCACATCGCAATCAATTCAAAAACTTCGGGTGGCACAGAGGGGAATGGAAAGATGTATGCTTGGCATTACAAGACGAGACAGAAAGTCCTGCGCATGGATCAGGGAACAAACAAAAGTCTGTGACATCATTGGAAGAGTAAAACAGTTGAAATGGAGATGGGCAGGCCATATAGCGAGGCGATGGGACGACAGATGGACCAAGGTAATCCTGGAGTGGATACCGCTTGACCGCAAACGTCCGCGAAGAAGACCGAAAGCACGATGGACTGATGACATCGTTAAGTATATTGGACCCGAGTGGCAGAGGAAAGCCCAGGACCGTGAAGGTTGGAAGCATGCTGAAGAGGCCTTCATCCTGCAGTGGATCGATACGGGCTGATGATGATATATATATATATATATATATATATATATATATATATATATATATATATATATATATATATAGTCCGGCGTGACATACTGTCCTCATGTATTTCTCTAGTAAGAATTCCCGTCAGTGGCGTGCCGATTCCCGCGGCACAAGGACATCTGCGCAAGTCGCTAGTAAAGTGACTGGACTACACATGTAGCCTGCACGAGTATTCAAGAAATTTTTCGAATAAGTGATAGTCTTAAAATATGCATATTCGTAGTTCATTCTATAGTATGTTATGTTCTTTTTTTTATTATTTAAGTGCATATTTGTATAGTATGTTGATCTGTACAGAAAAACATGGCAGCAAAGTGTTGATGGAGACATGTGGAACAAAGTGCGTCCTGTCAGTCTCCATACAAGTCCAAAAATGAGCAAGCTGATTTAAAGCAGCATAAGGAACAAGTTCACGTCCGAAGACGATTTGCCTCTGTCAGCTTCAGTTGTCAGTCTCATAACGGAAAAAAATGGAGGAAGTCCCCACCATCTACTTCAAGAATACAATCTTACAATATGGTTTCTCGCTCACCAGGCGGTAGATATAACAAAGGGCGCTAAAACAGCTCTTTAGTCTTTTATCCTTTTCGTTGATGCTGATATATTGAATGTCCTTGTTGAATCGACAAACGTTTTCATTGATTCTATAAAAAGTAAATTTTAAAGAGATAGAGATGTACTTTATACCGACATTACGGAAATTAGAGTATTAATAGAAGTATTATTGGTGATTGGAACTTGTCGATTAGGGCGAAGAAATCTCAAAGACTTATAGAAGAATTGAAAAGGTATTGGAGTTGAAATGGCTTACACCGCCATGTCTGAGAGCAGATTTCGATTCCTACTGCGTGTTCTTCGATTTGATGATGTAAGAGATCGACCATCAGCTATACGTTAAATCATAAATATTATGTTACAAAAATGTAAGAATTATTACATCCCCAGTCAATACCTTACAATTGATGAACAATTAGTAGCATTTAAAGGATGTCGATTTGTGTAGTGCATGTCAAATAAGTCCTGCAAATTTGGTATAAAAATAATTATGGTTGTAGATGTCAAATAGCAATACGCCTACAATTTTGAAATTTGTGCGGGTATGCAACCAGAAAGTCCTTTTAGACTCTCGAATAAAGTGATATCATACTTCGAATTTGGAATTTATTGTATGGATGAGGATGTAACGTTACTATGGACAATTGTTTCACTAGGGTTCCTATATGCAAAGAACTACTAACTAAAAAAAATCACAACTGTGGGAACATTAAAAAAACAAACCAAAGATTCCTGATAAGTTTAAAACTACTTAAAACAAGGAGATAAATGAGTCCATCTTTGGCTTTCAACGTGATTGAAACACTGGTCACCTACCTACAAAAACGTAAAAAAGTAGTTTTGTTATTGTTCACACTTCACAAAGACTACAAAATTGATCCTGATAGTGGAGAATCCAAATAATGAACCTGAAATAATCACCTTTTATAATGATACGAAGTATGGTGTCGATATTTTTGATAAAATGTGCTGACAGTAAGATGTATTACGCAATAGTCGTCGATAACCTGTTACACTGTTTTATAATTTTCTCAATTTGGTTGGTATAAATAGTCTCTTAATACATAAGATGAATAATCCCGATATGCAAAATAATCGCCGCCATTACTTGCAAGAAGTCAGATTTGAACTCGCACGGCCCTGTATTTAACGTCGTATATTCGTGCCAAATGTACTCAGAAGTATAAAACTAAAAGGCAGACTACTTTTCGGATTATCAGAGCAATTTTCCAGCCTAATATGTCAATTCAGAGTGGAGTTAGTTGCTGTTCATTTTGTAGCAGAGCTCGAGACCGAAGCACATGTAAACAATGCAGCGAATGTATGAGGCGCATTTGTAGTGACCATCAGGTAACTGTGTGACCTCAATGCATTAAAATCGAGTAAACACTGATATTAATTTTGATTGTATGTTTACTTTGATAACATGTTTATTGTAGATTTTTTATATTATTAACGTAAATCAAAAGTTAAGGCTGATTGATCTCATACTATCCAAATAATGTTGATGTTATAGAAGTTTAGAAATTATAACAAGTTATTAATCCAAATCTGTTATGTTTTGTTAAATAAGTGTTATTTATAGATAAAAATAAAGCGAATTAATAATAATATTTTGTGTTTTATTTATTATTTCACCATTTGGAGAAAAAAATGACATAGAAGTGGGCTACATATGTTGCCCTCATATGAACACGTACAAGTTCAAAAAGTATTTTAGGGTAATGTACACATTTATTTGAAAACTACTTCCATCGCGTGGAATCGTCAAGGACACCCTCACAGTACACAAGACATATCTTTTACGACTTCGAAGCATTATTGCAATTTCTTAAACAAAAAGCATGTCGAAATTGCTCCTTATTTTATGCCATTTTTAATGCCTAAAAAAAATTTTAAAGCAATCAAATAACCACATTTTTTTCACTGTAACCCGCTGAAATTCCTTCTGTCACACAAGATCAAAACTTTACAAGTGCGAAGTAAATAACACTTTTTTTCCGGGACGAACTTTTGCATCAATCTAATAAATCGACAAAAAAAAATATTTAAAAATAGCTGACTTATCACTCTGCCCCCCTCTTATATGGTTATTCTGATCTAACATTTTCTTAGTAATGAAAGCAGCATCGTTCAAAGCAGTAAAAAGTTTTAATCTTCTATGTAAGAATTAAATTTTAAATTCTAAAAATCCAAGAAATTCTAAAATTCTTTACACGAATGAACATAGGGGTACTTGCTATTATAAGCTCGCATGTATTGTGTAAAAAATACTTGTAGAGGCTGAATTAAAGATTTTCGGATTTTATATATTCCATTATGAATCAGATATATTAATAGTAATTATTAATTCTAGCAATGTTATCAAGGTATGTTTATTTTTTTTGATAATAATTAAAGTAATTTTATTCAAAGGTTAATGGATCGAATAGATACGTGATATATTTCAGAAATATCAATTATACGATATCAATTATACGAATAATCAAAAATAAGATAATTAGAAGAAACGGGAAGTAATCCTGGGAAAATACCGCTGATGCACACATTTATTTGAAAACCACGTAGAGATATTGTTATCGCACGAGATGAAGGCGCGCCAAAATTGCTTTTATTAAGTCGGAAAATTGAAATACAAGATAACTGGATGCCGAAAAGCGATATTCATTTATTTAATAAGCATTTTGCCGAGGCGCTCTTTATTTAATTACTTCGTAACTATATAGGAAATCGGGGGGAACTATCTTTTAATATCTGAGCACAATGAAAGATAAATGGTTTTAAGTTGATTTATTCACTATTGACAATGGTATATAATATAAGTATATAATTGATTAGTCTTAAACAGTAAATATGGTCTTTTAAGACGGAAGTTTAATATTTTGAATTTAACACATATTCTTCCCGATCGTAAGCAATACCAAACAGTGATTTTGTAATGTTCTTTTGTGGTAAATATTTGATATTATTTATATTGGAAACTTGAATGTTAAATAAAAACTTTATAATGAGTTTTTCACTCCGTTTCCACTAACTAAGTTAATATTATCAGGAGATGCTTACAACTAAAGTTTAACTTATTTTGTATAAACTTTATATCTAAACCTAGTGCGGTGAAGAGTATTAAATTCGTTGAAGCGTAAAAAATACTCCTAAGTGAATAAAGTAAACAAAGGGCTGTACGAGATGAACTCTTTCTCTTTAACAAGATGAACCCTTTCTCTTTAATGAAAAAGAATTGAAAATTCGAATTTTGAAAAAAACGATTTTATAAGGGCAGTTTTATTGTTTTCTATAGTTTAGTTTGTTTCTGTCTCGTTTACAATATAGTCAGATGTTTAAGTCGATTTTATAAAAAATGGTAAGTTCTAGTCGTCGATTCTGCATAATCCTACGGATAAGTTTTGTTATATATGTGGACGATTTATTTTAAAGTGCCAAGCTAGATCTATGTATATCCGAGAAAGTCAAAAAAGCCTATCCTTTATATTTTATGTGTCAAATTGGAGATCAAGATAAAAGTTGGGCTCCCCATGTTTGCTATGTAAGTTGTCATGAAAATTTAGTGCAATGGACGTATCGCAAGAAACATTCTATACTGTTTGCTGTTCCTACGATATGGAGAGAATCTACTGACCATGTAAGTGTTTGCTACTTTTGTATCGCTAAAACAGAAGGGATTACAAAAAAGCAATAGGACACATTTCAGTATCCAAATTTAGTAACTCAAAAAAGGTGTTTCTTCCGCCTCTCCATTTTAAGCTTGGGCTAATGAAAAACTGTGTCAAACCTAATGGACAAAGAGGTTCCTCATTTCTCAATTAAGTGATGCAAAACAGAACTAAATGAGGGAGGAGGAACTAAATGAGGGAACCCTCAAACAAGGAAGCTTTTAGGCGATTTCCGTTTTCGAGAAAAATTAAAGCAGCTTGAAAGTGTTTTGTAAGTGTAGTTACAGGATTTCTGAGCAACAAGAAAAATGAAAGCTATAAAAACGTCATAGATGAACTCTTGAAAGCCTATGAAATATTAGGGTGTCGCATGTCCTTAAAAATGCATCTTTTACACCCCTATTTAGACTTTTCTCCGGAAAATGTGGGTGCAGTAATTGACGAACAATGAGAGAGGTTTTATCAGGACATCATGACGATGGAAGCAAGATACCAGGGAAGCTGGAATCCATCTATGTTGGGCGACTATTGTTGGTTTTTAAAAAGAGATGATGCTACAGAACACAAGAGGAAAAAGTGAAAGTTTTTGTTGCAGTATTGTATCTCATGTAATATATTTTTTATTCACATAATCCTCAGTAATGTCTTTGCATATATTTAACACGTTTTATATATTAATATTAAATAAATAATAGATTGTAAAAATATGCCGTCTCCTTTTTTTCCCGACCACCGATCCCCTGTAAGAACAAACTGTACGTGTTACAGTAATTAGCTTATAATTTTTTGATTTAGGACTACAAAATACTTCATATACACCTATTTTCATCAATGTTACTTCAAAAAATTTTAAATTAACTTAACACTAATTAAACTAATTAAACAAATAATTATAAATAAATATATAATTAAATTAACGTTAAAACCTGTGATATTTTTACATTTAGCTATTTCGATACTTTTGTACTCATTTAATAGTATTATATCTTCAACATCTCTATGTATTGGGTTGTCTGGAAAGTTCGTAGGAATTTTCCATTCGTTTCTCTTTTAACGCTTGTAAAGAGCAATCTGTACTAGATTAGAAATGTTTATTTACATATTATTAATTATTGTTGTTATTGTTATTATTAATTTCAATGTTTACGTGTAGATTTGCTATAATTTAGTTTCCTTTAGTGAAGTTGCTTTAAATTGAATATGTCGGTCGATAACTTACATTTAAGAGAAATTTTGCTTTTTTATTTCAAAAAGAGCAAGAACACTGTCCAAATGAAAAAAAAGTTGTGTCATTAACGGAGATAAATTATTATTGACATTTCTTGATAAATTATTATATTATTATGATATTTCTGTTGGGGAGACCATGGTGTAAAAGTGGTTTGTACAGTTGAGGCATCATTCTGGCTGTCAATTCTTCTATTGGAACCTTTGGTGTGAAACACTAAACTTAAAGAGATTTACCACTAAACACCAAAACACTTTTTTGAACTGCTCGACGCACGTTTCGGTAATCATGTTAGCATCATCAGGAGATGATTTAATCTGCTCCTGATGATGCTAACATGGTTAGCGAAACGTGCGTCGAGCAGTTCAAAAAAGTGTTTTGGTATTTAGTGATAAATCTCTTCAAGTTTAGTATTCTGGCTGTCCTTTAAGCACTGATGTCGAGGAAATAAAGGGCATTTTTTATTTATTTATTTGTTTATTTACTTATTTATTTATTTGTTTATCAATTTATTCTTTATTTATTTATTTATTTATTTATCGTATGGCATTTCAGATTTAGATTTTATTATCATACTATTGCTACTAGTCGGTAGCCGACTAACCTACAATTTGTTTCTGAATTTTTAAGACTAGGTACTTATCTAAGTTGTCCGCAATGGTCATCCTTAGTTCCTAAAATAAACATTAATTTTGGCGTGTTAACTCACTGTCACTATATGGGCACTCCGAATATTAAACCACCTCAAATGGTTTAGTCTGTTTATGTCCCGTTTTATCTCTCGATTGATGTGCTCTCTCTTTCCTCGTGCTTCGCTGCAAATATCCAGACCTCTTCCTTAACTGTTGGTTCTTTAACATGTTTAATCATTCCGACATTACCAAGGGGCATCCACGATATTTCTTAGGACTTTATTTTGAAATATTTGAATGTTCTCGATATGGCTTTTAGCTGCACAACCTCAAAGTTGAATTTCATAGGTCCATATTGGTTTTAATATTTGTTTATACAGGACTAGTTTATTATGTACTGATAACTGGGATTTTCTTCCAAGAAGCCAATACATGATCTTATATTTGATGTCAAGTTCTTTTCTTTTATTTTTACATGCTTCACCCATGGAACCGCCACATCCAAATCCATTCCTAGATATCTTGCTGTTTTATTATTGGGAATGTTTGTACTATTGGTTCATAAGTATTCTGCGTATAGGCAAAGTTAACATGTACTGATCTGCTTTCATTAATTTTAACTCGCCACTTTTATGTCTATAGATTTATATTGTTACTTGCTTGTTGAAGCTTTCAGGTTGCTTCTTTATTATTGTTACCAACAGCTAAAGTATCTGTGTGGTCAGCAAATATCGCAATAGTGACGTTTTCTGAGGAATATCACAGGTGTAAAATAAATAGAGAATTGGCTCCAAAATGCTTCCTTGGGGTACGCCGACCTTTAATTTTTCTCATACTGGAATATTTGTGTTCTTGTTTAACTTGAAACATTCTTTCGGATATATAGGATTCTAACAATTCTGCGTGTTGTTTTGGTAACACGCTTTATCGAAAGCCTGGGTTATTTCTAGAAAAATGTCTGAACATATTTTTTTTTTCTTCGTATGCTTTTTCGATTATTTCTGTTATTCTGTGTACTTGATTGAATAGCTGAGTATATTTAACCAAATCCAAACTGATGTGAAGGTATTTAGTTATAGTTTTCAAAGATAGGTTTTAGTCTCTTCAGGGAGAGTTTTTCAAATAACTATGACCCTATTTGTAGTAACGAGATTGGCCTATATGATAATGCCTCATTTGGAGGTTTGGTGGTTTGGAAATCATGATTACTTCAGCCATTTTCCAGGCATCCGGTACATGTTTTAAGCGAAATGCAGCATGTATTGGGCAGATAGATAGTTTTAATTATTGCTTTTCTCGGTAGTTTTTCCAATATTTTGCCCGTTAATGTTGTCCGCGAATGTTCTGTGTCTGCATTCATAGGCCATATGGGAAACGTGGGCCCCTACAGTCTCATTAAGCTGAAGGGAGCTTACGCCACTTGTACATCAGGT
The DNA here is from genome assembly GCA_031761425.1 of Cosmopolites sordidus. NCBI lineage: Eukaryota > Metazoa > Arthropoda > Insecta > Coleoptera > Curculionidae > Cosmopolites > Cosmopolites sordidus. Next base: position 214,494 of record JARFXV010000585.1, read on the forward strand.
CGGTGGATATATCTTCGCCTGTTCTTATTCTATTAGGCTTTTCGTTAGCATGCATGTTCAGACGGACCTTAGGTGGCGTGGAATACACCCATTCCACCATCCACTGTTATTGTATGTCGAAGTTTACGATGTATAGCTGCCGTTTTTTCTGTAAGGCGTACGAGATTTGTCACAGAAAATGTGACATGTGAAAGTATTTAATACTGCTAATACTGCTAAAAGACAGAAACTGATTTGCTACAGTTTAGTAGACTTTCCCGGAAAATATAATGATGAATCGTTCTATAACTTCATTAGTATTAGTTAGGTTACCGAAGTTTAATTTACCAAATAGGAATATCGTCCCGATACCACGTCCACTAAACAAGGAGAACGAGAAATGCGATTGTGTTGTTGCACGTTAAAAAGCTAGAGGCTCACAATCTACTTTGCGGTTCCATATGGGGTTGGACAGCATTTAGACTCCGATGTACGGCTTTGGCTCTGGTTACTACGACGGAATATGGAGTTCCGGCGTAGCTGAACAGTAGGCATGCTCATGTACTTGATACTCAACTGAATTGTACAATGCCTACATATCCGGATGTATTAAGTCTACGCCAAAAATAATTTAGAGGCTCTATTTCTGGACACAGGAAAGGCTTCGTGTTGCATGAAGACAATGCACGACCGCAAGTTTTAATCAGGATCTGGCAAAATTATTGAGTTTTAATTGGGATGTTTTGCTCCATCTATTAAATCAACATATCGCTAACATGGTTAGCCAAACGTGCGTCGAGAAGTTTAAAAACGTGATTTAGTGTTTAATGGTAAATCTCTTAGAGTTTAGTGTTTCACACCGAAGGAATTACCACAAGACTGTAGAGGGGTATTTCCACAGTATCTACAAACCTTTAAGGACAATTTTATTGTTTTCTATAGTTTAGTTTCTTTATGTCTCGTTTACAGTACTATCAAGTATTTAAGTGGATTTTATATAAAATGGCAAATTCTAGTCGTCAATTTTGGAAAATCCAACGGACAAGTATTGATATATATATATATATATATGCGAACGACTTATTTTAAAGTCATAAGTTAGATCTATATACGAGGAAGTTAAAAAACCCATCTTTAATATTTTAAGCATTAAATTGGAGATCAAAATAAAAGTTGGGCTCCTCATGTTTGCTGTGTGAGTTGTCACGTAAATTTGGTGTAGTGGATGCATCGCACGAAAAATTCTATGGCGTTTGTGGAGAGAACCTACCGACCATGTAAGTGATTACTACTTTTGTTTTATTAAAACAGAACGGATTTTAAAAAAGCTAATGGATAATATTCAATATCCAAATTTGCCTTGTGCACTTAAGCCAGTTCCTCATAGCCAGGAAGTATCTATACAGATTGCGCCTTTAAACCTGGACAATATGTTTCCCGGTTGTCTAATTCTTTATCAGGATCTAATCCACAATAACATTTTTAACAACTAGAAGTGAACTTCACTTAATAACTCATAATGAATTAAATAATTAGGTATGTGATCTGGGAGTGTTAAAACAAAAATCGGAACTTCTTGGTTCCAGACTTCAACAGCAAACGGAACGTAACATTTTTAAGCTGTTATAAAATGGAAGAATCGATGCGTGCCTGTTGTGATATTGATGGTTTAACGAATGAACTTAATATGGAACCTGTACCTTTTGAGTGGAGTATTTTCCGAGATTCGTCGAAATACAGCCTAAAAGCAGCCTTGCTTCATAATGAAAACAAAAATCCATCTATTCATTTAGCTCATTCAGTGACAATGAAAGAAACCTTATGTTCAACTTAGCAACCATACTAAATCGCATTAAATACGAACAGTATCAGTGGGCTATTTGTGCGGATTTAAAAATGATAGATATATTGCTAGGACTAAGAGGACTTTACAAAGTATTGTTGTTTTTTTGTGACTATGGGACAGGGCAACAAAAGAACATTACAACAAGAAAGATCGGTCTCATAGAACTTCTTTTGAATCTAGCACTTCAAACAAAAAATATGCCCCCCTTGTTAACCCAAAAAGAAAAGAGATAAAAAGAAATACTTTGAATGGTTCCAAGTATCTAAAAAAAAAACATTTTCTCAATTAACTCATGCCAAAACTAAAAGAAGGCATATTTATAGAACCGCAAATAAGGAATTTTTAGGTGATTTTCGTCTTGAAGAAAAATTAAATGAAAAGGAATTGGCAGCGTGGAAATATTTTGTAAGTCTAGTGAAAGGATTTCTGGGCAACAAGAAAGATGAATACTAGAACAAGCTCATGGATGAATTCTTGAAAGCCTATGAAATACTAGGGTGTCGCATGTCCTTAAAAATGCATTTTTTACACTCACATTTGAATTCTTTTCCGAAAATGTCGGTATAGTAAGCGACGAACAAGGAGAGAGGTTTCACCATCAGGACCATGGAAACAAGATACCTGGGGCGCTAGAGCCCATCTATGTTGGGCAACTACTGCTGGTTTTTAAAAAGAGATGATGTTACAGAACACAAGAGGAAAACATTTAAGTTTTTGTCGCTGTATGACGTCTGTAATAAGATTTTTATTCACATAATCCTCAGTAATTAATGTCTTTGCATATATTTAACACGTTTTACATAGTTATATTAAATGCATATTAGATTGTGGGCATATATCGTTTCCTTTTTTCCCCACCACCAACCCCCTGTAAAAAAAACTGTATATGTAACAGTAATTAGTTTAGCATTTTCGGATTCAGGACTACAAAATACTTCATATATATCTAATTTCATCAATGTTTAAATTTGTTTACTTGTGCTATTTGCGTTTCTCTTTCTCTTAAAAAATCCTTACAAACTTTCCAGGCAACCCAATAATTTTAAGTTACTTAAATTTACATTATGGTTAGTTTTATAAATATCACCAGGTCTTTATATAACGGCAGATCCGTTTGGTCTATTATATCTTGTTTGATTAATACATTTATGATTTCAATGAGTGAATTAGTGGATAAAACCATATTCTATTTTATAAATCCCAGAGCTTGTGTTATCTAGAAGATAGTCTTTATAATTACCCAATAACTGCTGTAATTTATTATTGGATAATTGATTTTGTTTGAAACTGTGGTTCTCTTTGTCTCAGTGGTAGTTTGAACTATATTCAATGACGTGAAATCAGCTGCTAACATTGATCCGCCATTATCGTGTTATCATTTGAAATTTTAGTTGTGAGATTCCAGTACGCTGAACAGGTTGTGCATTTTTTTTAAATAAGTGTTTTTCTGTATTTTTATGTCTTATTATTATATATTTATTTTGTAAATACCATGATGTTTTTGTGTTTTACAATAAATTGTATATTTATATCATAAATTAAAAAAAAGGTAAAGTGTTAGGGTTAGAGGCGCATCAGCAAATGGGTTCCGAACCACGGTTATCAGCTTCCAACAAACCCAGGCCAGCACCCCCCTCGGGCTATAAACCTTTGGTTATGTGCCTACCCATAAGTCTATCAGGAAACCTACCGACTGGCGAGTGACCAACGTAGAACACTTCTCAGAAGGCATCCGGCCTTACCCAGCCTTTAACTGGCGTGACTGAGGGGTAATTTGTAGTCGGATTTTGCACTCTTGCCTAGAAACAATCACAAACATTTAGGAAAGATAAACGGACAGAAGAAAGAAAAATAACCATCCGAGCGCTGGAACCGAACCAGCTACCGCTCCAGCGCGGATTCGGTAAAGCAGCAGCAGGCCGCCGCTCTTACCGCCGCACCAACGCGACCGGCTATCATAAATTGACTTAGGTAAGTAAAAATTTTATTGTGTTAAAGTTTTTGGGATATAATGTAACAGTGGTATTTTTTACTAGGACTTTATATCCCACTGGTAATAAAACAAATTTCAGTGCAATGTTATGTATTTTTTAGGATGAGTAGAAGAACAATTACTGACCATAAAATGTTGTGAGAGCTAGAACTGTTGACTGATGAAGAAGATTCGGATTTTTCGGCAACAACAGAATCAAAATGTGTGCCATCCAATAACGAGATAAATGAAACTTCAAACGGAGAAAGTGATGTTAATGGTGTCGAAAATGAAGAACGAGGTGAAGATTCTGAATCAACAAATGTAAACCAAAGTCAATTAGAAGCCAATTATCTGGGAAAAGCTTTCTGAAGATTTTATTCCAAAACATACGATTCCTGAACATTTTAAATTAGAAGTTCGAATACTATTCAATGAATCGCAAACTGAGTAATCAATTGTCATTCAGAAGTCATTCAAATTGATGATTACCAAGGGCCTCTTTATTTTTGTCGGTGAGTGCACAAACGCAAGATTGATGATTTATAACAGGGTGAAAAACGAAAATATTCAACTGAGAGATGAAGCCGAAATAATTGTTTTGATTGCCCTGATGTTTTGTATGTCCTACAATGATGTTCCCAGTCAAAGCGACTATTGGTAAAAAAAAATCAGTGAATTGGAAATCTATTCATCAAAAAATATATGTCGATAAGTCGGTTTCGAATTTTGATATCAAAACAAACCTGAGAAACCTGATGGAGCTGGGAAGTTATACTATGCAGAAGAGTTGATACATTCTTTTAAATACATTTTTTAGAAAACTGTTAGAAAAGCTAATTACCAATCTATTGATGAGTCAATGACAGAATTCAAAGGCAGATCTGTACTGAAACATTATATGCCGTTAAAACCCGAAAAATGAAGAATAGAGGCAGCGCTGCGATTCTCTGAACGGCTATTGAGGTAAAAACATGACAAATAACAACAATAGCAACACATTGGGGGAACGAATTACAAATTATGCGAAAGTCTACAAAATCATAATGTACTAATTGCTTTTGACCGATTTTTTTCAATTATAAAGCTTTTGAGTGAATTACTGGGCCCACTAGTTGAAACTAGTGTAAAAAACAAAAAAAATATGTCGACTTTTACGACTAAACTAAAGGAAAAATGGGATTCGGAGTTTTTAGCAAATGAGGATGATCTACTTGCAGGTAGATTGTTGCATTCTAAAGAGTGGGTGATCAGTAATTGTAGTAACCTAGAAATTCAAGTTATATAAAAAAAAAGAAATCGGGTCCCTACTTCTATTGTAACATACAACAAAACCAAGGGAGGAGTACCAAATCATAGAGATTAGGCCTTTGACTTCGACAGAAGATCCATTAAGAGGGGGAAGAAATTTTTTATTAATCTGTTATGGCAGCGGCTGTAAATGTCCATATTGTACATCAAAAGATGGTAAAAATGAGAAACTTTCTAAGTTTTCTCGTGTATCTGGTAGAACAGCTTGTTCTGACTTGTAGACTTGTAGAGTTTTCCAATAAGAGTGTCAGAAGTTTGAAATGTAATAAACCCTTAGCAGTTACTATATATTATAATTAATTGTTAAATAATGTAATTACATTGCAAATACGCATGTATTTCTCTTTCTGTTCTAGTAATTATTTGCTTTATTTATTACTTTTAATTTATATTGATCGAATTAATTAATTAGGTGAAATAGTAGACTATTTATTTTTACATAACTATAAAATTACATGAATTTACATGAATATAAAATGGAGGAAGTGACAAAGGCTATAGACTTGATAAAAACTGGCAAGCCTCCAGGAAAGGATAGCATAACTGTGAAGATGTTAAAAGCTGGTGGTCAGACTTTACATAAAACACTAACTAAATTATACATACTCAAAATGCCTCAAAGAACAAGTAGTACACAACTTATGGAAAAATGCAGATGTGATTTTTTACATAAAAAAGGAGTACAGGAAGATTTAAAGAACTACCGTCCAACAAGCCTCCTATCAGTGGTGTACAAAGTTTTCACCAATATAATATCCAAAAAAAAAACTAAGAAAACTCAATGACGCACAACCAAGGGAGCAAGCAGGATTCAGAAGTGGATTCAATACAATGGATCACATCCTGTGTTTGGCTTTTATCGATTTTGAAAAAGCATTTGATTCAATTTCAAAACAGGCCATAATGTATGCATTGCTTAACCAAGGTGCAGAGAAAACCTATGTAAACCTTTTAGAATTGGTATATGATGAAGCTACAGTGACAGTCCACCTTGATGATCCTGAGGACCAATGGTGCATATTTGAATCATCTTAGATTCGCAGATGATATCGTTCATCTTTCACAAGACCCAGAGGAGCTGCAAAGACGGGTACAAGAGCAGCAAAGGGCTGGAGAACCATTTGGCTTGAAAATAAACCAGAAGAAGAGTCAAGTCAAGATCAATAAATTTGCTTAGGACAAAAGGATTTCTATTTTAAGAACCGATTTAGAAGTTGTGGATCACTATATATATATCTTGGACAGAGGGCTTCAATGGAAGGGGATACCGTCTGGGAGGTGGAACGACGCGTGAAATGTAGCTGATAGGCATTTGGCCGGCTCAACATAGTGTTTAAGAACAAACTACTCTTTTGCCTGAAAAGAAAAGTCTTTTCAGTTACGTTGTGACACACGGAAGTGAAACCTGGACACTCACATCACAGTCTTCAAAAACTTCGGGTAGCATAGAGGGAAATGGAAAGATGAATGCTTGGCATTACTAGACGGGATATAAAGACCTGCCTGCTAAAGTGGGCAGGCTATGTAGCGAGGCGATGGGATGGAAGATGGATCAAGATGGTTCTAGACTGGATACCGCTTGATCGCAAACGCCCACGGAGAAGACCGAAAGCACGATGGACTGATGACATAATTAAGTATATTGGACCTAAATGGCAGAGGAAAGCTCAGGACAGCGAGAGTTGGAAGCATTGGATTGATACGGGCTGCAGTGGATTGATACGGGCTGCAGTGGATTGATACGGGCTGACTTCATCTTCAGAACCCAACATGACTTGGGCATGTTGTTGATTTTTTTTCGGTTTTACTTTAAGCTCCTTTTTGTTTAATCTTTTCGATTTCAGACATTTTAACACAAATGTTTAAACACGTAATTTAAATTTAAATGCTATAGAAGCAACAAAATAGAAAATATTGGGAATGTGATGAATTTAAAAAGACTGAAGAAATAATATACTTTCTCTCTAGAATCGGCCAATGGATTTTGTCGACCATTTCCTTTGTAATGACCTCAACGGGGCGTTCTGACCGCGGTGCGTCATGCGTGCTAGTTCGACCACAACAAAACTTAGTAAATCAAATAATAAATCTATAATACTTTTTCAACTTATGTTCAGTTTATCACCATGGTTTATTCACACAAGAGTGGTGTTTAATTAACACACAAAACTCACTTTTTTTCATATCAACCCTACCGAACTTTCTGCTAATCTGCTTTCAAAGATCGCCAGTACAAAATAAAATGCCATATCGGATAATAATTCATGGAGCCTTATTACAAAAAAAACACTTTTCAGAAATTTAATCACTTTGGCGATCGCACCGCTACCTAGCGAAAAAATATCTTAGCTCTCTTTCTATCTTCGTTTATAATGTCCATGGCAAAAATATTCAAGTTAGACCAACACTGAATACTATGAATAGGTGGAAGGTACTAAATAAGGTGACGCTTTTCTAATATAATGTCTTTTATATGCTAAGATGTAACACTCCAATACCAGAAATAATAATTTAGTCCTCGAATATTTGCTCTTCAACTTATGTAAGCAACTAGCAGTGGTGTATTAAAATTGTAACGAAACGATCAGAATATCCAAAAAATATTATGGGTCATATTTACTTTAAGGGTGTTTCAAACATGTGTAAGGCATTATTGAGGCGTAAGATGTAAGGCGTAAGGCGTATTTGAGGATATAATTTTATATGCGTTTCAATTTCAATTAAATATTTAAATCAATTAATTAAATGTTATAACCGAATTATTAATTCCACGCGATTTTTTGTTTGATCCAATCTTTTGTTTGTATTTGGTCGTTTAGTCCGTCGATAAACCCACCACCTAAACTAAAATAGAAGACATCCAGCCTTAACCGATGCAGTTACGAGGGTTGGTATTTATGTATCCGGCATTGGCAACAATGGTGTTGCTAGGCAATGGCTACATCTGACATATACATCGTAAAGTTTGACATTGTTGATTATATACGTACTCCAAACGTTTTGTCATACGGATGCTATTTGTATTGTTTAGTGGTTTTAAAATATCATCTCAGTAAAAAAACGGAATTAACTCCAACAACAACCGCTTCTATCAACTCACTTCGACTTTTGGCGATGACGATTTAAATAACTACTGTAAATCACTGGTTTAATGAATTCAATCGTGGCCGTCGTTTGCTCACGGACGAATTTAAAGAAGGTCGTCCAAAATTGGTTGTTATGCCAGAAAATATCGACACTGCGCGAACTGAAACTGATTAAGCAAGATCGTTATGTGATATACCGTGAGATTGAGACATCCCTGGGAATTAGTATAACAATTATTCACAATATTTAGCCGTGAAAAATATTTGTGCGAGTTGAATTTCGCATAATTTGACAATCGCTCAAAAAAGGCTCGTGTCGATTGATGTAAAGAAATGTGATTGATGTAATGAAAAAAATACAATCGGGGTGCGTCAAAAGCCGTGTATAACATTTACAGGTGACGAATCTTGGATGTATGCGTTTGAATCCGAAAGTAAACAGCAGTCGACTGTATGTGTCTTTCAAAATGACCCAAACCCAACAAAAGTTGTTCGCGTAACAAACACTTCGAATCAAATGGTCGCCTTTTTTTGGGATAAATGGATATGTGGCTATAGTGCCACTAGAGGATTGCAAACGTCAATCTGAATGGTACACAGCCATTAGTTTGCAAAAAATCTCTGAAAAAATAAGAAAAAACAACCAGCGACGCAGGATAATTCTTTACTATGGCAACGCGAGTTCTCAACCATCGGACCTAACAACTCAATATTTGACCGGTCAAAACATCGAATTGGTGAGTCATCTGCCGTCAACTCCTGATTTGGCACCCAATGATTTCATTTTGTGTCTATCCGTGAAGAATAAACTACGTGGTCAACGATTTTCGAAGCCGGAAAAACAGTTGATGCGTTTAAAATGTACGTTTTGGAGATACCTCAATCGGAATGGAAAAAGTGATATGAAAATTGTTTTAAACGTTTGCAAAAGTATATCGATCATGGCGGAGGATATTTGAAAAAGCAATAAAACTATTTTCAATGATAAATATTTGTTTTTATTTGCTATTTCCGATACATAAATAGCAACCCTCGTATTGACATGAACTGAGGCCTAATTCCTTGTCCGATGTACCCGCTTGTTTAGTGGGTTCCAATGATACTGAAAACGGGACCACTTTCTAGAGTTAGTGTTCATCAAGCTTTGATAAATACTTATTTTAAAGCGTCATATAGGTATACTATAATAATAATAATAATAAGTTTATTAAATCCAAGAGACATTTCAGAAAATATATAGATTATGTCAAGTAAACAATACATAGCACGGTATTATAGATATTTAAAGAAATAAAACCATTTTTTACAACCTTGAACATTATCACACATTAAAATAATCCTTCATCTATAAAAGGCTGCACTCCCAAGAAAGTCCCACACTAACCTCCTAAAGGTTTTGTTATCCACTCTTGAGCCACACTCTTGAGCCTGGCTGGTAAGTTATTATATAACTTAGCCCATGCATAGTAAACATTATTTTCAAATACTTTAAGCAAGTGTACTGGATAAGCGAAGCTATTACGACCACAAGTTTTGTATTCATGGAAGGAACTACGCCGTGCAAATGTCTGAAAATTCAATGTGATTTGTATTTCGGATTTGTATAATGTATAATATAATTGTATAATTTCGTATTTGTATAATGATGGTAACGTTAAGATGTTATAGAAAAAAATGTCGAAAGGTAGCGGATTTTTGAGCTCCAGTGATTTTTCTTATCAGGCGCTTTTGGAATTTGAAAACGCGCTATACTATGGACAGAATGACAATTGATGACAAGGGCACAAGGGACCGCCCTTCTTGAATATCGGAATTATTTGTGTTGTCTTCAGAGTATTCGGAAATGCACCACTTTCAAATGACCAATTAAATAAATATATTAATTGCAGGACTATTAAATGTGGATATTTCTTAAAAATTAGTATAGAAACGTTGTTCAATCCTGGATTTTGTATTTTTTGTTTTGCATAGTGTCTATTATTTCGTATTGATTAACTGACATCAAAACACATTAAGTTCTGAACTTTATAATTACAGTGAACTGTGGGTTCACTCCAAGTACTTGTATAAGATTTTCGAGTTATATCAATAAAATTAACTGAATTAGTAATTACTATTTTTTTTAAATCATAATTTCTTCATTATTTCTGGTCTACCAAATCGAGAAAACTTAAAAAGTGGCATTGCATCAGTGTAAATTTGACGGGATTATGAGTATGTGCTCTCAGCAATAATATATTCTGATGACAATATTTAAAACACTTGGTATTTGTTTCACAACATATTCAAGATATTCTCTGACATGCTTCGGCCTCGTGATCATTCTTAAAGAAAGTTATGTATTAACTAAATTAAAGTTTCAAAGTGCTGCCTAATGGAGGTCGGTTTTTTTGTCTCGTTAAATTTATGACACTTTCAATAATTGGGGTATTTCCGAAGTCTAGCTGGGTGTTTCTTAGGTTTTTACCGACGTATATGGCTTTTTTAATTTCGGAAATTTCCAAGTAATTTAACAGCCCGCTTTTATTGCAGCTATGTAATAATTTGGCAGTATTGGTGTTAAAAAAATAGTTCAGGCTTATACAATGTTCGGCAAAGTCCGTCTTTCTTTGACTCTATAAAATTGATCTTTGCTGAAAACATTAGTTTAATTGTTTTTTGAAACTTTAGTTTATACATAACTCTCTAAACATATCTGAGAATATATTGTAAAGCAAATACCAAGTGTTTTAATTATTATCATTGTTACTATGCTTCACCAAGAGCCAACCGCGCAGTAAATCAAAACTATATATTTAGATGTATAATTCGTAAAAAGTGGCAAGGATTATCAGAAATGATTATGAAACATGTTTTATCAAATCTCCTAGAGGGTGAAAAAATAACTTAATACACCTTAATACCCTTAATACATCACATTAATCATACAATCAGATTTTTCGTTAAATAGGGTTTTCTTAATCTCATCAAAATTCAAGTTCAACCTTATTTATTTAATGATGGTATAATGTATATGGTTATATTTTCGAAAAGTACTGTAAAGTTTACCTTTCAGTAGCTGCCAATAGTGAATCCTCATCATTGAAATCATTTTCGTCTTCTTCGTAGTAAAAGTCCCCATTTCCCATGTTTATGATTTACACATTACTCCACACACAGTTAAAGTTACAATATAAATTACTAACACAAGTCCGTATGATTGCACTTTTAGATTAAATGTGCCATTTTTTTCTGCTAATGTGATGACTTCGTTTGTTTTTTTCGCTATCTTATCTTTATCATTAAAAACTGTCAGTTTCTAATAAGTCTTTAAAAATAATGTTTTTGTTCGATAACTTTGAAGAATTTTGGTTTTGATAAGATAACAGTTATCAAAAAAATTATAATTTTTGTATTGAAATCTTTTATTTCTGGATTAATATTTATCAGAAAAGATTAAATTAAATTGAATGAACATTGGTTTGTTTAGAATGATATATAAATACGATAAACGTATGATAAATAAGATAGATTGGTTTTTCTTAATCGCAATTGAATACTACTATGCAATATAGGGTTATCGGTAATTTATACTCAATACTAGTAATATTCTATAGTTTTAAAATTACAGAATAAATCCATCAGGTTCACATTAATATGAGATAGCTTAGAAACACACAAGGTTATTATCAATAGTCAATTGCAGATAAGTGAACAGAGGTAGAACATACGTTTTAAAATGTCATTCAATTCGAAGAACATTCTCAAGCAGAGAGTTTACATTCATAGTCTATGTGGATGCTCTACTCGTTTCTTCAGCCGCTACCATAACGTCAGCAACTAACTCCCGAGACCGGTCTCTGGCCTTACCACTCTCAAGAGTCGGGCTCAAAAAGGAACTGTCAGTGTCCTAAATGAAAGATGGAGGTAATTTTATATACCTTGTGCTATCCTGGTGGACGCTCGTAGTAGTCTAGACCTCTCGAACCGACGTGCCAGCCAAGTTCCGATTAGGATAATAGATATACTTAAGAAAGTTGCACATGAAGTATATGGTGAGAAATATGAATTAGCAGAGAATTTTTATTCATACTCTACGGGGGTGCTCTGCCCATTCCTTCAGCCGCCACCTTAAATTCACCAAGCAACTCCTGAGAACGGGTTTTGACCTTATAGCCGTCATCACTCAGATTCGAGCTGAAAACAGATAACAGTCTAAAACATCTGCATTATAATCATATGAATAAAGTTCGCAGTATATTAAAGATGCACCAACAAGTACTAATATTATACGAATACAAATATTATAGTTTAATAATATTAATGTCCAATTTTTCGCAAAATTTGAGCATTTATCTTCATAATAAAATAAATTACCTGAATAATCAAAGTATAGACTTTTTTCCATGTTTCTGTTAAAGAATTGATCCCGTGCCAAAAGGACTTTTGGTTTTTTTGATGCCAACCATTCATCAAGCCCAATTTTCACTTATTCGTAAGAATGTAAGTGTTACTCTGAAAGTCCGTGCTAGATCGATCGAAATAAGTGGTAGTCCGAAAGGGCCAAGTCCGGTGAATAAGGCCGTGATGCGAAGACGTCCCATTTAACGTTTTCCAAATAATTTTTACACATTTTGCAGCATGGGGCAAAGCATTGTCAAGTTGAAAAATGACTTCACCGTGTCTTTGGGCGTATTCTACTCGTTTTTCCTTCAATGTTCGGTTTAATTTTATCAGTTGTTGTCGGTATCGATCGCCAGTAATTGTTTCATCAGTTTCAGCAGTTTATAATACCCAGCTCCCCTACTATCCCACCAAATACACAGCAAAGCCTTATTTCCATGTTCATTGAGCACTGGTTTTGATGTTGGCCTTGAAGGCTGGCCTAGCCTGGCTGGCTGGCTGGCTGACTTTTCATCACCTGTCACTACTCGATTTATAAAACCTTTTTATTTCCTGTCTGGCCAGCAAAATTTCACAAGTGGTTTTTCACCTTTCAATGTCTTTTTTTTCAATCCATTTCATTCTATTCATATCGAACCCATTTTCCTTCCTTCTGGATCTTTCCCAGTGCACGTAGACGTTCGGTAATAGTGAATTGTGTAACATTAAATGCTTTCGCCAATTGTTTCAATGAATGTGTTGAGTCTTCATCTAATAATGTCCAGGACGCTCCTTGCCTTTTATATCAAAATTACCATTTTTAAAGAGTTTAAACCATGATTTACACATTTTTTGAGTTTAAGCATATGTAAGGAGGTATTCAGCATTTAAATGTAAGGAGGTATTAAACTTTCCCGCAAAACGTCATTTTCTTATAGAATTCGACATATTCTAAGGCTATGAAAGACTATGTCTTTGCATAGTAACAATTAATAATTAATTGACTTTTGATGTTATATGTTTATCCTCCAAAACCAACAAATGTTGCCATCTCTTTATTAACTCTATTATTATTACTATACAACTTCGTCAGGTGTCCCGGGTTCTGCAGTACGTTCGACCGTGCGATGCTCCAAAACGCAGCTAATGGAGGAGGGCGAGGGCAAATTTTCGGTGTTAAAAAACCGGAATTTGTTCTCCGATTCCTACAAAGTAGTCTTCGGTCCTCCAGATTAGGTGGGTTGGGTGTGAGTATAGTAGTTCCAGACCGGAAAAACAATTGTTACAAAACCTGAAATATAATTTCGGATTGGATTGGTTCAATATAAACAGACCCGGCAATGAAATATGAACATAATCTTTGTTATGTAGAATATAAAATCTGATATCAACCAGGAGTTCTAAGCTATACCCTTCAACAGTTATGCAAATATGATCTGGATATAGTAGTATTCCAAGAGATGAGGTGATTAAGTACTGGATCTCTGAGTAAAGACATGACAAGAACCATGCATTTGGATGTGGGTTTATTACAGGAAGAAAATGTAGAAGGGTAGTTTGAAAAATTTCCAGCCTCAACTTGAAGATAGTGTTATTCTTCAAAAATACTCTGGTAATATCATTGCCCATGCGTTAAAAGATAACGATAACTTTGATCATTTCAACCATATCAGATCATCATTTATGATGTAACTGAACTTTCAAAATAAACTTTAGAAAATCAAAAAATGTATTTAACTATGTAATCGATTTTTGATGGAAATTCAAAACAAAAAAACGAACTAAGAATTATATCTGAATTTCCACTATATTCAGATTTTTTATGTATTACAATTATTTCGTCACCCAGTGCCGTTTTCAAATACGAACTATGTTAGACTGAATTAGTTTTAACAATAACTATATTAAACTGTTAAATATATTAAACTGATGCAGTTTAATACAGTTAGTATTTGAAAAAGGCACTGTGTGTCGAAACAATTGTAATAGCTATAAAGAAAATTTAGACACATTTCTTACTTTGTTTAATTCAAAGGTCTTCAAACTACGGCCCGCGGGCCAAACTCGGCCCACCAGTGTCATCAATCCGGCCCGCGATTAGTGAATTTAGCAAGCGTATATTCATTTAGGGCGCGTACTCGGCGATTAGTTTAGAAATTATAGATAATGGCAGGAAAATTAAAACGGTTTTTGGTCTTTGGAACTTACTGGAGTAATCAGTATGGCCCTAAGGAAGTTTGGAGACCCCTGGTTTAATCTACAAATGTCTAATTTTAAATGTTAATATGTTTGTTGCTAATAACATTTTCGGTTTCGTGAAATCTCAGATGATTTGTGGGACTTTGGAATATGATGCTGTTTCTTAGGGTTAGAACTGGTAACATAAACTCCGAACTGGAAATTTTGACATAAATGATGCAGAACGTCCGTAGTAGTCAAAATAAAGTGGGGACTGAAAAATTGGAATAACTATTGCATCAAAAGCCTTGTCGTACATTACTAGAGCGGGAAGGCACTCGCGGTAACACCCCAAGCTATTTCTAAAGGTTTACACAAGTTAAGGAAAATTCAAAAGGAGAGTGTTGAGTCCACTATTGAGTCATTGCTCTCATTGTGCAATTAAAAGAGGCAAAAATTGTGGATTAATCTAGATGAGCCACCAACCAGAACTGTAAAAACAAATATCTACGCCAAGAAGGTGTTGCCATATATATGGTGGGATAATCTGGGTGTCGTGTATAATGAGTTTCCAATCTCGTCAAATCAATCAGCAGCAATTTATTCTTGTTGGCGATGCTCTAATTAAAAAAGAAATCTTTTACTGGCAAAGGAAAAAGGACAGGCATATGGCTTCAGAGCAACGCATAATTAAATACAGCAAAAATTACACTAGAAACAATTATCGATCCCAGCTGGAAGATTTTATCGCAACCGGCGTATTCTCTAGACTTAGGTCTTTCGGATTGTCATCTCTTTTGCTCCGTGCAATATCACATAGCCCTGTTATATCTCTCGGTAAAGTCGCAAAAGAGCGTAACTGATTTTATCACATTAAAACCACCAATATTTTTTAAAATCTGGGATTTGCTAGATACCGAAAGAGGGAAATTTATTCGAACATTAAGTTTTTCTTACTTTTTTCATAAATAATTGTCAAAAATGCTCAAAAATGGCTGACAATTATTTGAGGATCTGATAATGAGAAAATGGGCAAACATTTTTTTCAAAGCGAAAATGTCAGTATATTAATGAGATTATCTTGTTTGGACTAGCATTTTTTGATTAATAAAGTAAAAGTAAATACGACATACATACATGTAAAATAATAATTGAAAGGTGGGATGTTATTATCGAAAAGTAATTTCTAACTATCCGAATTAGAAACAAAAGACCTTCTATCAATATGTTTATATTAAATTGACGAATTATAAATTGAATATTAATCATGACGAAAACAATATTCCACTTATTGTGCTTTGATTTATCGGAGAAATGTTTAAAAATTAAGATATGTCATATTTTTGGAAATTTTACACTCATCTGTTTGATTGATGAACCTTTCAATAATGTAAATTTTCGTTTTAACAAAACAAAACGTAGAATAAAATCTGATGAAGCAATTGGTATTTTTGTGAACGAATTTGCAATAAATTCCTATTAAATTAACTTTACATAGCATAACAAATAAATATTCTTAAATATTAAATATGTAAATCTTGAAAAATATTTCGACACATTTAACATATCATCATAAGTGTTCGGATATAAATTTAAGGAGGGAACGAGCAGTGACTCATCAATCAGAGTGACAACGATATCTGCGAATAATCTATTTACTAAGTAATCAATTGAAGGGTTTGAGGACAAAGCTAAATAAAGAGTACAGTAAGGTACAAGATATGGTCAGGCGAGACAGGGCTTTTTAAATAGTATTACTGTGTGTTATTATATTCAATTTTATATTTTAGTATATTGCTAGTATATTTCATAAAAAATTACTTAATAATATAAGACTAAATAATATAAACCCTGGAACCGGGAAGGGGTCTATCTTAAATAAAACTGTTTACTGGTTTTTATACATTTAATTCACAAAAGCACACTAGAAAAAACGACATAAAGCAGATTAAAAGATGAAAAAAACTATTAAATAAGACACACGAAGGTTTAGGAAAGGTGGTATATATATATATATATATATATATATATATATATATATATATATATATATATATATATATATTCAACTCAAGGGTAATCAAATATGGTCAAATGGCAAATCGATAATTTAAAAAAATGGTAACTACGACCTTTATCCGTATATGAAAATCTAGTTATAATATATTTGTAAAAAAATGGTAACTGTGATCTCTATCGGTACACGAAATATAATAAAAATCTGTTTGTCTGTCCTTATTTCCTGATGGTTCCTCTTCTTGCCTATCCCGTGCTGAGTGTCCAAAAACTCTGAGTACGACTACAGGCAATCCGGTATCCCTATGCGGGGGTCCTGAAATAATATCGATCTGACTAACCGGTTACTGTGCCATGTGGCCCCAAAAGGAGTAAGGTTTCCACAATGGTCTGGCTCTGAAATAGGTGGTTTTTCAATTGCCTGGTCTCTGTTGACTGGATTCTCTGCTGCCGGGTCGTAAAACCCTGTACAAGAATATCGGAAAAAATAACCCCAAGCATAACTTGGCCAGCAAACTTACGTACCTCTGTCGGAAACGTAAGGCGCGAAAACGTCCGCTCACCTGGAGATTTGGAGTTAGACTGTTTTGGCCTTGTCCTAACGATACAGTAGCTCTTTCAATTAAAGATTTGCCCGAAATAAACTTACCAGTAGCGATCAAGAATTTGGAATCGCTAGCAGTAGCGATCAAGAATTTGTGAACGCTACAAACTCTTATTAGAGATAAAACAATTAAATACTCAAACAAAAGTTTTTCTGAATGGGCAAGGATAACATTTTATTCTAAGCATTCAGTTTTATGGGACATGAGACAAAATGTACAATAGCGTTGCCCTTCGTTGACTCGGCGTGTATGCGGCGTTACAGTTTTTGATATGTATTTCTTTACATTGAATTAATGATATTTCATCATTCTTTCAAAAGTAAACTTCCACTACAGCAGTAGTAAAACTACAGCAGTACTACGTCTGTCCTTTTGTTAAATCTCACTATATTTATCAATATATACAGGGTGTTCCATAACTTATCCTTATCCATAAACATCGATGTGAAAAACGTTGATTCAAATGATTTTCCACTGCAACAGTAAAAATCGGTGGCGCCACATCTTGCATGAACCACATGTCTTGTCTTAAGTTTGGAGATATACCGTCCAAAAGGTCTAATAAATCATTTTCTAAAAACTGCACATATTGATCTCCATTCAGTCTTTGCTGAAACTCAAATGGGACGATTAAAAAATGATCACACCAAATAATTAAAAATTCGTGCTGGAAATGTCGCTCTCTTGGTTGTTGTGGATTTTCCAGGGCGTAATAATGATTATTTCGCTAGTTAAAAATTCCGTGTCTGGTAAAAGTTGCCTCGTCAGTAAACAATATGTTTTTCAGGAACATGGGGTATTCGTTGTTTTTATGTAGTAGATTTTGACAAAATTCCCATCTAGTCGGCAAATCTTGTGGCAATAAATTCTGAAAAAGAACTCTTGAAACGGTAGATTAGCTAATTCTTGTAAATGCCTCCAAACGCCTAGTGCTTAGTTCAGGATTTTCCGCGATACTAACCAAAATGTCCCTTTTTTATTCTACCGTTATACGTTTCGGTCATCCACCAGAATTATTATAATAAAACGAACCTGTTTCACCTAACCGATTGAAAATTCTTGGAAAAATTACGACCTGGGATGATTCTGGTTGGGTAGACCTCTTCATACCTTCTAACTGCAGCGCGACTATTGTAATTTACTAATGCATACATGCAGAGCATATTCCTTAAATCACGTTAGGAAACTGATTAAGTCTGGGAATTTTTTACAAATTATTTAATACCAACTTAAGATTGGAGAAACTTGTTTCCCCCTACATTTAATAGGAGAGATAGAAAACAATAACAGTTGTCATCGAGACGTCATAATTTGTACACACTATTCAAGGCACACTTTGTGAATTGCATATTTTTCAGCCATCGACAAGATGTGCAATGGAATATTCGAATACGAATACCTCTCAAACGGCGTGAGATATCGATATTGACCAAGAGTATCTATTTTACGTGGAAATTATGACTCTTCTTTATTTTCAAGTCAAAATATTATCAGCATTATAGGGTAAAAAAAAATATGAGCGAGTTAATTCCTTACAAATTAGATACCAAGGGCCCTCTAGGAACTAGGCTCAAGCTAGTATCAAATTCAGATTTGTCGCCTTTGAAAATCGGCATTTTCTAAATTTTCTCCAGTAGAACCGCGTTTTAGATTTGTAAAATCTCGACGTTTTGGCTTTCACTTTCAAGCCATTATCAAAAGAATCTAATTGATTTACTCCGAGGCTTTAATCTGCCTACTCCCCAGAGTTCACAACTAGAAAAGAACGTGGTCGGCGTGACCTCTGCATTAATAGGTGTGGTTGTGGGTTGAGCGCTCGCTCGGTTGTGGTGGTGGGGGTGAGACGGGCGGTAAACGTTTACCTGGAAGGGTTTCGGATGAGCAATTTGGAAATAAGTGGTTTCCATGTTTTTGGAACTCTAAGACCGTCGTCCCTTTTATTTAAGCTGTCAGGGCTTTTTTCGATCTCAATTGCTTTACGAATTATGCGGGGGTTTGTAGGAATATATAGGCGCGATTACTTTGGCCTTGTCGAAATCCATTTTGTGGCTCGTTTGGATATGATGTTCTGCTAGAGTCGAGGAGAGATCCAATTTTCGGACGGCGAGAGAATGCTCGTATTGGGAGCAGCCAGAACAAGGAATTTCATAGACACCATGTGACTCTTGTGAAATATTATCCTTCACTAGTCTGAGGAAATTGGATATATTTCTTTCTGTTGTAAATATCGTTTCGATATTACGGGATTTGCATATGTGGCAAATTTTATCAGTAACTCCCTTGATGTATGGCAAAATAACTTTGGGGTTTTGGGACAATTCTCTAGTGGATTGATTGGTATGACCAGTTGCCTGAACTTTATTAATATGCCTTTTTGTTTGACGCATGTCATAGCCGTTTTGAATTAGTGCCGTTTCTAGGGAATTAAGTTCTGTTTGCCTATGTTCCTTATCCGACAATCTTAGAGATCTTGTGACTAAAATTTTGACTACCAAATTTAATTGGGATGGATGATGTTGTGAGTTCACATTTAGATAACGGTTTGTGTGGTTAGGTTTGTGATAGACTGAATAGGAGACGCTTTGGCCTGGCCTTTTTGATATTAGAACGTCAAAAAAAGGGCGAACAGAATTGTTTTCAGTCTCCATTGTAAATTGTACCTGGGAATGTATACTGTTCAAATGCGTAAGGTGTCTGCGACTGGTGTTAATAGCTTGAGTTTCAAAGTATTTCATAAAAATATTGGCTATGACCGGAAAAAGAGGGGAGCCCATAGGAGCTCCACGAATTTGTTTAAATAATTTATTTTTGAAGATGAAATATATATTGGACATGCAATGCTCAATAAGACTAAGAATATCCATTGATGTGTGGTGTTTGTTTTTTTAAAAAACGAGACAATATCGAAACTAACAAGAATATCACTTTCGGATATACTGTGCCTTTGAAGAAGCTTAATGAAATGAGAGGAATTTTTTATGTAAGACGTTGATTTTTCCACGAGCAGCTGTAGAGTTTTCTCTAAATATATTGCTAATTTGTGAGTTGGTGAACGATATGCCCTGACAATGGGACGAAGAGGAATGTCAGTTTTATGGATTTTTGGGAGACCGTACATTTTTGAGATACGAGAAGATTTTTCGCTAAGTATTAAAGCCTTTTTATCATCTGAAGGATGATTAGAATTATTGATGACAGAACGCGTTTTCTTCTCTAGATATGTTGTAGGATCGTTAGGAATTTGCTTATAGTCTGCACTCTCTAATAGATCAGACATTTTAATTTCACAGTCAACAGTATTAAGTATGACCGGGGCGTTCCCTTTGTCGGCTGCAAGGATGGTTACGTCTGAATTTCTGCGTAACTGGCGATAGCATTCGACTACATACATTTTTTTCAGAGTTCTATACACTGTTGGAAAGGTAACGTTCTTGGCTAAAATAAAATTATTTTATTGCTTCAAAAATAAAAAAAGTTATTGTTAAATTTTTGAACACGTGAATTTTGGCCAAAAAAAATTAGTTGTTCCTTAGGTTGGGACAGTTATAGAAATGCATATGCATAAAAGGGTTCAAAAAGTTAAATAATAACGCAAGATTTTCAACATTTATAGTCGATTTATTATGGCCATGAAAAACAGAATAAAGAAAATCAAATACATACTAGCCTTCGTCAGAGTCGCAATTTTGGCAGGTATAGTAGCTGTAGTATATTTCATATGAAATGGCCACTGGCATTTGTTACATTCTATAAAATTATGGCGAGTTAATTTGGCTGGCAAATTTCTCTTGCAAATGATACAAAAATCAACATCCGATGATGACGATGAAGACTGTCGCAATGGTTTGGCAGTCTTCGCATTGGTTTGGCTTCGCTTTTTGGCTAGCGTTTCTTGTGTTGATTGTCGTCGCTTCTTTGCACTGTCTTCCTTCTTCTTTTGCTTTTCTTTAAGCCCAGCAACATTTTCTGGTGAAGTGAGAATGGTGCTTTTCATTGGCTTACGCCCGCTGTCGAACTTTTTCAAACCTTTTGCTGATCTTCTGCGCCGTTGCTCTTCTTCGTTCAAGTTGTTTTGAATCGTAGTAGCATTTGCATTTTGACCTGTAGTTATTCTGACCTGAACGAAGTCCGACTCTGAGATAATGTTTTGATTAAATGGATAGATGCTCTTTTTTGAAAAGCTAGACTTGATGTTCTTTGGAGTAAATGTTAAATCCAGAGTTTTGCAAACGAGTTCAGGGATGTGTCGAATATTACATTAAATTTTTGCCAACCGCTACATTCGGTCTTGTAGAGTGCCTTGGCTGGATCATAAACTGAAACATCAATGGTTACATTTTGTGAGAACAATGAGGTGGAAAAGAAATCATATAAACGCCGTTTTCCAATGCCAAGTCAATTGCTTCAATAGATAAGTGAGACGTATGATTATCAAGAAAAAGCAGTGTCGATTTGTCTGTAGAT
The DNA here is from genome assembly GCA_031761425.1 of Cosmopolites sordidus. Classification (NCBI taxonomy): domain Eukaryota; kingdom Metazoa; phylum Arthropoda; class Insecta; order Coleoptera; family Curculionidae; genus Cosmopolites; species Cosmopolites sordidus. The sequence continues at coordinate 236,313 of JARFXV010000585.1, forward strand.
GAGTGGCCGTGTTTGATAAAAGGCTTTTTATATTTGATAAATCGTTTCTGCTGCATTCAGCCAGATACATTGCAGGCAGCATCACTTCCTGATGAGACATTATTCATGAAACAGCTTTGCATATTTTTGCTCGGAAATTTCCGGCGGCATTCACGGCAAGTGCCATAGTTACCATAGTGCCACGTTTTTGTGTAGCAGCTTAATCGACTCTTTTCGTGCCATTTAACGAGATGATTTTTCATTTCATTGTGCATCAAAACGATGCAAAGCGAAAAGCACACTTAAATGATCAAAAAATGAGACTTGTTTGTTCTGTTCAAGCCGTAGTACCAAGATTTTCCAGCCATTTCATCAGTATCCCATGATGCTGAATATTCGATATTCCGTTTGCGCGTAAATTCGTAAGCTAATTGTTTCAATTCATTTATGCTTAAGCCGTAATGGATATGACTGCATTGCATAAGATATTCGACCAAAGCTTCTTCTTGTTCGTCATTGAACACCTATGGAATCAAAAAATAAAATTAAAAAAAAATTGTGATTAAAATAAATAAAAACTCTTCATAGGATATATTTGAAATGTCTGGAACTTTTTTATAAAATTTTGCGATATAGCGCGACAAACTAGATTTGTTCAATTTATAGGTACGAACAGTGAATCTGATACCCTTCTTTTTGATTGTGATATCTTTCAGCGCTCGAAGCAACGAGTCAAAATCAGAAACACCATGATCATTTGCTCTTAGTTTACGGCTTGTCATATTTACTTTCTGTTTGTTGAAAATTCAAGAAATAACTTATTCGCTCTTTCGAATAAGTACCCTTCACTTTTATTTTTGTTTTACCGCTTTTCTACTTTTTCTAACACTATTTTGTTTTATTCGTTACTTTTGTTTGAATATTGTTTTTTGTTTTCAGTTCTTCACTGGCAAAAATTGAATTGGCGTCAGAGCGGAAGAGAAGTTCCTTATATACCCCCTGCTGGCCGTGAAGAAGGGTCCAGCGGTGGGGATAGAAGATTTCAAAGCTTCGATTTGTTTACGATTTTGGAATATTCTCGAAAGATTTCGAATGTCATTAATCCTATCGAATATTCTAGAATGTTCCATGTAATTCTTCTGATAGGACTTTATAGAACTTTCTACTTTATACAATATTCTAGAATTTTCTAGAAAATTCGATTTAATTCGATGGAATATACTAGACCATTCGAGATAATTCTAGAAAATTCGATATAATTCGATGGAATATTCAAGACAACCTACGTGTCTCAACTGTCCCAACTTATGTACATCGTGGCCATTCTGAAATGACATGCATTGTTTGCCTATGTAAGATATGTTCGAAATTCATCAGAGCTCAGAGGAATAAAATACCTTTAAAAGAGACACCACAACGTGTCTCAACTGTCTCAACTTATGTACATCGTGGCCATTTTGAAACGACATGACTTTTTTTTCCCTATGGAAGATGTGTTCGAAATTTATCAGAACTCAGTGGAAAAAAAAACCTTTAAAAGAATCTTTTAAAAGAGACAAGTAACTCTGGTACAAATGTTATATTTATCTTTTTCTACCGATGAAAAAAATGCACCTTTTTTCACTTATGGCAAATTTCCGATTTTTTTTTCACATATTTGTTGGTTTGCTTCAGCTTATACACAACGAACATGAGCTAGCAAATCTTACTCCTATGAAAAGTTTTGCTCGCAATGAATAACCAAACAACAAACAAAAATTGAGAAATAGTATTGTGTGTGTGTGTGTGTGTGTGTGTGTGTGTGTGTGTGTGTGTGCGTGTGTGTGTGTGTGTGTGTGTGTGTGTGTGTGTGTGTGTGTGTGTGTGTGTGTGTGTGTGTGCGTGCGTGTGTGTGTGTGTGTGTGTGTGTGTGTGTGTGTGTGTGTGTGTGTGTGTGTGTGTGTGTGTGCGTGTGTGTGCGCGTGTGCCTGTGCGTGTATGTGTGTGTGGTGTGTGTGGTATGTGAGGTGTGTGTGGTGAGTGTGTGTGGTGTGTGTGTGGTGTGTGTGTGTGTGTGTGTGGTGTGTGTGTGTGTGTGTGTGTGTGTGGTGTGTGTGTGTGTGTGTGTGGGGTTTATATATTAAACTAACCTAACCTAACCAAACTTATGTTTTACGGACCCATAAAACGGATGAATCCGAGTGGGCTAACTAGACAAATAGCCGAATTTTATGAAAATAGGACTGGAGCTAAAGTAGAAATAATTAAATGGATTGCTGCAATTAAAGAGGACCTAAGGTTAGCAAATATTACACAAACTGAAATTCAGGATAGAGGCTGTTTCATACACAAGGTTGACGTTCGGAAGTTTGGCCAGAGAGAAAAATGTAGGAAGACTGGAACAACTTGGTCTGACGCTCATGAAACAAGCTCATAGCGAAAGAATGAAATTAATATGTATATATATATATATATATATATATATATATATATATATATATATATATATATATATATATATATATTATTAGGTGCGTATAGATTCGGTTGGATCACGTAAATCATTTTCGAGTGTTCTTTCTGATCCTCTACACCTCTCTCATCCTTTCTCCGTGGATTCTCTTTTTCTCCTCCGTCCACTTTGTTACCGATCTCCTCGAAACTTCGCTCTCTGATGCAACGTTCCAGATATGTATTTTGTGTCTGTACGTTCTTCTATCCTCAGTCTCTGTCGGACCCATTTGTGCCTTTCCCAGATCAGCTCTGACTTCTGTCTGGATATGTCCATAGAATTTCAACCTTCTTGTTCTTATGTCCGCCGCTACGTCGGACATTCTCTCTGTAGTCTTTCTAGAATGTAGTCTGTATCCTTCCTCTGTCAGTTTTGGGCCGAGAATTTTCCTCATAATATTGCGTTCTTCTTTTAGTATATTTTCTATGCCGCTTTTTGTATGGAGTGTAAGTGTACTTGTGCTTACACTTACAGGGATACTGTACGTAAGCGTACAGTACCCCTGGTTTGATTACTGTGTTGTAGTGTCTTATTTTTGCGTGTGTGGATAGGCATTTCTTATTGTAGATATTGTGTGTCTTGCCGTATGCCCTCTTCATCTTCTGTAATGGAGTCTTCTGTGCTATCTTCTCTCCTCCTATTGGTTCGATGATCTAGCCCAGGTATTTGAAGTGAGTGACCCTATTTCTTTTGCCGTATTTGATGTTCAAATTTTGGACAGTTAATTTTGAGCAGAAGAATTCGGTTTTTTGAAAGGAGATTTGTAGGCCAACTTTCTCTGCACATTCCTTGAGGACTTCGATCTGTTTGGTTGCCCTTTTTTCATTGTCTGCGAGTATGGTTAGGTCGTCTGCGAAGGCTAGGCATGATATTTCTATATTGTTTTTGGTTCGTTCGAGACATATTGGTTTCCAATGTCCTTGATTTTTTAGTTCCTTTTCCCATTCCCTTATGACTTTGTCTAGGACTAGGTTGAAGAGGAGTAGGGATAACGGAAATTTATCCCATAAATTTCACTTTAGAAATTGTGTCGGTCAGTGTCTGCTTGATCAATCGTAGTGTTTTGGGGTCGAGTCCTTGTTCTTCTAGGATGTTGAACAGAGATTTTTGGTCAATGCAGTCATATGCTTTCTTGAAGTCAACGAACGTGCATTGATTGGGACGTTCCTGATAGCTTTGTATTTCAATATTGTTTTTAAGTTAAATATTTGTTCAGTGCATGAGCGACCAGGGCAAAAGCCTGCCTGGTACTCGCCAATTTTGTGTTCTAGTTGTTCCGGTGTTCTCGGGAGAAGGCATGCTGAGAAGATTTTGTAGGTGACTTGTAGGAAGGAGATTCCCCTGTAGTTGTTCACATCTGTTCTGTCACCTTTCTTGTGCAGCGGGTGGATAAGAGCACATTTCCATTCATCTGGTAATTTTTCTGTTTGCGAGATGTTCGTGATAATTTGCGTGAGTTCCCAGTGAGTTTGGTCCGAGGTTTTTCAATAGTCCCGCGGTGATACCATCTTCACCGGATGTCCTGTTATTCTTCAGTTTTTATATGTGTCTGTGAATCTCTTCCTGTGTAGGTGGTGGTGATTCTGAGTGGGTATAAATACAATTTTCCTTGGGGAATCTTGTGTGTGTTCAGGGCAATTGAGGAGATCAGAGAAATAGTGTGTAAGCTCCTGACAATTCTACTGATTGTTTAGCGTTAATCCCCCATTCCGCTTTCTAAAGCAAAGATTTTGTGGTGTGTACCCACGGATTTCTCTTGCGAAAGTCCTATAAAAGTCTAGTCTATAGAGTCTAGTTGTTCCTTCATGTACTTACTCTTAGTTTGTCTAATAACTTTGGCGGTCTGTTTTCTAGTCTCGTTAAAAAGCTGTTGGCTTTCTGGGGATTTTTTACTGTTGTACTCCTGAAATGCTCGTTTGCGTCGCTGTAATGCACTTTCTTTGTGTTTTGTGTTCTTTTTCAATGGGATCAGTTTTTGTGCTTTTTGTGTAAATTTTTTGTTGAATTTTTCCCATTTATCTGCCTGTTCCTTTTCCCATTTCTCTGTTATGTTGGATTCCTTGATCCTTTTCTTGGCGAATTTCTGTAGGTGTGCCTTCTTCTGATGAATTCTCCTTGGGGTGAATTTTACTTTAATTCGTATTAGATAGTGGTCTGAGTCGATGTTTGCGCCCCTACGGACTGGAACATCATGGATCTCTCTTTGTTGTGGGTATGAGATCGCAACGTGGTCTATCTGGAATTCACCAATCTGTTGTATAGGCGATCTCCATGTCTTCTGTTTTCGTGGAGATTTTCTGAGGGATATTGACATGATCTTCAGGTTATTCTGTTGGCATAGTTCGATGAGTCTTATGCCGTTCTTGTTGGTGAATTTGTGACCAGGGAATTTGCCTACGGTTTCCTGGTGGATTTTTTCCTTACTGATTTGTGCATTAAAGCCGCCCAGTAAACTTTTGACGTCATCCTTTGGGACCTTTGCCATTATCTTTTCTAGTGTTGCCCAGAATTTCTCTGTAGACTTGGGGTCTTTCTTGTTGTCCCCATTTGTGGGGGCATGTACGTTGATCATGGTGTATTTTCTATTGGCGTACCGTATGCGCATTGTCATCAGTCTATTGTTTATGGGGGTAATTTCCTTAATAGAGTTAACTATCCCTTTGTGTACCACAAAGGCCATGCCCAAAAGCGAAGCACACTTGGCGACTCGTTTGTCTGTCCTGCTTTTGAATGTGCGATAGTTCCGGTAGTCTACCATGTCCTCATCTGTGATGCATGTTTCTTGTAAGGGCAAGCATAAGTATCTTTTGTCTGTTAAGTTCTGAGGTTAGGTTGTGAAGATTTCCTGGTTGGATTAGCATGTTGATGTTGAAGGTGCCAATATATATAGGAGTTTTATGTGGAAATTTGCCGGAAAACTCCGACTTTTTTTGAAATCGTGAAAGTCCAGGTTCCCCAGAATCCGCGCACCCGGTTGCCGTCTGTCGACGGGTGGATTGGTTACCACCTGGGGTATTATTGTTATTACCTGCACGAGTCATGATTGTTTATAAGCTTATGGGCCCACTGTTTCCACTGGGAGTTTAGAACCAGGGATTGTTAGTTCCTGGAGCGTGGTGTACAGCCGCACCCTTTGGGTGAACAGATGCCGACCAGGTTGCCGGTGGTTGCCACTGCAGACGCGACCTGGATTTTTTTTGCCAGGGCCCTGTTAGCCGTCTGTTCCCGAAATAAACGTTCGGGTTCAGCCGTTATGTGCTTCCTGAGGCGTAGACTAAAGGTTGGAGCTTTAGGAAGCTATATATATATATATATATATATATATATATATATATATATATATATATATATATATATATATATATATATATATATATATAGACGCAATATGTATTGTATAATATGTATAATATATGTATTAGACGCAATATGTCCAGACGAACGCAAGAAAAGATTAGAAACCAGTCCCGAGAGATTCCATGAGACGGTGCATGCTAGATCATGTGGTTCCTATTCTTTTGAGATTGTACATTTATATAACAATGAATAAGTTGTCAGTGTCAGTCAGTTGTATGATAAACGGTATTTCGAGCAGATTAGTGTATTATTTTTATAATATTAACAAAGTACCTAAGCCAAAGCTAACATCAGAAATGGGATATCTCCATGTCACGTAAAACAACAGAGAAAGAAGCTGAAATTGCTGAAAACAGTGACTTTTTTGTCGTTCGTAAAAATTATTGACAGAGAAATTCGTGAAATAAACGAAAATGACAGTAGTGGCAGCGAAACGGAGATAGTGGCAAATAATGGTGAGCATTCTATGAACGATAAGATGCTGATGATGTGGAAGATTCAGCAAAAAAGTAATGCGCATTTTTAGAAACAAATGATGCAAATTTTGTTAACAATGGCCAACGCCCAGACAGGTCAGGTTTCGGTACCCGCAAGTGCCCTGGTTTTGGCTATGCCCGTGCCTGACATCAACAATTCTGCATCGACGCAAATTCGACTATCAAGTTTCGACCCTGACAATAATAAATTCACCATGGTCGAATGGATGGATGATGTCACAAGGATTCAACAAGAATTTGGAATCTCGGATTCTTTGTATCCAGTATGGAAAGTTGGAGACGTTCTTCGGGGAAGAGCTGTTCGATTTTATAAATGTGATTGGGCCTCGTTTCGTCGTGATTTTGAAATAGTAGCAGCAAGGTACTCTCGCTACTCGATGCGTGTCTGTCTTGCAATTATAAGTTCGAATTTTGAATGTATGGTAGAATACGGAAATGTCAAACCTGCATCCATTAAGCGATTTTATCCAAATTTTCCTTGGAGCATTATATCGAGCCTTGTTGAATATGATATTCAAGGAAAAGAAGTTAAAAACATAATTTGTATTCAAGCCTTCAAGTGTGAAACCGACTTGTTAAAGCTTTAAGCTGGTTGTGATGCACGCAAAATTAGTAATGGAGTGCGTGTGCATGATTCATCTCTAAAACGAAGGCATCATTTTCATCAAAAGCAGTTGGGAGAGATGGTCGGGACCAGGCCATGCCAATTCGCCATTTTGATGGCGGGTCGTAATAGCATACAACTCATGCCATCATACGGCGGATGCTCGTAGCAGTCTGGACTGCCCGTAACATTCTGCCTGCAACCTCGGTATAGTACCACAAGATAGCGTAACGGGACCGAGGAGGGAAATATTATAGAAATCTTTCACCCCTTCTCCACGCTCGTCTCTGCCAGCTCTCATATATATATATATATATATATATATATATATATATATATATATATATATATATATATATATATATATATATATATATATATATAATTAATATTATTATTAGGTGGGCGTATAAACCCGGTTGGATCACGCAAAGCATTATGACTCATTTTCGAGTGGTCTTTCTGATCCTCCACACCTCTCTCATCCTTTCTCCGTGGATTCTCTTTCTCTCCTCCGTTCACTTTGTTCCCGATTTTCTCGAAACTTCGGTCTCTGTTGTAACGTTCCACATATGTATTTTGTTTCTGTACGTTCTTCTATCCTCAATCCATGTCGGACCCATTTGTGCCTTTCCCAGATCAGCTCTGACTTGTGTGATCCGCGGTACTGTTGACTTGACTCCTTGTATGTATGTAAAAATTCTGTTGGTGAGTTTTATCGGTTCTTTACACCTCTTTTATCTTTATACCTTCTTTTTCTTATGTCCGCCTCTACGTTGGACATTCTCTCTGAGGTCTTTCGAGAATGTAGTCTTTATCCTTCCTCTGTCAGTTTAGGGCCGATAATTTTCCTCATAAATTTGCGTTCTTCTTTTACTATGTTTTCTATGCCGTTTTTTGTATGAACTGTAAGTGTCTACCTCTGGTTTAATTACTGTATTGTAGTGTCTTATTTTTGCCTATGTGGATAGGCATTTCTTATTGTAGATATTATGTGTCTTACCGTATGCCCTCTTCATCTTCTGTAAACGAGTCTTCTCCTTCTCTTCTCCTGTGGGTTTTAGAATCTCGCCCAGGTATTTGAAGTGTGTGACCCTATTTATTTTGCCGTATTTGTTGTTCATATTTTTGACATCTAATTTTGAACAGAAGAATTCGGTTTTTTTAAAAGGAGATTTGTAGGCTGACTTTCTCTGCACATTCCTTTAGTACTTCGATCTGTCTGGTTGCCCTTTTTTTCATTGTCTGCGAGTATGGCTAGGTCGTCTGCGAAGGCCAGGCATGATATTTCTATTTTGTTTTTGGATCGTCCGAGTCGTATTGGTTTCCAGTGATTCTGATTTTTCAGTTATTTTTCCCATTCCCTTATGACTTTGTCTAGGACCAGGTTAAAGCGGAGTGGGGATAACCCATCTCCTTGGCGTACTTCAGTTTTAATCAGGAAGAGTTCGGAAATTTCTGCCATAAATTTAACTTTAGAGGTTGTGAGTTAGTGTCTGCTTGATAAATCGTAGTGTTTTGGGGTCGAGTTCTTGTTCTTCTAGGATGTTGAACAAAGATTTTCGGTCGATGCAGTCGTATGCTTTCTTGAAGTCCACGAAGTGCAGATGATTGGGATGTTCCTGATAGCTTTGTATTTCAGTATAATTTTTAAGTTAAATATTTGTTCAGTGCATGAGCGACCAGGGCGAAAACTTGCCTGGTACTCGCCAATTTTGTGTTCTAATCGTTTCTTGCGTTCTCTGGAAAAGGCATGCTGAGAGGATTTTGTAAGTGACTTGTAGTAAGGAGATTCCTCTGTAGTTGTTCACATCTGTTCTGTCTCCCTTCCTGTGCAGCGAGTGGATAAGAGCACATTTCCATTCATCTGGTAATTTTTCTGTTTGCCAAATGTTCGTCATAATTTGTGTAAGTTCTTGCAGTGAATTTGGTCCGAGGTTTTTCAATAGTTCCGCGGTGATACCATCTTCACCGGATGACTTGTTATTCTTTAGTTGTGTATGTGCCTATGGATCTCTTCCTGTATTGGTTGTGGTGATTCCGAGTGGGTATGGATATCATTTTCCTTGGGGAATCTTGTGTCGCGTTCGGGGCAATTAGAGATCCGAGAAATAGTGTGCCAGCTCCTGACAATTCTCCTGATTGGTTAGCACTAATCTCCCATTCCGCTTTCTGAAGCAAAGATTTTGTGGTGTGTATCCACGCATTTCTCTTGCAAACGTCCTATAAAAGTGTCTCGTGTTATAATTGCGGAAATTCTCCTCTATAGAGTCTAGTTCTTCCTTCATGTACTTCCTCTTAGTTTGCCTGATAACCTTTGCAGTCTGTTTTCTAGTCACGTCAAAAAGCTGTTGACTTTCTGGGGATTTTTTAGTGTTGTACGCCTGAAATGTTCGTTTCGTCGTCGCAGCAATAAGTTTCGTCGTCGTTTCGTCGTCGTTCGGCGTCGCAGCAATAAACTTTCGCAGTCCGAGTCCCACCAAGAGTGTTTTGTGTTCTTTTTAAATGGGATCAGTTCCTGTGTTTTTTGTGGAATTTTTTCTATGTATCTGCCTGTTCCTCTTCCCATTCCTGTGTTATGTTGGATTCCTTGATCTTTTTTGTGTCGAATTTCTGTAGATCTGGTTTCTTTTGATGCATTCTCCTTGGGGTGAACTTGACTTTGATTCGTGTTAGGTAGTAGTCTGAGTCAATGTTCGTGCGCCTGCGGACTTGCTCATCTTGGATCTCTCTTTGTTGTGGGTATGAGATCGCAATGTGGTCAATCTGGAATTCTCTAATCTGTTGTATAGACGATCTCCATGTCTTCTGTTTTCGTGGAGATTTTCTTAGATATGTTGACATGATCTTGAGGTTATTTTGTTGGCATAGTTCGATGAGTCTTGTGCCGTTCTTATTTGTAAATTTATGACCGGGTAATTTGCCTACTGTTTTCTGATGGACTTTTTCTCTACCAATTTATGCGTTAAAGTCGCCCAGTAAAATGTTGACGTCATTCTTTGGGACCTTTGCCATTACCTTCTCCAGTGTTGCCCAGAATTTCTCTGTAGACTTGGGGGTTTTCTTGTTGTCTCCATATGTGGGGGCATGTACGTTGAACATGGTGTATTTTTATTGGCGCACTGTATGCGCATTTTCATTAGCCCCTGGCGACTCGTTTGTCTGTCCTGCTTTTGAATATGCGATAGTTCCCATAGTCTACTGTGTCCTCATCCGTGATGCCTGTTTGTTGTACGATAAGCACAAGTATCTTTTGCATGTCAAGTTCTGAAGTTAGGTTGTGAAGTTTTCCTGGTTGGATTAGCGTGTTAATGTTGAAGGTGCCAATATATGTAGGTGTTTTCTGTGGAAATTTGCCGGAAAGCTCCGACTTTTATTGACATCGTGAATGTCCAAGTTCCCGAGAATCCAAACATCTGTTTGCCATCTGTCGACGGGTGGATTGTTTACCACCTGGGGTATCATTGTTATTACTTGCACGAGTCATGGTTGCTTATAAGCTTAGAGGACCAGTATTTCCACTGGGAGTTTAGAACCAGGGATTGTTAGTTCGAGGAGCGTGGTGTACACACGCAAAGTACAGTTAGAGGCGTTTGTTGTTGTTAGCCTTTTTTAGTCCATACTAATTTCTTTCTTTCGCTATGAGCTTTATTCCTTTCGTCAGACCAAGTTGTTCCAGTCTTCCTACATTTTTCTCTCTGGCCAACCTTCCAAAAGTTAACCTTGTGTCCGAAACAGCCTCTATCCTGAACTTCACTTTGTGTAATATTTGCTGATCTTAGCTCCTCTTTAATTGCATTTAATCATTTCTACTTTAGCTCTACTCCTATTTTCATAAAATTCGACTATTTGTCTAGTTAGCCTACTCGAATTTATCCGTTTCCGTAAAACTTAAGTCTTCTTTTTCTCATATCGCTATGTATATCTGTGTATTGTTTGATTTTTTGGTTTTCTCAAAGTCGGTATGTTGTGCTATTTATTTGTTTGGGGCTTAAGATTTTTCTTATGATTTTTCTTTCCTTCTTTTCAATGTCCTCGATGTCTCTCTTTCTATTCAAAATGAGCATTTCTGCTCCATATAGACATTCTGGCTTAATAACTGTGTTGTAATGTCAGTTTTGCGTTTTTAGATATGCACTTTTTGTTGTAAATATTTTGTGTAAGTATCAATGCCGTTTCCATTTTTTGACATCTACACTTATTGGCCGCTTTTTCCAATCCATTTTCCATGGTTATTTCACCCAAGACTCGTCTGATGTTACCAAATTGTGTTTTCAATCTCTTTTTGTGACGTTAATATATCTTGAGCCAAAATTGCTAGATCATCAGCAGCTAGACAATCAATTTTGATGTTAGTATATATATATATATATATATATATATATATATATATATATATATATATATATATATATATATATATATATATATAAATTTACCTAACTACTACTACCTAAAATACTACTAACGTAGGAGAATTTACCTTTTATTTTGATTATCACTTAGTTTTTTTAATAGTTGATATTAAATTCCTTTTTTTTTTGAACAATGAATAATCCTTGTATAAGACTGGACTAAGTCTGGACAAAAGAATATTCCTTTTATTTTGATTATCACTTAGTTTTTTTTAATAGTTGATATTAAATTCCTTTTTATTGAACAATGAATAATGAAAATGTGCAGTTGATTAACGCAATAACACAGAAATGATGTTCATATGCTATAGTGTGTAAATATGGATCACTTCGTTTTATAAATATAGAATTTGTTAATAATTTGACTACAGCGCCACCTGTCGCATCCTACCATAGCTACAAACCATCGTCTCGACAAAACAAATATATCATTATAAATAATTATTTATAACTAAATATAATAAAATATGTTGGAATAAAACCTCAATCGGTAAAGTCGTTCAGAAGCTACACGATCACTAACAGACTCTGCAACGCATTATATATATATATATATATATCTATATATATATATATATATATATATATATATATATATATATATATATATATATATATATATATATAGATATATATATATATATATATATATATATATATATATATATATATATATATATATATATATATATATTCACATGAGATTGTGGAATCCAATGTCGGGGATGTATAACTCCTATCTACTGTTGTCTCATTGGACGCAGTCCAAAGAAGTCAACAAACTGCAATTATAAGCCATCCGATGAGAAGTTGGTGAAAGTGTGGGCTGTTTGATTATGGAGGGGGACTCCCTATTCTTGAGCAGAGAGCATATGTCGGTACCCTGATGACTTTAACCACTAACAGACGAAACATGTGTCCTTCAATATAACAGATGAGAGGGGCTTCCTCCCGGTTAAGCAACTAACGAATGTTCATATTCTATTTTCTATTTTGTTAGCCTGGTTTTTAAGTTAGTCATTTGGCCCTTACTGATTTGGTATCATTTTGACCCACGATGGGGTTTCTAAGATTTTTGGGGGTCTCTAGTTGACTCGGGAAATGTCGGAATGTAAGGTCCCGGACTGTTCTTTGTGCGGATTTTCAATGAAGTCCAGGCGAACTTCGACAAGGTTAATTGGAAAACCGATGAAGTCATGGGTATTTGAGTGCTAATTTCTAACGATACCGGGCCGATGCTGCGCATAGATGCAGACGCAGGGCCTACGTCGGCAGAAACGCCAATTTTCTGACCGGTTGCGGAAAAGAAGGTTAGACTTATTCAAGTCGGGAAAGGAGATGGTTTCGTAACCCGGGTCTTGATGCCGGAATTTTGGGGACGATGGTATCGGAGCGTTGCCCTGTAGCTAGGGCAGGAGGTCCGATAATTCACGTAGCAGTGGATTGCTACCTCGCGAGGCTGTGAGTTTCAGCTTTGCGAGTGTTGTCTGATGGAAGTTAGTGATCGGTGGCACCCCAGCCTTCCGATGACTTTAATTATTTCTTACGAGCCAAGGGGCGTCTAGGGCCACACGCAAAGCCTTGTTCGGGAAACTTTGGAGTTTCTTGATCGAACTGGGATCGAAAAACCTGTAGTACGTTTGTAAACCGTACAGAACTACTGATCTAACGAGGATTTGGGAGCGAGTTTGTTCGCTCTGCATGAGAGTGGGTAGAGCAGCTTGATGATGACGCACCCCTTGCAGATGGCTTACTGGATTTGGGTGGACCAAGAAAGATGTCGGTCGAAATGGAGACCTAGATAGGTTGCTTTTTGCAACCATGGAATTGGAACTTTGTCCACCAGTAGCCTGTACTCTCTGATGAAACTTTTTCTAGTGAAGATGATCGCCTGCGTCTTTTTAGGATTAACTTGCAGGCACCAGAATTTGAGCCAGCGAATCGCAGCGTTAAGCTGTTTTTGGAGTTTGTTGTGGATAGCGGATGTTCTGGGGGACGCTACAAAGAAAGCTGTGTGGTCCGCGAGTAATAACCCCAAACCGACGGTTATCGCTTGCCTAGCGCTGACTAAGGCATTGTTATAGTATATAAGTAAAGAATTGTAATGTTAATGTTACTCAATATTATAGTGTCAAAGCTGTATTGCTGTTCAGAATATTGTTTCATTAGTTAAGTGCCCTTATTGTAAAATAAAGTTTTTTAAAAGCAAAGTTGTCGGTCTTCACATTTAACTCGCGAAGAATGCAGATTTAACAGTTTTCGAGCGTGGAATACCAGCCATGTAGATGTTGAACAAGGCTGGTGCTAGGGGGAGTCTTGCGGGACGCTCGCTTCTATAAGTTTCCTCGTGGATAAAGAGGAGTTTATTCTGACCTGGAAGCATCTGTTTCCCAAGAAAGGACGGATTAAGAGGGTACGATCTAGGGGAAATCCGAGCGTGATGGTTTTGAAGATGAGACCATCATGCCAAACCTTGTCGAAGGCTTTGAAAATGTCGAGGAAAATTGCTTCGAGATGCCACTGTTTCTCGAGCGATGAGTGGATTTCGCTGGCCAACCTGGCCGTTTGATGAATGGCGGAAAGACCTTTCCTGAACCCGAATTGTTCATTGGGAATGATCTTTTTTGAGTCGGTGAAGCTGTTGAGTGCTTCGAGGATGATTTTTTCAGCGATTTTTGAGAGAGCGCTGAGGAGACTGATTGGTCTGAAGTCAGTCGGGCTTTGGCTATTGTGCTTTTTGGGAATCACGGCTAGACTAGCGTACTAAGCTAGACGTGCTTACCTCCGCATCGAATTTTGGATCTGCGTCTGGGAGCCGTTGCGAGGTCATCTGGTGCCTGAAGGACTCGGCCAAAAGTTCGGTTTGTTCCACATTGGAGACGGCGATAGCGCCATCTGCATCCTATTTTAGCGGGGGAATAATCCGTCTGGATTTTCCCGCTATCGACCTGGCCAGGCGCCAGATTTGCTTGGAATTCGATGAGTCTAGAGAGGAAAGCCCCACTTGTCTTCTCTGTACGACTTCAACGATTGCCAGGCATCTCTGGTTGCCTGGTTTGCCCGCCTTTTATCCTCGTTATCGAGGGTGGATCTGGCCCTTGTCAGCAGGCGATTTCTCGCTCTAAGGAGGTTTTTCAGATCCAGCGGGAGGTCGGTGGTTAGCCTGGGTTGGATGGTCGGCCGTAGCTTCGAGGCGGAATTGTAGGCCTGCCGGATGTTGCTGGTGAGCTTGTCGACTGCAAGCTCGAGTTGTCTGGGGTCGTTGATCGTCGGGATTGGATCTGTAACATGAAGAAGATTAACATATTCTTTCCAATCTGTGATTTGTTTAGGGGGGCTGAATGGGGCGCCCAGTAGGCGGTTGTTTCCTAGCTCGAGCAGGACTGGGAGATGGTCTGAGTCCAGTTCGTGGAGGACTGTGGCTGTTGCTGATCTGTTGCAGTGTTTCACCAGGGGAAGAAGTCGATGGTGGACCCGGTGTGCTGTGGCTGTCCGGGGACGTAATGTGTGTGCTCGTATGGTGACACGATGTTGATGTCCCAGGTGTCGCAAATTCTTTTGAGCTCTTTTCCACGTTGGTTTGTGGAAAGGCAGCCCCAAGCTTGGTTGTGGGCGTTGAAGTCTTTGCCGATGATTTTGGGGGAGGTTCCTTGCGCTAGGTTTGCGAAGTCAGCTGGTGCTATGCCGCCTTGGCCTCTCAGATAGACTGAGGTGAGGGTGAGCAGCTGGTCCTCGAGTTCAATGGCAGTTTGGATGGCTTCCACATAGGTCACGGCTGGCTTTGGTAGTTGGTGATGTCGGATACTGCTCTTTATTAGGATAGCAGTGCCTCCGGCTGCGCCTGTTTCTATATCGTTGCGATAGACTGCGTAATTGGGGATGGTGAAGCGGATGGAGGGCTTGAGAAACGTGTCCTGAAGTAAGGCAACGTCAATGTTGTTAGTCGTCAGTGCATTGGCAAGGTCTTCCTTCTTGTCGCGCACTGAACAAGCGTTCCAGGTTATGATTTTCAGGGTTTTAGGCGTGACGTCCATTTGCGTAGAAATGGATGGGTTCCTCTGTCTGCGGAACGGATTTTTTCTGGGTCCCCCACTCGAATGCTGGAGGGGGATTTTGGTGGTCGATTTCGGCGGCGCAGGTGCGGGTTGCTGTTTGGCCTCCGTTGTGGTTTGCTGGCCTTTGGATCGACGTGCTTTGCATCCATGGTAATTTGCTGTGTGGGCTCCCTGGCAGTTGCTGCACTTGGGAGGCGTCTTTTTACTTTTTTGGCAGTCCTTGCTATTGTGCTGGCCTGCGCATTTCACGCAAATGGATTGCGCGTGACATTGCTTTGATGTGTGCCCGTATTGTGTATGTGCCCGGCAGTTGAAACACTGCACGGGTTTACCATTACTCTTCTGGGCTTCAATTCTGATGGATTGGCTTATGAATCGGGTTAAATTGAATATGTTTCTCTGGTCCCTGGGGACAACGACTTGGACTATGGCAATGGGGATCGGCTTTTTCTTTCTGTCCTTGTCTGGTCTGGTGGTCCAACGCTCTACGTGTATCGGCGTGAATCCAAGGCTGACTAATTCGGAACGGATGTCCTCGGTGGTTGTTGTTTCTACTACGCCGCGGAATAGGACGCGGAGGCCTCTGTCTTCTGGCGCGCAGAAGGTATGGTAGGGGTAACCCTTGTCGTCGAAGATCTTCGTGATCTTCCTGCAAAGATTCGGCCTTTAAATGGAAGGCCACTCCTTCCCGCTTGTTTGTTGTGTGATAGTTCACCTGGTCTTAACTGAGTAACCTGGTGACTGCGTTGAATTCGCGTTTGTTCCTCAAGACTATTGGTCTTGAATGGAACTGCTTTTCCGAGGCGTACACGGACGCGGATGTGGACGCGGACATGGAGGAATTTGCTGGCTTGGTGCACTAGGCGGGTGCGGTACTACTTGTCGACGCGGACACTGACGCGGGGGAATTTTCAATACTGGCACACGCGGTACTGTTTATCGTTGACGGCGCGGACTCGGTACCATTTGATGACGCGGCGGCGGCGGGGGGATTCGAGGTGTTGACCTTTGCGGATGACGCGGAGGGATTTGCGGTGTTGCCGGACTTCTTTGTCAGCGGGCCATCTTTGGTGGTTTGGCTGGCTTCTCTTTTGACTTTTGGTATGTTCTTTCTGGGAGTGGTGAAGTTAACGTCGTTTGTTTGGATCTTCATCTGGACAATGGAACTGCCGGTGGTCGATCTTGCCGAGTTGCTACGGTTTCTACAATCATTGGGTGGTTCGTTTGATGACGTGGTGCGGTTTCGGCTGGGGCGATCGTTTTCTGAAACTATTTTTCGCAGTTCGCAGTCGCGAGCTTGCTAATTTCGTTCATCATTTTCTGGATAAGGGCTTCTTTTTCTAAATGGGCTGCTTCTCTGTCTGCCAATTGTTTTTGTAATTGATAATTCATGGCGATGAGCATCGATGTCTTATCGTTGTCTTCATTGGGATTTTCCACTGGATGGAGTTCGGGGTTGGGAAGGCCCGACATCTCCGCACCAGACGGTCCGGCCATAGACATGGCGGCGGGTTTTTTTTTATTCTCAGCTACCTGGCTGCGGAAACAAGTTTCCGCAGCATGGAACCGGCGGTGGTAATTTGTTTAGACACTGGCTTGCGATATCTTGATATATCGTTCCACCGTGCGAACACAGAGCGATTTCTAGGAGCTGTTAACTCTTCGAGGTCTCGGAATGAACTGATGATCGAATGTATATATATATATATATATATATATATATATATATATATATATATATATATATATATATATATATATATATATATATATATATATATTGTGTTAGATTTTCTTGGACTGCAGGGATGGGTGGGGCTCCTTCCCCGTAATATATCGTATATATATATATATATATATATATATATATATATATATATATATATATATATATATATATATATATATATATATATATATATACATGCGTACATTCCGTGGAAAGACTTATAGAAAGATAGTTCGGATGTTTGTTTTAATTATTTGAGCTTTCGAGCTTTTTTATGAAATAATTTTTTTTGTGCTTAAAAAAAAGTAATATGAAATTTAAGTTGTCCTACTCATTCTGCTATAAAAAAGGGTAGCTATATTTGGCTGTAAACTTATACTCGCTCTCAATATACCCTAGTCAATAGAAGGAAAAAATCTAAAGTCTAAATTTAATAAAATGAAAAATGTTATTTTATACATTTTTTCCCGTAAATATAATGTTGATTGTTATATATTTGTACCTGAAAGGGAGTAATATTTTTTATATTGATATTGCAGAAATGAATATGTGCCATTTATATAAATGGTGTCATACACTACGTAATAGCGTGTGTTATTTGTTCTATTTTACTATCAGAATGGTCGTTATGTGCAAAATGTAATTCAGTTTTGTAATAATATACATTTTCATATAAACGAAGCCGTAAATAAATACAAGTACCGTGTATGCTCTGAAGAATATCCCAAATGGATTGTTAAACTACCACTCAAACGTTTACTCTGATGTGTTTTATGGTCTGGAAAAATTATTGCATTATATTTTTATGAAAATGAGGACAGTAACTCAATTATAGTAAAAAGGTGCTCCAAGCAAAAATTGTTGCTCATAGCAAGCATCTCCCGTAATTATTTTCTGGCCTTAAGCCATCATAAGTCGTTCGAAAACAACTAAGGAAATGACCAAGGGTTCTACCATACACATCGGCCATATCGGATGTAGGCTGCACCCGACATGGATAGCATCCGAAATAGAATTTAGACTACTTCTTGGTTCTTGGGTTTTGATGGTCTGCCTCGTCGTCTTTTTCTTTTCCATCCTGCTTCCCAAATTTCTTTAACCGGATTATTAACTTGTATTCTAATCACGTGGCCAAACCATCCCAGTTGTCGGTCCTCAATCAGTGTAGTAATAGGAATCACTCCCAGTTTTTCCCTTATATAATGATCCCGTCATTTCTGTTCATATCTCTCCTGCTAACCTCCTCTAATTTTCTCAGTATTCTCATCTCCATAGCGGTCATTTTGAATTTACACTTCTTTATTAGAATCCATGATTAACTCCCATATATAAGGGTAGGAATAAAAACTGTCTTACTGATTTTAATTTTCGTTGTTCAGAAAAACTTATTTACCATTAAGCATGGAATAGTCTTGTTGATTTTATTGTATTGTTGGCGTCTGTTCAGTTTTCCTTTTGCTGTTCATAATTTCTTCCAACAACCTTAGTCCTTCACTGTGTTTAACCTCTACCCATCAATATTCAGTGCAATATCTTCTTTACAAACTAAACAAATTTTTGTTTTTTCCCAGTTTATTTTCATCCCGAATTATCTTAAATATAAATTAAACTGATCTTAAAATAAAGTCAGCTGCATACAGAAACTATTTTACAATCACCTGAGATGTTTGGAACTTATATTTGTACCTTTCGTTAATTTGCTGGCTATCCAGGCAATATCATCCATCCATGACTGCTATGAATAAAGTCGGACTCAATTTTCCCCCCTGTAAAACTCCTTTGTCTGTAAATGTATTATTTGCTCTTATCACGTTTTGAATTTTATGGTACATGATTTGGATTCCAATAAGGAGTCCAGTTTCTATTCTCTTATTTTCCAGTGAAGATCAGATTTTGACGCTTAACACAGTCTAGAAATCCTTTTTTAGGACTGGTTTTAGACTATAAACCATTCCAATCTTTTTGCCTGGGTGAAAAATCAGCAGGCAAGAGTGCTTTTACCCTTCGTATATGATAAGGGTAGAGTGATTGCTTTTTTAGTGTTCAATGTGTAATTAATTGGGATATTTCAACTTGTCGCGTAACACTTCGAGAACTTCTCGTAAAATCATCTTCAATAAGATGTAAAATTTGGTATATCTGCTTTGTCACTGGTTGATGATGTCAAATCAATTTTGGCTGATGCATGGTGTGATTCTTAATTAAAAAAAATTATTTAACAATATTCGTTAGTTAATTTGTAGTTTATTCGTTAAGTAATAACCAATTAATGTTTACCAAATATGCTTTTACACATATGTGCTTAAAATGTAAATTCTTATAACTTGTCAATTAGTGATTGAATAATTTTGTTTTTTTTTGCAGGAAACCTTCAGGTTTTTGATCGTTTAGGTCTATGGCTTTATGGGTATTTATCGCGTCCGAAGGTTGTTAATACATGTGTTACGACCTTTTCCCCCTTTTTCCGACCGAGCATGGGAGTCGAATCTGCTACCACGCTGTCTGTCTTAGGTATCGTGCCAACATACATATATACAGGGCGTCTAAAAACTCAACGTTAAGCGGGTGTCAGGCGAAAGGCCAGGTTATACCAGTTCTGGCAAAAATAAGAAAAAAAATCCATGTCACCATGTTAAGTGATAATAGGCATATTTTTGAAAACCTTTAAATTAGACACCCTAGGCTATATCTTTAGGTACTATGATCACAAATTTTCCAATTATTCAGTTTTATTTTTTATAAGGTTCAAACAATGAACGTTGTTAATTTAGTAAAAAAAAGTTTGATTAAGTCGTGGTTTAAAAAAAATATGTCAGCTAACTTTGACAATTTTAAAAAATTTATTACCCTACTCTGCGCAAGTTATTTCAAAAGCCCATTTAGTCAAGATTTCAAAACGGTACAACAATTGGCACTTTTCTTTCCATAAAAAATATTTTTGCTTATTTTTTTTCAAAAGGGCCACATTTCAAAAAACTCATACCATGATAAAAAATACTTTCAATAGCGACTAGCAACTACTTGGATTTTCTCCAAAACAATTTGCAGACTTTGCTATAAGATGTACTCAATATCTACAGAGAAATGTGCTTTCAACAAGACGATTGAAACGTCTTATGCATGAAACTATTATACTCGTTCTGTACGGGATTATTTGAACACAGATTATCCCGAAAGGTGAATTGGGCGCCGTGGTTCATTTGAGTGGCCTCCTCGTTCTCCAGACCTAAACCCACTTGATTTCTTTTACTGGGGCTACTAGACCCGGTTGACGTTGAGTTTCGGGACTCAACGAGCTTGTTTACGTTGCTTGTTATGAGGTTGTTTCCTTTCGTCAGACCAAGTTGTTCCAGTCTTCATACATTTTTCTCTCTGGCCAACCTTCGAAACGTTAACCTTGTGTCTGAAACAGCCTCTATCCTGAATTTCACTTTGTGTAATATTTGCTGATCTTAGGTCCTCTTTAATTGCAGTAATCCGTTTAATTATTTCTACTTTAACTTTACACCTATTTTCATAAAATTCGACTATTTGTCTAGTTAACCTACTCGGATTCATCCGTTTTATGTGCCCGTAAAACTTAAGTCTTCTTTTTCTCATATCGCTATGTATATCTGTGTATTGTTTGATTTCTTGGTTTTCTCGAAGTCGGTATGTTGTGCTATTTATTTGTTTGGGCCCTAGGATTTTTCTTATGATTTTTCTTTTCTTCTTCTCAATGTCCTCGATGTCCCTCTTTCTATTCAAAATGAGCGTTTCCGCAGTATATAGACATTCTGGCTTAATAACTGTGTTGTAATGTCTCAGTTTTGTATTTTTAGATAGGCATTTTTTGTTGTAAATATTTTGTGTAAGTCTCAATGCCGTTTCCATTTTTTGACATCTACCCTTATTGGCCGCTTTTTCCAACCCATTTTCCATGATTATTTCACCCAAATATTTGAATTGGGAGACTCGTCTGATGTTACCATATTTTGTTTTTAGAAATGGCGTTCTTAGTCTGTTGCAGGTCATGTATTGTGTCTTTTCAAAGGAAATTTGGAGTCCTACATTTTCTGCTGTTTCTTTTAGGATATCAATCTGTTTCTGTGCCGTTAATACATCTTGAGCTAAAATTGCTAGATCATCAGCAAATGCCAGACAATCAATTTTGATGTTGGTGCTCCCCAGTTTAATGGGCTGGTCAATATTAAGGGCCGACTTTTTTTCACGCCACTCCTGTATTACTTTTTCTAGAACACAGTTAAATAAAAGTGGCGAGAGTCCATCCCCTTGTCTCACTCCAGTTTTAATTTCGAAGGGATCTGAGATCTCACCAATGAATTTAACTTTTGACCTTGTGTTAGTTAACGTTGCTTTAATAATTGCCAGCGTTTTCAGATCTAGTCCTTGTTCTTTCAAGATTCGGAATAAAGATTCGCGGTCAATAGAATCAAATGCTTTTTTGAAATCCACAAATGTACAGACGAGATTTTTATTGTACAGTTTTTGATGTCTTAGAATCAACTTCAGATTCAGGATCTGTTCAGGGCAGGATCTGCCCCGTCGAAAACCTGCTTGATATTCACCAATGTTAGGTTCTAACTGTCCCTGTGCTCTGTCTAGTAGACATTGAGATAGAATCTTGCAACCAACTGGGAGAAGAGATATCCCTCTATAGTGATTTACATCCGTTCTATCTCCTTTCTTATGTAGTGGATGGATTAGAGTATCTTTCCAATCTTCCGGAATCCGTTCGGTTCGCCAAACTTCTTGTAGAATTTTGGTTATTTCCCTGATTGTACCTGGACCAGCGGATTTCAAAAGTTCCGCAGTGATTCCATCTTCACCAGAAGCTTTGTTATTTTTAAGCCGCTTGATTTGCCTAATTATTTCATCTTGATTTGGTCGTAATGAATCTTGGTTTGTTTAGGTTTTAGTGTTTAGTATTTGTTCAAAATATTTCGCAAGTTCTTTGCAATTATCTTGGCTATTTAGAGCTAATTGTCCGTTTCCCTTTTGGAAGCAAAGACTTTGCGGTTGATAGCCTGTTAATTTAATTTTAAATGTTCTGAAAAAGTTTGGAGTGTTATGTTTTTGGAAATCTTTTTCTATTTCATTAAGTTGATTGTATTCATATTTTCTTTTAGTTTGTCTAATTAGCTTCGATGTTTCTTTTCCTACTTCCTAAGATATGTTATAGTTTATTGCTGTTTTTTGACTGTTCCAATCTTTGAATGCTTTACTTCGGCTTAATACTGCTTGCTCGCAAACTTCATCCCACCACGGATGTTTTCTACGTTTTTGTAAAGGGACCAACTTTAAGGCTGTTTTAATAATTTTTTGTTTCAATTCTTGCCAGTTCTGTGCTGGTTGTTTATCAAGTTCTTCTGTTAGGGCTGGTTTTATTTTCGTTGGGTCAAACTTTGGTATTAGCAGCCGCTTTTGAATAAGTTTTCGAGGTTTTAAGTTAAGTTTGATTCTAGTCAAGTAGTGATCCGTGTCTATATTTGCTCCTTTCTTGACTTGAACATTCAAAATCTCTTTATAATTGGGGTACGAAATGGCAACATGGTCAATTTGAAATTCACCCATGTACGTGTTTGGGCACCTACAGGTCTTTTGTTTTGATATTTTCTTCTTAAAATGGGTTGACATTATTTTTAGATTAAACTGCGAACATAGTTCAACCAATCTTCTACCATTATGGTTAGTCCACTTATGAGCGGGAAAACTGCCGACTGTTTTCCTGTACTTTTTTCTTTCCCTAGTTGGGCGTTGAAATCACCCAATAGCATTTTTACATGGTTAGAGGGAATTTTAGAGATAGTTTTTTCCAGAATTTTCCAGGACTTATTGACTTTTTCAGAATTAGATTTATTTTCTTCGTTAACTGGGAGGTGTGCATTGATTAATGTATAGTTTTTGTTAGCACACTTGAGGTATAGTGTCATAAGTCGATTATTTACTGGCTGGACATTTGTTATAGAACCAAGAATGTTTCTTGAGACAGCAAAAGCAACATTCTTTTGCCCGTTTTACTTTTAAAAAGTCTGTAGTTGCCGAATTCCAAGGTGTTATCATCTGTCAATCTAGTTTCTTCCAAAGCTAAAATTTTGATTTTTTGCTGATTTAATGTTCGCCCCAATTCGTGTAGTTTTCCTGGACGCAGGAGAGAATTGATATTTACCGTTCTAAAGAAAGTTTTTGTTTTCGGTTTCAGACGTTGGCCAGAGGTCTCCGACTCCCTCTGAAAGATTTTGCGTTTAAGCCCGGACGCCCCAGAATCCGAAAGTCCGGTTGTACCAGCAAATCTGGCAGAGAATTGTCTACCTCCTGGGCTAATTTTGTAATTACTAGAACGCTTCATCTTGTACTTTGAATTAAAGGTTTGAACCATGACGGTTCAGAGGTTAAGACTGGAGGGGTTAGTTCCAGAATTTAAATATCAGCCGCACCACTTTTTTGCCTTGGTTCGGGGCTGCTCATTTTGAGATATTCGCAGCTGTCCATTAATATCTAATGGAACTTTCACTATCCACCACCCGTGACCCGTCCAGTACCTTAGGCGAGGTATACTGGACTATATATATATATATATATATATATATATATATATATATATATATATATATATATATATATATATATATATATATATATATATATGTCAGTATATGAGTATGTGAATCTATTATCAAAAATATTATAATGATAATAAATGATAAGATAAAATTATCATTTATTGTCATTATAATATGTTTGATAATAGATTCATATACTCATATACTGACATTCATATATATATATATATATATATATATATATATATATATATATATATATATATATATATATATATAGGGAGTCCTGAAAGCCATAAGCATTTTGGCCCGCTGATAGTACTATTTTATATATATGTAACATTTATAACATAATGGGATATAGAAAACATCTAAGAAATCATGGGAAATAACGCATTAATATCTATTTTGCAAATTGATATAGTTTTCTGAACGTTTAAGATGAAATACTGAAACTAGCAGGTCAAATATTGGAAATGTTTGACTTTAACAACTTATAAATATTTTGCAAACTTTATTCTAAACAAATTTTAATTTATGCATCTTGGGAGATTATAGTTATTCTAAAATATGTTGCCGAAGAGTACCAATATAAAGTTTTGCAAAGGCGGCCTATATGCCTTTCGAAACTTCGAACGTATTTCATCGCAAAATATGTCTTTACCGCTTATATTACGCATAAGAAACTTTCTGAAAATTTAATTTAAACTTTTCAGTTAACTCAAAATTTTAATATCTCAAATCACAACGCAACGGTATGACATATAGTTTTAATGATGTTAATATTTGAAATCTTCGTATGAGGTCCTCACGTTTTCAGCAGATTTACTAAAATACAAAATTTAATAGATTTGCATAGTGCTCTTCTTACCTATTGTACTCTACTACGTGAAGTTAAATATACAATTCCTGACACGAAAAAATTACTAATCAATATGGCTTTATGATTCCGAACCATATATTTGGTTTAAAACCAAAAAATTGTTTTAAAATTAATTATCCATTAAGTTTTTATTATATATTTTGACCATATAATGGCCATATAAACGAACGAGGAACAATAATTCGTTTTGATATAGAATGGTATTTTTTCTATATTTTAATGTCTAGATCATTGTTTCTCAAACTTTTTATTGTCGTGACCCACTAAACAGCCAAAAAGTTAAACAAAAACGTTGCGACCCCCTCACTACAATGTGTTAATTTGATAATTATCAAAATTTTACATCGACGGGTTAATACAGCAACGATTCGTCGTTATTTTTTTAGTGTCGTGATTTATGAAGAGTCGTTTTTATTTTTAAATGGCTTAGAAACTCTTACAAGCGTGTTCACATACTTGTGTATCGTGAGAAAAAAACGAATCATCTATTTGTCTTTTATTAAATGACGAATCGTCAATGATGGATGTGTGTGTGAATGGGCGTTACACTTATACCGAAATACCGCATACAGCCACAAATACTGAACTACAAGACTTGTGTAATCTCTTGTTTTTATATTACTTTTACCTGTTCGAACCTATGCCCTGAACTTCACAAACTTGTAATATGATCCGCCCGCGTTCCTTGCTCCACCTGCCCGCGCATGCGGGATGGATTATTTGCGCTTAGACAGGCACAAGCTATGCGCTTTGGTAATAAAAACAAAGGAACGAGAAGAGTTTCATTGGTCATTAGTTTTTTAAGGAAACAAGTACTACGATTTCTTCTCTCACCCAGTGTTAAATACTGTGATTTTTTACTCTTCGTCAGTGTTAAATAAATTAATAACACTGTGGTAATAAAATAAATTAATGATAATAATAAAATAGAAAAATTTTTCACAAAACGAAATGCACCGTCTATATCTGGTGGACAAGTACTACGATTTCTTCTTTCACCCAGTGTTAAATACTACGATTTCTTACCTTCCTCAGTGTTAAATAAATTAATAACAGTGTGGTAATAAAATAAATTAATAATAATAATAAAATAGAAAAAAATTTGACAAAACGAAATACACCGTCTACATCTGGTGCGTATTTAAAATATGGATTCATTTTCTTGGATAAGAAGTCGCAATGTGTTGTTTGTTATCAAGTTCTGTCCGTGAAAAGCATGAAGCCTTCAAAATTAGTCTGGCATCTGGAAACAAAACACCCGTCTTTACAAAACAAACCATTATAATTTTTCAAGCGTAAATCACTCGTCTGAAAATATCAACAAATCAAGCCGTAATGAGACCGCAACACTTCAAGCATCCTATTTAGTGGTATTAAGAGTGGGTAGGGAGTCTAGCCCTATACCTTTGCCAAAAAGCTCATTTTACCCGCTGCCATTGATAGGGTCAAGTCCGGAAGAAGCAAAAAAGTTGAAAACTATACCACTTTTAAATGATACAATATCGAGACGTATTAATGAAATGGCTAATGATATTCACGATCAAATAATTGAAAAGGGTAAATTAAATGAATTCTTTACTATTCAGTTCGACGAGTCAATAGTCGTGTCGAACTTTTCTGCGATACGAATGCGAGGGGTCTATCAAGGAAAATATGTTATTTTGCAAATCAATCCCTGGTTATGCAACTGCCAAGGGACTCAAAACAACACAAAACGAAAACTTGGACTTTAATAAATTCATCGCGGTATGTACTGATGGTGCGAAAGCTATAACGGGGAATAATTGTGGTATGATAGTAAAATTAAAACACATTACGGAATGGACAGTTCACTTTCTTCACGGAAATACGGTTGTTATAAAAAAGATGGCAGATAATTTACAAACTGTTCTGAAAAGATTTACAAAACGTTCAGAAGGCATAAATTGTTAATTTTATTAAAAGCCGACCATTGCAGATTAGATAGGTTTTCACATTCTGCGAAGAAATGGGTACCAAATATGACTCACTGCTTTTCCATATTGATGTAAGGTGGATGTCGCGAGGAAAAGTTCTAACGAGGCTTTTTGAATTTAATAGAAGAATGGAAAATCTTTTTTACAGATAAAAACGTACTTGAGTGATATATTTTCACATTTGACTGATTTGAATACGAGTTTACAAGGCCGCAACAAAATCATTTTACTAATATCAAAGTAAATATGCCTTCAACAAGAAGCTTAGTATTTCGATTGTACGCCTTGAAAACCCCAATTTTAATACATTCACTTTAACTTCGGATTATAAAATCAAAAATATGGATTTAGAAATTTAGATTCTATTATTGACCGCGTGTTGGAGAGCATGAAAACGTATTTACGCGAATTGAAAATTCAATTACTGGAATATTTTCCAGATAGCAACGATAATTTGTCGAAAAGATGGGTTCTCAATCTGTTTGATGAAAATGCAGCTGCTGAATTACCTATTAGAATTCACAACCAGCTTATTGAAATATCGGCCGCCAAAACTACAACTAGAATTTTTAGCTCAAGATTTAGATAAGTTTAGTCTTGCACTGCACGACACGATGTGAATACGGAAGCTTTGAAAACATTGATCCCTTCGTTACTTTTTACTTATGCAAAAAAAGCTTTTTGTCTATGGTGGCTTTAAAAAGTAAATATATTAATCGTTTATCATAACTGGAAAAGAATTTGCCTATGTGTGTTTGCAATGACGATTCACGTATAGAAAAAAATGTAAGTGAAAAACAAAATCAAACGTCGCATTAAATTATTATTTCAAACAACTTTGGCTCTTACTTTATTAATGTTTATTTTATTATGTTGTTATTACCTGGTAATATTTAATTTTCTAACCTTTGCCTTTAAATTAAAAATACTTTGATAAAAGAATGTTTCGTACAACGCTCTTATTTTTTGAAAACATTGCGATCCCTATATTCCTGAACGCCACCCCCCTAGGGGTCGCGACCTTTAGGTTCAGAAACAATGGTTTAGATAATCATTTTATAAAGGCATAGTTGTTAGTTGCGAAATTCATCATCGTCTTTAAATCAATAGTCCTCTGTGGGTTCTATTTTCTATTTTTTTTCCAGGTTTTTTGGTTAGTCTTTCTGACTCTTACCAGTTTCTATTGATGTTCTTGTGTCTGCTTGCGCTGACACCGGATTTGTCTGGGGGCTTCTATCTAGCCCGATGGTACTGAATTTCAGGGGAAATAGAAATCAAAATGATTTTGGGAAGTTAAGAAGATTTTTAGTGGCAAGGCCCGGAATCTGGCGAGCTGGCACGATGAAAATCACGATTTCCGTTGGCTGGCTTCTGTTTTGTGTTCTTGCGGAAAATAGGTTGAATTTTGATGTTGCGTTCTCATCGGTGCTGAATTTTGCGTCTAGTGGTTTTTAGGCGTCGATTTGAAGGATCGGGTCTTATTAGCTGAGGATTTTTTCCTCTGTTTTTTCACCCTGACGGGCTGATGACAGAGTTGATTGTGATTTTCATCATTTTTCTTCCATCGCTTGTAATGGTCACTTGTACTATAGCGATGGGTTTCTTTTCTTTGGTTTGCCATTTAGTTATATTGGTTGGTTGGTTGGTTTCCCAGATGTTGGAGTTCCGACTTGACTTTATCGGTTGTGATCTTTTCTAGTACGCCTTTAATTAAGACGCGTAGACATTTTTTATTTGAATTTGCGGAGTAGTAGGCATAGCCTCTCTTGTCGAATGGCTTTTGAACGGCTATTATGTCTTGATCGGTTTTCGGGAGTATTAATACTCCGTCTGGTCTTGTTGTGGCTGGCCCGACAGCCACTTTGTTCTTCTTTAGGAGGCTCATCACCTCCTGGAATACAGCTTTATCCCGTAGGATAAAAGCTGTTGGTTTTGAATTTTTTGCCAGGGTTTTATTCTGGTTTTTTTATTGATGGTTCTTCCGGCATGGACGGTGCTTGAAGCTATACGGTCATAACCGTGGGGGAGGTAGGAGCAGTCGGTGCATCCTGAGGCTGGCTTACCTCAGGGGCCGTTGCTGCTTTCATCCTTTTCTTCTCTTTGTTCTGGCAGAAACCTGCTGGAATCCATCTTGTTAGTGAAGGTTTTTTGACGACCTCCTTCATCTGGTTCATTTGGATCCGAGTGGACCTCGATGGGTGGTGGTGAGGTTAAGCTTTCTGAAGCTTTTTCTTTTTCTTCATCCACGTCTGTAGCTATGATAACAACAGCCCCAGCGTCGCTGACGTTACCGTCAGATTTTATAAGTTCTTCTAATTTGACGATCTTGTCTCGTACAGCTTTATTCTCAATGAGAAGCTTTATGTTGGGTGCAAGATTTTGCGCATTCTGTTGAGTCAGACTAGATAGAGCATCTCCTTGATACTCTAGATACTTGGCGTAGTAACACACTAGGTCATCGTAAGTATAACCAGCGTTCTTTACCCGTTTCAGATAATTTTTGTTTTTGCTCATCGCGAACGGCACAATTCACAAATTCACAAAAACTTTGGGAACGAACAATAAACTTTTAGTAATCGTTTACTTGCACTTAATCCCACTTTTCGGGAACTAGAGAGAATGATGTGCACTCTCTGAGATCTCGATTTCGATTCCTTCTGTGGGTTTTAACTATCATAGTTTTCTTCTTTCATCTGGACCTATCAGCTCCTACGGTTTTCCAATTTGGAAAACCATCTTCATAGTTTGTTCGTTTGTTATGCTCTCCAAACCACCCGAGGTTATTTATTAAAATGACCCCGAAGCTGGGATACACATCTGGTAGACTAGATTCATAGACGGTATTCTATCAGCGTCCGTTTTGATATCATGACCCTTCTCCAAAGCGGTCATATCGGTCGTATACTTCCTAGTTGTATCGGCATCTCCACACGCCATCTTTGCAAACACCCCCTAATATTGCTCTTAGTTGCTTTCTCTCGAAGGTTAAGAGTAGATTTGTATGAGCCTTAGTTAGCACCCATGTTTCTGAGGCGTATGTGAGAACCGGCAAAATCAATATTTTATACGGATTTCAGTTCCAATTTGAATTTTCGTAGTGCGGATTAAGTTTCGACTTAACCGAAATAATATCTGTTATGACATTCCCTGTTTTCGAAGTTGATTGTAGATAGGAGCTAGAGTTTTTGCAGCTTCGGTGGACGGGATCGATTCCCTAGATGCGTCCGGGAAATTATGTCCACATTATCGGCATATGCCAGCGATTTCACCGATTTACAAAATATGGTTACAAAATCAGGATGTTTTCACACATCTACATCTACAGGGTGGCCAAATATCAGTGGATATTCTGATAAGGAGAATAATTATATTCAACACAGTGGCCGTTTGACTGATGTTAATGGTTGGTTTAATGATCAAGATTTACAATTAATCTAACGTTTGTTAGTTCTGGCTTGACTAACTGGTTTAATTATTAGTTTTGAACTTTGCGATTGATAATTAATTAGACACAATTAGATTAAGGATTGAATTTTCGATCGTTATGACTAATAAAAAAAACCAAATTCATTTAAATTAAAAGCAACAAAAAAAAGTGTAACCTGTTATTTATTTTTAATGCATTTACATAAATATATACATTATCATCGTCATTATTCATCGTCATCGTCTCTTCAGCATGCTTCTAACTTTCACGGTCCTGGGCTTTCCTCTGCCACTCGGGTCCTATATACTTAACGATGTCATGATTCCATCGAGGTTTGGGTATTCTTCGTGGACGTTTGCGATTAAGAGGTATCCACTACAGGATTGCCTTGGTCTATCTGTCCCATCGCCTCGCTATATAATGCATGTGCATGCCTTTCTACCTCGTCTTGGAATGCCAAGTATACATTTTTCCATTCCTCTCTGTACTACCCGAGGTTTTTGAATGGATTGCGATGTGAGTGTCCAGATTTCACTTCCGCCATAACGGACAGGAAACACTAATCGAAAACTTTTTCTTTTTAGGCAACGTGGGGGTTTGTTCTTAAACACTACGTTGAGCCTGCCAAATGCCTGCCAGCCACATTTAACACGCTGTTTCACCTCCCGGGCGATATCTCACCCATTGAAATACCCCTCTAAAGATCTTTACACCACCCTGTTCCCAATCCAGATTACGGAATACTTTTTCAAGGCAAGTTGAGAAAAGAATAGGCGATATTGCGTCACTTTGCTGTACACCTTGCTCCACATTAATTCCAACTTCACCATCATCAAGGTGAATTGTCGCTGTAACTCCATTATATATCGATTCCAATAGACTTACATATGATTTCTCTACTCCCTGGCTAAGAAATGAATTCATTATGGACTGCTTTGAGATTAAGTTAAATGCTTTTTTGTAGTCGATAAAAGTCAAGCATAGTGGCATGGTGTATTCGTTTTGCCTTTCTATGGGCTTCTGGACAACCTGGATGTTATCCGTTGTACTGATTCCACCTCCGAATCCTGCTTATTCTCTTGGTTGTGCGCCATTCAGTTTTTTTAATATTCTTTCAGATATTATCTTAGTCAAAACTTTGTACATTACTGATTAGGAAGCTTATTGGACGGTTGTTCTTTATCTTCCCGTGGTCCTTTTTTATGTAAAAAGATCACTTCTTTATTTGTCAATAAGTTGGGTACTTTTTGGAGCATGTTATATATAAAAGCAAATAAACTGAATGACTAAATTAACGAATTATACGAAAAAATACGAAGAGTGGAATGAAAAAAAAATGCTTGATCAACAAAACAAAAGGTTCTTTTCCAAAAATAAAAAGAAAATGGTAACGAATTCATAATATTCACATTTCTATAACAGGCATATAACATAGTAGTCATGAACGTTTAATTTAAAAAGCATATATAGTGCAATATCAAATATAGCAGGAATTACCAAAGCACTTTTTTTAATTTACTAAAAATACATCGACCATTTACGTGAATTGCGTAAAATTGAAGTATACTGCATATATTTCAGTCAATATTTTACTTTTATGTAATTATTTAAGGTATTTTTATGTTATGTTTTACGTAAATTAAATTTTTGCAAGTTAAAATGGCAAATGCTATATAACAGGATAATTTTTATTAATTAAAACAAAAAAAGATATATTTTCTTGGAATCCTATTTGATGGTTATGATTATACCGTTTAATACGATTCTTTTAGTTTGTTAAAAATTCCGCATTGGGCATAGACAAAGATCATAAATGTACGATTTTTCAGACCAAGTGTCGAAGTATAATTTACTAAGTATATTTTCGGAGTTTTAATTTAGGAAGTAAAGATTTAAATAAGGATTATGCTATATGTAATTTTTCTCGCAGTTTAAGATTAAAACAAATAACTTTAATTACATTTTTGTCCTGAATTTTTACTCCAGAGTTTTATCTAAAAAATATACCTGAATATATCGAAAATATGCTACTTTCAGATGCTAGCATAGCGCATTGTGAACTGAGGACATACTTATGCTCCTGCGATATATTTATGTATTTATTTATCGTATGGTTTACATGGATTTTAATTAGATATATATATTAAAATATAATATATAAACAGATTAAATTGTCAAAAACACAAAAAATATATAAAATATAAAATAAACTATAAAAATAGAAAAAAATTAAAATAAAGTTCATACCAGTTCATACCAAACTGAAGATACATCACAATAAGTGCATCAAATTTTAAAATCGAGGCCATTGATCAATTCCAACACGGAGTGTGTGACTTCAAAGAAATCATTCATTTCACCACCATATGTTATAAGAGGGCACAAGGCGGCGACCCAGTCAGTCTTTATTTGTAGAAAGAGTCACGGCATATGCCGTGCGACTTTCTTATTCTGTTAAGTGTCTTCTACTCGTGGCGGGGAAGCTCCATTCTTGGTAAGGGTGCTGTTGAGTCGATGACATGAGCCGCCTGATTCGGTCTCGAAATATTCCAGAATTCCCTCCATTTAGCATTATGGTTGGAATTTTCTCCGAGAAGTTGTTCAAACAACAGCAGCGGGAGCAGGGGGGGGGTCTAGATTTCTGTCTCCGCAGGCCGACAGCAGGGGACATTGTGAAGTGGGGATTTGATAGTATTTTATTGTATTCCCTGACTGATCTTTCTGGGCTGCGGATAGTAGGAGGAGCAATATTACTCAAAGTGGGAAGCAAGCTAGAGGTGTGCTTCTTAAACAGCCATTGATTATTCTCAATTTCTCGTTTAGTTTGTTAATCATCTTTATGTGGCAGCTGTTTAGCCAGAATGGGGCAGCCAGGACTGTATTCAGCAACTGAGTAGATCAGACTAAGAGCTGATGTTTTAAGGGTATATGCGTTTGCGCCCTACGTGGTATCACAGAGTTTGTGAATTATATTATTTCTGGTGTTTATTTTAGCTGCAGTATTCTCCAGATGTTTTTTATACAAAAGTGTTCGATCCATTGTTACTTCTAGGTATTTTAAATAAGCATTGTAACGTAGCGGGTTGTTATTGGAGTATACTTGGAGCTTCAGGTGTGCTTGTTTTGTTATTGAGGTGGAAACACGACAGCTTTATTTATGTTATAAATATATTGTCAAATTAAAGCTTGAAATAGTCAGCAAAAAATATGAACATTAAATAATTTAAATTCATCCAGATTAACGGTCTTTAATTCTTTAATTTTTTTTTCTCTTCAATGCCATCAAATACAAACATTACTAAAATATCCGAAGAGTAAAATAATTATGTTTATCTTATTTTTGTAGATCTCCCCTTATATATCTTTATAAAAAAGTCGGAAATAAAACTAAAACGGCGATCTTTTAAGTGTATTCAAGCGTTGTAGCAAAAGCAAAGAAAATTGAACTTATGACAAAAATTATAAAATTTTAAGGACCAGTAATCAAGAGCGTGAAATGTAGCTTAAAAAATAAACATAGGTACGTTGTGCTTTTATTATGTTTAGTTCCTGTACTTCCAAGATTTTTGATTCATTAATATTAATTAATAATTAAATCTAAATTTTTAATACGTTGAAATATGAGCGAAATTTTCAAAGATAATTTATTACATCTACAAAACGCTCTCATTATTCAAAAACCATTAATTAAATTATTTGGTTCTTATGGGCTCTGAAATATATCTATATATCTCTATATATATATATATATATATATATATATATATATATATATATATATATATATATATATATACAGGGTGTTAGGTAAACATGCGGCAAAAATTAAAGGCGTTATTTCTTGACTTATTCTAAGAATAATTTGTTGTATGATGAATTTTGAAAAACCCCTTCGTTTCGAAGATACAGGGTAAACATTTTATTAACACGTACATGTAAAGTTGCTCAATCTAGAATAAATGTTCGAAATAACTTCCTCCAGCCTTGATATAAGATTTCAATCTTCTCGACATTGACTGCCGAACTCTTTCAAACACACCAGGGTCGTTTATAATTGAGTTACATCCAGCAATTATCAGATTTCGCAAATCATCCAAATTCTTCAATGGAGTAGCGTAAAGTAATGACTTCAGATATCCCCAGAAGAAATAATCCGGTGGGTTTAAGTCCGAGGATCGAGCAGATCATGCGTGTGACCCACTTCGACCAATCCAGCGATATCCGTATGTTGCTGTTAAAAAATCACGAGCAACCAAACTGAAATGTGGTGGTGCACCATCGTGCATAAACCACATTTCATGCCTTGTTGCCAATGGTACATCTTCCAGAAACTTAGGCAGCGTTGCTTCCAAAAAGTTGCGATACACCTCGCCAGTAAGTCTTTGTGATAGAAATACCGGTTCAATTAGATAGTCACCTACAATTCCAACCCAAACATTCAACGAGAACTGATGTTGAAAACTATCTTCGCATACCTCATGCGAATTTTCATCTGCCCACACATGGTTATTATGAAAATTCCTTATTGCGTTTCTTGCGAAAGTGGCTTCATCGGGGAAAAGAATTTGTGTCAGGAATAGAGGGATGCGAAGTAAAGTTTGCAATATCCATTGACATAATGCAATACGTGGAGGAAAATGAACAGGTAGTAGTGCCTGAACGAGTTGAATGTGGTATGAATACAACAAATTGTTCTTAAGAATTTTCCAAACTGTCCAGTGACTCACATTCAAAGTATTTACAATTTTTCGCGTAGAACTACCAGGCTCTTCCGCTATCATATCCAGCACATTCTGTTTCAGTTGTACCGTTCTTACAGTCAGTGATCTTCCTGAGCCTTCAGTTCGTTTCAATGTGCCTGTTTCACGAAGATGAATGTTTTCGAAGATTTTTCGGTCGGGGACATTACGGGCTGGAAATCGTTCACTGTACAATCGCCTAGCTTGTAATGCATTGCCATCAGCAAGTCCGTACATGAAGTGCATGTCAGTCATCTCGGCGTTTGTATCCATTATGATAGAAGACTTCACTCACTATTTAAGACACGTCAAACAGCCAAACGTCACTCAATCTATGTAAACAAATGCGACCGATGAAATCCACTTACTAGATAAAACAGCCGTTCCAAGTGATCAAGATCGAAAAAAAAATGTACTTGATAAACTCTTTGACGTATACCCTACTTTTATTTACATTAATGATTTCAACAAATATCGAATATGGTTGTCGCAAATTTTGTTCGCCCTGTTTCTTCGAAACAAAGGGGTTTTTTTTAAAAATCATCATAGCACAAAATATTCTTAGAATAGGATAAGGAATAACCCCTTGCATTTTTGCCGCATGTTTATCTAACACCCTGTATATACCATAAATTAGCGTAAGCAACGAAATAAAGAAGAATAACTAGAAATTGACAACTAATGGACACTGTTCAACTATGGTATACTCAGAACAATGATATACATATTCAGATGGTATTGAGTTATATCATACATAAATTGAGAAAAACATTAACCAAAGAATACAAACCGACGAAGGAAACGAAAAAAATGCACACAAGCATACTATAAAAAAGTGTCCAGCATCTGTCAATTGGTTTGATTTCAGTAGCTCTTTATGT
Organism: Cosmopolites sordidus; assembly: GCA_031761425.1. Classification (NCBI taxonomy): domain Eukaryota; kingdom Metazoa; phylum Arthropoda; class Insecta; order Coleoptera; family Curculionidae; genus Cosmopolites; species Cosmopolites sordidus. The sequence goes on from JARFXV010000585.1 coordinate 271,888, forward strand.
TAATGAGATTCAAAAGTTGTTTTCGCGACTTTAGTCATGGATTCATTTGTCCAGCAAAGGATAAGGGGTAATTTTTTGTATCCAACTTCATTTTTTAAAATCTATCGTGAAAGAAAATCGTGTCTAACGCTTCTGTTAATTGGGAGTCGAACAGTGGCGGCTCGTGGGTTTCCAATGTGGGAGGGCGTAGAAGAAAATAAAGCCGGTGGAGATTTTTTTGCTTTTCCTTTTTTTTTAACATTTCATGCTATTGAAATCCTATACAGGAAGTGAAGCAAAGTGTTTTGCTATATATATAGTCAAATTATTTACTGCGATAAATGCTGGAGGGGCGGCGCCCAACGCCCTCCCTCATGAGTCGTCACTGGTGTCGAACTATATTACCATGAATTTGTTTAAAACAAATAAACGAAAAAAAAAGGGCATTAAGGTAGTCTACAAATGGTGATGTTAAGAGAAGTTTTGGATAATGCATTTTATCAGGATATACGAGAGAAGAACATACGCCTACATTAGATGGGAGAAATGTGAAATTTATGTGAGTGTTTCCTTCTAGCATGCACTCTAGCATAACCATAAAATATATATATATATATATATATATATATATATATATATATATATATATATATATATATATATATATATATATATATATATATATATATATATATATATATATATATATATATATATATATATATATATATATATATATATGATCGAAAAACTGAACTGGGTGAACTGGGCCCAGCCCGAGCCCAACCGACCACGGCCCAAGGCCAGAATAAATATTTTCGTTGAAAAATCAGAAATATGCAAGAGTTAAATATGGGATTCTGGTAATCCTAGAAATAAATAAGGACGTGGCTAACGACATCTTAGCTTTATTCCTGTACAAAATCGATATGGAAACATCTCGTAAGTATGACGTTGTAGTTACAACTGTAAATAGGACTGTTTCGACGATTATTAGTTTATTGGTTTTATTCTGGATTATTGGTTTTATTCTGGCCTTGGGCCGTGGTCGGTTGGGCTCGGGCTGGGCGCTTGGGGGAGTGAAGTGAGGAAATGGCAAAGCACGACGTGGAGCACGGGTGAACTTCCTTAGTTTTTTAACATAACAACCAGCAAAATGCAGGAAAACCATGAATCCATTGGTAACTTAACGCTTGGTTAACTTCACGATTCATGATTTTTACGCATTTCGTTAGATACGGTTATTATATAAATTGAATATAATTTAGATTTAGAATTAGATTAAAACAACCCCTGATTATGGATGATGGCATGGTTACCGAATCGAGAGTCAAGAAATGAAAAAAAGGTATTTGGTGTTTAGTGATAAATCTCTTAATGTTTGGTATTTAAAGAAGGTCAAGAAATGGTTATTGATTTGTCCCGTTTTAACTATGACTGATGATGATGGATTGTTATGATGATATACTTTTACGCCTACGACTGAAATCCGTACTGTAAATATAACTGGGTGGGTAGAGCTTTATTGAATATATAAATATATTTATTCTAGTTGTTCTATAAATAAATTAGATTTAAGGACATCGAGTAAGTAAAATACCAGATCTAAGCTTCGCTGGGAAGTGTTCAAGAATATCTGGTTCATAAACATTGTAACACTTTTATTACACATATCCAGATTGTACATACATTGCACACAGATCGTACACACATTGTACACACATGGCACACACATAGTACAAACATCGTATACACATCGTACAAACATTGTACACAGATTGTCCATACATTGTATACAAATTGTACACACAATTTACACTTATTTTAATATAAAATGCAACAATTTTAAAATATATCTGCACCCGCAAGCTAGCTAGCTGACCCTACGAACGCCGCCTAGTTTCTTTACTGCCGCCTCGTGGTGGTAATCGACTTATCCCGACTCATTGTTTATATGGACTGGACAATGAAGAAGCTGGAAATGGCACCAGGAAGGGTTTTGATGTGGTTGGTACTCATTATATCTCCCAAGAATGTAGGATAAATATATTCAACACAGAACTTATAGATGTTCTTTGTTTTGGACAATATTTGAGGCATGATGCTAAGTCATATTCTGAACATATGAGCCAAGATTCTGAGCCATAGGTCGGTTTATTCGGTTAAATATTTTGTTTTTTGTTTGCATCGTTAGGTTATTTGAACACCAAGTTCTATTCAGTGGTATGACTAGCTTTATTGAAGCTATTAGCTTGCATCTTTCAGCACTCCATCACTTCCCGCCATTACACTTCCCAAGTAGTTAAATTCCTTCACATACTTTATCATTCTTCCTTCCATTTTCATCCCCTTATTTATTTCCATGTTTAAGTAAATTACCTTGGTTTTTTCAATATTGATTTTTAGTCCTACTTTTTTTCCCTCTCTGTTTCGGTTATTCACATTTTCTTGTAAGTATTGAATTTTATTGGACATCAAACATATCAATTCTTCTGTTGGAACCTTTGGTGTGAAATACTAAACTTGAAGAGATTTACCACTAAACACCAAAACGCTTTTTATGTGACAAAATAACTAATTTTGCAAAACAGAAATGGCTTGAAATCAAACATTTGTACAGTAAAAGGAGTATGCTTGAAATTCAGGCGTACAATCTTTACAGGAAATTAACATTTAAATTAAGTAATGTAGAACATGAATGTTGGTGCAATTTTCAAAGGAATATGTTCACAGCAGTAAATAGTAAATTTATTAAAAAAATGTCATCTTTAAATAAAAAAATTAAAAAACTCAAAATTGAGCAGTCAAAAGAACATATTCCAGAAAAGAGCATCAACATAGTAGAAAATCTTTCAACTCAGACGTTCGACAATCCAGAACTAGATCTTTTAAATAAAGGCCTCAATTTTGCTTTGCCGGCGTCCGGCAGTGCTTTGGAGGATATGGTAGCCGGTATTGAAACTGGTATTAAACACTTACCGGAGTCTTCCAAGGCTTTCGTCAGAGAGTCATGTAAAAGTAAAATTGCAAAAAATATTTCAAATAAAAATCAAAAAATGCCAAATATTTCTAAGATTTTCAAGCGTCTGCGAGAGAAGGATTGTTTTTATTTAAAAGCTGATAAGGAAAATAAGGTTGTAGTAATGGACAAACCTGATTACTTTGAACGCGTTGTAAATATAATTCAAGACGGGCCTTATAAACGATTACCTAGGAATCCATTGTCAAAAATGATTACCGAAGTTAGAGATACATTAAAATCTTGTAACAGCCTTATTTCCCCTTCTCTAAAAAGCAAATTACATATTTCGAATCCAAAAGTTCCAAGATTGTATGCTCTACCAAAAATTCATAAACCAGGAAAATCAATGAGACCAATTGTATCAGCCATTGATTCTCCAACATACAACTTGACAAAGTGGTTAACAAAGGAATTTGAAAATCTACCAAACCAACTACCTTCCTGTTCTGTGATAAATTCAACCAAATTCATAGAAAAAGTTAAAAATACACATCTATAGGATGGTGAGGTTTTGGTTTCCTTTGACGTTTCATCAGTTGTTTCTGAGTGTCCCGACTCCACATACCTTGAAATACCTGAGGGAGTTACTGGAGTTAAACGGTTTTAATAACAAGAGTTTTTCTGAGTACATCTCCTTAACAAGATTATGTATGAAGCAAAATTGTTTTCAGCTTAATAACAGGTTTTATGAACAACAAGAAGGAACGGCAATGGGCAATCCTCTGTGACCGTTCTTAGCCAACTTATTTATGAGTAAATTTGAAACCGAGGCAAAAGATGAATTCAGTTACTTTCCGAAGGTATGGTTAAGATATGTGGATGACATTTTTGCCATTTTCGATTCGAAAAATGAAAATTTAGATGGTTTCATTAAGAACCTAAATAGTAAATCCCAAAATATAATATTCACCCATGAACTCGAAAATAACGATAGTTTCCCATTTCGGGATGTGTTAGTCAGTAGAAATAATAAAAATAGGTTAGATTTTGATATTTTCAGAAAAACCACCACCACTTCGAGATACATTCCTAATGATTCAAATCATAGCTTCCAAAATAAAATGGCTGGTTTAAATTTTATGGTAAATAGATTAATTAATTTCCCTTTAAAGATAATTATAACAAAGAATTAAAATTAATTAGGGAGGTATCTGAAGTGAATGGTTATAATAAGAACATTGTAGATAAACTAATTAGAAAACATAAGTTCAGAAAATTATTGAAAGAATCTTCGAATTTTCAAAAGGATCAGAACACAAAGAAATTCATGATAATACCAGTTGATGCTATATTTACAAGAGGACAAGACAAAATTTTGAAAAAAGTGGACATTAAGGTTGTGTACAAACTATATAATAAATTAAGAGAAGTTCTGGGTAATCCAAAGGATAAAGTAGAGCAACATGAAAAGTCGGGGATTTACGAAATTAGCTATCAAGACTGTGATCGAAGGTATATTGGGCAAACAAAAAGATCCATATTGACAAGATATAAAGAACATATTGCCCACAATAGATATGGGAGAAATGAAAAATCTTGTGTTGCCCAACATGCAATCGAATATGACCACAGTATAGATATTAGTAATTTAAGACTAATTAAAAGTGTTAATAATAATAGGGCTGCAAAATCTAATTCCTATAATTTCTCCGTCAAATTGCAGGGAAGAGAGCATCCTCTTCTTTGTTGTGAACAATATTGGTGAAAGTACGCATCCCAGCTTTACTCCAATTTCAGTTTGAAATGCTTGGTATTTTTTCTTCATCTTTAACTATTCTTATATTAATTGTAGGCTTCTTCAAATAGATTGAATATTATCTTTTGGACCCTTCCATTTCTGAGTATTTCCATATATTTCTCTGTTTATGGAATCAAACATTTTTTCAATCTCAATAAATGCGAGATACTGTGACGACTGGTATTCCATTGAGTATTCTGTAATGGTCCATAAATCTATTCTAGATCTTCCACTTCTAAATCCATGTGGCTCTTTTCTTAGTCCTTTGTCCAACTGCTCTTTTATTTTATTTACTAACATCCGGCAATATATCTTGTTTATTGTACCGAGTAAGGTGATTCCCCTCAAATTACTGCGATTTTTCAGGTTATCTTTCTTTGATAACTTAATTATTATTTTCTTATTTCAGTCTTCAGAGAGTTTCTTCTCTTGCTAGATTTTTATAAACATTTGGTAAAATCATCCGGTCTTGTTTTGAACAGCAGCATGTTTTGAACTTCAGCAATTCCCTCGTGATCTTATCTATACCTGGAGCTTTGTCTTTTTTAGCATACTAGTGGCCTGTATTATTTCCTCCGTGTGCCGCTGCTAATATATATGTACAACCTCGATGTTAATATTTCATTTAAATTTTGGTTATTCCTTCCTTTTTTATATTCAATAAGTCTCAAACATATCCGGTCCATCTTTCCATTTGTTCATCTGTATTAGTTATAGCCTCTATTTTTTCCTTTAATAGTGTAAGTTGATCTCCTTTTGCTCCATCAATTTTTCTAATTTCCCTATAGACTATTTTTGTATCCCCCAGATGAGTAGCCGAGTAAAATATAGTTCGGCAGGAAACAATTTAATTTTTGGATCCTAGTAACATAATGAATCATTCAACAAATCGTTAATAGAATAATGGAAATATATCGTAGATATATATTCAGTAAAGCGAACGTAGCAAATTCTCGAAACAATTATGTTGGTAACATAACTGTTAAAATTTACTACAAATGGCTTACAAATACTTCCAAAAGAAAAACATAGTTCAATGGGAAATAGGTTTTCGGCAAGGAAAAATGTATAATGTCATAAAGCTGTTAAAGCAAAGTAATCTACAAAATTGTATCAACAGTGATAAATAGAATAAATTTCATAAATAAAATTGTGAAACTGCACTTCAATGCGTAATTTACACGTGACAGCAAAAACGCATGTTGATACATGAAGACGGGTATTCACTTACATTTTTTGGTTTTTACTGTGAGCAGTATGAATTATAAAAAAGATACATTGAAATAAAAGTAAAACAAAAAACGTAAATTGAAATAAACCTTAATAGAAATACATTGTTCCATTGTTTTGATCAGTCTGTTATCTGTAATATCAATAAAAATAAACAAGATATGCTAGCGGTTTGAAATTTGTAAATGATAAAGCTGAAGTATGTCATTGCATAATGCATGTACTCATTCAAAGATGGCTCTGCTAATTAAGCGAAAATTCTATTAGTCACCTTTTGAATTGGATGACCTATGAAATCAATACTGGAGCAAAATATAGTTGCCAGAATGTATAATTATACTAGTTCATAATAAAAAAGATCTGTTTTAACCCTGCAAAATAAGCTAATAAGGTTAATGAATTAATTAACGTCAATTAAAATAATATAGCTAGAATTTTATGTATTAGTACTGCATTTTAATTAGCCAATAGACAATTAAAAGATTAGAACTAATTTGTCAAAGGAAATTAACTTTTTACCATGCCTGGCTTGTCAGATTTAAAATAATTATTCTAGTCTTTATATTATACTTTGTTATAGCCGTTGCTCTTTTTAAGCAAAATAATATTCAATTAAGTATCTATTCCTCAGATTAGGTTCCAAGAAAAATTTTTGCCCATTCCTTTAGAGAATGATTTCAGGACTTATGTCGTCACCAGTCGGGATCGAGCTGAACGTTAGAAAGCAAATGAAGGAATGATCAAGGGTAAGATCATATACATCGTACATACCTTATTGAATATAGAATGTAATCAAATGCAGCTCACGCCATTTTGTGGTGCGCAACAGTACTATTGTGCGCTAGTACTGTTGGGTCAGGTACGGTTTCACATACTGGTACTATTGCGAAGTATATGATGGCGAAAGTTGTATATGATTACAGCCTACATATGATATAGCCAATGTATACGATCGTACCCTTGGTTATTTCTTCAGTATAATTCAAATAACGTTCTTAGGGCAAGAAACATTGGAAAAGTTGCCCGGAAAATTAGAAAATTCTGGAATTTTTTTATGGGATTTTTGTATGAACTCAAGACCATAATTCACGATTCGAACGATGGATATGCGTAATTTTTTTTCTGTTTTGTCCGTTACGGTATTGAAAAATTTAAAAAAAAAATCGATACAATTACAAAGGAAAGTGGGAAAATTTTGACAAACTGCAAAAATCATAATTTCTGTATATACTTTCGATCATAATTGACGACAGGAACGACATATTTGGTTGATTCTTTTCGCGGACTGGAAATAACTCAATTGGATTTTTTCAATTGAAAAAAAATCTAGAGGATCTAGAGGAAAATTTGGAGAAACGCATTCCGGCCTAAATTAAAATAAAATTACATTTCTTTTTACTTTTGTGTTGTTTCACAATCTGTCCAAAAATTTAGTTAATTTATTTCTATTACAATTTATTTCACTACATGCGCAAATGTCGTTTGGCAGCGAATTGTGAATCAAGCTAATCGGTTATATAGTGACGAAAAATTAATTCAGTTGTTTATTTTCAGTTGAAATGTGATTCTGTCGTTGCAGTCATTTCATGAAATTAATTAATTTCGTCGTTTTATCTCAAATAAATTTACAGATTTACCTATGAAATACGATGAGTTTTGAAATATCAAACGGTTATACAATTGTAATGTTCAACAACAAAGTGAATTAATTGTCCATCTTTAACTGAACTGTTGTTCTTCACATTATAATGCTGCCAATAAGATGGGGTAATTTAGGTTGCCGAACACGCAATGCTGCAAACCAAACGAATTTTTGATCTAATCCAACTGCAGAGCAACGGGAAGAGCGAAATGAAATTGAATAGAACCGATTATCACAAACATATTTAGCAGGCACTCAAGAAGAAAGAGAAAATGTAAACGAATATGATATGCATCGAATGAGACATTCAGACAAATCAATCGTGCATTTTTTGAATTTGAACAATCGTGCAAGAAGACAAACAAATGTTGCGTTGAATACTAATTGAGCTGCATTCTGTTGCATGACAATTGATTACAGTGCAGACCAATCCGTTGCTATTGGATCGATGAGCGTTGTGTGCGTTTCGCGTTTCGCGCCCTCCATCCACCCGAGATTATTTTCTAAAATAATCCCGAAACTTCACTGCTGGTTAGATGGGATAAGGTTTCCGTAGTCGTAACGCTACTCACAAAACCATTATCTTCTCTTCCATTGGTGTTTCCGCTGCTTGGCCGCCGGACGGGGTGGGCCAAGCGCTTCGCACCACTCTCTTCTGGTGGACAAGTACCAGAGGGGGGTGTAGTCTTAAGATATTATTTTATTTGCCGATGACACTGAAGGTGTTTCGGCGTAAATTATCTTTCTTACCTTTGTACCTGTAAGAGAAAAACTTTCACTTTACATTTCACTAATTTCCTTTTTTCCAAACCGGAACGTGGCGTCCCTTTCCCTCGATGTTGATCCCTCGTTGGGCAGCAGTCAACCTAGTCCTCCAAAAGTTGGAGTTTCGGTCTTCTGTGTTGTCTGCCACCTAAAGCTGCAAAGTCTTCCGGACGATAGTCCGTTAACCTTCGCAGTTCTTGATTTGGGTGGTCACGTATCTTCAGGAAGGCTTTCTCTGCCTTTTCTTGCATGCACTGCCTAAAGGGAGTCCACATCATCTCTCTGTGCATCTGCACATTGGAGATGTACCAGGGGGCATCGAGAGCTAGTCTCACTAACTTGTTCTCGTAGCTTTCCAGTCTCTTGATGTAGGATTTTGCCGCGTAGCCTCACGCGATCGATCCATACATCATGACGCTTCTCATTAATGATCTAATCATTAGGATCTTCAGCTTCACGTCTAATTTGCTGGTTCTGCAAATTAGCGGGTAAGCTATCGTCGCAACAGCCACGGCTTTGCACCGTGCGTTCTTTGCATGTTGCCTCTATGACATCCTCTTGTCGAAGGTGACACCTAGATACTTTGCAGTATCTTTCCATGTCACTCTTTTATCTTCGATTTCCAGCTGGTGACGGGGTCTGCTCATTCTCTGCGTGACGTAGATAGCCTGTGTCTTGGCGATATTCGCCTTGGTCTTCCAGGCTATCAACCATTCCATCAGATCGTCTGAGCGTTGTGTGCTCACATTTTAAGGCATTGAAATACAGAAATGAAACACCTGGATTGTATTGCGCAACTGACCAAGTCAAATTGGTGCCATTGGTCCCGCCACCAGAGCCATTGCGCTCATTAGTTTCTGGAACAGGAACAGGTCCCCCCATTTCCTGACACAAACACAGAAATACAACAGGTGCTTCCAAATCACTTTGTTTGGCGCAACAAATGTGGTTCGGGTATATACCGATATAATCGGTATTCGGGTACTTCTGAATGTACTCCTCCTCAGATTGAATATCCATGGTGAGAATAGTTAATAGATACACTGATCACTCGGAAATACGTTTTTATATATTTTTTTCTTTGTTTATACATTTCCAATAGCTTTTCGCAAATTCACAAAATGATCACAAATAAATTTATTGAAATTGGGACAGGACAACGTTTGTCGGGTCAGCTAGTTTTATTAATAAAAATCAAATCTGTTCTTTGGTAAGCGCATCACTTGAGAACGGCTGAACAGATTTGGCTATTTTTTTTATATTGGTAATAGTCTGAATAGGATTTTTATGCATAGAAAAATTGGAGAAGTTGCCCAGAAAATTGAAAAATTCGGGAAAAACTGAAACTGCTTTTTTCTATGCGATTTTTGTATGCATTCAAGACCATGACTCACGATTCGAAAGATGTACTATTTTTTTGTTTTGTTCGTTATTCTCCCGGGAAATAACTCAATTGAATGTTTTCAATTAAAAAAAATCTGAAAGATCTGGAGAAAAATTTGAAAAAACGCATTCCAATCTAAAATAAAATAAAATTACATTTGTTTTTACTTTTGTGTTGTTTGGCGTCTGTCCACCAAATGTATTTATTTTATTTCTACTCCAATTTATTTCGTTACGTGCGTAAATGTTGTCTGACAGCTCATTGTCAAATTGTGAATCAAGTCAATCGGTTACGTAGTGACGAAAAATTGATTCAGTTGTTTATTTTCAGTTGAATTGTGATTCTGTTGTAAATTCTTCGCAATCGTTTCATGAAATGAATTAAGTTTCGTCGCTTTATCTCAAACAAATTTATAGATTTACCTACGAAATACAGTGCATTTTGAAGTGACAAACGATAATACAGTAACAACAAAGTGAATAATTTTTCCATTTTCAGTTGAATTGTGATTCTTCGCATTGTATATTGGGTTGCAATCGACACATAACTGAATTGCATTGACACAATTTAATCGCATAGCAATGCCGCAATTAGGGAGCGATTTAGATCGCAGAACTCACAGTGCTACAAATCAAACGAATTTTCGATCTAATCGAACTGCATAGCAACGCGAGGAGTGAAATGAAATTGAACGAAATCGATTATCACAAACGCGTTCAGCCCGTACACAAGAAGAAAAAGAAAATGCAATCGAAGATGATATGCATCGAATGAGACATCATCGGTCAGTAGAAACCAATCGCGCAACAATTAATTTCAATAATCGTGCAAGACAAACAAAAAAACAAACAAACAAATTTTTACTTTGTTTACATATTTCCAATAGTTTATCACAAATTCACAAAACGATTACAAACAAATTTATTGAAATTTGGACAGGACAACGTCTGTTGGGTCAGTTAGTTTTTGAATATTTTTAATACTCTCCATGATCCTTCCACGACTTATAATTCTCTACGACTATGCAACTATTCATGTAAATATATTTCTAATTATATATTACGGTGATCAGAACAACATGCAGTGCTAATATTATGATAGATTTTGTCCACTACATTTGATGCGGTATTTGGGGTATGAAAAAGATTTCCGCTAGACGAGTTTTTGTTTGTTATCAGTGTTTAGACTTATTTAATCGCTATACAGCGTTGTTTTTTTCTATAGGCCCATGAAACAGCAATCTAAAATAAACAGTGATAATATGAAGGAATAAGGATTAATAATTAATTGTTTTAAAGAAAAAAAATCTTAAAAGGATCAAAAACCGAAGGGTTCACCAGAACAACAATTGGGAAAGTTATTAAATCACCAATCGAAAAGCCACGATAAGAATTATCATTTTAAGCCAATACTAACTAATGACCAATGTTAAAATATCTTTTAAAACTATGAATCATGTCCTAAATGAGCCTCTAAATGAGAAATGAGCTGAAAAAGATTAATATTTCAAAATTGCGAAAATTACTTCAGTGTGTTAGTGTATGCATTTAAGTTCGATTCTATCATAAGTACTCGACGTATTCGCTCGACAAGTTGGATTATTGCATTGGATTGTAAATAAAACACTACAAAAGCAATTACGATCCCCTTATCATGTACAAAGAGTACAAGCTCTCTTACAAGCTGATTTTACATCGAGGTAAACATATTGGAATGATTTGTAGTAAAACCAAAGAAATTCAAATTTTTTGTTCAATATTTTATCAATCGACCAAGGTTCATTCACAAAGAATGGGATGATAGACATTTTGAACAGTTAATTTAATAAAATAATTAAGCATGTGTTTCTTAATGACACGTGAATCGTTTAAAACGTGTTATAGACTAAACAATTAGTGATAGCAATTTCAACTTTGCAGTGGAAGCTCGTGACTTCCACTCCACCTCCAGCATTTATCACAATAAACAATTTTTCAGAGTAAAACAACATATGTTATTTCCGTTCAGTCTCTTTCCTTTAACTCATTTTCCTGGTTCGCCTCCTGAAAAACAAAAAAAAACTTCAGCTGCGCTATTTTCTTCTACGCCCTTCCACTTTAAAAACCCACGAACCACCACAGCAACTTTGACATTAAACGACAATAACGTTTTCTTTTATTTTGTAATAAATATTTTTTTTGCAGCAACCCTAATTTATGCGGAAATGTTTGGAAAAAATGATTATAAAAATATTATATTTGATTTCCAAATAATAACTTAAGAGGTCAATGCAACAAAAACTGATTTCCCATAGATCGAAATAAGCAAGACGATAAGATGGTTCGATTAGAACACGACGTTTGCCATTGTTAGGAAAATTAAAATGAACTTTCTATTACGCAGACATGATTGCATTTTGAACACATATTAAGGAAACTTTATGTTCAAAAAAATGTAAAGAATCATTGGTTAAAACTACGAAAGTACTTTGCTTTACACCCTGTATATTATTATTAATTATTGAGTATTGAAATATTCATGCATTAAAGAATGCCACTCGACTGCTGACATGAAAGGTCTGGTACTCGCTTTCAACAAGAAATTGGTGTTTTACCTTTTCTGAACGTATTGTACCTTTGGACCGTTTCTGCTTTTGTACTTTATTTTTAATATTACAACTTCTACCGTAAATACTATAATACGAGGTGTGTAAATAAAGTAATGAGACTGGTGGTGTAGCGCTCGATCTGGCAACAGTGTTGGCTTCCGTTTTGGCGGGTATGCAGGCCTTCCTTTGATGCGTCTTTAGTACGAGTTTAAACTCGCTATAGCCACTTGGTAGTTCGTAGCAATTCTTTTCGTAAACTGATTTTTCAGGATATTTTCAGCACTCCTTGCAGTTGAATTCTTTTCGCTTCGAACTTCATTTTTCATCAAGTGTCAACGTTCTAAAAATGCCTTAGACTGCCTGAAAACCTGGGCCATTGACAAAACACTGTTTCCACAGACCTATTGAATTTTTGTAAAAGTTTGCATCGCACTGTACCTAAGCCTGAAACAAAATTTGATCACGCACTGTTGCTCAAAATTGTTGCCACTCATTTTCAGAACGTAGTAGAAAAATAATCCGAATCACGAAAAGAATTGGTACGGACCAACAAATAAAATAAAACTCTAGGAAGTTCAAAGGGAACCTTTGCCAGCTTTTTTTAGCAATGTTGCTAGATCGAACGCTATGCCTTCATTCCCATTACCTTTTCTATACACCTCGATGATTTTTCGTTTCCAAATGGTTATTCTCCTTTGCATTCGCCATTATGCTTGTTCATGTATTGTTAATGCGCATTTATTGCAATCCCAATTTTGTAGGTTATATTTAACATGCATATAATATAAAAATGTACTATAATAATGACAATAACATGTAGCTTTTAGATTCCTTCTGGGATTTTTCTTATAAAGGGATTGTAATATGTCTATTGTATATTTTTTTGCAATTGTTCGACGATCCATTTTTTTTCACTCTGTTGGAATTTCATTGTTAAATGGATCTTCATTGTTTTTTAGGTTGTACTTTTGCTGATGTTGGTGCATCGCCTTGCCCTCAAGATTTATTTACATTTTGTACCTAACTTTCTTCTCCTCCTAACTGATTTACACTATTCATAACTGTTCAACAATTTATCACCACCATAATTCCTATATTTCTAAGTGCTTTGAAATTAGATTCGCCTTTTTATTTTTGTAAACACTGGAATTTGCTTTATCGACCTTTAGAAGAGTAGCCGAGTGACATACAGTATGGGCTTAGAAATGCGCTTAGTATTCGAGATGTCTTTTTTAGTTTAAATGTAATGGTTCAACGGTACCTTGATTTGAATAAAGAAATTCATGCGTGCTTTATAAATTATGAATCCATTGATAAAGGCATTGCCCATTGCATGTCCATTAAGACCTTATAACATAGTCTAGAGTCAGTATGGAAGGAAAATCTACAAAAGACATACACATAAAACGAGCAATAAATCAGTAAGCCATCCTCACCTACACTTTTCAATATCTATTCAGAGATCATTATTGAGAAATTATCAGTCAGTTAAACGGAGTTCCTACTAAAAATATAAGGTTGTATTGGCGGAGAATATCCAGGACCTACCAACAAGGACGAAAATAATAAGAGAAATCAACAAACGCTACGGATTGAATTAAAGAAAACAAAATACATGTGTTTCACCAATCACTCAATAACAGCACACAGCTAAGAATAAACAACAATAATATTGATCAAGTAGATAGATACAAGTATTTTTGGAACTTAACACCGAAGAAATAAAAACAAAGATAGAAATAGGTCGCATCACATTATACAAGATATTTTATTTTTCAGAATGTGTTGTATATTTTTCTTCTGCAATATTAAAAAGAAAACGAATTGAAAATCCGATTGATTCTCTGCAACATATACCTGATTCTTCTTAACGGTATAGAAGCTTTCACCTTTAAGAAATATATGATCAAAAAATAGCCTATTTAGAAGAATACTACAAATATCTTGGGTAGAGAAAGCCACAAATAAAGAGGTCCTACGTAGAATATCCACCGAAAAAGGATAACAATCATAAATATACGCAAATTGGAATACTTCGGGCATCTAATGAGAGGACAGCGTTACGAATTGTTGTGATTGATTGTGCAGGAAAAGACAGAGGAGAGAAGAAGCGTAAAAAGACCAAGAATATAATGCCTGCAAAATTGGAGAGAATGGTTCAACTTACATCGAATTATTTATTTAGAGCAGTTGTGGGCAGGATGAACGATTCATGATTGTCGCCAACTTTCGTTTAAAGATGGCATGATAAGAAGAAGAATAAGAAGAGGGTATTTACTGACAGCCTGTCTTTTCTCTTAATATTATTTGATATAGATATCCGTTCTTCCGTTTGTTTTCTTCTATTTCTTTAATTAGTGTTTCATTATATTTTATTAATTTTCCCCTACAAATTCTTTTGCACTTTCTTTGATGGTTTATGTGTAATACCTTGGAACCTATAGCTTCTGATTGTATTAATTGTTTGTTTTTGACATTTTCTCTTCTGAATTTCTCATTTTACTCATCATACTATGGATTACATTATACTTATTTTATTTCCGTGCTTATAATTCCTTATAATTCGCAATGTTCTCAGTTATTTCCATAAAGTCTAGTTTGCTGCTCAATTTTTATATGTTGCCGTTCTTCTTACAATCGATCTATGGAATGACTTTTTTATTGTCGCTTTTCTCCGATTTCTTTTAACCGACACCATTACAAAACCGCAATATATTTTTGTAAATAAAAAAATGGCGACTAAAAATAACAGAACAAAGAGAAAAACTGAACTAAGAACAATATTATTTCTAGGAACAGATGTTAAATAGAAGAACAAAAAGTTAAATAGAGAAAAAAAATATTTATAATAGAAAAATATTGTCTGACACACAATAATACAATAAACGCATTATCGTAACAGTATGAGGTGTGTTAATAAAGTAATGAGACTGCCTCAAAACACCTGAAAACCTAAGCCCTTGACAAAACACTGTTTTCATAGGCCTGTCCTGTAAAAGTTTTCACCGCACTGTACTCAAATCTGAACCAAAACTTGATACCGCACTGTTGTTCGAAGTTGTCACCTATTTTCAGAACGCACTAGAAAAATCCAGTTTGAAAAGGCTTGGCACGGACTATCTAGTGACTTTAGAGTTCAATCTCGTACGCCACCGGTTTCATTACTGTATTTATACACCTAGTATATACTGCAGGATTACCTAGTAAACCTGCCAATACGAAGAAAGGTAAGAAGTTTTGACAGAAAGCGCTATTTGATTATTTATTATTATCAAAATATAATTAGGAAGCATACAGAAAAAATATGCGTTTATTATTTTGTTTTATAGAGCATATACAAACCATAGGATTTTTGTTTATCACATACATAAGAAGTGTTTTATGAAGTTATATTTGTATTCGCTCTGCGGCGAAGATTTTGCTAGGCTATATATTTACTTAGAATGCAGAAAATATGACCCGTAGAATTTCCAAGTAGGTCTGATTTCCATTTACAGCGCAGGAGTTCTCACTTTCAAATAATACTATAGAAAAATATTAATGCTAGAAAAAAAAAATCAAGCTTTAAGATTCAGTATCTTAGACGATTTATTTCATTAAATCAACATCAGTAAAAAGTGTGTTTTAAATGAATACAATTTCCATTAATATATAAATAGGAATTGATTTTCGTTCTGAATCTGAAACTATAAATGAGAAAAATTTCCACTATATTTAAAATTGTAAGTATAACAACTGTTTCGACACACAGTGCCTTTTTTCAAATGCAAACTTTACAGGTTCTGATAGACAATTAAATCAATTTTTAGCTTAAATAAATTCTTTATATAAATACAGATCGCAAGAAATAATGGATACGACTCAAACATTATAAATAAAATAATTAATAAAAAAAGTTATAACAAAAACATTCAATATATTTTGTTAATAATATCAAGAATGCAACATACAAAACAAATACATATTCAGGAAAAGTTACCGAACTTGTTTCTAAACTTTTATCCAAAAAAGTTTTCACCGCACTGTGCTCAAATCTGAACCAAAACTTGATACCGCACCGTTATTCGAAATTGTTGTCACTCATTTTAAGAGCGCACTGGAAAAATCCGATTCATGAAAAGAGTTGGTATGGACTATCAAGTGAATCTAGAGAGTTCAATCTCGTACTAAATACGCATCAGATGTTCCGCTCCAAAGGAGAAACAACAATATATTCAGATTGAATACTACGCCACCGGTCTCATTACTCTATTTATACAGCTAGTATATACTTTTCTATTTGATGATAGCAATCGTGTCAATACGAAGAAAGGTAAGAAGTTTTGACAGAAAGCACTTTTTGATTATTTATTATTATCAACATATAATCAGGAAATAAATAGAAAAAATAGGCGTTTATTATTTTGTCCTATAGAGCATATACAAACCATAGGATTTTTATTTATCACATACATAAGAAGTGTTTTACGAAGCGATATTTGTATTCGCTCTGCGGCGAAGATTTTCCTAGGCTATACATTTATTTAGAATGCAGAAAATATGGCCTCGTTGAATTTTCAAGTAGGTCTGATTTCCATTTGCAGCGCAGGAGTTCTCACTTTCAAATAATACTATAGAAAAATGTTAATACTAGAAAGAAAAAAAACGTTTTAAGGTTCAGTATTTTAGACGATTTATTTTATTAAATCAACGCCACTAAAAAGTTGTATGCAGTGTTTTATTAATATTTTCAAAAATGTGTTTTAAATGAATAAACTTTCTATAAATTTGATAATAAGAATTGGTTTTCTTTCTGAATCTGAAACTATAAATGACCAAAGAGTAATACAGTGTAAACTCTTTATAACGTTATTCTTTATAACGATAAACTCCCTATAACGTAGAAGTGAGCACAATTTGGTTGGTTTTAAACTTAAAACCCATACATTGATAAACTATAGCGCAACAGCCATTCTCTATTATGAAGAAATGTGTTCATATTTACGCATAACTATTTATTATCGGTATTACTGTTTATGTTATCTTATCAGGTTACAAAAGGCGCCAACTAAACCTTTGAGGCCCCGAAACTTCTGAGATCGTAAAGAGCATTCAAAGCATCAGAAGGTTGGGTCGAAAAATTTTCACCGTCACAAAATTGCCTACGATAAAATGAATGGAGAGACGCGGGATATCGATATGAATGTGACTAACGAATGGATTAATAAAGTATGGCCTAAATTAAAAAAAGAAGTCCTCTCCAAATGACACTTTTAATGCTAATGAAACTGATTTTTTTTTTCAAGATGCCTTCGGACAAAACTTTAAAATTCCAAGGAGAAAACTGTTTTGGAGGGAAACTCTCTAAATAGCGTATAATTATTCTAGTAGCTGCCAATATGAGTGACACAGAAAAAAAGAAAACTCTTAGTTATAAGCAAATCAAAAAACCCTCAATGTTTCAAGAACATAAGACACTTGCCCGTCACGTATAAAGCAAACAAGTCGGTTTGGATGACATCGCAGTTCTTTGAAGAGGAAGTGAGAAAATGGGATGCTGAATTAGAGACACGAAAAATCTTGCTCCTAGTAGACTATTACTACAAGCAGTGAACTTTATATCAAAAGCCTGGAAAGAGGAAACAGCAGCAATTATACAGCATTCTTTTTGTCACGCGGGACTATGTAATAGTCAGATAGTAGAAACGGATCAGTTTGATAGTGAAGACAATCTACCACTCAGTGAATGGATAAAACAGTTCAACAAACCAGAAAATGTTAACAAAAATCTACACACATTCGAAAATATAGACGAGGAATTGGCCACAACCGGTTCACTTACAGATGAACAAGTTCTTGATTTAGCGTCAAAAAGTAAGGAAAAAGTTAATGAAGATGAAAAAGATGATCAAGTGGACGATTCTGAACCACCAACTATTCAACAGGCAATTGGTGCCTCTAAGTTAATATAAATTTTTTTATTGTTTAATCAAGACGATTCCACCACATATCAAGATATGGATAGAATACATAAGAGAATACAAAACAAGTACTGGCATAGTAAAAAACGTTAGGCCAAGTTAACAGATTATATGTATTATGAATAATTTAATTACCTATTTTATCAAATACATACATATTAAAAATTATTGTGAACTTGGTTGGTTTTTTTCTTCACTCCATATAATGATACGTCTCTATAACAATAAAAAAACCTTCTCGGTCCCTTGAGTTTCATATACACTGTATATAAAATTTCCACTATATTTAAAAATACATATATAACAATTGTTTCGACAAACAGTGCTTTTTTTTAAACTTTAGAGGTTCTGATAGACAATTAAATCAATTCTTAGCTTACATAAATTCTTTATATAAGAACATTAAATTCACAGATGAAGAAGAGCAATATAATAGTATTAACTTTTGAGACTATATAAATAAATATAAATATAAAAAATATAATATAAAGAATATAAAAAACAAGAAACATGATTTTGTAATTTTTTATTAGCCACGTAGTTACACACAATAAATCTTGCCATCCTTATTCACAAAGGATATTCCAATAGAATAATATTCCAATAGATAAATATTCCAATTTCAATAGATAATTATAATAAATAATTAAATGTCATCAAACAGATCTCAGCAAATAACATACGACGAAATATTATAAATAAAATAATAAAAAAAAATTATAACAAAAACATTAATTTAATATATCCTGTTAATAACATCAAGAATGCAGTTTACAAAACAAATATATTTACAGAAAAAGTTACCAAATTAGTTTCTAAACATTTCTCCAAAACAAATGATATAAATGTTGTTTTCAAAACAAACAATAGCTTTGGGCGGCTCATTAAAAATAATAAAATTCAAACAAATAAACTCTATAAACCAGGAGTTTATTTGAGTGCGGGTCGTGTTGAAAAGTTAATGTTGAACAAACAGGAAGGCCTTCCTCTACTAGGCTTAATGACTTAAAATAAGTTATAATAAACAACAAAATTATTTTCATTATGCTAACCACTCAATGTTAGAAAATCATACTCGTAGACGTTGAAAAAATGGATTTCCCCACTATAATCTTTTTTGGTATTATTGGGTTGATAGTTTACTTTTCTTACTGTTAGTTTACCATAGTTTGTATTTGAAAAAGGCACTATGTGTCGAAACAATTATTATACATACAATTTTAAGTAGAAATTTTAGATATTAATCTTTGCTCATTTATTTAAAATGAATTTCCATCAAGTATCAAGTATCTCAGGGAGTATGTCTGCTCTTCGAGAAATCAACTTTTTCGGGAAAAGCGCCTGAACGACGGGCAAAGAGAGATTGGAAGTATGGCAGGTGCTTCCTCCTATGCCCTGAGGGTATCCTTCTAATTTTTGATGAGCAGGAGTGAAAAATTCTGAAAATTTACTGTTACTGCGCGGCCTAGGTGGTCTTCGAAAAAAAAAGAAACGGGTCGATTATTCCGGATGCCGACATGGCAGCCCTAACTGTGACTTTCAGGCTATGCAGGGGCCTTTCATGTTTCTTTTTAGGGTTTTATCCATACCAGTAGCGACAATTTTAATTCTTAACATGGCCATTGAGGTGGAAATAAGCCTGGGAATTGTTGTTGCGGTAATATACTCGCACACAAAACGAGCTCTCCTCTCCAGTTTGGCGCTCATGGTGGTTCCCAGACCGACTACCCTTCCTACCAAATTTTCTACAGCGCAATCAAACATTAACAACTGTTTGGACCACCCTATAGAAGGAAAAAGCGCCATATAAATCTGAAGTGCTCAGCTCAGATTTAAAAAGTTTCAGGAGGAAGACATGAGTTTTGAAGATAGAAGAAGGTCAGATCGTTCACGGTTTCTCGATGACGGCGTTTTTAGGACAGCTGTAGCTTCAGATCTTAGAACAAAGGCTAGGAGACTTTCAGGGGAATTAGGAGTACCCCACACTACCGTAACTAAGCATTTCAAAGTCTCAAATACAGAGCCTTCATTTAATTATATAAACCAAGTAACTAGGGATTTATTTAATCTTAGGAACTTTTATTTTGTTATATTGAATTGTTTACAGGAGGTTTAATTTATCATCAAAAATATTACTAAAATTTCATTACAAATAATATTTTAAATTGAGCAATAAACAATAGGCTCGAACACATTTGATTATTTAAAATAAATAATTTTCGTTGTTTGCATTTTAACTCTACGACACGCCCTTCTTCTTCTTCTTCTTTTTATCTTTCATTTAAAATAATGTAGGCAATATCTCCAAAATTATTTAAATTGGAAGTTGAAGATGTTAACAAAAGCTTAAAGTGGGAAGAAAAATATCTAAATGTAATCGACAATTACTTGAATAATTTTGCAGATGACGTGATAATATTTGCCACAAGCAAGGGTAAGTAAATTCCATGTTAAAATACCTAAAGGAGGTCTCTAGGAAGGTAGGTTTACGGATAAATATAGCAAAGACGAATATATTGACAAACACTGAAGATGAAATAAATGTAGAACTAAAAGAAAACATTTCAGAAGAAGTAAATGAATACATGGTCAAAGATTTACACTTAATAATGAAAATCAAGAAATAGAAATTAGAGAACATGGAGAGAATTGCTCAGCACAGGACATGGTGGATGAAACTAGGGAAGGTCTACATCTGCAGTTGGATTGAAGAAGGCAAACGAATGAATGATGTAATTGTAACGTGAAAAGTTTAGAAAGCCTTGATATCTTAATATAATACTGTAATATAGAGAAAAAATAAATTGAAATATTTGTACAATATTTATGCCAAACGAATTTGATCAATACGATCAAGTATATGTTAGACATAAAAAAAATATTGGTTAATATAAAATGCAAATGAACAAGGTCAGTACTCTGTATATAAACGTGAAAAGTTTAGAAAGCCTTGAGCTTGATATCGTAACATAATACTGTAATATAGAGAAAAAATAAATTGAAATATTTGTACAATATTTATGCCAAACGAATTTGATCAATACGATCAAGTATATGTTAGACATAAAAGAATATTGGTTAATATAAAATGCAAATGAACAAGGTCAGTACTCTGTATAACTCTTGATAAAAGAGATCCGAGCCATGCAAAATCATTCTAGTGGATCCACCTTCTTCTTGTTTCCTCTGTTTTAGGGTCAGGACATCAACTTTTACGACTGTTGATAAAACAGACCTGCAAGCTTTATATTCATCTAAAGTAGTCTTTATAGGGGCAAGAAAGGATGGAGAGGAAATATATATTTCGGCTCGTTTACAAATGATCTTTCATTTCACAATTGGTCTTTTAATTTTAACAATGAAACAAAAACGGAATATTTGTTTATGTATATAGTATATATATATATATATATATATATATATATATATATATATATATATATATATATATATATATAGTTTTAATAACAAATAGAAATTGGGATAATAGACCTTCTATTCCGAAAATAATAGTTATATTACTAAATTTTTGTACGAGGGTTTCTATTTATGTATTCGGAACAATAAATAAAACCAAATATTTATCACTAAAAATGGTTTTATTGTTTCTCACAATCTTCTCAGCGATGATCGATATACTTTTGCATACGTTTGAACCAATTTTCATAGCACTTTTTCCATTCCGATTAAGGTGGCTCTACATGGATTTTGAACACATCAACCATTTTATCTGGGGTCGAAAATCGTTGACCACGTAGTTTATTCATCATCGACGGGAACAAAAAGAAATCATTGGGTGCCAAATCAGGATTGTACGGGGGATGACCCATCATTTCGATATTTTGACCGATCAAATATTGTTCGTTTGTTCGGTCCGAGGTGTGAGAGCTCACTTTGTCATGGTGAAGGATGAATCTGTGTCGCTGTTTGTTTTTTCTTATTTCGTCAAAGACTTCTGTCAAACAAACTGATGTGTACTATTCAGAATTGACCGTTCTACGATTCTCTAGTGGCACGGAAACCACTTGTCCATTTATCCGAAAAAACCAGACGACCATTTGCTTCGAAGAGTTTTTTGCGCAAACAGCTCTTGTTGGATTTGGCTTATTTTGAAAAACCCATAAGCCGACTGATGTTTACTTTCGGGCTCATACGCATAGATCGTTACCTGTGTAGATATTATACACGGCTTTTTACGCACTACAATTGTTGTACAATTTTCTTGAGCATTTCTTTGTTACCAATCGACATGAGCCTTTTTGTGAGTTATTGTCAAATTATGCGAAATCCAACGCACATAAATGTTTTTCACAGCTAAATGTTAATATAAAATATTGTGTATGTATGTCACAATAATGCCCAGGGATGCTTCAATCCCACGGTATGTCAGATGACGATCTTGTTTTAGTTCGCGCACAGTATCGATGTTTTCTGGCACAACAATCGATTTTGGTCGACTTTTTTAAATTCGTTCGTCAGCGAAGGATAGCTACGATTGAATTCACTAAGCCAGTGATATACAGTAGTTTTAGATGATGCTTCATCGTCAAAAGTCGAACTGAGTTGATCGATGCACACGTTGTTGAAATAATCCTCCTCAAAAGTCGTAGTAAATCATTGCACGAAAATTCGCACCAGTTGATTCCATTTTTTGACTGAGATAAAATTTTCAAGTCACTAAACAACACAAATAGCGTTCGTATGTCAAAACATTCTGAATACGTATACAGTCAATAATGTCAAAGTTTACGATGTATATGTCAGATGGTGCCAAGCAACACCATTGTTTCCGGATACATAAATAGCAACCCTCGTATATTACCTAAATTGGTCCAATCATCATCTTATTATAAATATTGCATTCTAAAACACATTGCATTACACCATGAGTAATTTTGACTCATACAATTTGAAAAGTGGGTGTGGGCAGCGAGCGCATTGCACCTGCTCCCCCACCACCAAGTTATCAGACTACTGGTTAGTCACAAGCCAGCTGCCAACGAAAGAGAACTTTGGATTGCTTCTATCTCTATATTATAACCTCGTGAATTAAACATAGTGAGTCAAATTTATTCATAGTTACATATAATTACATATTTGTATACGTCAAAATGGCTCATGGTTACCAACAACAGACTATTCTTGGTGAGTCATTTTGACATATTTGGACCTACAGTCTGTTCCAAAAATGACTATCTAGGTAAATAAACAAAAGAAAAAGTTTATTTATTCATGATACATTATTATAAACGTGATATTAACATTTACATAAATTCCATGTTTACTTCCTTTATTATTGGACATGACAATCAATAAATAATACTTTATGTAAAATCATATTTATTCGAGTTATTAATACAGAAAAAATGGAAAAACTTCTGGAAAAACCTCTGAGGAGGCATTGGTCATTTTAGAGGACATTCTCAGCGAGGTAAAATACCACATCAGTAAAGATAAATAGAGCGATTTGAATTTTGACTCTAATGACATCTATAACGATTCTTACTACGAACCTGACGATACTGAGAAATAAATCGAATACACCATGCATGAAATAGAACAGGTACCAAGCGAGCAGCTACCAGGCGAACAGCCACAACCACTGAAAGCAGTCCCTGGCACAAGAAACAGCAGTCAGCTAAATGCCTCAAGAAGTGACGCATTACTAACAACCTGCAATCAAGGGTGCAAGAAAATAATGAAACAAATGGAGGAGATGATTTAAATTAGATTAAATCATCTCCTGATGATGCTAACATGGTTAGCGAAACGTGCGTCGAGCAGTTCAAAAAACCGTTTGGGTGTTTAGTGGTAAATCTCTTCAAGTTTAGTATTTCACACCAAAGGTTCCAACAGAAGAATTGTTTAATATTAATATTAAATATTAAGTTTATGAATTATTTGAAAATATGCATCAATTTGACTAATGGTTACCGATAAAGGGGTAAATTGAATAGTTATCGTTCTAGGGTTAAATTATGCTTCCATTAATTTTCTATTAGAAACATATTTATTAACAAAAGGATTATCAGTGTAACATGCCATTTTCAATTCTTAAGTGCAAAAATAATACCATTCAAGTCATTTACCAAAACCAAAACATTACCCAAACAAACTTGTCGATAGTTTGACTCCACTATTTCCAGCATTTCTTCAAGGAGTTCTTCAATTTTATCACGTATAGTGGTCTTGAATTGTTCCAGTGTACGAGGTTTATCTTTTATTCAGGCGTGATTTCTCTAGATAGGTCCGGTGACAGAGAAGGCTATGGGACTTCACCAAAGTGAGAAATTGCTCAATTAGGGAATGCAACTCGAACATTTATGGAAGGGCCATCTGAGGCAGTGGCCCCATTTGAAAAAATTCAAATATGAATATGTAGGGAACTGAATTAACATCTTCTGTGATTCCACGTTATTTAAAAAAAAAATGTCCTGATACACCAGGCCATATCGTTGTTTTTACGCTGTGTAATTTCATTAGTCTGTATTAGATGTGAGAGTGTCGAACATAGTCATATACAAAGAAAATGTTGATTTGGTCCATGATATCATACTTTATACCCTTTATACTCAATGATAAGAAGCCTTTTTAAATTAAATATTTTTTTTTGAATTATTGATTGATTTGTCCGTTTCTTTGTGATAGTTCATTTTTTAAAAAAGAATAAAACAATTTTATACTTTCTTATCTATCACTTTTATATATAAGTAAAAATAAAATATATATAGTTTATATAAAAGTAATAATAACATATAAAAGTGATAGATACTAAAGAATAAAATTGTTTTTTTCCTTTTTATTGTTCGTTTGGTTGAAAATCGATTCAGTTTTCCATGCAGTCTCCTTTTATCTTGATATTATTCCGCCAAAAAGTACGACTTGCCGAACTATGTAAAATTGCCCTCTCTTCGGCTATGATTTCTTCATTTGATCTGAATTTGATAAAGATAATGTCGATGGAAGTACTTTCGCTCTTCGGAGTATGTTTGTTGAGTAAAAATTTACTGTTTTGGATGTTCCTGCACTTCTGGTGTGTAGCGATTAACCCACGTTTGATCAGCAGTCATGAATCGTCATAGAAAGTTGTTTGAATTGAACTTATATACATATATAAGTAATTTAAACATTTAAACCCTGCTGCAAAGTGGTCACTTTGTTTCCCACAGTGAGCAAATATGTTACCCACCGTACATAAATCTTTCTTGGGCCCAGATGTTCGAATAGGAATTTCCGTATGAGCGCGTCCAAGATCTTTATCATATCAACAGTCTCTCTAATCTTTCTTCTACTATCAGTCGTTGTTAACCGTCTCTCAGTAGTGTTTTAACGAGGTGTCCAAGGCGTCATAAACTATTTTTATAAATTAATTTATTGTTACAAGAAATTCACAACGTTATCACGAATGCATAAGTAGGTAGGTAGTATTAAGTATTTCTATGCTTTGATATTATATAATTATAAACTGTTTTGTTTGTTTCAATTAACAAATTGAAATATTTACTAAAAAGAGAGTCTTATGAGCATGCACTAGATGGCGGATTACTGAAAACAGTCGAATTCAAAGATAATGTTGATTTTGTCCATAATATATTACTCAATGATGCAAGGATATAATGAAAAGTTAGATACTCTTTAAATTAAATATTATTTTTTTTATGGAAAATCCATTTATGTTTCAACGCAGGCTCCTTTTAGCTTGATAGTCTTTGGTGAATGCTTTTTCCAGTGATGTATACCTTCCAAAAAGAACGAATTGTGGAACTCTGCAAAATAGTCCTTTACTTCGGCGATGAACTTTCCATTTGATCTGAATTTGATGAACGTAACACCGATGGAAGTGCCTTAGTTTCTTTGAGGTATGATTGCCGGATAAGAACTCACTGTTTTATATGTTCCTTCGCTTCTAATGTGTACTGATAAATCCAAGTTTCACCAGAAGTCATAAATCCCTAGTGAGCGTCCATCGGCATTAATCGCGCAAAGAACTTTCTCATGTCCAAATGTTCAGATAGGATTCATCAAGATGTTTAGCATCTCAACAATATCTGCAACCATTATTCTGCTTTTAGCCAATACGATATCATATATTTTGTTAGTGAGTAACAAGTAGTGTAGTAACAGTAGTGAGGAACAAGAACAGGTCGTCCAGAGCGTGGATCGCCACCCGTGCTGCTTCAATTACATTGACACTCAGCAAACCATTTTAACGTAACTTTTAAATACTTTTGCGTGATGATTTTTCTATCCAATTAGTGTTTAATCAGCACTCTATCAAAATACTGTGTAATCACTTTTTTTAAGAGGCTACTGCTACGGAAACTATTTGCCGGGGGCAGTAAGGTCGTGGGTCGTAGGAAATGGGCTCTGAAACTGGGAAAATGAACCTACGTCAGTTGAAGGACCAAATTCAAAATTAAATAGATTTAATTATAAAAACACATATTGTGAGATCAGCAAAAATATCACATAACAGCTTATACGTTTCTCTTATGGCTGAAATATGGCTTTATTTGTGTGCTGGTACTTAAATATCCGGAAAGCGCGCCCATTAGAGGGGCTCCCTCAACCTGTGAACTCTCAAAATACTTCTAAAAGGGAAACAGTTCTACCAGAGTCATCTTAGACCTGGCCTCTAGTTTTTGCGCTGGTAACTGAAAAACCCTTTAAAAAAATATCAGAAAATAAGCCTTTGTAGAGCTGGGCGAAATAATCGACCTACCTCGTATGGAGAGCTGCCCTAACTTTAGCCAGTTCTGGAGTCTGGCCAGCTGGCCACTGTCTGCATCTTCGTTCGGCACAACTAAATCATTCGAGGGGATGTTTCCAACTGCTCGTCCGAGTTGGCCCCGTGTCCGGCTGCTTTCAGAAGCAATTTCCAGTAGGGATCCGTTATTTTTTGGTAAGCTACACCTGTCAACACAAAATTCAATATCACATCCATTTTAAATATATGTTGTGTTACTAGAAATGAAGCTACTTTTCAGAAATACAATCATTTTTGTAATAGCACCGTCAGCTGTCGGAATTTATATTGGATTTTCCGCTTTGTACTTTGTATAAAAGTAGCCAGCTCGTGAAATTTGCGGAGTAGAAAGGAAAAGTGCTGTATCAATCCATACAGCTCAGCTCTATTTCAAAAAGATAGGGAAATATCAGGTCATGCATGGTATTCTGAAGAAGCATTGGCGGAATTAGAAGTATATAACACTACTGGTAACCTGTATTTGTGAGATAAAGGAAGGGTGCCAAAGAGCTGTACTGAGTTAAACCCTGGTATGTAAGATAGTAAGGTTTTTTTCTCTACCATAATTTAGAGAGGGATATGGTGGATTTCCCTTCTTTTTCTTTATCATAATTTGGAAGTCATCATCATCATCACTAAGCCACTATCGATCCATTGCAGGATGAAAGTCTTTTCAGCATGCTTTCAACTAGCGTGATATCATAAATCCATCATGTTTTCGGTCTTCTTTGTGAATGTTTATAATCAAGCGCTATCCATCGCAGGCTTGGTTCAATCCTGTCGTCAAATCGCCGTCATATTTCAATTCCTTTACTCTTCCAATGATGTTTCGTTTGTTCTCGGATCCATGCGCAGGTCTTTCTGACCCGCTTCCTAATACCAAGAATACATCTTTACATTCCCCTCTGTACTACGGAAGTTTTTAAATTGATTTTGATGTAAGTGTCCATGTTTCACTTCCATCAATAACCTTTCTCTTCAGACAAATTGAGAGTTTGTTTTTAAACACTATGTTAAGCTTGCCAAATGCTTGCCAGCTACATTTAACACGCCGTTACGTCGTGCAGAAGATATGTGTAGTGATCTAGAAGATCCAAATCGCTCCTTTCTTCTATTCCCGGCAAATTTATTAAACATAATCTGACTCTTTTTGAGGTTTATTCTCAAGTCAAATAGTTCTCCCGCCCTTGGCAGCTCTTGTATGCGTTTTTGTAGCTAATTTGGGCCTTGTGAAAGGAGAACCATATCATGTGCGAATTTTATTTGAGTTACCCCGTTCTACATTGTTTCTAACTTCAAGATCATCCATGTAAAGTGTCGCTGTGGTATCGTTATACCTGGATCCCTGTATGCATCAATTATGGCTTGTTTTGAGATTGAGTCAAATGCCTTTTCATAGTTCTTAAAAGCCCAGCACAATGCAGGGTGGCATTCACTGTGCCTTTCTATGACCTGTTAGACAACCTGGATGTTATCCTGTTGGTGACCGTTCAGTATTTTTAAAATTCTTTTAGTTATTATCTTGGTGGAAAATCAGTAATGTACAAACTGATAGGAGGTTTATCGGGAGGTAGTTTTCTAGATCTTCCTGTGCTCCTTTCTTATGAAGAAGAATCATTTCAGCATTTTTCCATAAGTTGTGTATTTTTTGTTCTTTGGGATATTTTGAATACAATTTTGTCAGTGTTTTATATAAAGTTTGTCTACTAACTTGTCTACTAACCTGGATCATTACCATTCCTGTTCGATTCTATAGCATTTGTTATTTCATCAACAAGGGTATCTGGTATTGCTCTTTCGTAGGCATTGCTGTCTTTGATTGGTTCTGATCTTTATATAACTTTGAATTAAATCTTCTGATAACATCTAACATTTTCGTATGCACTCTGCAATCCGTGTCATTGTCTCACATTATAGCAAACATTTGCGTCCTTTTATTTTTCACTTTGTGTTTAGGTTTTTTATTCCCCTGTTATTTCCAGTGTTTTCTGCACTACTTGGAGGCTGAACCGACGCGTTTCCTCTAAAATGCGTTTTCTTATAGTTTTGTAAAGCTCAACCTACTCAACCCTGAAAAAAGACTCCCTGTGTTTCTCCCGTTGTTTTTTTCATTTAATCAATAGTCTCATTGTTGGTGATTTTTTCATACTGCAATTTAGAAATATGTCACATTATTTTACATCTCATTTTTTAGCACACAAGAGTTTCATATTTTTCTTTAATTTAAACTTATATCCCAAGGTCTGTTTTTATATTTTATATTCAGAGCATTTTTTTTGCGAGTATTTTTAATTAAAAATTATCTTCACTTCTTTTTGTCGCCTTGTTCCGGACAAGTGCTACTTCAAATAAATTCGAGGTTGAAGGTCAATTTTATAAACAGTCATAAACGTTGATGTTCCAACCGGAGGACAAAGAAAACAGAAAGAAGGCGGTTCCATTCAGGTTTTACCATTGTTTCTGTAAATGGTGGAGAAATAGGTTACTTTAAAATAGGGATCTTTCTTTCATCTTATTCGGTTATAAATTAATATGAGTTTAGTTATCTGACGATTGGATTTGGTTCTTAACTATGATAACAATTAATCATTAATTTATTGTAATAAAAATATTCACATATTGACTAAAAAAAATATTTTTTTTTGGTTTTACAAGGATATAATAAAAAGTCAGATACTTTTCCGATAGATGACTGTGCGATTGCAAAGGTGATTGTATTTTTAAAAAGTAGTTTCAATTCTCGTTATGCTTCATAATTTTCAAAATGATATTAGATTTAGATTTCTTTTGACTTTAATTATAACTCGTTGGCCGAGTATAACGTTTTTTAAAAAAATCGTGTAGTTTTTTAAAAGGATTTGTTTGGTAGAAAGAAGGAAAAAGTAAACAGGACAGTTGCGGATCAACTATAATATATTTAAAGGGTAGAGCGCGACTAGTTGATAATAGGGGCAAGTTGTGCAATCGAAATATTTTGAAAACTACGCAACCTACAACAAAAGTGTAAATAGCGAAAAAAAGGGA
Organism: Cosmopolites sordidus; assembly: GCA_031761425.1. Taxonomy (NCBI): domain Eukaryota; kingdom Metazoa; phylum Arthropoda; class Insecta; order Coleoptera; family Curculionidae; genus Cosmopolites; species Cosmopolites sordidus. The sequence continues at coordinate 301,965 of JARFXV010000585.1, forward strand.
TTATGGGAGGGAAATACATAGCGCGACTGTCAATTGCTCTCCGGTGCTCCGATAAAATAAGAGAACGCTTTTTTTGGCGTAAAAAATATTACAGGTCATCACAATTTTTCTATTATACTCGTATAAAAACACTTAATAAGGACCACCTAAGTATTTAAAGATTACTTAATTACTATTCTTTTAATTTTTTAAATTTTTTAACTTTTAAATTTTTTACTTACTGTTGTTTTAATTTTTATTTTGTTGCCTCAGCTGGGGCTAGTTGAACAACGCGCGTTCAATGCTTGCTCAACTAGCCCCACTAGATGTTCATTGTAGAAAATCAAATTTTTCTTTAATAAATTAATAACCATTAATTAATTTGTGCATGTGATGATTCTACACAAAGTTTACTAATTAAAATTACTTATATTGATAATTATATTAATGATTATTATTACATTTTAGGATGCGTACATACAAAAAAAGACCTCAAAAGGTTTAGCTATTAGTCAACAATTGAGTGATGCAGCAAAACCTGTAGAGGAGGAAAAAATGAGTGTAAATGATGCAGCCAAACAATTTAATATTAACAGGTTTATATTAAAGAGATATGTTTGTATTAATTGTAATAAAGACAAAGATGATTAATAATTTGGAATTATTTATCATCTAGCAATATTCTTGATCTCATAATTAGTTACTACTTTAATTTAATATTTATTTGCGTTAGAGTTATTCTCAAATATATAATGTTGAATATAAAAAGTAAATCCAAAGATTGGAAATATTTAATTTTGTTTCATTTTAATTATATTTTTCCATATACATAATAACAATATGAGTAATAATAACCATAATAAATTAATATTTGCTTGTTGATTACAATTATTTTGTATTCATTCAGACATTAAAAAGTAAAGTAAAGTGTTTGGAAAAAAAAGTAAAGTGTTTGGGTTAGAGGCGCATCAGCAACTAGGCTATTTAGCGACTGGACCTACAGCTTAACGTGGGTTCCGAACCACGGTCATCAGCTTCCGACAAACCCAGGCCAGCACCCCCCTCGGGCTATAAACCCTCGGTTATGTGCCTACCCATAAGTCTATCAGGAAATCTACCGACTGGCGAGTGACCAACATAGAACACTTCTCAGAAGGCATCCGGCCTTACCCAGCCTTTAACTGGCGTGACTGAGGGGTAATTCGTAGTCGGATTTTACACTCTTGCCTAGAAACAATCACAAACATTTAGGAAACATAAACGGACAGAAGAAAGAAAAATAACCATCCGAGCGCTGGAATCGAACCAGCTACCGCTCCAGCGCGGATTCGGCAAAGCAGACGCTCTTACCGCCGCACCAACGCGACCGGCATTCAGGCATTGCTCAACTAGCCCTATAACCATGCTCAACTAGCTCCACCAGCGGGAGCGCGGGACAAAATAGTAAATTTTATTCAATTCTTCCATTGGAACCTTTGGTGTGAAATACTAAACTTGAAAAGATTTATCACTAAACACCAAATCACTTTTTTGAACTTCTCGATGCACGTTTCGCTAATCATGTTAGCATCATCAGGAGACTATGTTCTATTTATATGAAAACCCTACCTATCAAAGCGTGTAAAAATGAAGTTTACTAAGCCTTACATTAATAACTGAAAAAGTTGACTGAACGGAATAGGTCCTTTATCTCGATTCATGATTTTCTTACATTTTTCTATTTGAATGCTTTCATATGCATCCAAAGCCCTATTATTATTGACACTTTTAAATTAGTTTTAAATTACTATTATCTATCCTGTGGTCATGTTCCATTGCATGTTGGGCAAGACAAGATTTTTCATTTCTCCCATATCTAATGTGGGCAATATGTTCTTTATATCTTGTCAATATGGATCTTTTTGTTTGCCCGATATGTCTCCGTTCACAGTCTTGACAACTAATTTCGTAAATCCCCTACTTTTCATGTTGATCTACTTTATCCTTTTGATTACCCAAGAGAAGTTAAGAGAAGCTCTGGGTGGTAAATTGTTTAGTTTAAACTTTAGGTAATGTAGTTGATATTTCGGTGTTTATCTTCATCTAGAGTTATGTTTATTTTGATTAATGAGTAATTTTATAAGATCGTGTCACAGGGCTAATAAGGCCCACTAGAGTAGTACATGGGCCTTGTTATTCCCCTTAACCAATAACACGACACGAAGTATTCTAGTCTAAACCTCTTTTATTTTACTCGGAGGTTTGATTAAAAGGCCTCCACAGCGTGCTTGGTGGTCCGAAGAAAGTTTAAATACAGCTGTGGAGACAGTAGAACGGTTAGCCGAGTGGACAGTTATAACATACAGTTACCAAAAGTCTGACAGACGCTTGACGAAAACTAGTTTTAATGCAATCTTCACCAAAGTTTGGTCAAAATGTTTAACTGATGAAAACATAGTCTACGGATTTAGTGCTATAAGCTTATATCCATTAAATCCAGATGTTTTAACTAATGAGACATTTGCACCTTCCGTATTAACAGAAATGGCGCCCCAGCAACCACTAGCTGTAAATGGCTCTAATATTGACTGTTTAGATAACGAAACCCCTAATTAACCAGTAGAACTGCAGTTCCATAATGACGGTGATTCGCCTTGAGTTTTGGATAATGAGCCTGATTCAGCATTGGTAAGATATCACGATGATTCTGTACGTACTGTTAGGTGTACATCACCTTATTAATACTTCTCAAGAACGGTGGCAAATTCTGAGTTACAAGTATTACATAGAAAATACGTGTCTCCAAAAGCGTCCACTTCTTACGCAGTTGCCAGTAAATGTCCAATAATTTATAGCTGAGAATCTGATACAGATATAGAGAGACATACTGATTAATAGATAACTCAGCTACCGTTGAGAGCATCTTCTTACACCCAAAGGATTATATATTCTTCTGAAGAAGAAAAATATATCGTGTCTGGTCCAGATGATGACATACACTGGCTAACTTTAAAACTAAGGAATATGTCTCCTTTTCAAAAGCTTTTACCGACACCTAAATATGCTAAAGAAAAAAGGCATTTAATTACAAAGGCCAAATAATTACTAAGGATATTTTTGAGGTTAAGGAAAAAGCGAAAGAAAATAAAAAATCAAAGATAACCGGAAAAACTGATCATAAAGTAGCACATAAGAATATTAAAAATTTAAAGAAAAGACCGGGATCTTATAAAGCTAAGAGGGCTAAAATCTCGGCAGAATTCTGATTGGTATTACATGCATGCAAGGAAGAACGTTTATCAGACATGCGACAGTGTGGCAAATGTGATAGATGTACCACGAGGAGTGTATGAGACTAACAAAAGAAGATAAACAAATAGTTTTTGCCCTAATTGTGATTTTGCCCTAATTATGATCTCCCCATTCTTCTTGGTCTGTCATATGCAAACACTTGTCAGACCTGAGATTTGGTCAACGTAACGTGTGGGTATTCTGTCTCAAGGCCTTTTTCCTTCTATTTTTCCCTGCAACAATTAGCTTTTCAAGGAAATAATTCTTTCTTTGCATGATGTGGTTTAAATACGTCAGTATGAATTTTTGAATTGTTTTGCTAAGTCTTTCAGTGATGTTGAGCTGGACCAAAATGGATTCAGTAGTGCGTTTATCGGTTTACGGGATCCTGAGCATACGCCTCCATGATGTGAACATTTCGATGGCATCAATACGCCTTCTATGAGCTATTTTCAGAGTCCAAGACTCGACGGCATATGTTACGATGGAGAATATGAGTGTTCCCGTAAGCCTAATTTTGGTGTTTTTTTATGGTTTTTTCGGTTTTTTTCACGCTTTTTCTATGTGCTAGTCAATTTGGTAACGGCGGTTTTTCCCATAGCGATTCTTCTTATTACTTAAGGCTTGCAGGCACCTGTGTTTGATATTCTTGCACTCAGGTATATAAAGTCCTTATATACATGTATGTATTAATAAACAATGGATATGAAGAAGAAAAAGAAATTTTCAACCTGAGAGTTGCCAAAAGAAATAGGTTTTATATTATAGGGAGTCATGGGTCTTAAATAGAAAAGTGCAAAACATGATTGAAGCGCGAGACGAAATAATATATATATATATATATATATATATATATATATATATATATATATATATATATATATATATATATATATATATATATATATATATATATATATATATATGTGTGTGTGTGTGTCTAAGTAGTTACTTTCGACTTCCTAGAATATTCCTACATAGTATTACGATTCTAATTAAGAAATGTATAACTAAACTTGTGCGGTGGCCTTATTATTTCCAAATGGTAAAAAACGCCCAGTATAGTTTTTTCATTAGATTTTTATTAAAAAATATCTAATATTGTTGACTTTCTTAGTTTAAGCAAGTCTAAAGGAAAATATTCCTAAGATTAGCTTTTTAGAAAGTGTATTTTTGTTTTAGGGCCTTATTAAAATACGGTAGTTTAATAAGGCCCACGGAAAGGGTTTTAAAAAACTAAAGTATTTTTTTAAATACTCGATTTGGTATTAGTTTTTCTATTTTTTTAGTTGTGCAAATAAAAAGAATTCACTGAATACTTGTTTTTGTAATTCAATATCACGAAATACTCGATTTATTACTTTTTTAAATTAGGTGGGCCTTATATGCCACAGATACCTTACAATGGAATGTGGTGTTCAGGAAGTTAAAAACAACATGGAATCGCTTCTTGCATCTTACCGCCGTGAAAGGCAAAAAATCGTTATGAACAAAAACGGGCAGCAGTGCAGATATTACTTATAAATCAAAATGGTTTGCGTTGAAAAATATGCACTTTTTAATGGACAAATACAAACCGAGGAAAACATTGGACACTAACAGAAATAATAACATGGTGAGTATTTTTTTTCTATTGTATTGCATTTCAAATTACAACACAGATATATATGATTACAATTAAAAAAATATTCAAATTTTAAAACAAAACAAAACAAACAAACATTCAAATGTTGTGTTCAAATTATGCAAAATTATTTTGGCATAATAAACAATTGTTATAATTAAAATAGTCAGAAAATTCTTGACGTACATTTTCACTTGATATTGCATATCTTTGGCCAATGTTAGGGAGTGGGACAAATAATGTTAAAGGTTATTCTAAAGGTATTATCTACAACTCTGTCCATCATACCAGGCTAATTATATAGGATCTTGGAAGCCTTTCTTTTCATCAGATAATTACGTAAATACACGCAGGTCATCATAACGAGGGACGCTTTGTCTGCTTGCAGCAATATACGAAAAGCTGCTAAAGTATATCAAACGCATCTTCAACAATGCGTCATGCTCTTGATAAACAATAGTTGTAAATTCGTTTTCGGGGTCCCTTGGCATGAGTACCGGGATACGGATTCATGATGTGTCTTTGTAATGGGAACGCGTCGTCCGCTACAAATACGTATGGTATTTTTAGTTGTTTTTCCCGGAAGGCTTTGACCCACAGGTAGTTTTAGATCATTATTTTGAAGATTCTGATTAAAATGAGTGTTTCTGACTATTCCGCCATCTGATATCCTGCCTTGGCAACCAACATCACCGAATATAAAGTTATAGTTAGTATCCACTACGGCCATTAACACCACATTAAATGTTAATTTATAATTATACTAAATGCTTCCGTTACTAATAGGTGCTTGCATGATGCAGTGTTTTTCATCCAAAGCACCAACACAGTTAGGGAAATTCAACTTCTCTTCAAATTCTTGTGCGATTGACAGTTTTGTTTTGTGGGCGGTGTTTGATAATAATGTAGGTAGTTTAGACTGTGAATTTTAACTACCTTTTATTTTTAGGGATATTCTAGATGCAATGAACAGGCATATGAGCAAAATGAACAGGAAGGCGCTGAAATGGGCTGCAATGATGTGTAATCTCAAGTAATAACAGAACCTCAATGTTCTACATCTACCCAGATATCTGGCAATGCGGTGACGCAAACTTTATCTGTATCAAGGAGGCAAACCAAAAGAGCTAGAACTAAAGATCTTCGAATATCTAAAGCCTACAATATTTTAAGAGATATTTATCAATCAAAATTAAGGGATAGAAATCAAGCTTTTGGAATTCATATTACCTCGAAACATCGTGAATACTCACCGCGTAATAAGGCAGTTGTATGACTCTACTTTAACATCAACTCCAATGTCTTCACCAAATTATGAAGCTATACCTATGTCTTCATATTCTGACAGTCCACAAAGCACCTGATTACGTTGTTCAACAATCTAATCCTTCGTGTTCCAATAATGCACAAAATGAATCTAATTACATAAGTATAGGTCAACAAAGTATGCCTTCTGTATCTAGTTTAAATATAAACCAGCCCGCTTTGGAACAACTGATATGCGAAAATAATAAATGTTCAGCTAATGATGTCGAAGTTGTAGAAACTCATGGAAGCTTAAGATACTTTATGTTAAAACTTTTCATTAAGTTTATTATAAAGACTTAATTTTCTGTAATTTGTTTCATTGCATTTCTTTAAAGTAATATGTGTTATTTATTACTTAGTTATTACTTACCTTAGTATAATCACGCAATGCTTTTATTATCATTACATATTGTGGCTTTAGACATTTTAATATTCTTATGTAAGCCTTATGTTTTAAGGCTTACATAAGAATCTTCACTTACCCAAAACCTTAATGTCACTCCTAATCTGCCATATAAAGGAATGGAGTCTCTATAATTTGTGTTATTTTTACAATGTTTGTTATTAATCAAAGACAATAAATGGTCGAAAACATTTGATGCCATTCTACAAAAGTTGTTGTATTGACCACTTTCTTCTTGTTGTTGCATATTTATCATAATATCTCCGACATTATCTAGTCTTCTTCTTTGTATTAAATATATAGACAGCATCCAACTTCACTTTTATTTATTCGCATGTTTTTCCATCCAAAAATAAAAGAAAAACGAATTACGGATCGATATTGCTCTTTTTCCATTTTATCGAGAAATACACAACACGAATGATACAACTGGCTGTCATCAAAAAACTAACTTATGAATTTATCTGAAATTCAGCATGAGGTCGTTTAACAGTCTGCAGTACACGATGGTAATACCAATTTCACTCATTAACGTCATCTGTTATCAAATACGGGTACTTATTGATCAACCATCGTATGAGATATATTTAAATGGTTGTTTTTAATATGCATAGTTTATTGAAAATCACTTAATTATTCTATTAAAGTATTTATTTTAATTATATAAAAGTATAAGAGGTAATAAAATACAAAAAGGGGAAGAAAATATATTACACCTCAGAAAAACTCATTTTATAAAACTTCCTCTTATGGGATTCTTGAGAACAATCTCTTTGTAGAGACCAACAGTAATCTGCCATCATATGTTGAACCCATCTGTCTTGATATCTCTCCTCTATGACTTTTACATCCAGGAGGAAGCGCTCACCGTGCTTCTCGCTAAAATCTCCCAGATTATCAGGAAATTTTTAATGTAAATATGAGCATTTTTATGCTCATATTTACTACTAAAACCCTCAAGCTTTCTAACATCGTTTTGACAATATCTTCATAATTGACGCTCTATTATTACCAATAAAATTACTTATAACAGATACGAAACTTTTCCAGGCGTTCGCATCTTTAATTAATATTCGAATTTGAGGGCCGTCAAAAATTCCAGCTTTTAGCTTTTCCATAGTTACTAAACTTGAAGAGATTTACCACTAAACACCAAAACACTTTTTTTGAACTGCTCGACGCACGTTTCGCTAACCATGTTAGCATCATCAGGAGATGATTTAATCTAATTCTAAAAACTAAACTATGTTTTATTTATATGGAAACCATACCTAACGAAGCGTGTAAAAATTATGAACCGTGGAGTGTACTAAGCCTTACATTAATAATTGAAAAAGGTGACTGAAAGGAATCGGTCCTTTATCTCGGTTCATGATTTTCTTACATTTTTCTATTTGAATGCTTTCATATGCATCCAAAGCCCTATTATTATTAACACCTTTCATTAGTCTTAAATTACTAATATTTATACTGTGGTCATGTTCGATTGCACGTTGGGCAACACAAGATTTTTCATTTCTCCCATATCTAATGTGGGCAATATGTTCTTTATATCTTGTCAATATGGATCTTTTTGTTTGCCCAATATACCTTCGATCACAGTCTTGACAGCTAATTTCGTAAATCCCCGACTTTTCATGTTGCTCTACTTTATCCTTTGGATTGCCCAGAACTTCTCTTAATTTGTTAGATGGTTTGTACACAACCTTCAAAATTTTGTCTAATCCTCTTGTCAATTGGACATCAAATGGTATTACCATGAATTTCTTTGTGTTCTGATCTGTTGATCTGTTTTAAAAAGTCGAAGATTCTTTCAATAATTTTCTGAACTTATGTTTTCTAATTAGTTTATCTACAATATTTTTATTATAACCATTCACTTCAGATACCTCCCTAATTAATTTTAATTTACACGCTTCGTTGGGTATGGTTTTCATATAAATAGAACCTAGTTTAAGTTTAGAATTAGATTAAATCATCTCCTGATGATGCTAATATGGTTAGCGAAACGTGCGTCGAGCAGTTCAATAAAGTGTTTTGGTGTTTAGTGGTAAATCTCTTCAAGTTTACTATTTCACACCAAAGGTTCCAATAGAAGAATTGATTTTCCAGAGTTAACTTAGGAAATGCTTTGTAAACATTTTCTGTTCTTATGCTTTGATAAACCGTTTCATGATACCCAGCTTAATGTGGAATTGCGGAAGTATATTTTTGTCCGTACTAAGTAATAGCTTATTTACCACATTACCTTTACCTACAGTTAAGGATTCTCTCAAAAGCCACAACTTTTGTTCCCAGTGATTTTGTTTTGCTCGACTGTCCCAGAAACAAATAAAGCAAGGGTATTTTGTGTATCAATTTTGCTAAGTAAGAAACACGGGCGTAGCCAAGGGGGGGGGGGGAGGTTTAAATAAGCCCCCGAAATAAGCCAAATATTACCTAATATTATACCGAAAAAATACGAGGAGTGAAGAGAGTTAAATTATTACATTTGAATTGAACATATTGAATCATGCAGATGAAGTAGTGGATATATTTAAAAGAAAAAGCCGAATATTTCTTCTTTAATGGTTTTAGATTTAGCGCAGAGGAAGGAAATTAATTTAACCATTTCATTTAAAGATAAGAACTTTATAAATATGTCGTAATTTTTCCGATGAATATATAGATATTAAATTTCATGTAAGTATATTTTTGTTGTTTTTTTTACTTCAAACTTCTTCGACTTATTTATCCAGGTTTTTTGGTTAGCCTCGCTGGCTCTTACCAGTTCCTATTGAATTCTCCGCTTTGCGGGTGTGTTTTCCTGCTTTCGCAAGCCCTGGTTGTGTTTTGGGGGCTTCTATCTAGCCCTGTAGTGACGATTAAGTAGACCTAGTTGGTAACAAAATCGTCCTTACTTGGTTTGGTAAAATTCTTCCATGAATTTTAATTATTGGAATAACTGAGTTATTTTGCTGTTACGGAATCGGGTCGCAAGACCCAAAACCGCCGAGATTTACAAGACATTTCGCGCACTTTGAGGTCCGGAGCGGAATGTTCGATCATGGATCTTGCATTCTTCCTTCAGCTTGATGTTGTGTTGCATTAAAGGCGTTGGTTGAGAGAATGATTGAGATGGGTTACTTCACTTGATTCTTTTTGGTGCTGCGGAGATTAGATCTTCGCAGCTGTAGATTGATTGGATTTTCTCCTTCGTTTTTTGCGGGCCATGGCACTGATCCGTTTTTTCTTTGTTGGTTTCTTCCAGCCATTTATAGCTTTCAGAATTGAATCGGTTTGAGGTTGACACGTTGGTCGGTCCTTTTGGCTTGACGAAGTACTAGAGTAGATTCGAAACAGCTACCTCCCAAAGCCGTCGGCACTCTCTTTTCCTCACGTATTTTTGGTTGGAAGAATATCGGCTGATGTCCTTCCATGATAGGGACTTGATCGTCTCCATCTTCGGGTGGTGTGGTCTCTGGAGTCTGTTGGTCTTTGTTATTAGACGTTAATACCTCTAATATTTTATTCTTCAGGTGCAAAAATAGCATTTTTGCTGTAGTTTGGTTGAATCCTAGCGTAGTTCCCATACCTGAAGATTGTTTCTCCAGGTTAGGCCAGAATTCTTTTGTTAAATGGTTTTGTGCTTTTTGGATTGATTCATCGAAAGAGCTTTCTGCGTAAGCAGTTTTATTTTTGGTTTTGTTCATAATGAACAATTCGTTGCACAACACTATATTAAACGTTTCACAAACGATTGCGAACGATTGCGCAACCTTACCACACCTTTTGAGACTTAACCTCACTTTATTTGCTCTTCAGAACGCGTCTGCACTCTATGAAGGCAATGATCAGACTTTACTTCAAACTAACCCCCCCCCCCCCCCCCCCCAAACTAAATCCTGGCTACGCCCGTGGTAAGAAATGTACCATTTTTAAATCCACCCAAACTGACCACTGATGTTCGTAGTAATTAATTTTTCAAGAACTAATCTAATATTCTCGTATTCTTCTTTGAGTTTGGTAGAATGGGCAATTGGGATAGATACATATCGGTTTCCAGTGTGCAATAAAACACATTTTAAGCTTCTTTTCGAACTAGCCGCCAATTAGTAGGTTTATATTTAGATAAACCCATGCCATGAGGCTAACAGTTCCAACGACTGTTCTGATAAATTCAGATCTCGAATTAAATCGCTGAGTTTATTTTCAGAAAACAACTGTGGCGCTTACGAGTCTCCTACATATTTACTTCCACTTATACTTTATTTTATAAATCGTATGTATATTTTTGTACTTTATAGATTGTATGGAATAATGCGAGTCCGAGGCGTAAATAGGAAGAAGTTCTTCGATGTGAAAGACAGGGCATGTTATATATTCTAAATCTGGATATTGACATTTTTATGTCGATGGAAGCCTATGACGTCTACTACGCAAAAGTAGCAAATCATCAAGATGATTTTTGGACTTCCTTCAGATCATAGAAATACTGAAATTTAATCTTGAGCGTTCTCCTTTCTTCCACAAGCGCAAATATTCAACACAAGGTTTACAAATCTTGTGAGGAACCCATGGCTTATCCTATTTTTCAATTTATAGTCCGAACTAAGTGGTATAAACGTCCTTCAGGAAGTCGGTGATATTTTGTCTCTGTTTACTGTTACATACATACCACAGATGTACCAAAATACATCAGGTTTATATCGGCATTTTCTTTGCGAGGAACTTATCAACTCTTTGGACTATTTGAATTACAAAAATCAATAAACCAAATATAAATTAAATTTAAACATAATACGTCAATAACTTACCAAAATGTACGTTGTGCGTCTATCAATCTTGTTAAAAAACTGACTACTTAGGCCTGTTATAAAGGGTTGGGGGGGAATAAGGAAAACTAAGGTCACGTGGACAGTCGCGTGATGTGCATATGCTCGAAATTAATGTGCATTAATCGCGTTCTAACTTGCGAATAAAGCTAAAAATTTAAATATTATTACGACTTCTAGATATACTTATAGCTTTATACTTCTCAATAACATAAAAACTAGAGCCAATCTGAAACACTTATGATTTAGGGGGAAGTCCCATAAGCCCGGAGGGCTCCTAAAGCCTGACAGGATTTGAATCGGTGCAAGAAAGCGCGCCAATTTATTACATGTATCGCGGTTAGCAACTTCCTCTAAAGTGAAGTGCAGGGGTGATGCTCGCTAGTCAATGCCGCTTCGTCCGTCTTGGAGATTAGTGCAAATTTTAAGGTTAGTAAAAATTTTGTAAATAAATTTTTTGGGGTCTGTGAACAATAATTAAAAGAAGGGATGATATTGATTATTTTTGATAATTATTGCTATATTATTAATCTGTCATAATTTACAAGATTTTTTATCATTCATAACACACAAGGGGAATAAGGATTTTTCTTGCATGTACCTAAGGGTTCCAAAGATCGGACACTCTAAAAGTCCCCTAATGGCGGTTTTACAATTAGATTTTTATTGTTGTAGTAATTAATTTCGTATTTTGTTTCTTTAATTCAATATAGGTAAACCTAAACCAAGCTGTAAGAATATTCCCAAATACGAAATATTGAAAAAGCCATCGATAAGGTAATGTCAATAAAACTGTCTATAAGAAAATCATCTGAAGTCTACAATGTACCAAAAAGTACCCTGACAAGGAGAAGAAATAACAATGCCATTCCAAAAAGGCTGATTTGACTTAACCTTTACCTAGGAGTACGAAGAAGTTTTAATTGCGCACGTGATGGATATCTCAAATAGGTGCATGTCTTTGACTAGAAAATAATTTCTAAAATTGGCATTGAGAAATTAATACTGAACCATCGATTTAACAGGGCAAAAGAACCTGCTGGTAAGCATTTTTATTATGACTTTATTAAACGCCATCCTGAACCCACTTTAAGAAGGCCGGAGTCAATGAGTCTGATGAGAGCAGTTGGTTTTGATAGGCCATAAGTTGACCGTTTCTTTAACAGTTTGAAAGATATTTGGGAAAAATATCGTTTTGGCCCATCAGACATCTATAACTGTGATGAGACGGGGGTCAGCACTGTCCAGAAGCAGGCTAAAGTAATGACACAACAAGTTGGCAAGTTGACCTCTGCAGAGAGAGAGAGAGGTAAAAATGTTACAGTTATGTTCTGTATAAGTGCTGCCGAAAATGTTGTCCCACCATTATTTGTTTTTCCGAGGCAGAAAGTTAGTGAAAGGTTAATGATTGGTGCGCCATCTGAAAGTGTAGCCGTAGCACAGCCAAACGGATGGTTGAACGCTGAAATCTTCTTGAAGTGGCTTCAACATTTTGTAGTGTTTTCAAAGCTTACTAAAGAGAAACCAGTGCTTTTCATCCTAGATGGTCATTGCAGTCATAAAGATCTTGCTGTCGTTAGTTACGCGAAATATAACCACGTGCACATGTTAAGCACTCCACCCCACACGAACCACAAACTGCAGCCCTTAGACAGGGTTTTTATAAAACCATTCAAAGATGCATATTTTGAGGCCTGTGGATTATGGATAAGGGGTAACTCCGGTGCAAGGATAACAGAATATAACATTGCTGCAATGGTGACACAAGCTTTCAAAGGCATTGCACATTTAAATATAGCAAAGGCTGGATTTCAATGCACTGAAATTCTGCCTTTGAATCCAAATATTTACACAGATTTTATGGCATCAGCAGTAAACGACGTACCCATGCAATCAGATGTTGAAGTGAATGTTTGCAATAACACCAATACGGACATACCTCAGGATTTGCCTCGAAAGACTTTCAACGTTAATGAAAAGGAAAATTTTGAGATACAGCCGTCAATAAGCAAAACCATTATTACGGTAATTCATCAGCTGTCACCAGTCATCAAACGCGAGCGAGCCGTGAGTCAACGACGAAAAGCTGAGAAAAGTGACGTTTTGGCATTCTCCTCCTATAAAAATGCGCTCTCTGAAAATAAAGCAGCAAAAGCAAAGCCTGCTGTGGTGAAAATACAACATTTTAAAGGTAAGAAAACTAACGATCCGAAAAAAATAAAAAAACCGACTGCAACATTTAAGATAACAGCGATTCTGTCATCAAAACCAATGATCAAAAATGTAACAACTTGTTGTTCTTGTAACTAAAAAAGTAACGATGAAGATTGGATATGCTGCCAAGCTTCATCGTTAGAGATCAAAATGAGAAGATTTAGTCAATAAATGAGTTGATAAATGTTAGTCATTGAAAAGACGCACGGTATTGAAAGTGAAACTAAATTTCCGAAAAATTGAGAAAATTTAAAAACGATTGAAGATATCATGTTCAAATTCAAAATTGGGTTATTTGGGTTTTTAAAGGAGACAAATCCGAATTTGGTACTAGCTTGAGCCTAGTTCCTAGAGGGCTCTTGCTACCTACTTTGTAAGGAACTACCTCGCTCATAATTTTTTACCCTATAAAACTGGAAATACTTTGACATTAAAATAAGAGAGTCATAATTTCCACGTTAAAAAGGTACTCTTGGTCAATATCGACATCTCAAACCGTTTGCGAGATACTCGTGTTCGAATATTCCATTACACATCTTATAGCTGGCTGAAAAATATGCAATTCACAAAGCGCGCATTGAATGTTGTATACAAATTATTACGTCTCGATGACAACTGTCATTGTTTTCTATCACGTCTATTAAACGTTGGGGGAAACAAGTTTCTCCAATCTTGAGTTGGTATTAAATAATTTGTAAAAAATACATACATTTAATCAGTTCCGTCACTTTGATTTAAGAGATATGCTCTACGTTTATGCACAAGTAAATTGCTATAATCACGCTGTAGTTAGAAGGTATGAAGTGCTCTACCCAACCAGAATCATCCCAGATCGACAAATTTTTCAAAAAATTTTCAATTAGTTTTCAATCAGGTGAAACAGCTTTTTATTACAACAATCCTGATGGACGACTGAAACTTATAACGGTAGAACAAGAACAGGACATTTTAGTTAGTATCGCAGAAAATCCTGAACTAAGCATTAGGCGTTTGGAGGCATCTACAGAAATTAGCATATCTACCGTATCAAGAGTTCTCAATAAAGAAACATTGTTTCCCTTCCATTTTTCGCCTGTTCAAATTTTATTACCGATTAAAGATTTGCCGGCTAGATCAGAATTTTGTCAAAATCTACTACATAGTCTGTTGTATTTTGGACATCTCAATGATTTTTTCTTCGTATTCAAGGCACACTTTGTGAACTGCAGATATTTCAACCATCGACAAGATGTGCAATGGGATATTTGAACGCGAATATCTCGCAAACGGCGTAAGATATTGATATTGACCAAGGGTACTTCTTTACGCGAGGCAACTCTTTACGTACCTACTTTTACGTGGGCATTATGACTCTTCTCTATTTTAAAGTCAAAATATTTCTAGTTTTATAGTAGTACCATAAAGTAGGTAGCAAGTGACTTCCAGGAACTAGGTTCAGACTAGTTCCTGGAAGAAAACCCTGGACCTGGAACAAAACCGAATTAGGATTTGTCACCTTTGAAAACTCAACTACCCCGATTTTGAAACTTGTATCTTCAACCATTTTTAAATTAACTCAATTTTTCGAAAATTTAGTTTCAATATAAACACTCTGTATCTTCTTAATAACTAACATTTGCCAACACATTTATTGACAATAGTCTTTTATTTTAATCTCTATTATCACCAGTTACTCTATAGCGGATAACCGCCCAGTATATATTGAAGCATCTACGACTATACACATGACTGGAGCATCTACGAGTATACACTGTTCTGGAATCTCTATTTCAAGCTTAGAATCTGCTGCTGTTTGGTAGGCCAGTATCTATTTTTTATATTAAAAGTGACGTACGGATTTTGCGTCTTCGGCTTTTACTTTCAATTTTTTAACCCAGCCTTCAATTTTATTTAAGTTAAATAATGTATTTCATGACGCTGTTATTGGGTTGGAGTTAAGAGCCATGATCGCAGTATCGTCTGCAAATGTGGCAACCGTTTTTATTATGTTCCCTCAGGATCGCTATTATATATGAACTTCGCCAAATCCGTCAAATATAAGCAATTGTTTGTCACATTTTGGGTATATTTTAATTTTTTTTTGTCGTATATTTAAAATCCAAGGCTAACTTGATATTTTTTAAATGACAACAGTACTTGAATTTGGCACTGTTGGAAAGAGCATTTTTTCACAATTCAACGATGTAAATATTGTATAGTTTTTTTCCAAAATAGTTTTTAATATAATGGCTAAAAAGTGTTTCGGTCTCTTTTGTCAATATCAGATTAAAAGAAAAAATAATATCAAAATTATATATTTATATATATATATATATATATATATATATATATATATATATATATATATATATATATATATATATATATATATTTTATTGCCATTGACTTGGCAACCTGACAGTAAAGGATACGTCGGACAAAGCCTTGAATTGCGTTGTCCCACTAGATAAGAGGTATATCGGCAATTTCTTATCGAATTCGTAATTAGAGATCTTCGAGATTTTCTGGCCTATTAATGTAAACCCGACTTTTTAAATAGTCCCTCAAATAAATTGGGTGGTGAAGTCTGGTGATCTTGCCGGCCATTCGATAGCTCCTCGTCGACCGATTCATCGGTTTGGAAAAGTAGTGTTAAGAAAATTTCTAACGTATGAACAGGTTTAAAAGTTGAGGGATGATATCTTCTTCCAATAGATCTAAATACGTATCTGCTGTCAAGTTAAAAATAATATTTGAAACAAAATTAGGATTGTTATTAATTTTTTCCATTTTCCAACTTCGCAAAACTGAACTCTTCGATCGAAATCATCTTCACTTAGTTTTTGTAGTAATTGTATCTTGTAAGGATAAACATCTTTTATATTATTTTTTTGGACTGAGCAACTACACATGTTATGATTTACTACTACATCAATTATCTGCTACATCAATTAAAACAATCAACGAATTTTTCTCAATAGTTTTTATGTTTTGTCTTCATAATTTTGGATGACTTTTAATACTGCCTGTATTAGTGAATCTTTTCACCGGTTTTTGAAATTGTTGACTTAGTGATGTTTTTATTCGGATGTACTTTATTAAATACTTGACAAACTTCAGCATAAGTGCATTTTCTGTCACCGTATCCAACAATTGTTAGTATTTCTCTTTCAGTTAAATACATATTAATTCCATATAAAAATTGAAAGAAATTTGAAATTCATAACTTAATCAAATATTTCATCTGTCATTCATAGTTTCATAGCCTACTAAATGAAAAATATATTTATCCTAAAACAGGTCAAAATACCTTTTAGCCATTTTTTAAAATCTATTTTGAAAAAAAAAACAATACAACATTTACATCGTTGAAATCAGAAAAAATGCTCTTTCCAACGATGCCAAATTCAAGTACAGTTATCATTTACAAAAAATCAAGTTAGTCTTGGATTTCAAATACGCGATAAGAAAAAAAAATGAAAATACACCCAAAAGGTGGCAAACATTTCTTTATGTTTGTGTACAAAATTTCATGACTTATTTTATAAGTTGCGTATCATAAATGATTGGTAAAGGAGATTTTATTTAGTTTAAATAAAGGTCCATCATGACTAATGTCTAGAAAAGCCACTGAACACCCTACCCACTACATCAATTAGAACATTCAACGAATTTTCCTCATTGATGCCTTTTGGCAACAAGAATCACTGAAAATTTGTGGTGAATTCTACGAACTTATTCTGTAGTTCCGTGCTGGCTGTAAAAGCCAAACCTGGATAAATTTTCTTTCATTTATTAGCGGTTTGAGTATCCTGAGGAATAATTTCTCAAAAACGTTAAACATTTAGAATGTAAAATAAATTATTTTTAATATATCTAAATTTACAATAAAAAGCGAGAATTATCATTTTTCAGACTGAATTGAAAATTACCATTCTAGTATTTTTGCCTATCGTAAAATTTAATCTAACAAAAGAAATTAAGTTAAGATAGATTAAAAAATTCTTTCCACGTTAACGATGAAATAATACGTCTTTATTTTATCTAAAATTTTTCCATTCCTTCGAGGAATACATAAAAAAGACATTAAAAATGCATCACAAAATTTCTGACAATCTGAAAAGGTGCATAAGAGAATGATAGTAAAGTTGGAAATAGTCTGAAGTTAAGCAAAACTAATAAATTATTTGTAAGAAATGTCTCGACCCTTTATTCCAGTTAATGCAAAACTTTCTAGCGAATTCGGCCTCCAATTTACTTTCCACAGTAACGTTTACGACTCTATAAAATTCTCTATCAATCCTGAATATATCTTAAGAATCATGTTTTAAAGATTGATGATTTAAAAATTACCTCAGAGCAAGTTGTTTTGAGTCAGTACTTTTATAAATGCTCGGATAGGTCCCTGAAACTAGAACAGTACGAGTGAAAAGTCAGATATTATTAAATGCAATATTGTTTTATTAGTCGAAAATCGATTTAATTTTCAATGTTGTCTCCTTTTAGCTCGATGCAATTTACCTAACGATTTTCAAACTTCCTTATATCTACTAAAAATTCTGTAATTCTGTTGTGTAATGGCCTTTCTCTTTTCTAAGTAGTCGATGAAGTTTGCTGCCCTTCAAATCCAAAAAAACAGTAGCCATGATGAATATTCATCCTGCGATCGATTAACATAATGATGAAATTCTTGAAATGATGATTGTTCTTGAAATAGAAGAAAGGGGTGAGTTAAATATGCGAAACGACGTTCGCAACATCCCAAAAGTATGGAAATCCTTTCTGAAAAAAGAAGAAACGCGGCAACGTGGCGGCGAGGTAGAAAAATTAATAAACGGACGCTCGACAGCGTTGCCGAGCGCCGCAAATAGTAACGAACTACCCCGATATAATCTGCGCAGTCGCCGGCCGGCCATAAAAGCGATCACAACGATCCGTGCACGTCAGTTGGACTCTTCAGTCGAATTGGACTACACTTAAAAATGCCAAATGAGATTTTGGCGAAACGTCGTGACTTTTCACAGAATCAACGGATCGACACCCGGAATGATTTAGAAACATTATCTACCATCCATGAAAATATTAGATGTAACATTTAAGATGAAGACATCTTCATAATTTCGCTATTTGAAGGAATACAGATTTGAATTTTTGCACAGTCATACAGATTGACGGTTTACATTTTTTAAGATACTCAACTGAAATTTGAACTTTAAACATGTTCCCAATCCAATTTACGGAATACTTCCTTAAGGCAAGCCGAGAAAAGAATAGGCGATATTGCGTCACCCTGCCTGTCACCTCGTTCTATATTAATTCTCACTTCAAGATCATCAAGGTGAATTGTCGCTGTAGCTCCATCATATATCGATCCTAGTAGGTTATATATGCTTTATCTACCCCCTGGCTAAGCAGTGCATCCATTATGACATGTTTTGAGATGGAGTCAAATTCCTTTTCGTAGTCGATAAAAGCCAAGTATGATATATTCGTTGTGCCTTTCTATGGCTTGCTGTACAACCTGGATGTGATCCAAGTATAGTGAATCCACTTCTGAATCCTGCTTGTTCTCTTAGTTGATCGTCATTCAGTTTTCTTAATATTGTTTTAGATATTATCTTAGTGAAACTGTGTACAGGCTTATTGGATGGTACTTCTTTAAATCTTCCTGTGCTCCTTTCTTATGTAAAAGGATCACTTCTGCATTTTTCCATAAGTCAGGTACATGTTTTTTGAGACATTTTGAGTATAATTTTACCAGTGATTTATGTAACGTTCGACCACTAGCTTTGAGCATTTCAACAGTAACACTCTCCTTTCCTGGAGCTTTCTTCATTAAATCAATGGTCTCACTGGAGATTTTTGTCTGCTTGAGACATTTTTCTTCTGGTGCTATTGAAGCAGCAGTTTGAGGCACATTGTTGGCAATTTCTTCATATTGAACTGATATTTCCATCTTCTCCAGATCTTGTAACATAGCAAAGCGGTTTGACAAAGCAATCTCAAAATCGCTGCCTCTTTCCAGAAGTTTCCCAGAATCCACTTTGCCCTTCTTTAACCTTACTATTCTTTCACGTTCTCTTCGACAGTTAATCCTAAGTTTTGTTCGTACCATTCGGTAGTCACTTCAAACATTAAAATTGTTAAGGACAGTACAATTGCAAAATATTGTTTTACCGTTGGTCATGATGTAATCAATTTCACTTGTGAGTCCAGCTGGACTTTTCCATGTCCATTTGCTGCTGATATTTTTCTTATAGAAGGAATTAATAATATAGTACTTCTTGTCCCTCAGCAAAATCAACCAATCTGTCACCTCTATTGTCTCGCTCACCAGTTCCATTTTAGGATTAAAATCACCCATGAGGATTTTGTACTTACATGTTTCCTTGTATAAAAGCTGAGCCACATCATCATAAAAATTCCTTAATTTCGTCATCCCTATTGCTTATAGTTGGTGCATAAACTTGGACGATTTTATTGGAACTTTTTATTCAGCTGAATGACGCATTGGGCTAGTCGGTCAGATGTACTTTCAAATTTTGCTACACTAACCTTCAGCTTTCGACTGAACAGAAATCCAATTCCGCCACATCGTCCATTTTCCGTACCTCGGGTGTAGAGCACGTGTCCAGTTGGTTTCCGTTTAATTAACTCTTCGCCCTTTCTTCGTGTTTCGCAGAGCCCAATAATATCCCAATATATGTTATGAAGTTCGATTAACAATTCTTGCGGTTGGGCCTCCGTTTTCATAGTTGGTATATTAAGCGTAGCAATGCCAAAAGTCCAATGGCAGCCTGATCTAACGCGGTGATTCTTAGAACCCTCTGTCTTGGGGCAGGTCTTCCCGCTACCGTAGGGCCGGGCTTGATGAGGCTTAATGAGGGCCGTGTTTGAGGTTGTACTGTCGTATTTAAATACCATGTTGAAGGTATGGTCCGTAATCTGCCACGCTGGTCCAATGCGGGTTGGCAGATTTTGGATCATGTTAGTCTGAGGCCTCTGCTTTGACTTGTCCGCCAGGAGTAACCCTCCCAGGAGCATAGACTCCAGACGGCATAGCCTTGGAAAAGTTTATAAATAAAATTTATATGCTAAAGTACAGAAGGATGTTAAATGTACAAAATTACACAAGAAATAAAAAAAATCTTTGATAAAAGAAGATTCGATTGAAGAACATATGCCGCAAAGCGCAAACTTTTATCTTTATTACGAATTTATGAACAAAAAGTTTGTTTCATCAAATCCTTATTGCATACGAAATTTCTTATTTTTATTGATATTAGAAATAGATTGTTAATTTTTCTCTAATTTGATTTAAATTTTTACGCGATACTTTCTTTTTATATTTAAAAGCCGTTTTTTAATATCTAATTATAATTTATCTTTTCTTTTTATTACCATCATTTTACGGACAAAATTGCTAAAAAGTAATTTTATAAAAAACTGTAAAATTGAGGTGCCGACCCTAGAAATGAGCACAAAAAGGAGAGACGTAACCAGTAAGAAGTTTTCGCATTAGCTCGGATTATTTTAGCCAAGTAGGCTGCCATTTTCTACAAATAATGCATTAATCTCGTTTTATTGTTGAGCGACATTGAATAGGCAATTACCAAAATAGAACATCAAGAGGATGGAGATTTGGAAACCCATCAACATTACTGTAGAAATGGAAATAGTCGTGGTTTCTAATCTAACAAATTTGTTACTAAATGTTGTTAGGCTAATTACTATTTATCAAATTTCAACCATTACAAAAAAAATCCTTTCAATTCCCTATATCTCAGCCTATACATATATAAAGCTTGTCATGTGAAAGTCACTATATTATATTTGACAAATATTATTTAAACATCAATTTTTACTTGTCCACGAATTTAAATTCGTATTGCAAACGCATTACATGTTGGTCTGCTTATATTCCAAAGTGAAAGCCAACAGTTTTGCCAGAACGAAAGCTGTTCGATCAGTCTCATTACTTTATTTACCAATCTAATATATAAAGGATTTTTTCATGAGAAGTACAATAATCTAATAAAAAATAATATATTTCTATTCATTATTTTGACTTGATATATTCAGATACACAAAGAAACTAGACTAGACTTCTATTGACAGCAGAAACTATATATATATATATATATATATATATATATATATATATATATATATATATATATATATATATATATATATATATATATATATATATATATATATATATATATATATATATATTATATTACCTGTTGCACAATCATTATTTTGTAAATATGAAATTTCAAGTCGATATACAGAATGCATTGTAACGATCGATGGGACATACCCAGAGTTGAAGCTTGGCGCCTAGTGGAACACTGAGCACTAGTAAGAACCAGCCTTTTCATTGCCTCAACAGTGTCTGCTGTAGAAATGACAAGGGAAAGGCCATCATATATCGATCCTAGTAGGTTTACAAAGGCTTTGTCTATAGCTTGGACGCAACAATGCATCCATAATGGCCTGCTTTGAGAATGAATCAAATGTTTTATCATAATTGATAAAAACCAAGCACAGTAGCATAGTGTATTTATTGAGCCTCTCTATAGCCCTGTTATGGAACCTGGATGTGATCTATTGTACAGAATCTACTTCTGAATCCTGCTTGCTCTCTTGGTTGTGCATCATTGAGTTTTCCTAATATTTTTTTTAGATCCTGTCTTGGACCGGATTCTTGGACCTTGTAACCGGACGGAGGAGGCAGGATTGGATAGGAGGTTCTTGTCCTCCTTTTTTATGTAAAAGAATCACTTACATTTTTCATAAGTCAGGTGTTTTTTTTCTTTGAGGCAATTTGAGTGATTTATGTAAAGTTCGACCACCAGCTTTTAACAACTCAACAATTATACTATCTTTTTCTCGAGCCTTGCCATTTTTCATCGAGTTTACAGTCTCGGTCATTTTCTCCACCGGGATATCCGGCATTTGTTCTTCAGTGGGCATTGCTGTTCTTGACTGATTCTGATCCTCATATAACTTTGAATAAAATCTTCGGATAACCTCTAACATTTCCGTTCGCTCATTGTACACTGTACCATATACACGCATTAAGGCAACAATTTGCGTCATTTTCTATCTCAGCTTTTGTTAAGCTTTGTTAATTGCCCTATTTTCTTCCAGAGTTTTTTGCACTAGCTTCATGTTGAATCGGCGCTTTTCCTCTTGAATACGTTTTCTTATAGTTCTGTAAAGCTTAACGTACTCGACCCTGCCAACAGCACTGCTTGAATTCTTTATTGTCCGTCATGTTTTCATTAAATTAATCTTCATAAATATCTTCTAATTCTAAATTCTTCATAAATATCTTCTAATTCTATTGAAACAGCCGTTTCAAGCACATCGTTGATGATTTCTTCATTTTGGTCTGCAATTTCTATCCCTTCTGGATCTGGTCTGGGTCAACATAGCAAAACGGTTCAACAAAGCAATCTTAAAATCGCGGCCCCTCTCCAGCAGCGACCCCTTCCCAGAATCTACTTTACCTCTTTTTGATCTTGTCATTTTTTCGCGCTCTTTTCGGTAGTTCATCCTAATCTGTGCTCGTACCATTCGATAGTCACTTCCAACTTAAATGGTTAAGGACAGTACAATTGCAAAATATTTTTTTATCGTTTCACATGATGTAATCAATTTCACTTGTGAATCCACAAGGTGTCGCAGAAAAAACGCATGTTTTTGAACCGCTAGTATTTTGCACGTGCTCTACACCCGAGGTACGGAAAATGGACAATATGGCGGAATTGGATTTCTGTTCAATCGAAAGCTGAAGGTTAGTG
This sequence comes from Cosmopolites sordidus, assembly GCA_031761425.1. Taxonomy (NCBI): domain Eukaryota; kingdom Metazoa; phylum Arthropoda; class Insecta; order Coleoptera; family Curculionidae; genus Cosmopolites; species Cosmopolites sordidus. The sequence continues at coordinate 325,371 of JARFXV010000585.1, forward strand.
TAGCAAAATTGGAAAGTACATCTGACCGACTAGCCCAATGCGTCATTCAGCTGAATAAAAAGTTCCAATAAAATCGTCCAAGCTTATGCACCAACTATAAGCAATAGGGATGACGAAATTAAGGAATTTTTATGATGATGTGGCTCAGCTTTTATACAAGGAAACATGTAAGTACAAAATCCTCATGGGTGATTTTAATCCTAAAATGGAACTGGTGAGCGAGACAATAGAGGTGACAGATTGGTTGATTTTGCTGAGGGACAAGAACTACTATATTATTAATTCCTTCTATAAGAAGAATATCAGCAGCAAATGGACATGGAAAAGTCCAGCTGGACTCACAAGTGAAATTGATTACATCATGACCAACGGTAAAACAATATTTTGCAATTGTACTGTCCTTAACAATTTTAATGTTTGAAGTGACTACCGAATGGTACGAACAAAACTTAGGATTAACTGTCGAAGAGAACGTGAAAGAATAGTAAGGTTAAAGAAGAGCAAAGTGGATTCTGGGAAACTGCTGGAAAGAGGCAGCGATTTTGAGATTGCTTTGTCAAACCGGTTTGCTGCGTTACAAGATCCAGAGGAGGGGGAAATATCAGTTCAATATGAAGAAATCGCCAACAATGTACTTCAAACGGCTGCTTCAATAGCACCGGAAGAAAAATGTCTCAAACAAACAAAAAATCTCCAGTGAGACCATTGATTTAATGAAGAAACGGCGAGCAATGAGAAATGCAGGTAGTCCTTTTGGCAGGGTCGAGTACACTGAGCTCTGCAAAACTATAAGAAAACGTATCAGAGAGGACACGCGCCGATTCAATATGCAGCTAGTGCAAAAAACCTTGGAAGAAAACAAAGGAATTAAAAAAGCTAAACAGAAGCTGAGAAACAAAAGAACGCAAATATATGCTTTAAAGCGTGAGGGTGGCACAGTGTGCAGGGCGCGTACCCAAGTGTTAGAGATTGTCAGAAGGTCTTATTCCCAGTTATATGAAGGTCAGAGCCAGTCAGGGACAGCAATACCCACGGAAGAACAATATATAATGCCAGTTATCCTAGTGGAGGAAGTAACGAATGCTATAGAATTGATGAAGAACGACAAGGCTCCAGGAAAGGATAGTGTAACTGTCAAAATGCTAAAAGCTGGTGGTCGGACGTTACATAAAACACTGGCAAAATTATACTCAAAATGCCTCAAAGAACAAAAAGTACCTGACTTATGGAAAAATGCAGAAGTGATCCTTTTACTTAAAAAAGGAGCACAGGAAGATTTAAAGAACTACCGTCCAATAAGCCTCCTATCAGTGATGTACAAAGTTTTCACTAAGATAATTTCTAAAAGAATATTTAAAAACTGAATGACGCACAACCAAGAGAACAAGCAGGATTCAGAAGTGAATTCAGTACAATGGATCACATCCAGGTTGTCCAGCAGGTCATAGAAAGGCACAAGGAATACATCATGCCACTGTGCTTGGCTTTTATCGACTACGAAAAAGCATTTGATTCCATCTCAAAGCATGCGATAATGAATGCACTGCTTAGCCAAGGTGCAGAGAGAGCCTATGTAAACCTATTAGAATCGATATATGATGGAGCTACAGCCATAATTCACCTTGATGATCTTGAAGTGGGAATTAATATAGAACGAGGTGTACGGTAGGGTGACGCAATATCGCCTATTCTTTTCTCGGCTGGCCTTGAAGAAGTATTCCGTAAACTGGATTGGGAACAGGATGGTGTAAAGATCAATGGTGCAAACTTAAACCATCGTAGATTTGCAGATGATATTATTCTCATTTCACAAGACCCAGAGGAGCTGCAAAGACGCATACAAGAACTGCAAAGGGCTGGCGAACCATTTGGCTTGAAAATAAACCTGAAAAAGAGTCAGGTTATGTTCAATAACTTCGCTCAGGACAGAAGAATTTCGGTTTTAGGAAGGGATTTAGAGATTGTGGACAGCTTTATATATCTTGGGCAGAGGATTTCAATGGAGGGGAATACCGCCCGGGAGGTGGAACGGCGTGTTAAATGTGGCTGGCAGGCATTTGGTAGGCTCAACATAGTGTTTAAGAGCAGACTCCCACTTTGCCTGAAAAGAAAGGTATTCGATCAGTGCGTTCTACCCGTTATGACATACGGAAGTGAAACCTGGACACTCACATCACAATCAATTCAAAAACTTCGGGTGGCACAGAGGGGAATGGAAAGTTGTATGCTTGGCATTACAAGACGAGACAGAAAGTCCTGCGCATCGATCAGGGAACAAACAAAAGTCTGTGACATCATTGGAAGAGAGTAAAACAATTGAAATGGAGATGGGCAGGCCATATAGCGAGGCGATGGGACGACAGATGGACCAAGGCAATTCTGGAGTGGATACCGCTTAATCGCAAACGTCCGCGAAGAAGACCGAAAGCACGATGGATTGATGACATCGTTAAGTATATTGGACCCGAATGGCAGAGGAAAGCCCAGGACCGTGAAGGTTGGAAGCATGCTGAAGAGGCCTTCATCCTGCAGTGGATCGATACGGGCTGATGATGATGATGATCATATATGATGATATATGATGATGATAAATGATGATGATGATGATGATGATATATATAAATATATATATATATATATATATATATATATATATATATATATATATATATATATATATATATATATATATATATATATATACACTGTGGCGCAGAGGAAACGCATGTTTTTCACCTAAGCATAACATTGTTTATTTTCAAGATAATGTTTTTGTCTCTCTAGACTTAAAGTAATTCCAAAAAAAGTTATATGCAGATAAGTCTGGAAAGCGTGGAAGCCAAGAAACGTCGCCGAAACGGGAGTGCGCATGTTGAAGAAACATTTGTGGAACACATTCCATTGATGCTCTGGGCATGTTAGCTGTGACACCGTCTTCTTGGAACGACAGTTATCCCATGTTTACTTGTCGTCGTTAAAGTTGTTGTAACAGAAAATGTTTTAACGTGTCAACATAACGTGCCATAGTCACTGTTACTGTTCTTTCCCCCTCTTCAAAAATGTAAGGGACCAACGATCCCTAATTTGAAAAATCCGCGTCACACTATCATTTTTTCACTATGGAGAGGTCCTTGGTGCAGCTCTTGTAGAACTTCTACCGCCCAGCACCTACAGTTCTACTTGTTTACTTATCCATTTAAATAAAAATATGCTTCATCAATCATCATTATCAGGTCAGAAGGGTCATCAGCAAACATCTGTGTATTTCTATATTATATTATCATAAAAACAAAGTTAAATTGTGAAAAAAATTATAGAAAGGTTGGCCTTGCTGCATCAAACGGAGAATGAATGGAAGTTTCTTTGGGAAAAAAGAGAAAAAATAAAAAAAAAATTCTCGAAAAACTTTATAAAGGATGAATTGAAATGTTTTTTAAATTTTTTTTGAAAAGTTCAATCAAAAACGAATTATTTAGAAAAAAAATACAGAAAATTATTTAGTGGTATTTAGTATTATAACATATAAAAATTTCAGCCAAACCAAAAAGAGTTGTGTTCAAAATTGTTCGATTTGGCATGGAATGTTACATACAGGGTTAGTCCAATAAATATTAGGATTATTTATTACTGCCAAGGGGAAGGGATGGACGCTGGACATCGGAGGTGGCTGATGTCAGGTAATCTAGGAAATCTGGTTCAGTGGTCTGCAAGACTTTGGAGTGTGTAGATCGTGCAAGAAGTAAGCGTTTTAAGTTCGCGTCGAGATGCAAGAAAACATCGACGACCGATCTATCATCAAATTTTATATGAACTTGAACAAATTTGCTACGGAGATTTTTTACATCATCCGTGAGGCTTACAAGGATGAAGCCATGTTCAGAACACGTGCTTTTGAGGGGCATAAGGGATTCAAAGGAGGCCGGGAAAACGTTGAAGATGAACAACACGCTGGACATCCGATCTCGGCCTAAACCGATGAAAATGTGCCCAAAGTGCGAGAATTTCTGAACTCTGATCGTTAGTTAAGTGTTCGTTTGATGTCACAGGACTTGAATTTACAGAAATCTACTGGGCATTCAATTGTAACCGATTATATGCATATGCGAAAGGTGTGTGCGAAGTTGCCGAAAGTTTTGTCAGATGAACAGAAGGAACACCGTGTAATACAGCAAATATGCTGTGAACTGTTAGAAGATTTGGAGATCGATCGAAATGTTCTGAACAGAGTAATAAGCGGTGACTAAACTTGGATCTTCGAGTACGATCCGGAGGCCAATACGCAAAATCCTCAGTAGCATACAAACGTATCTTCTCGACCAAAAAAAGTTTGCATGAGCAAGTTAAGAGTGAAATCGATGCTCATTGTTTTCTTGGATGCAAGATGTATCGTCCACAAGGATTTTGTGCTTGCTGGCCAAACAATGAACGATAAATTTGACGCATAACTGCTCGAACGTTTGAGGATGAGGGATCCGCTGCGTCCGAAGAGAGATCGTCGATTTCCGGACAACACGCTCAGTCACAAGTCGCTAATTGCGAGGGGTTGGCCAAACACAACGTGGCAACGCTTACCCCCAACCACCTTATAGTCCAGATGTGGCTCCCCATGACTTTTTTTGTTCTCTTGGATCAAGAGGAACCTGAAAAGATATCGTTTCGCGACGTTTGACGCACAGTCCAGACGGCTATTTCGACAGAGTGCTTGCACTTGCGGACTTTCAGGAGGCCTATGAAGACTGGAAAAACCGCTAACAATAAGTTCCGATTCTTATTGGGCAAACCTTATGTGTATATGTATATATATATATATATATATATATATATATATATATATATATATATATATATATATATATATACACTAGATTGTGTTTAGATAAAATAAAGGCTGATCAAATTGAGTATTTTAAACATTTTATGAAATGAATATTTTAATAAAAATTTTAAAAAATTTCTATGAAACGGAGCAAAAAAAATCAACCAAAAATGATTTTAGGTTCAGCGGTATTTTAAGAATGTAAGACCACATCAAGGCAAGAACGTGAACTCTGATTATTGGTTACACAGGTATACTTTTATTGTAGAGGTACAACAAAAATATATAAAGCAACGGAAGAATATATTAATATATCAATATATCAAAATATAAAGTTTAGGAACAGAAAGTAACGTCTTCAGTAGCAACAAGAATTAGAGTTAATTTAAAACATAATGAACGATGTAAACAATGGTCGGTTACTGAACAAAATATTAAATTGACAATAAACATAAACTAATAGGATAAAGAAATACATAAAAAAATATAGTTGGTTGGACACAGAATACAAAATAAAAAGTGCCTTGTTAACTGGTCAGCTCAGCTTAGTAACAATTATCTGGGACATTAATATAGTTCAATTTAAAGAAGATTATATCTGAACGAAGGAAAAGAGTAAGACAAGTTCATGCGGTCTCAACTCTCTTTTTCAAGCTAATCGTAGAGATAATAATAATAAATGGTCAGCGAAATACAATATTCACGGTCATGAACAAAGGTCATCAATATCTAACATATGATAACTTTATAATTTTTGTGATATTATAAGCAAAGTTAAGAATATACCGAATTGTTTAAATATTGAAGTATCCGTAACGGCAGATGAAATTCGCTCAAACGAAATAACAACATAAATAGTCAAAGGAGATAAAGGTATCAAAACCTATAGCAACTCTATGAGATCTAGAAATATATCAAGGAAATACCATTTTCTACATTCCAGGTATACCATTTACTTAAACTATTTCAATTTTTGAATTGCTTAGTTATTCATTTAATTTCCCTCTACACTAGCACTGAAATTCTCTTTCCATAATCACTCTATAATTTGACTGCTTCTTGATCATTACTATTGCTAAACTTTTTTTAACTCTTTTTTCGAGATATTTAAATTTATTCTTGAGGTGTTAACGTTTTGTTCTTCTGTAAATTAGTTTTGCTTTTTCTTTTACTACCTTTAAATTTGTCGATATCCTTTAGTTTTTCTGTGTCTAAAATTTTTTCTCCCCCTCTATTTTTCAACACTTTTTATTTTGTATTCTGTGTCCAACCAACTATCTTTTTGCATATTTCTTTATCCTATTAGTTTTTTTTATTGCCAATTTAATATTTTGTTCAATAACCGACCATTGTTTACACGTCGTTTATTGTGTTTTGAATTAACTCTAATTCTTGTTGCTACTGAAGACGTTACTTTCTTTTCCCAAACTCTATATTTTGAAATATTGACATATTAATATCTTCTTCCATTGTTTTTTATACTTTTGTTGTACCTCTACAATAAATGTATACCTATGTAACCTATAATCAGAGTTCACGTCCTTGCCTCGATATGGTTTTACATTCTTGAAATACCGCTGAACCTAAAATCATTTTTGGTTGATTTTTTTGCTCTGTTCCATGTGTGTTTCATGGAAATATTCACTTTGTAAGATCAACCTTTATTTTATCTAAACCCTATCTAGTTTTCAATGAAAAATTCAAAAATATTTTTTAAAAGTGATTTATTATGTAGCAGCAATTATTATGTAGCTTAAAATGACTTACGTTAGTTCTTACACAACAGTATCTTCGAAATAATTTTGATTAGGATGATTGGAAGAGAAGAAAAATAAATGGTTGAGAATGAAGGTTGAAAATTAATGAATGTTGAAAAATAAATTCATAAAATGTGGATTTTGGGCTTTAAGGAATATTTTATTTTTATAAATGATTTAAGTAAGAATCGGCCAAAGTGAAATAAATTTAATGCATTATTTATGAGAAGGGTACCCTTGTTTAAAATAATTCCATTTAATGCAAAATCCTTCTACATGTTATGTATCTCCGTTGTTCGTTCTTAACAAGGGTCGAGCCATAAACTTTACGGCTGATTATAAAATTGTCTTTCAGCCTTTTATTTATTTGAAATAGCCCTTTTTGAGCAAATTTATTTTGCATCCTTTAAAATAAACCCTTTTCACTATTTCATTGTTTCCAATGTATATATGTAGTCCAGTCAAATTAGACAGAAAAATAAGAGTGAAGGTACATAAATTCACATCGAGGTCAAAGGTAAAAAAAAGGGTTTTTCGCGATTTTCATCAAAACGGTAAGTTTTATCGTAAAATTACTTCAGACAAAAATGTAGACCATAAAATTATCTATAAAAAAGGTATCAATAATTTTTTTCTTAAGAGCCACCGTTCCTGAGATATAACGATTTAAAAAGTTGTAAGCATCATAATATGCATAAGTACGTTGACTCTGTATTATTGTTCCAGCGCATGAGTCTTACTGCAGCATTTCAAGATGAAATAGAGAAATATTTTGAATATGAATTGGCTCCGTACCCTTTATCGTTGTTTGATGACATCGGGATGCGTAAAACACAGAAGTCTGCTATTTACGATTGTTTTGAAAAGGTAAATATTGACCTAATGCGACATTCAGCATTGACGGAGCATGCTTACTACACCGTGTTGTGTGGGATAGCAAAGAAACATTCAACGTTATTTTTGATAAGTACGTTCAACATGTACGGCGACATTTTGGCCCCAGAGTTACTGTCGTATTTGATGGCTATAATGATTGCACGACAAATATTAAAGCAGCAGAACAACGTCGTCGAACTTTAGCAACATCTTCATCTTCCGATATTTTATTTGATGAACTTATGACAGTTCCTACCAGTCAACGGAAATTTCTTGCAAATACAAGTCTCGGTTTATTTCAATGTTGAAAGAAAACTTTACTGCTGAAAATATATTGGTTAAACAAGCTAATAACGATGCCGATGTACTGATTATTGAAATAGCAATAGAGTAATTTAATTTGACAAATACAACTATTGTTGTTGGTGAAGATGTAGACTTACTCGTATTACTCACTGCTCGAACTCCAACTGAAAAAACTATTTTCTTTTTAAAACTAGGAAAAAGCTCAAAATCAATCGGAAATATATTCATCAAAAAGTTTATCAACTTTTGCAAAGTGTCAAAATCAAGTACTATTTTTACACGCAATAACTGGCTGTGATGGGGTAAAGCAACAGTCTTTAAAATGTTTGAAAAACAAGATTTAGTTCAATGTGCTGAAGTTTTTAAAAAAAGTAATTCAACTCCACAAGAAATTATCACCAACGGAATTCGTTTTCTTCTTTCTATGTACGGAGCTCCTAAGAAAACTACCTGCTTAGATAAGTATCGATATGTATGTTTTGTTTAAAACACTCGAAATAAAAAAGAAGTGCAATTAGCTTGTCTTCCTCCAACCTCAGATGCTGCTCATCAACATCTTTTTCGGGTATATTACCAAGTTCACGTGTGGCTTGGTTATTAGCTAGACCTAAAAGACTGGGGTTGGAAGTTGGTCGACAATACATTAGAACCAATTCAGACTTTACTCCCACCTGCGCCGGAAAAACTGTTATACACAATTTTTTGCAACTGTAAAAAGGGATGCAGTGCTAAATGTGGTTGCAAAAAAGTTGGACTGTTTTGTTCTCTGGCATGTACGAATTGTCAAGGCCAGTCGGGTTCTAATGTTGAATCACAAACAGCAGAGGGTTCGTTTGCTATCAATGAAGAGACATGCGATATATCGCTACTGACGCAATTCACTTACACCCAGGATGAAGAAGAAGAAGAAGATCAAGAAGAAGAAGAATAAGAAGAAGAAGAAGATCAAGAAGAAGAAGAAGAAGAATAAGAAGAAGAAGATCAAGAAGAAGAAGAATAAGAAGAAAAAGAAGAAGATCAAGAAGAAGAATAAGAAGAAGAAGATCAAGAAGAAGAATAAGAAGAAGAAGATCAAGAAGAAGAAGAATAAGAAGAAGAAGAAGAAGATCAAGAAGAAGTAATTGAAGATTATGAATTGGACGAATAAATTTTTCTACTGTTTTTTAATTTCCATCGCTTTTATCAATTCCAACCCTTGCTAATATCTGTTATTATGCAATAGTTTCCAATTAAATAGAATCACAAAAGACCTGTGAAATAGGCCCACTGGAGAAACCACGTTAAAAAATGCGCTAATTACACTACCTCAGAGGTGGCGTGGAAAAGTGCGCATATTATGACGCTTACAACTTTTTGAATCGTTATAAATCAGGAACTCTTAGGAAAAAAATATTGACACCTTTTTTATAGATAATTTTATGATCTACAATTTTTGCCTGAAGTAATTTTACGATAAAACTTACCGTTTTGATGAAAATCGCGAAAAACCCATTTTTTTAACCTTTGACCTCGAGTCCATTTTTTTCCACGTACCGCAACGATGGGGAATTTCGAAATATTATTTTTATATGTTTTGAACAACTTTACTCACTTCCAGCTTGATGTGAATTTACGTAACTTTGAATGTCTAGATTGACCGGACTAATGATAATAGAGTACAAAGTCAGATACTTATGAAATCAAAATATTGTTTTAGCCATCTATAAAAATGGATTTATAGTAGGACAACAAGACAACAGTAGTCAGGAGTTATACACCCCCGACCATTTTCATATACCGGTACATATTGCCTGAAACATGGGCCCTCCAATGTAAGGGATGTGTGGGGCTTCCTCCCGGTCAAGCAACTAACCATTGCTCATTATGGCGGAGAAGCAGGTTGTTGTGCGTTCCACATGAGATTGTGGAACCCAACGGTCGGGGGTGTATAACTCTTGACTACTGTTTAAAAACTCGATTTATAAGCCATCCGACGAGAGGTTGACGAAAATATGGGTTGTTTGATTGTGGAGAGGGACTCCCTATTCTTGGCGAGAGAGCATGTCGGTACCCTGATGATTCTAACCACCAACAGACGAAACATGTTGCTCATATATATATATATATATATATATATATATATATATATATATATATATATATATATATATATATATATATATATATATATATATATATATATAAAGTATTTGCTTCCAAAAGGAAAACGGACAATTAGCTCTAAATAACCAAGACAATTGCAAAGAACTTGCGAAATATTTTGAACAAATACTAAACTGTCCTGAGCCCTTCAACAAATTAGCAAGACTAAACCCTAAACAAACAAACCCAGATTCATTACCACCGAATGAAGATGAAATAATTAGGCAAATCAAGCGGCTTAAAAATGACAAAGCCTCTGGTGAAGATGGAATCAGTGCTGAATTATTGAAATCCGCTGGTCCAGGTACAATCAAGGAAATAACCAAAATTCTATAAGAAGTTTGGCGAACCGAACGGATTCCGGAGGAATGGAAAGATGCTCTAATCCAACCACTACATAAGAAAGGAGATAGAACGGATGTAAACAACTATAGAGGGATATCTCTTCTCCCAGTTTGTTACAAGATTCTATCTCAATGTCTACTAGACAGAGCACAGGGACAGTTAGAACCTAACATTGGTGAATATCAAGCAGGTTTTCGACCGGGCAGATCCCGCCCTGAACAGATCCTGAATCTAAAGTTGATTCTAAGACATCAAAAACTGTACAATAAAAATCTCGTCTGTACATTTGTGGATTTCAAAAAAGTATATGATTCTATTGACCGCGAATCTTTATTCTGAATCTTGAAAGAACAAGGACTACATCTGAAAACGCTGGCAATTATTAAAGCAACGTTAACTAACACAAGGTCAAAAGTTAAATTCATGGGTAACATCTTAGAGCCCTTCGAAATTAAAACTGGAGTGAGACAAGGGGATGGACTCTCGCTACTCTTATTTAACTGTGTTCTAGAAACAGTAATACAGCAGTGGCGTGAAAAAAAGTCGGCCCGGAATATTGACCAGCCCATTAAACTGGGGAGAACCAACATCAAAATTGATTGTCTGGCATTTGCTGATGATCTAGCAATTTTAGCTCAGGTTGTATTAACGGCACAGAAACAGATTGAAATCCTAAAAGAAACAGCAGAAAAGGTAGGACTCCAAATTTCCTTTGAAAAGACACAATACATGACCTGCAACAGACTAAGAACACCATTTCTAAAAACAAAATATGGTAACATCAGACGAGTCTCTCAATTCAAATATTTGGGTGAAATAATCATGGAAAATGGGTTGAAAAAAGCGGCCAATAAGGGTAGATGTCAAAAAATGGAAACGGCATTGAGACTTACACAAAATATTTACAACAAAAAGTGCCTATCTAAAAACACAAAACTGAGACATTACAACACAGTTATTAAGCCAGAATGTCTATATGCTGCAGAAACGCTCATTTTGAATAGAAAGAGGGACATCGAGGACATTGAAAAGAAGGAAAGAAAAATCATAAGAAAAATCCTAGGCCCCAAACAAATAAATAGCACCACATACCGAATTCGAGAAAACCAAGAAATCAAACAATACACAGATATACATAGAGATATGAGAAAAAGAAGACTTAAGTTTTACGGACACATAAAACGAATGAATCCGAGTAGGCTAACTAGATAAATAGTCGAATTTTATGAAAATAGGAGTAGAGCTAAAGTAGAAATAATTAAATGGATTGCTGCAATTAAAGAGGACCTAAGATCAGCAAATATTACTCAAAGTGAAATTCAGGATAGAGGCTGTTTCAGATACAAGGCTGTTTCAGATAACGTTTGGTTTAACGTTGGCCAGAGAGAAAAATGTAGGAAGACTGGAACAACTTGGGCTGACGAAAGGAAAAAAGCTCATGGTTTTTTGCTTCTTTGGACAGCGTTCAACAAGACAACAGTAGTCAGGAGTTATACACCCCCGACCGTTTTCATATACCGGCATATATTGCCTGAAACATGTGCCGTCCAATGTAAGGGATGTGTGGGGCTTCCTCCCGGTCAAGCAACTAACCATTGCTCATATATATATATATATATATATATATATATATATATATATATATATATATATATATATATATATATATATATATATATATATATATATGTGTGTGTATATATATATATATATATATATATATATATATATATATATATATATATATATATATATATGTGTGTGTATATATATATATATATATATATATATATATATATATATATATATATATATATATATATATATATATAATCTGTTCCGGATTTTAGAAAACAGTGGCCATGGCTTTTAGAAACTTTTTCGCCTACTTCGGGGCACGTTCTTCCGGTTACACCCACCGATTTTTACTCTACTCTACTGCTAAATCCAAGTGGTCACTCAATTCCGTTTTTAGTTCGCAGGGAGCAAACGCGATGGCCATCGCGTTGATATCTTTTTCATGCCCAAATGTTCATGCAGGATGTTTTGTACGCATTCGTTCGAGATACTTATCATCTTAACAATTTCTCCAACCTTCACTATGTCATTAGCCAACACGATATCATAGATTTTCTTGACCATTTCCTCAGTAGTGAACTGAATGGGCCGTCTTGTCCACAAAGCCTCCCTCAGGAGATCAAAACCTTGATCTTGACCTCAGGGATCAAAATTCAGTAAATCTTATAAAACATGAAGTATGAAGGAGCAGAGTTGTCATAATACTTTTTCGACTTTTCTTTGCTTTGAGCCACCGTTTTTCTTCAAAAATATCGAACTCATCTTCATTTGAAAACTGCCTTTGATCGAGTCTCTTTGTAAATTCTTTGTATTTTTTGATACCATCTTGCTTTTCTGTTTGTAACATTTTTCGTCTTGGTCTCTGTCTTTCTAACCTTGTTTATTTGCATTCTGTATCTAACCAACTATCTTCCTTCTCTATATTTCTGTATCTTATTAAATTTTTCTGCGTTCAATAACCGACCATTATTTATTTATCGTGTATTGTGTCATTAATTGACTCTTAATTCTTGTTGGAACTGAAAGTATTTTGTTTTCTTTTCTTAAACTGTCTATTTTAAAATTTTTACATTACATACATTTTTTCCATTCAATTCTTCTTGGAACCTTCGGTATGAAACACTAAACTTGAAGAGATTTTTTTCCACTAAAAACCAAATCGCTTTTTTAAACTTGTCGAAGAAACTGAATATCATATCTGCTTGAAATTCATGGGACATTTCTAGAAAGGAAGCTTTTTAGAACTTTTAGAAATGCAATCTTATTTGTGATATTACTGTTACGTATTGAAAAATTATTGGACTTTTCACTCTATTCCCATTTTTAAGTAGACTGGTACTTAATTAATATAACTTAATTACGATTAATTAATAGATAATATAATTCATATTTTTTTACCTCATTAATATTACTTTGCTATTTGATGTAACAATTATACTTTGAACATATTACATTATTTCAGTTGCTACTTTATACCTTCTCATATTAACTTAACTAAAAATTAGACATATTTTTAAGCAGAATGTTCTTACAGATATTCTTGCTAATCCAACAGTTTAACAGTTAACAAAGAGTGTTAATAGCTAATCCAACAGTGTTATCGATAACCGTAGATAAATCAGATACTTGAGAAACACAAAAAACAAAAAAATATAGTTTAATGTGAATCGAGTTAGAGTTCCTCATTTTTTTTTTGTAAATATAACATTATTTATTAACTATAGTCAATATATATTAACTATAAAATTAAACTAAAACCACAGTTAATATTAATAGTTAAAAAATAGTTAATAGTTATTAATAATTAATTATTAATAAGATAGATATTAAATTTAGATATTAAGCAAATATTAATATCTAAAATGTCGTCTACTATATTTAAAATTGTATGTATTGTAACAATTTTTAAAATTGTAACAATTGTTAGGACACACAGTGTCTTTTTCTAATACAAATTTTGTTAATCTAAATCTAACTTTGCTTATTTAATTAAAATTAATTTCCATCAAGTATCGGTTATCTCCGTTAAAGTTAACTAATAGTTAACGTAATTTAAAATTAGTTAATTTAATTAAAAATTATAAATATAGTAAATTATTATCTATAGATTATTTATTTTAGTTTATTATATTAACATTTATAGTATTATGATCATAATTATTTTGAATTATGAATTTGAAACTTATGAAATGACGGCGAATGATGTAAGTTCATCTCTAAGACTTTACTGGTAGTAAAGCTAGTAAAAAATCCAATGTAATATAAAATGGTTTTTTTTGTAACATCAGCTGTTACCGTTATTGATAAAATTTCCTTGCAGCTTAGAATCTATTTGAAGCGGTCTGTGTCTGTGAAAAAGATTACACAAAAAAGTACTAAAGATAAATTTTAATTAAGAACTTTTAAAATGGGTGCTTGAAAGAAAATATGCCTTAAAGAATGAAATTAAGTAGATAGGCGTCAGTTAAAATGTGTGGTTTCCGTTACTATGCATGCAAAGGAATATAATTTCAAATTTTTTGTATTTTTTGCTTTAATATTATACCATTTGTGGCAATTCGTTTTCATTCATTTTTATAATAATTCTTTTTATATCTTTCTTAATAATCTGGTGGTTACTTAACTGGTATATCTACTGATCTACTACTATGATCAAAAATTAAGGCGAGATTTATTATAAAAATTTGTGCACTTTGTGTATCGATACAAATATTTTTTTGTTTGTTGACTATGGACACAAAGTTTCATATCATTTCGCTCTAAGTCATTCGCTAAGTCAGAAATTATAGTGTCTTTTGTAGTTTTTAAACATTTTTGTCGACGATTTTTTAAAATTTGCCTAAAAACATAATTACTTTTGCAGATACATTGAATATGTTAAAAAAGTGTTATGGTGATGCAGCTATGCCAAAAATATGATGCAAGGACTTTAGTGATGGTAGAAAAGCGGTTGAATGTGAACATCAGTCAGGAAGACTTTCCATATCAGTCAGTGAAGAAACTGTTACAATAATCAAGGATTTTGTAATGAATAACCGCCAAGTAAGTAACTTAAAAAAATTCGCCCAGACTTGTATGACAACACACCATGGCACACAATAATAATTATTGGCCAAAAGTTCTAGAAGCACTGTATTCGACAGATATGGCACAGTGTGATTTTTTTCCGGTCCCCTAAGACTATTTTCTTTCTCTGGATATGCAATTAGGTTTTATGCAATAAGGATTAGTAGCCAAAGAAAACACTACAAAACTCAATTTCTCTGTTTGTTATAGTACATACAGTGTTTGATCTTGTACTGTGTTTATCTTATAAATTATAATTTTTGAATAGCTTTTTGCTTATCTTATTGTTCCAAGAGTGGTTAATCAATTTCCATTTTTTTAGACATTTTGAATTCTTGTAAAAGGTCTGTCAAATTGAGCGGGATTTCTTTAATTTTTCCTTTCTAAATTTTTGAATATAATACAGAATTTGGTAAAAAAATTTAAATTATATAAAAAAACTTTTTGTTTATAATTGAAGGGTACCACAGGTCTATAAAAAAATGGTGCCGCCGAGACTTAAACGTAATTTTAAAGTATAAGGTCTAGCAACACTCAGTAACATTAAATTATAAAAAGTACGTACAGTTTTTAATCTACTCACATTGATAACATTTTCTTCGCACTAGCCATTTAATACGTTTGTTCAACTAAAAAAGCTTTGTTCAAATTAAAAAAACGATCGTGTTTAAACGACCAGAGCATTTTTGTTAACGTTTGTTTGCGAGTATACGATGAAGTTTCGAAAACCTATATTTAAACTTGTGAATTGCGTTTACTTTAACTTGAAAATTAAAGACGTTGATAAACCATGGATTCCAAAGAATGTTTGCAAAATGTGTAGTGAACATTTCAAGGTAAATCATCACCCATCATATCCCGACCAAATATCTGTTAAAAGACCTATTTCTCATTCAGAAGACGACTCTGTTCCAACTTTTCGTAACCTGTCTGATCTTTTAGATACAGAATGTAGTACATACGTAGATAGGTAAACATGTACAAGCGAAGAAAGTGATAATTTTGAAGCTACGTCGTCAAAACCCCTACTTTTTACTTAAGGCGTTTTAAGTAACCTTATTAGAGACCTCGACCTTTCAGCAGAAAGATCAAAACTGTTGGCATCCAGACTCAAACAGAAGAATTTACTTTTTCCAAGTACTAAAATTACACGTTATCGTACTCGAGAAAAAAAGTTACTTCCGTTTTTTTTTGCCCAAAAAATGATTTTACCCATGAAAACGTTTTTTGTAATAATGTCGGTGGTCTTTTATCAGAAATGGGTTTCTCGAACTACCAGCCAAATGAATGGAGACTTTTTATAGACAGTTTCAAGCGGAATTTGAAATGTGTTTTGCTACATAATGGCAATAAACATGTTGCGGTTCCCATTGATCATTCCACTAAATAAAAGGAGGAGTATGAAACCATATCTCTTGTATTGGTAAAACTCAAGTACCAAACTCAAGTATCATAAGTGGGTTATATGGGTTGATTTAATAATGGTAAATTTTCCATGTTTTCTCGGTTTATGGGATAGCAGAGCTAAAAAAGCATTGGATTAAAACAAACTGGCCTGAAAGAAAAGACTTGGCAGTTGGGAAATAAAATATCATAAATAGAGCGATAGTTACTAGTGGGAAAATCATTTTGCCTCTATTGCACATAAAATTGGGATTAACGAAACATTATATCAAAGCATTGGATAAAAATGGTTCCTGTTTTAATTATATTGAGGAAATTTCCTGAGAAACTTAAGGCTGGCATTTTTCGATGGACCGTAAATTAGGCTTTTGATGAAAGATAACAATTTCCTGCATTTAATGAATGATATAGAATCATTAGTCTAGTTTTCTTTCGTGAATGTTGTAAAACATTTCCTAAGGATTTATAAGGCTCAAAATTATCGCAAATTGGTGCAAAACATTCTGTAAATTTTCAAAAAGCTTCAATGTAGCATGAGCATCAAAGTTCACTACCTCCACAATTATTTGGACAAATTTCCGGACAATCTTGGCTCTTATAGTCAGGAACAAGGAGAGCGATTTTATCAGTACCTAAAAAACATGGAAGAAAGGTAGCAGGAGTATCATGCGTGAGTGGCTGGAGGGGACTCATTCGAAGAAATCACGAGCAGGATGCTTTTTGCATGTTCAGTGATGTAACAAAAGGTAAAAAATAAGAAATAATCATATTTTTTGGACAAATATCATATCTCGCAAACTACACATACATTTCAAAAAATATATGTACAGTTAGAACCAGCTTAATGATCGTATTCAAAAACAGTTTTAGTCTTTCCGGCGCTAATCCACTGTAGACCTGTGTAGTGTATGACATTTAAACACGAAATACAATATCTGCCAAATAACCATCTCTAGCAGATCCACAGACGTCCAGTATTTTCTCAAAATTTTGGATGACATTTTGGCATAACCGTAGCTCTATCTGGCCAGTGACTTAAATAATTTCATCCATTAGTTTAGGAATCGATTGTGGATTGTTCTTATATACTTGACTTTTCACGTAACTTCATATAATCTAGCCCAACTGTGTCAAATCACATGATCTTGATGGCCAATTAACATCACCGCTTCGTACAATAACTCGTCTAGGAATTTTTTTCTCAATAAATCAATTGTTTCATGAGCAAAGTGAGATATAGCGCCATCCTGTTGGAACCCCATATCCTCTAGACTAATATTATTTAATTCAGTCCACAATAATCCAAATCCATATAATCTCACGATATCAAACGAACACCATTCACATTTAGCCAGCAGCATTCTAAAGGAAATATGGCCCATTTACACCTACTGTCAATAATGTACCACAAACAGTGACTTGTTTAGGATGTAAATGTTTCTCATGAATCAATCATGGATATTTTCCTCACCCTAAAAGCGGTAAATCTGTTTATTAGCATAGCCATTAATTTCAAAATGTGCTTCAACTGAAAAGATCTATTTGTTTTTTGACCCACTTGACAAATGAACGACGTTTTGAATGATCCAATGGCTTTCGTGCGTGTTGTTTAAACCTTATATGCCTTCAGAGCTAAATCCTTACGTAAAATTCACCATGTTATAGATTCACTGAGTCCAAATTCTTGTGAACGTAGACTAACGAAAATGTCTGGCTCTTCAGCAATATTTTCACGTACCAAATCAATACGCTCTTGTGAACGACTATGGCTATATAGTGCTCTTATTTTATCTTCCATCGAACAAGTTTGTTGAAACTTTTGAACAATTAAGTTAGTAATAGTGAACAGATGGACAATTGTGCAGACCGTATATATCACGTAATTTTCTAAAAATATTTTTAACTGAATGCCAATTGTCATCCTTTTTATAAATGTCAACATTGCACTTTGCAATTGCAATCGCACTTGCATTGCACAACATTTCACTTCAAATGAGACTAGACCCAGGCAAATTCACCACGCCATCTGTGATTATACAAGAATTAAAAAAACCGGTCAATTTGAAAGACCCGTTATATTTAAAATTTCTCAATATAATGCATTACAAAAAGTAACTGTTAATTAAAATTGTTGTTTCTTATGGTATTTAGAGGGGAGTTATTATTAATGTTAGTTCATTACGGAATTTTAACCTAATTTTCAAGTGTAACTGAAACCACTGTACTACTTTTACACTTTATAGGGTCTTTAATTATAACTCCTTGGTTCAATGTTTGATCTTCGCGTTCATAAATTATTGACATTTTGACATTAGAGTTAATTTATGATCTATTATTCATATCAATTACGGGTTTCATTTGTTTTTGATTTGCGCCATCAATACCAACATATTTATCGCTGTATTTGAATGCCTATAATTTGTGTTATTAATTTTCATCGAATATACGAATAACAGGAATAATTGCAACGTTGTTAAATTGTGCTCGATATCATGTGAGCTGATTGGATTCGAAAGGTTGTGTAAAATACGTGATTAGAATATAATTGATGGATTATTTTAAGAGATGAGAGTTTTTAGGGGTTCCTGCATCTTTTCAAAAACATGCATTCAATTCTCATATAAATATGCGTGGGGAATTCTGTTCCAAAAGTTAGGTCGTTAGAATAATTTGAATAGGCTCGCGATTATTTGTCTGGAGCACGAGAGTATAAATTTTCTAATAAAACAATACTTCATTTTCATGGTCAAGGCTACCTAGACTTTTAATATCGTTATATTCATTGTAGCACACAGACATTTCAATCAGCAAATTCTTCAACATCGTAGGTTTCTCCAAGAAAATGAATGTACGAATTGAAATGTGAATTTTTTTCGGAATTGTAGTAATATTCAGTGTAGTTAAAATGTGAAGCGAATAATATATTTGGATTTTGATTATATGAAATAGCGTCACGATCAGATATAAGGTACTTGCGGCATATAAGGCCCACCTAATTTAAAGATTTTTTATTTGCACAACTAAAAAAAATAGAAAAAGCAATACAAAATTTACTATTTGTAAAATATATTAGTTTTTTAAAACCGTCTCCGTGGGCCTTATTAAACTAGTGTATTGTAATGAGGCCATAAAACGAACATACACTTTTTAAAAAACTAATCATCCCAATGTTTCCTTTTAGGCTTGCTTAAACTAAGAAAATTAACAAAATTGCATTTTTTAAAATAAAAATCCAATAAAACTATACTGGGCCTTTTTTACCATCTGGGGATAATAAGGCCACCCAACAAGTTCAGTTATAAATTTCCTAATTAGATCAGAGTAAACTAAACTTGTATTCATTCTTTTTAACAAAAATAAAATAACAATCGTAATACGATAGTATTACTAGATATTCCTAGATATAGGAACATTAGTTTCGATGAGATAATTTGTACTTTTATGACTAAGTTTAAGTAGTATAATCACAATTAGGGTAAAAAAATACTTCTTTATCATCTTTTGTTAGTTCCATACACTCCTTGGGTTACCATTTATCACATTTGCAACACTGTCGCATGTCTGATAAACGTTCTTTCTTGCATGCATGACAATACCAAGCAGCGTTTGACGAGATTGTAGTCCTCATCCCTTTCCTTTACGTTTATAAGATCCCTGTCTTTTCTTTAATTCTTTAATGTTCCTGTTTCTTTGTAATCAGTTTATCCTATTATTTTTGGTTATTTATTTTCTATTTCCCTAGCCTCAAAATGTCCTTAATATTTCTTTGGCCTTAATAATTAAATGCTTTTCTTCTTGGTTTATTCTTTATTACAGCATAGTTAGGTGTCGGTAAAAGATTTTGAAAAGGAGATATATATTTCTTAGTTTTTAAGATTAGCCAGTACTATGTAATCATCTGGGCCAGACACGACATCTTTTTCCTTTTCAGAAGAATATATAATCCTTTGGGTGTAAGAAGATCTTTTCAACAGTAGCTGAGCTATCTGTTGATTAGTATTTGTCTCTATATATGTCTTAGATTCTGAGTTATACATTATCGGACGTTTACTGGCAACTGCGTAAGAAGTGGACGATTTTGGAGAGACGTAATTTCCGTGTACTACTTATAACTACCTTGGTGGCGTTTTTTGGTGAAGATGGCATTAGTACTAGTTTTCGTCAAGTATCTGTCAGGCTTTTGATAAATGTATGTCATAACCTCTTGGTCTCAGTGATGTTCAAATGAACGGTTAACCGATTTAACAAGAGGCTGAAGCTCATGAGTGTTGACTTGGCAGGCAGTAGAGAACTATTATGTTTCAGCCTCTTCAACAACGGTATAATTTAAATGAGACGACGCTGCATCAAAGATTAATACATTTTTCCCAGGTGTCTTAAATTTTACCATATGCTTGATAAACTGTATAAATAAATCTGTCGGCATACTACGCTTTAAAGCCATTTTCACTAGACTTCCTGATGGTAAGTTGTCACTAAACTCCAGCTTTTGCCTTTGTCCTTCAACAATTATCATTGGCGGGATAACTGTTACGATTGGCGGGATAACTGTTATAAACGTAACGCATTGTTACGTTTACCGTGTGTTCTGAGGAAATGAACTTAACACGTCGCGAAATTTTGTGTGCCAAAACATATTATAAAGACGTTCTGGGTAATTTACAATATCAAATTCTTGGTACAATTTTTCAATTTCGCCAAAGTGTTGTTTAACGATTGGTTTATATAATTTTTAGGTTCTCAGGATTTATGAATTGTGTTTTTTTCTCTTTGAAATTTTGGGATGCTGTTTTAGGAACATCTTTAGCCAGTCCTACTTGCAAGGCAAACATCTTTGTTGAAATTATGTTTAATGTTGAATTTAAATTCAGAAAATAAATGCTTGTGTACGAATCATTTTAGGTTTAAGAGGCTTCCCAATATTTGCAAATCATATTATCGTTCTGACAAGATTATTTTCCTGTTCCCGATTAATATTGAACTTCTAATATTGAATTAGGATATCTCTTTATCATTTTACCACTTTTTAAGTGATTTCTGAGCGTTCGCCTTAGAATAATATAACGATCTGCTGCAGCACGTTGTGACAACTGTGCACGTTCTGTTATGACCACCTACCAAGCTTTGAAGGTATTTTAATCAAACCTGCGAGTAAAGTAGAAAATAACAGACTAGAATATTTTTTATCGTTATTGGTTAAGGTGGTTAATAAGGCCCATGGTCTAGTCTAGTGGGTCTTATTAGCCCTATTTTTTTCTTCAAATTTTGTTGGCGAACTTACCATATGGTTACAATATATTCACAATCATATTTTGCGAGTTACTAGTAGTTTATCGTGTACCGGGCGAAGTTACCAGTCGATTTCAACGTTAAATAGGTCGGAGAAATGACACTTGATTGGTTTCGACCTTTGAATATAAAACTACAAAAAGGAGCATATGATCCTGTAAGTGGGATCGGAATGGTAGTTTCATATGGCCGACTACTGTTTCCGGTTTGGCAGTGGCGTAGGGGAGCCTTGAATAAAAACAATATTTAAAACAATAAAAACCTATTTAAAACAATAAATTATTGCATAATTACTGTTACTATAAACATTTAAATTAATTCAAAATAGTCTAGTTTTTCAAAGAGTAAAGTGTCTTTTATGAGGCCAATACGACAAAAAATTTTTAAGAAATGGGAATCTTCTGTCATAAAATCATACCATTTTCAAAAATTGGTTAGGTAATCAGTTGCATCTTGCACCGATTTAATGTTCATATTTAAATTAGGTATATATATATATATATATATATATATATATATATATATATATATATATATATATATATATATATATATATATCATCATCATCAGCCCGTATAGATCCACTGCAGGATGAAGGCCTCTTCAGCATGCTTCCAACCTTCACGGTCCTGGGCTTTCCTCTGCCACTCGGGTCCAATATACTTAACGATGTCATCAGTCCATCGTGTTTTCGGTCTTCTTCGCGGACGTTTGCGATCAAGCGGTATCCACTCCAGGATTGCCTTGGTCCATCTGTCGTCCCATCGCCTCGCTATATGGCCTGCCCATCTCCATTTCAACTGTTTTACTCTTCCAATGATGTCACAGACTTTTGTTTGTTCCCTGATCCATGCGCAGGACTTTCTGTCTCGTCTTGTAATGCCAAGCATACATCTTTCCATTCCCCTCTGTGCCACCCGAAGTTTTTGAATTGATTGCGATGTGAATGTCCAGGTTACACTTCCGTATGTCATAACGGGTAGAACGCACTGATCGAATACTTTTCTTTTCAGGCAAAGTGGGAGTCTGCTCTTAAACACTATGTTGAGCCTACCAAATGCCTGCCAGCCACATTTAACACGCCGTTCCACCTCCCGGGCGGTATTCCCCTCCATGGAAATCCTCTGCCAAGATATACAAAGCTGTCCACAATCTCTAAATCCCTTCCTAAAACTGAAATTCTTCTGTCCTGAGCGAAGTTATTGAACATAACCTGACTCTTTTTCAGGTTTATTTTCAAGCCAAATGGTTCGCCAGCCCTTTGCAGTTCTTGTATGCGTCTTTGCAGCTCCTCTGGGTCTTGTGAAATGAGAATAATATCATCTGCAAATCTAAGATGGTTTAAGTTTGCACCATTTATCTTTACCCCATCCTGTTCCCAATCCAGTTTACGGAATACTTCTTCAAGGCCAGCCGAGAAAAGAATAGGCGATATTGCGTCACCCTACCGTACACCTCGTTCTATATTAATTCCCACTTCAAGATCATCAAGGTGAATTGTGGCTGTAGCTCCATCATATATCGATTCTAATAGGTTTACATAGGCTCTCTCTACACCTTGGCTAAGCAGTGCATCCATTATCGCATGCTTTGAGATGGAATCAAATGCTTTTTCGTAGTCGATAAAAGCCAAGCACAGTGGCATGGTGTATTCGTTGTGCCTTTCTATGACCTGCTGTACAACCTGGATGTGATCCATTGTACTGAATCCACTTCTGAATCCTGCTTGTTCTCTTGGTTGTGCGTCATTCAGTTTTTTTAATATTCTTTTAGAAATTATCTTAGTGAAAACTTTGTACATCACTGATAGGAGGCTTATTGGACGGTAGTTCTTTAAATCTTCCTGTGCTCCTTTTTTATGTAAAAGGATCACTTCTGCATTTTTCCATAAGTCAGGTACTTTTTGTTCTTTGAGGCATTTTGAGTATAATTTTGCCAGTGTTTTATGTAACGTCCGACCACCAGCTTTTAGCATTTCGACAGTTACACTATCCTTTCCTGGAGCCTTGCCGTTCTTCATCAATTCTATAGCATTTGTTACTTCCTCCACTAGGATATCTGGTATTATATATTGTTCTTCCGTGGGTATTGCTGTCCCTGACTGGCTCTGATCTTCATATAACTGGGAATAAAACCTTCTGACAATCTCTAACATTTCGGTACGCGCCCTGCACACTGTGCCATCCTCACGCTTTAAAGCATATATTTGCGTTCTTTTGTTTCTCAGCTTCTGTTTAGCTTTGTTAATTCCTTTGTTTTCTTCCAGGGTTTTTTGCACTAGCTGCATATTGAATCGGCGCGTGTCCTCTCATATATATATATATATATATATATATATATATATATATATATATATATATATATATATATATATATATATATATATATATATATATGAGCAATGGTTAGTTGCTTGTCCGGGAGGAAGCCCCACCCATCCCTTACATTGGAGGGCACATGTTTCGTCTGTTAGGTTGGTTAGGTGGTAGACTAGTTAGTTAGGTGGTTAGACTCATTTGGGTACCGACACATATGCTCTCTCTCCAAGAATAGAGAGTCCCTCTCCTCAATCAAACAATCCACATTTTCGCCGACCTCTCGTCGGATGGCAATAAATGGAGTTTTTTTTAATGTCCTTTTCAGTGTTTAATGTGCTTTAAACAAAATTAATGTTGTATATGTTCTAAACATTTTTTCACCTACTGCACCGTTTTTACAAATATAATTAATTCTTGTAGTGTAAATAGTCACTAAAGTGTTAGATATAAACTCGAGAATAAACTAATTTTTCACAACAACCAAAAAAATTAACTTTCAAGAGTAAATGCTATGAAAGATGTTTATCAAAATAATAAAATTAAAAAAAATCATATTTTAAACAGTCCAATTCAACTATTGAAACAGCATTTGATAGTAGTCTCACTTTACTTTACATGTTCGATCAAAACAGTCCTCAGGAAAATGTTGGGAATATAAAAACCTACTGAGGTTTGGAAAACAGTAATGCTTTTTAATAAAATTAACCCACTGTGTTCTTCTATTTGGAATCTTTGGGAAATCTTGATCTGATTTAATAACATGAACTGATGATGAATGGTTTAATAACACGAAATCCAAATCACAATGGAAGTAACATTTATTTTTATTAGTATAATAATTTCTGAAAAGAATTATAGAAAAAGATAACACTCTGTATGATTAGTTATATTTTATAGATTATATGAGTAAAGTAACATGTTTTATATGTATCAAACGAAAACTAAAAATTTATCTGAATTTTTAAGGCCCAGTATCTCAGAAAACTAAACCTTTTAGCACATACGTTAAAAAATTAAGTTCTAAAAAAATAATCACTATCTTGAATAACATTATAATTATATTATTTTACCTAAGTCCATTAGACATATGCATATGCATGCATGCCAGGCAATATGTTTACTTCATAACCTTAAAATGTCATTGAAACAAAATACGTTTTTATTTCTATATAATTAACAAATTTACAATTAAAAGCACTTACCTATGTAATGTTACACCTGAATTTTGATTTTTTTGTGTCAGGGAATAAACACAAAATGCACAATTAACCATATTTTATGTGTTTATCTTACTTCCGATATTATTGCTTTTATTGTCAATATAATAAGTATTAATATGTATTTACACTAAAACACACAAAAAGAGTATTCCAGAACACTTATTCGGCACTTATTATTGATTAGAACAGACAAATTGTACAAACCTACTAATAAACTTCTAAATTGTTGACACAAACTACCAAAATTCCAATACAATGAGTCATCTGTGGTGTTTCAATATGGCAAATATTGATCCAATATTTAAAATTCTTATATATTTTCTAACAATATTTTAAGAAGCCGATGCAAAAAGACAAATTCCGATGGATAACAGCAAACACGGCGATCAGACGTTGCCATTGTTAAAAAAATAACATATAGTTCTGACTAGTTTTCCGAGGAAATTTTGCATTTTGTATATAAGTTTTAAGAACACTTTTCGTAAAACATGTTAAGAATCATTTGTTAAATTTATGAAAGTAATTTCCTTTACATCCTGTATATACATAATATAGAGATAAGAGCAAAAATAATCTAGTAATCTGGGGGTTGAAACTGGATTCCAATAAGAACATATTAAGGGAAGAAATAAATCATTTTATAAAGGTCAACATGGGAATTGAGGTTAAGGTCAGGGATGTGCATAAAACTAGAGAAATGAAGGGTGTTATTGAGATGGAGAGTTTCGAAGAAAAAATCAAAGTGATGAAGAACAAGTCAAAATTAAGGCAATTTATGAAACAGCTGTATAGACCGAGAGTGATATGGTAAAAACAGATAGACAAATCCAAGTGGTGATTAGAAGGGAAGCGAAGGAAATATGACAGAAGGGTAATGATGTCAAGGTTGCTTTTAGAAATACATCCGTCGAAATTGCAAATGTACCTAGACGGGGAGATGAATGTGGAAACAAATATGCGAATATAGAAACGGAAAGAGAAGGTAAGATACAAAGCACCGGATATTTAAAGTTTGGTGCTTGTAATGCAAGGGGAATAAAGAAACAGAGTTAATGAATTAATTTGTAAAGGCAGATTTGCACGTATTATCTGTCATTGAAACAAAGGGTAAATGAAAGGGAGTGCTGGTATTGCAGATTGGTGCAGGAATGTGGTACAGTGGGGTTGATTGCGGAATACATGAAGGTTCAGGGGTTGGCCGCCTTGTTAGGGAAGAACTTATAAAACATTTTTAAAAGTGGAAATTTATATCTGATAGAGTGATGTAGATTGTACTCAGTATTGGGAAGGAAGAATATAATTTTATTACTGTATACGGTCCACGGTAGAATGATACAGGATAGGAACGAAGCTGTGGATGAAAGTAATGGTAATATTTTTATTTTGGACAGCTTCAATGGTAGAGTGGGGACGAAAGATGAAGTTAGTTTGCCTCTTGAATAATTTGTCAGTGGTTAATTAACTTTTTCAGTACAAAGTCATTCACTAAATTACTCGTTGGGAAAGGAATAAGAACGAAAAATTGATAATCGATTATATACTGATTGAGCAGGAGAATTTACAAACTGCAAAGGACATCAGAGTAAAGAGGGGATTTGGGATAAGCAGCGACCATTGCTTGCTAATGGCCATTTTCAAAAGAGAATGGGCCAAAGAAACAATATAGAAATGTCAAAACGATAAGAAACAGAATCGGTTATAAATATCGAAAGAAAATTATAAAAAGCGAAAAAAATGACAGTCGGAGGATACTGATAAACTATGGGCCACATTTAGGCAAATTTGTGTGGAGGCTACCGAAGAAGTTTTTGGAAGAAAATATATAGCAAATAACAAAAGACGTATCTCGTTGTGATTGGAAGAAACTAGAAGCAACATTATAAAGAGAAATAACTCTGGAAGAAATACCTTGCCAATAATGGAATGGGAAGATTTTGGAGTCAGAATGGAAATGGATTTCAAGAACAATCAAAAATTATTCTATAGTGTTTTAAAAAGTGTAAGAAGACAATAAAGAGCAAAGGCAACATATACTAGAAATAAAGGACAGTTGGTATCTGAGAACGACGAGATCATGCAAGTTTAGTTAGAACACTTTAAAGAAGTATTAGAGGGTGAGGACATCATGGTAAATGATGAGAAGAGACCAAAGGAAAACAACAAGAATTCAAATGTAATTAAGTAATTCAAATAATAATTATCCAGTACAACGAAGTTAATAGTGCAATTCATATGTGTAAAAATGGGAAGGCTGCGGGGAATGATGGGGTTGAAGTGGAATTGCTTAAAAATATGGGAAAATAGGAACAGATCTTCTCCTTGAAGTACTAAACGCTACATGAAAGAACAGAGATATACTGAGGGACTGGGAAGTAGCAATCATTTTGTCAATTTTTAAAAAAGGAGACCGCTCAATGTTTCATATTTATAGATGGATTTCCGTATTGAGTGCAAATAGTAAAATATATGAACGCATACTAGAACGAAGATTAAGAGAAGAGCTGAAAAATAAAATTGATGGGAGTCAGCATGGATTTACTACAGACAGGAGCACACAGGACCTTATTTTTACGTTGTGACAACTTAAGATAAAGACCTTGGAAATAAAAAATAAGTTATATTTGCGTTTTGTGGATTTTTATAAGGCATTTAACAGTGTTCCCAGAGTACGAATACGGCAGGCCCTACGTAATAAAGGACTGAATGAACACCTGATAGAGGTAATCCAATCTCTGTACTCAAACTGTAGAAATTATGTCAGAACAAATAACATGAGCTCAAGCGAATTTGTACCAAATTAGAGCGTCAGATATGGCGGTATTTTACCTCCGTATTGTTTATCATCCATATCGATGAATTGGTCTTGGAAGTGGATCTAAATATTCGAGAAGCTAGAATAGTTGAGAATAAACTTGCAACGGTTGAAATAAAGGAACTGATTTATGGGGATGATCTGGTTTTGCTGGGGGAAACAGAAACGCAATTGCAGAAGTCGTGTATTAGATGCGTGGAACAATGTTTTCACAAGAAATAGTCGAAGAATAAATGTGGATAAAACAGAGGTAATGGTGGTTTTAGAATGCTTGGAGGATCTTCATATAAGGCTAAACAACGTAAATGTGAAGCAGGTTGATACATTTAAATATCTAGGGGTCACCTTAGAGCAGAAGGGAAATCGAGAATGCGATCTAACAGAATAGATAGTGCAACTAGAGCTTATTATGCAATGTACAAACCCTTTTTCTGTAGAAGGTAAATCAATAAGAAAACTAAAATTGAAGTTTATAGCTCGGTGATAATGCCTATAGTGACTTATGGTAGTAAATAATTGGTGTTGCCTGAACAGCAAAAAGCAAAACTACAAGTATTTGAGATGAAAGTGGTGCGAAGGATTGAAGGGATTGAAATAGACTGCGAAATAACGAGATAAGGGAGATATTCGGCGTTAGAGGGATACTGGAGATAATTAAAAACAAATAATTGCAATGGTTCGGGCACCTCGTGCGGATGCCGGACCTGCGAGTGGTGAAGAGGGTGTGGGCCATGGGTGCGTATGAAAAACTTGAAATAAGTCGATCTGTGAAAGCCTAGCGAGGCGGGGAATTGATTGGGAAGGAGCAATGGTGATGGTCAGAGACAGAAGGAAATGGAGGCGATTCCAATAAGAAGGCTGATGAAGAACCCAAGCCTCTATACCGAGTAGGGTAGATGAGATGAAGAGTAAGTAAGTAAGTATATACAAAATACGTTGCTTATCAGAGAGGCTTGCTTATCAATACGTTGCTTATTAAAAGGTTAATTAACATTAGGTATTGAACTGCGATTTTTAATATTTGATGTTGTGGATATAAAAATAGTGATAATATGAATAAAAAAATGACAAATTTAAGTAATCTAATTTGACATCAGTTAATTTAAATTTACTTCGAAACTCTACCCTATCAATGGCAACAGTGTATGGTTCTGACATTTTACCAAGATTGTTATAAGGATATAATCGTAGGCCATATATTCCTCAGGGTAATGACACTAAGTTTATTAAAACTGTTAAGTTTCATCTTGCCCAAGTGTTAAATTCCATGAACTGAGTTAGAAATTTAAGAAAGTTAATTTGAAATTTGAAAACATTATGTACTATCCTGTTTAACTGTCTTAATTTTCTTAAATTTAGCAAATTGTCCAATAAAACTCGTTAGGTGAAGTTCAGACATATACTGAATTAACATAAATACTCATGGAAAGAAATTCACGATAACAAAGTATTCTATTACAGGAAAGTTAGAGCAAAGACAAAGTTTTCTCCTTATCACTTATATATTCAAAATGGCTGAAGCTTACAGCCGAAATAGATGTATATATATATATATATATATATATATATATATATATATATATATATATATATATATATATATATATATATATATATATATATATATAGCTAAAAGATCAAGGTTCTTTTTGCTATATACAGGGTTTAACTTAAATAACTTTCGAAATTTAACCGACGATTCCTCACATAATTTGAAATAAAAAAGTTCAAACAAGGGTCAAAAACCTAAGCATTTTCGAGAAACAAAATTAGAAAGTTATTAAACTTTCATATCAAACATGTGATATTTTGTGAGTTCTGGGAGTATAACAATGCCACTAATTCCATTAATGCTGTTTATTCTGGTACGCATTATAGCAGATTTTGTCAGCATTGGTTTAAAGAAATGAAAAAAGATGATTTCAATGTCCTCGAACATCTGGAGGATCTGTTGAATTTGATAAGGATGTGTTGCTGGCTGAAGTTGAAGTTCATCTCAAACAAAACATCAAAAAGTAAGCCACACACCTTAATACTTTATAGTTTACTGTTCAGAGGTATATAAAACAACTGAACAAAGGGCTAGCAGAAGGAATGTGGGTATCATATCAACTTTCAATTGAAAACAAAATTTAATGTGTAACCATCTGCAGTGCATTTTTGTTCAGCTTGGGCAGGGATCCTTTTCAACTAATTGTTACTGCAGATGAAAAGTGGATTCAATGTAAAAATGCACATAAGATAAAATTAGGGTTAATACCAGGACAATCACTTTTGCCCAACCGAAAACCACATAGACAACCACATGGCCTTGACTCAAAACCGTCCAAGACTGAGTAATAGAAAAGGTGTTATGCTGCACCTCAATTTACAACATGAGGAGATCAACATGCGATGAGGTCATAATGCCAGGATCACCCAAGATTAAAAATTTAGGCCGGGAGGTACTTCTTTACCCACCGTATTCTCCTGATGCTGCATTATCGGATTTCTACCTTTTCAGATCTATAGAACATTTTGTTCGTGAAAATGAATTCATAAATGTCATATCAATTGTCATATTACATCTCGAAAAATCATCTGACTTTTCATTCTATTCTCGTATATACTCGCCATGGGTGAGTTATCTATCTGGCTTCTTTTGTTATCTTAACACTCTGTATAAGCTACGTTAAATGTGCAAACACATAGTTTAATTAATCTGTTGGAAATTATTGAATCCTGTAACTTTCGAATTATCATTTTATGCTATAAATATTTTCAGCAGCAAGCAAGGCATTCATTGAATCTTATATGATTGTAATGTCGCAAATTAAAAAAAAAATGTTTTGAAGAATCAGACAGTGAATTATTGTTGCTAGTTAATCTAGACACTCTATTTAAAATCACTTTGAAAAATAATATAACTATTGAGTTAAAATTTATATAGGGTTTGTAACTGGCAATATTATGATTAATTTTAAGTTGTTTGATTAAATTAGTAAAGCAAACTCCCACGTTACAACAACAATACCTGCCGGCATTGATTAGCTTTGATTCTTCGAAATATAATTAAGAGGTTCGGGGCTCGAACTGTCCCGAAAACTTAATTTATAGCCACTAAATTGAACACTGTCCGAAGCTCGACCTGGACCATTCCAAATACAGTATGATTAATTGACCTTCTTGCCAAGTTTGAACCTTTCTTCTCAGTTAGCATCCGTGCCAGCCTTTTCGCTGTTGCTTAAAGGGTTGCCCGTCACTGTCAAGCGCCCTTTTAAGCTTCGTCTTGGATATATTAGCTCCGGAGACTTTTAATTGTCTCCAGGTCAATGATGTGCTCCAACTAAGTCTATAAGCATGTAGTTAAACAATAAACTGTTTAAATTACTTTTGGAGTGCCTATAATTTGTCTAAATTTAGAACGTGTTCATTAAGCTTTCACAATTAAGTTTTATCCCTTAATACAAAACTTGTTATGATATTTCTGGTCTAGTTTATATTTAAAGAGTTTAAATATCACATTTTATCCAATATGTTTAAAATTAGTTATATATTAGGAGTATTTATAAGTAACGTTGTTTTTTGAAAATGTTCAAGATTTTGATGTATTTTGGAATTAATACAGTTTTAATTTAGCAAAAACTTCTGGATATTTTTTTCATGACGAAAATGGGTCAAATATAGTACTCGGACGGTGTAGAGTTAGAAGAAATCGTTGGCTGAGGAATTACTTCTTTTCAGTTTAACTATTTGATTTTTTCTTGGGTAATTCTGGCACTATGAGGTTTGACATTGTCACGTCGCAGATATCTCCTTTTTGATTGGAGTTTAGTATATTAAGCTTGCGGTTTCATTATGATTCAGAACCTCATGGAGAATTATTCCTATATTTAGGGCGAATACCTGGTTTTGAAGTGGGCAAAGGTAGATGCTTTGTTTTTTCTTATGTGGATTGCTGTATATAATTCACTTTGGATTTTCAGTAAGAATTTCCTGAAGATAAGGATCTCTACCTAACATGGACGAAATTGCATTATAGTTTGTTACACTTTGAATTTTGTGTTTAACTCAAACTTGATTCTAGATTTTATGGTATACCCTCGAAAAAATTGAAATCACCTTTCTTACATTATTTAAACTAACGCTGATATGTTCTGCGATACAAGACATCAGGATAAACATCATTAATGACGTTAGTGGTATTGTTATGTTTTTGAAACTGAAAGTATCAAATACCTAGCTGAACATAATGCATCAAACCCTAACATGGAACATAACGACACTTTAGGGTGCAAAGTAAACTAGCCTCCTCTAGGCAACTTGGTATTACATGGCTAAATGTGCATGGTGATCCAAAACTGGGACAAAAACCTTGGACTGTCTACTTAAAGTTTGCCAATTGAAAATTGAGGGATTAGTAAAGCAAAGAACGAGTGCTTTTACAAACTTCTTACCGAAGATGATATCGACGTTGTCTTAGTACAAGAAACCCACGTTGAGAATGAAGAACAATTTCGCTCTCGTGGGGGCATACCTGGTTTACACCTCTCTGTTACTGAGACAAACAAGACAAATAACATACCCACCATTATCACTGAGACCAATAACTTCAATATATACCATGCTTAACACAATGGCCAGAGGAAGTCATTCTAAAACTGAAACATCCAGCTGTCTATATGGTGGACTTCGACAGTCACAATGTGAACAGAGACATTTGAGCAAAACTGGCAGAATAGGGGAAACAAATTACCATAACCGAATTTTTGATCTCAAAGAGAAGGGACCATTTAAATCGAAGATGGAATACCGAGATGAGCTCGAATCGTTGTTTTGTTTCGACGGATCAAGATGGCCGAACAGTCCCAATCACTCAACAAGTAATAAGGGACTTCTTTCATAACCAACATCGTCAACTCTGCAAATACCAATTATTGAATCCTCCCCTCTCCCCCGGATTGAATTTTCCTAAACCCAATTGGACAGAATTCGTGGCTGAACTAGATAGAAATATTAAATGGATACCACCACAGCCTCATAACTATCATATATTCAAGAAACTAATGATTTCTATAGCCAAAAGACATATTCCCAGGGGAGTACGAGAGGAATATACCGGATTGGAATGCTGCTAGTGAGGTATTGTATGACGACTTGCTGGAGTTGTTGTACGGACGTGGCTGACAGCCTTGTCCAAAGTTTTGATGAGACCAAAAGAAACAGCAGAAAATCTATATTCCCAACACTCCAGCATAATGACGTGGATTTTCTTAAAGAACTGGGAGGGAATTCCTACAGGCCTCAAAAGATATTAGAGGAAAAGCCAGATTAAATTCTAAACCGTATTGTGAACTGCTCTACAGTAAAATCTGATAGAAATTACTCGAGGCAGATAAAGAAAGAATTGGCCAACTTAAAAAAGGACTTTGTAGAAAGCGCTGATCTGACGCTCCTGTTTACGGATTTTGAGATCACTGCTGTACTCACCTTAACGGTGCAAGAATTTTAATGTCGATAATTATATCGATATTAGTTAGTAAAATTTTGTTAACGGGAAAAATAATTTAAAAAATCTTGAAAAAATATTTTCCAGAATAGTATTTATTATAGCTTATTAATTGACTGTTGCAGAAATGCAGCATTACATCAAAACGTATTATATATTATAAAGTAGTTAGGAATTGAATGAATTTTTTTAAAGCAGTTGTTTTGTTTATTAAAACATATGGCAACCCCACATTTTTCGCATTCAGTTTGCGTATACCCACTGCAACCCAGAAACTTACATATCCTTTATTTGTCCAAACAGGCTAGTGCCGTGTTGGTCCAGCCTAACATATTTTGGTGGAACATGTTGAGCTGGACCTTTCTTCTTTTTATTTTAAATTAGGGATTCCGTATCACTATGATGCTTTATACAGTTCACTGTCACATATTTGCATAAAGCCTCAGCTACTCTGAATTCAACGGAGTTAAAAATTTTACTGGCACTTCCGTTCTCAGCGTTTATCCTTCTGTATAAAAGCCATGAATTACACATAGCCATGTCCAAAAAATGATAAAAAATCGTAGATATCAGCGATTAGTACGAAGTCATATTTTGTAGTGACCCAAGACACAATCTAATAGGTCGACACCACCCATATGTCGATTATACTCTGCTAGAACGAATGGACGTTCAACGGAAATATATTGTTTTGGGGCTTATTGTATCGCCTTAGCTCAGAAATAGGATGCTTTCCTGCAAAGTTGGATGCAAGAGTGATAATTTTATTGACCCTCCAAGCCACCATAGCTACTTCAACTCCATTGCAATTACCGACCTGTTTTACGGATGTATCGCGCGATTCTTTTTTTAATTTTTTCTCATCTGGCAGTTTGCAGTTGGAAATATGGTTTTTCCTTACAGTGCCTAAAGCCAAAATACCACTGCTGGATAAGTATTCAATAAGCGGCGACGAGGTGTATTAATTATCGAATAACAGCCGGTAGTTCTGATTGGTAGGCACATCGCGGGGAATGCCTAGATGATGCACATTAGATGATGCACCTAACTGAGACTCGCCGTCTGCGCATCTGTTCTCCTGTCCACTGTAAACTTCGAAATTGTAGGCATATCCAGTTACACCACATATTACTTAAAATTTGTATCCCCATTTATGAGGTTAGTCGGGTTTGTTTGTTTCAGCATACTTCAAGCTTTTGTAGAACATATTAACAACAAATGTGCTTCAAAGAAAACTTTTTCAAAGTTGTGGTTGAGTTTTTTAATCAAAGACCGGATTTTAAATAATCGATCAGAATCAACGTGGTCATAGGATAACATTTGACTATTATCATTGAAATGCAATGATTGTCTGAGTAGTTCATATCGTTTCGACGACATTGTCACTTTGATCGGAGGGAATCCAATATTTTCAGACCAATACATTTTTACATTAGGCATATAAACTATTGACAGGTAATATACGATACCAATAAGTTGATCTGGCTTGTCTGGCTTGTTAGATTTAACTAACATCTTTTTGTACAGAGTGTAAATTAGTCTAATCTCGTATAAGGTCGATAATGTGGTCAGTAAACAAATACGAAAATACTTGGAAAGGAATATGCAAATGTAATATTTCCGGTGGTAGAGCTTGAGATCCACGAAAACGGAGTTAGTCGTCATTCAGGTTTAGGCTTTTTGATTTCCATGTGATATTGGCCTTAGGTATACGATTAAATTCACTTGGAGCCGCTGCAGGACTAGTACTAGGATAAGCTACGGTCAGAATAGTGCTATTCGAACCCTCTGCAGTGGTATTCAACTGAAAATCGATTGTAGATGCGCTGGCAACTTAGAATTCATTTTCTAAGTCAGGTGGTACCTCTGGGTCTTCATCAGAACTTTCACGCTCATTTCGCTGTAAGACAAATGTTGGTAATGTCTGAATGATTGTGGCGTGTTTATATATTTTTTTCCTTTATTTAGGTTTTTCGCCACTATCTAAAACTCAAGAAATATCAAAAATACCTGTTCTTATGTAAAGAAAGAATCACTGGGTAAAAACAAAAAACCAAACGGAGACTAATTTCTCAGTGATTCTTTTTTGTAATAAATTTGCCTAACGAACAAAATTTTAATGATATAAAAATGTTATAAAAATTTTTACAAACTTTTAACGTTAACGTTTCGGAGGGTACTGTCCTCCCGTTTTCAAAACTAAACTAAAAAATAAATTATATTAATTTGTAATATATAAAGTGAAAGTAAATATATTTTTTTGTATATATATATAGGTAATGTTTATAGGTAATATATGATATATAGGTTATATATATATATATATATATATATATATATATATATATATATATATATATATATATATATATATATATATATATATATATATATATATATATATATATATATATATATATATATATATATATATATATATATATATATAGGTAATGTTTACTGTGTGATTGTTTATTGTACTGATTGTATATTCAAATATTTAAATGTGTTTAATTGTATTCTTAAGAATCGGGAACCATATTGAATTTAAATCTACCGAAGGCATAGCACTACAGTTATTTTTATTTAAATTAATTATAGCGGTTTCTTTTAATCTTCTGTATTTTGTTACCGCTTCTTTTAATACCGTTAGATCTAGATCGTTAGATGTTAGAGTAAAAGAGCATAAAAACCTTCTTAGAAAGGCAGATTTTAATAAATCTAGAATTTGTCAACACGCATGGGAATCGGGTCATAAAATCAATTGGAATAATTCCAAAACGGATTCCAAAACGGAATAATTCCAATATCTTTAAAATTTTGTTCGTTAGGCAAATTTATTACAGAAAAAAAAAGAATCACTGAGAAATTTGTCTCCGTTTGGTTTTTTGTTTTTACCCAGTGATTCTTTCTTTACATAAGAACAGGTATTTTTGATAGTTTTTGAGTTTTACATAGTGGCGAAAAACCCAAATAAAGGGAAAAAATATAAGATAAATGTTGGATCTACGACATCGTGACTTCTGAAAAGTCTAGGCCATCTTCACTGTCTCGCACTCTCCAAGCTTCAGATTCTGAGCAGTCAAATTACACAATCTGCGACTTATTTTGTTGCTCTAAAAATAAATATCAGATTCAAATATGCAGCAGTAAAAATCAGTCTCTAAAGCGCAATTTTGTACAAAATAAAATCAATCCACAAATCAATTAAAAACTTGATTTTACAACAAAACTTTACTTGATTACTGAAAATTAAGCTCTTACCTTTTCTCCACGTCAATTATCAGTATTTCCACAATAAATCTCTCCTCGTAATTGAACTCGAACGGTACAAACTAGTTTGTACGTGGTCATCACTTCAATGACTCAAACAAGTACAAGTGCTGCCATTGTTGGTTGATCTGTTACTAAATAGTTAGAATGCTTCGTTGCCGATGTCCAACGCTGCGTGAAAACGATCGGTCTACCTTTCGTATATTTTTACTTAAACTTTAATGGTATGTTGCAGACATGCGACATGGCCCCGTAAAGGGTTAAAAACGGAAAGGCACCCGGGTTTGAATATGTTCACCTGGAATTTCTCAAAAACGGCGGCGACGCAGCTAAAACATGGATCCTGAAATTCTTTTCAGCTATACTGAGCACGGGAAGGCTACTACTAGAGTTCAAGACGACCAAACCCATCCCTGATAGCTATAGACCGATATCCCTGCTCAGTGTGACCAAACTGATTAATTGTTTGTTGCTTACTTTTGTTCAGGTTAACGACATATCAAATAGAGTGGGGCACGCAACTGTAAATTATTTATAACTTTTAAAAGAAACAGGACTGGCTTTTTTTTCTATGATATGTTTATTTCGTCTTTAAATTTTGGTTAATTAATTTTTAAAAATTATGCTAATAAAATTTAAGCTACTAACAATATTGCAAACCGACATTAACACATTTTTTGTAACTTTTGTCAACATATGTGGTTTTAATGTAGCGATTTAAGCACAGATGACGACTTTTAGTTGCTGCATGGTTTGGGGCTTATTTCATATCAGTCAATCCCTATTTCGACTGGGAAAGAATTAAATGACTAGAAAAAAAGTTCTTCAAAATATGTTGATTGTTTCACATGAGGTGTATACAGTGGCACCATCTCCCTGGAACCACCATGTTGTCCAGTCCTTGCTATTAAGATTGAGGTACCAAATAGTTTTGAATCATATGTCTATAGCGTTCACCGTCGACTGTAATTGTAATTCTATTATTGTCTAATAAAACATATTCCAGTTATTTTTTGATCTTGAATATCGCACCATACTGTAGCTTTAATTGGGTGTAATGATGTTTGATGAATATGGAGGGGACTTTCTCTTAATCAGAAACGGCTATTCTTCTGTTTATTCACTTGACCATCTTGATTATGAAAACGATTTTTTGATACTAATTACTAATTTTTGCATTATAGTATTCTGATCCTTATTATTGTCTGTAGGCAACATGTTTTAAACAATTTTAACTTTATAGAGAAACTTGTGCAAGTTACTTCTCAAAATTGGACGTAAACTGAGTGTAGAAATTCCTATTGTAAACCACGTCATCGAATCGACGTTTATGTAGATTCCTTCACACTTTCATTCACATGTGCCATATTTTCAGCGCTCGCACTGTTCTTGAATCATTGATGCGGGGCCTATCCCTAACTATTTGGAATTCTTGAAATTGCTTTAATATAGGACGAATTGTCGTTTTATGAAGCTCCAGATGATTAGAATATTTTCACCTAAATGCACATTAAGTTGCAATAATTTGTCTTTGTGCAAGTTACAACAATTTTACTGCATTCTTTTAGCGGATATTTGTCTATAGTCAAACTTGCACATCTGCACTACAGAGTGAAGCCTTAACTGTCACAAATATCATAAATAAAGTGACACTAAAAAAATGGTAGCGTGATACTTGTCCCATCTAGTAGGGAAACAACCACACATAATGAAAACACCGTTTGAACTGCCATTTACGATGGCTACGCATAAAATTGAGTTGGTTATAATGCGGTTGGAGCAGGTATAGTGTGCTTCAAGATATAACGTTGACCGATTGGCTGCAATAAACTATTAACAACCCCTGCTGTAACGAAAGCCGGCAAAGTTGTAAGAAACGTAAACAGGGCCGGGCCTAATAAGATATAATTAGGTTATTTTTTTTTTTATTTTTTTTTTCTTCTTCACGCTTTCACGGTGGATCCCTTACTTATCGGATTCGTAGATCAAGATAAGCAAGGAATTCACTACTTGGATAGGACCTTTCGAACGATACTGGTTGTTCCTAGAATGGCTGCTTTCTGTATCTGTACAATAAGGTGGTTGTTTAAAGCCAGCTCTTCAATATTTTTGATGGTGTTTTTGTGTACCAGACCGTTGGCTGATATGACTATTGGCATTGTCTTTACCTTATGTAAATGCCACATGTCCTTGATCTCAAAAGCAAGCTGTTCATATTCGTTAACCTTTTCAGCGTACTTCGCAGGTAAATTATTATCTAGTGGTACTGGTATGTCAATGATGATAGCCCGTTTAGTTTTCTTTTCCAAAACAACCAAATCTGGCCGATTATGTAATACAGTCCGATCGGTGACTATGGTTGTGTCCCAATAAATTTTGATGTCTTCATTTTCACCGACAGACTTGGGTGAGTAATTGTAATACCCCACTTTCTCTGATACTAGGTGATTTTTTACGCATAATGCCTCATGCAGAATTTTACATATATCATTATGTCTGCTGAGGTAAGCTGTGGAAGCCAATGCGGAACAACCAGATATTATATGTTGTATTGACTCTGCATCTGCCTGACACACTCTACACTGTGTATCCAAAGTCCCCTCCTTTAAAATGTATTTTTGATACATCTTTGTTGCAACAACCTGATCTTGGATGGCTGCTAGTGCTCCTTCAGTTTCGGGAAATAGGGGACCAGATGTTAAATATGCCGTTGATGACTTTTTACATACCTCCTTTTGATGCAAGCTGTAATGGTATCTACCATGCAGTTCCTTTCCTTTCCAGTTTGCCTCCAGTTGCTCCATATTCAAATGTTCTTGGGACCAGTTTCGTTCGGCCAGATTAAGTGGCGATAGTTTAGCATCACATTTCCTTAGTGCAAGATTAATGGGTGTGTTATTTTCAAAGTATTTGCGCAACTGGGCTATCTGTTCAGAGTGGAAGATTTCCAAATTCAGAAGTCCTCTGCCTCCCTTATACCTTGGCAAGTATAATCTTTCTAGTGCTGAATTTGGGTGATGTAATCTGTGCTTCGTTAGGATAGTGCGGATTTTACGATCCAACTCCTGTAATTCTGTCTGCGTCCACGACAGTACTCCAAAGGTATACGTTATTGAAGGGGTGGCCCAGGTGTTTATTGCCTTAAATCTATTTATTTCATGCAGCTGAGTTTTCAGGATAAGACTCAACCTTTTATGAAATTCTCTTTCAAAATGTTGTTTGTTCTTTTTTTTGTCAGTCTTTGACGATTGGTAAAACCCCAAATATTTGTATTGTTCTTCAAGTTTGAGGCCTGGTATGATTGTGCCATCTGTTAGCTGGGTGTTTTCTACTTCTTCATATTTCCCTTTCTTTATATGTATAATAGCGCATTTCTCAATCCCAAGCTCCATCTTGATGTTTGAACTAAATCTTTCGACTGTTTCAAGGAGACTTCATAATTGGCTACGTCCTTTTGCGTATAATTTCAGATCGTCCATATAAAATTGATGTGAGATTGATGTTTATTTGTCTATATTATATCCGCACTGGCTTTCACTGAGCATGCTGCATAATGGATTTAACGCCAAGCACAACCAAAGTGGACTCAGACTATCTCCTTGAAATATCCCTCTTTTAATTTCAATCGGTTCCGTCTTGTAACTAGTTACCGAATTTTGAATTTTTAATGTTGTTCGCCAAGTAGACATTAGACTTCTGAGTAGATCAATAACAGCCGGGTCCAGTCCATATAACTCAAGGACTTTGAGCAACCATGAGTGTGGCACGTAATCGTAGGCTTTTCTATAATCTATCCATGGCATTGATATGTTTCTCTTCCTTGTTCTAGCCTGATTTGTTATGATATTATCTATGACCAGAGCCTCGGTGCATCCTTTGGATTTCCTACGATAACCCTTTTGTTCCCACGCAAGAAGATTAGATCCACATACATGTTGGTCACTTTTATATGAGATCAATGCTGTTAATATTTTATAAACTATTACCAAGCATGTAATTGGCCTATAATTATTTGGGTTTTCGCTATCTCCCTGCTTTGGAATCATAATCGTTGATCCCTGTGTAAAATATTCCAGTACACTTGTTGGATTCCTGAGTACTTCTTGAAATAACATTGCAAGATTTTGGTGGACTGATGGAAAGCTTTTCCACCAAAAATTATGGATGCCATCAATTCCCGGCGCGATCCAATTCTTCAAATTTTTTACTGCTCGATGTATGTTAAGTTCAGCGAACTGAACAGCCGGCATCAGAGGAGTGTCCCGTTGTTTTTCTTCACTCTTACTCATCCAATAGCTATCTTCATGTTCTACGGAATTGTGCCAGATGGAAGCCCAATACTGCTGCATGTCTTTTGGCGATGGTAGAATATTTAGTGATGCAAGTTTATTAGATGTTAACCCATTGTAAAAGCCCTTTTCATTGCTGTTAAATAATTTATTCTGCTGAAAACATCTTGCTCTAGCTCTATATCTTTTTAATCGGTTTGCTAGGGCACATATTTTTTGTTTCAAGCAGTCCAAGTGTTCCTCAAGAGCTTGTCGGTATCTCGGGTTGGAAGGCCGCAGTGAGATACCTTTTGCAATATAGGCAACCTTTTTCTTGTGACGTTTGGTTGGCTTATTTTTAGGAAGTAGGTATGATTGTATTACCCCTACGTCTTTTCTAAATTTTTCAATTTTATTTATAATGCGTTTTTTCCAGGGAGGCTCTCTTTTGTCTCTCGCCCTTTGTGTACATGTTGGTAATTTGATTTCACCCTTCATGCAGACACCCCATGCTGCACAACACACCCAATGACAAGTTTCCTCTAGTGTATCGTTACCACTCAAAATGATTAAAAGGTTTCTATTGGCAGCGTCGATTAGCTCTTTAATTCTGCCTAGGTTCTTGATTTTTGGTAGACGCGGTCGTTCACTAACGGCCATGCCTCTGATTCTTATATCAGCCGTTCGAATTATCAGCTCCATTTCTTCATAACTATCTGTGTTTTTATTAGATGGAGTTGCCTCCATTACCTCTGGTTTATTTATTGGTTGCTGTTTTTCTTTTTCGGTCTGCTCTACGGGTTGACTGTCTAAGTTAAGCTCTTGCCTAACTTCTTGTTTCAGGACATCAATTTCTGCATCCGATATGACCTTTCTTCTTAAAATCGATCTTATCTGATCTGAAATTCTTTGCGAATCTAGGTCAATAGATGATTGTTGTTTTTACCATTCATCTTCAAGTCATTGCCTGTATGATATAAAATCCGTTTCCAAAATAGTGGCACGGTAGTATGCCATAAGTAGTGCTAAGTTCAGCTGTCTATTCCAGCGCATACACCTTCCGGGTTCTGAGACAGTAGCGGGAACATCACCAGAATGCTCCAAGCTTCTCTCTCTGTTTTCTTTTTCCGGGGCCGGCCTTGTGATATAAGTTCGTAGAGGGGCGTCACTCGTTCCACTGCCCTCTACTACGGGCTGAGAAGTCCCGTCTCGAAGCGTAGCCTTAACACTTGAGACATCCGAGGCTGTCGTTTTTCTGTTAGGAACATTTGAAACTACATCCGAAGGGTTGTTGGCCCTAGCGGAGAGAGTTGAGGTACGCGGGATTACTACACTCGTGGCTTAAAAGCCCCTCATGCGTGGAATCCTATTTGTCCGACTTCTGCGACGAGACCTGTCCAGCATGGTTATACCTGCCTGGCGTAACTCCCATTATCCTTGAAGTCCACAAGCCCCTGAACCACTGCAAGGTTGGATCTCAGTCAGGGGTATATTTAGGGGCATAATTAGGTTTTTTTTTGTACCCAGTCATGTGTTCGCCCTCCGACAAGCTAACACGCGCTGGTAGAGCA
Organism: Cosmopolites sordidus; assembly: GCA_031761425.1. Lineage (NCBI taxonomy): Eukaryota > Metazoa > Arthropoda > Insecta > Coleoptera > Curculionidae > Cosmopolites > Cosmopolites sordidus. The sequence continues at coordinate 367,901 of JARFXV010000585.1, forward strand.
ATTGGTGTTCGTGCTCGTTTTGCTATATGATAACTCCTTGCAACCAGAAAGGTTAGCTATCATAAGATCGGCAATCGCGTGTTCTAAGCAGACGCAGCGACCCCAGGATGACAGACTTCTGCATTGCCCCATCCAATACTTCAACAGATGTACGGCAAGATGGAATTTTCCGCAGTTGAGTGAGAACAGTATCTGTCATTCCACCGAGAACGCCTGCTATTAACACAACCATATGCACGGCGTACTCTGGGTAGAGTTGCTTCAGTTCGTAAAGGAGATCCTGATACTTGAGTCGTTTTTGTTCCTCCTTGAAAGTAATATTTGTTTCCGCTGCCGAAGAAAACTCAATAACAAACATCATTTTCGTGTCCTTATCAAGGAGGACAATATCAGGTTTGTTAGCCTGTATTTGTCTAATAGTAGAGAACGAGAAATTCCAATAAATCCGACAACTCCCATTCTCGACAGCAGATTCTATCTCTTCTGGCACAAAGTGCAACACTGGTGTCAGGTCTATCTTATACGAGTACCTTAGATGAAAGTACAGTACTCGCAGAGCAGCATTATGACTATAGATATATGCATACCCATAATCTCTCTCCGATAGACTAATGTGTTTATTACACCATCCTGACAGGCCAATATAAATCCTTCCGTCTCTGACTTAAGGCCGGCTGACCTGAGAAAAGCAAAGGTGAGTCTCTTCGACAATCCCTGGTCCTCTATATTTCTATAAAAAAACCCCATGCAGTGGCTTACTGTTATGTTTCTGCAATAGTAGACTGGTCTCTGCAGCTTTTATCTGGGCTGCTCGGCGACTTGATTGCAAATCAGCAAACTGGTTGATTACGTCTCTGTTTCTGTGCCATAAATCGATATGAACACCCAGTTCATGGGCAGCTCTTTCTGCTGCCTTAAACAAAAATGCGCCCACTCCCGCCCTTTCATGTTGGTTAACGAGTCTAAGTAATGAGTCTGATGTTTTACTGATAGAACAAGCCAAATTCAGAACAATCCGGTTATGCATAAACTCGAGACTCAAGAGGCCCCTACCTCCATGACACCGTGGCAGGTATATCCGAGGGACGGATGATTTTGGATGCAAACTACGCTGCATGTTTAACATCTTTCGGGAATCCCTGTCCAGCTGCTTTAACTCATCCACTCTCCACCTTACAACTCCAAACGAATACAATAGTATAGGTAGGGCAAGCAAATTAGTGGCCAATAATTTATTCCTGCCGGACAGTTGAGAGGACCAAATCTGTCTCAATAGTCTCCTATATTTGTCCCGGAATACCCGCTTTACGTGAGCCTCATCGTGTAGACGTCGTTGGTGAATACCCAAATAGGTATAAGTTTTCCCGATCTCCAGATGGTGAAACACACTTCCATCGGTTAATATCATATCCTCAGAGACCCCCTCAGCCCGTCCTCTTTGCAGTTCATTGGCAGCATAAAGTTTGAGATCGTCCATATAAAAAATATGAGTGACGTTGTGTATTCGATGGTTAGGGGGCCCACAATTATACCCACGTAGCTTACGAAGACGCACAGATAAGGGCAAAAGCGTGATAGAGAAGAGCAGGGGACTAAGTGAATCACCCTGAAATACACCCCTTCTAAATGCCACTGGCTCTGTTGAAACATTTCGCTTCTTAGATGTTATAACAAAGCGGGATTTCCACAGCGGCAACAGGCGTTCAATGCATTTTACAATAGGCTCTGATACCCCCAAACATTGGAGCATGTGAATAATAAGGTTATTATTATTATGATTATTATTATTATTATTATTATTATTATTTTTTAGTTTAGTTTATGTACTAGGCCATTCGCGGATATTATAAAAGGTTTAACAGTAACTCTTTTCATATGCCAAATATCTCGAATTTCATCAGCTAGTTCTTGGTATTTTTGCACTTTTTGTTTATATGCCTTATTCATATTTTCATCCAGGGGGACAGAGAAATCAATGATGTGACATATCTTGTTTTCCTTATCCACAACCACCATGCCTGGCCTGTTGTTCACCACACTGCGATCGGTTATTAGAGATGTATCCCATAAGATTTTTATTGTGGTGTTTTCAATAACGGGTTGCGGTTGATATTTCTGAGCTATCTTTAAGTGAATAACTTTTCCCATGTTATCATGTCTGCTTAAGTAAGCAGTTGGAGCTAAATAGGTGCAAGCCGAAATGAGATGTTGAACAGTTTCTTCTTCTTTGTTGCATAGCCGGCATTTTGCTGTGTTTAGGAGTTGTTTCATGATATGCTTCTTATAATATCTAGTAGGGACCACTTGATCTTAAATTGCCATTAAAGCTCCCTCTGTTTCAGGGAACAGATATCCAGAGGTTAGATAGGTGTTGCTTGCTCTGGGGTCTGTGTCTTCTTGATTTAGGTTGTTATAAAACCTTCCATGCATGGGTTTTCTTTGCCACTGATTTTTTAGCTCTTCTTTAAAATTCTTATAGATAGGCTGTACCATAGCTAAATTTAGAGGTAAAAGAGCCACATCATACCCAATCAAGTTTTTGAAGAATGGGAAATCTTTAGACCGAAAATATTTTGTTAACCCGTCTATTTCTTTTTGCTGTGCTTCATCAAAGCTGACAATTCCTCTGCCGCCTCTATTTCGAGACAAATACAACCTCTCAATAGCAGAGTTTGGATGCAACATCCGATGCTTGGTAGTTGCGGTAGTTGCGGTAGGCTTGGTAGTTGTTTGAAGTAGTGCGGAGCTTCCGATCCAGGGCTTTCACTTCAGTTGAGGACCAGTTTAAAATTCCGAAGGTGTAGGTTAGTATTTAAGCGGCCCAGGTGTTGAGTGCAGTTACTTTGTTTGTTGCGTTTAAATATGTTCTTAAAATTTTGTTGACCCTGTTAAAATACTCATCTTTGATTTTTTGTTTATTTATTTTTTCATCTATATTGAGGTCTCGTTGGAATCCTAGATATTTAAAAGTTTCATGTGGGTGTAAGGCTGAAATAGTTGTGACATTGTCCATTAATGTAAGGTTTTGAGATTGGGTGATTTTTCTCTTTTCCACGTGCAATACTGCACACTTCTCTATCCCCAGTGCGAGAGCACAACTCGCTCGCCAATGGTGTAGCCGTAACCACTACTGTTCAACATACGACTCAAGGGATTAAGAGCCATACAAAACCAGAGTGGGCTCAGACTGTCGCCTTGAAATATTCCTCTTCTAATAGCAATATCAGCAGTCCTGTAGTCTTTCAAACACAGACTGGTTCTCCAGCTTCCCATTAGATGATTGAGAAGATTGATTATTCGAGCATCAATTTTGTAGATATATAGTATTTCTTTAAGCCAAGAATGGGGCACGGAGTCAAAGGCCTTTTGATAATCTACCCATGCTAGTGATATTTTTCTATCTTTTGATTTAACTTGCTTGGTGATAATTGTGTCAATAACCAATAATTCCTTGCAACCGCGTGCTTGTTGTTTACATCCATTTTGCTCCCAAGCCAATATATCTGATTTTGTGAGATGTTCTCTAATTTTGGAGCTTATGATTGCGGTGATAATTTGATATATTGCTGGCAAACACGTAATTGGTCTATAATTCTTGGCTTCTTCAAATTTTTCTGATTTGGGCAACATGTATGTTATTCCTAAAGTAAAATATGCAGGGATCTTTCTGGGATTATCTATTGCGTCCTGAATTTGCCATGCTATAACTTCGTGGCTACAAGTGAAAGCTTTCCACCAATAGTTGTGAATCCCATCTACCCCAGGCGATGTCCAATTCTTAAGTCTTTTTAAAATCATCCTGAGGTCGGTAATTGTAATATTACCCGAGTCCATTGGTGTTAAAAACTGATGTTCTCTTTTCTCTTCTTCGATCCAATACGCCCTATCGTCGAATTTCACACTATTTGACCATATGTCTGACCAGTACTTTGTCATATTTTCTTTATCAGAAATGGCGGTCTCTAACATCAATTTGTGTTCGCTGAGGTTTCTATAGAATTGCTTTTGAGCTCGATTAAACTGAGTATTTTCTTGGTATCTTTTTACTCGTATCCGATACCTCCTTAGTCTGTTTCCTAAGGCTGCAATTTTATGTTTCCAAGTTTCAAGGTAAAGCGTAAGGTCCTGTCGGAATGTTGGATTGCTAATCTTTATTTTAGCTTTTCTCGCAATCTGAACAGCCTTTTTTTGGACCATCATATTACATAAAAAGTGATGTAGTTTCAGGATTGTTTTTCTCTTCAAGATCATTCTCTGCCACCTGGTCAGTAATCGGCCGTGCTGGTGAATTTAAGCTGGTTCGAGCAATAAATGATTTTCTCCGAATATTTCTTTTGATATTATCGAGTTCTGCATCCGATAGTGCTTTCCTTTTAAGAACCGAGCGTACTTGATCTGAGAGTCTTTTTTCGGATAATTCACTTTCAGGATACTTGTCCTTCCATATCGTTTGCAGTCGGTCTCTATATCCAGTCTTGTTCATTTCCATTTCCGTAGCTATGTAATATGCGCGCAAAAGCTCAATATTGAGTTCTCTAGTCCAGCGCATGCGTCTTTTTCCCTGAGTTTTTTGAGCGGAGCTCCCATTTTTCGGAGAGCCCAAACTGTCCCCTTGGATATTCTTTTGGGTTTTAGGTACGGGGTCGGTGGACCTTGTGCCGCTACCGAATAGGCGCTCGACCGTCCCGCTGGCATAAGTAGAGCCTCCTTTGCCAGCATCCGAGGCTTGACTTCTTATAACAGGAACCATCTAATACATCCGTCAGGGTGATTAACCCTTAGGAGGGCTACCGTTAGCCACATGGATAACCCATGCATTTTCCAGGGTGCACCAGTCTTGGAAGGTGGCAGCACGCACCCCTTATTTAATATTATATTATTTATTTTATTATTATTATTATGTTCATCTTATATTTTATTCATATCCATGGTAGCCGGAGTTTGTAACCCAAGACTTCAATGTTTGCACTCAACAACAAGAGGGTTCAGTCGAGGCTCAATGCAAGCTTAAGAATTTTCTGACTATATTTGCTGTACCCAGTAAAGCAGCCTTTTGCATGACTGCCATATGTCTATCATGTAATTCAAGCTTGTCTTTGGCGATTTTCCAGTCGTTTGTTATCAGCCCATTTGTAGATATTACTACTGGTATAATGTCGACATCTCTGAGTTTGTACATGTCTGTTGGTTCTACATAATTATTATTATTATTATTATTATTATTATTATTAGTATTATGGTTTAGTAGTTTGAAAATATTTTAGTTCTATAATTTTGATCGTATATTTTGTTATTCCAAACGTGCTAAAAGTGTGGCGTTCATTGCAAGATAATGATCATTGTCCCTCCGATAGTGCTAATTGTAAAAGAAAACATTTATCGCCCAATACTAAGCAAATTGTTAAAAATGTGTATGTTTTTTTTATTGAATAGGGGGCATAATGTAAATGCAGCCTCACAAACATCTTCATTAACGAAAGTCCATTGTCCACAGTTAAAGATATTGTGACGAAGCCAATTAAAGTCAAAAAAGTCAGTAGTGATTCTGGTAAAAGCAAATGTCTTGATGAAAGCGATACAGACTTAGTTCGAAACAAAATTTATGCTACGTATGAAGAGCAAACTGTGCCTATATGTGTGAAACCAACATTCTTTGCAGCATAACTAGCTTCCGGAAAATATCATTTCAAATATTAATAGAATCACAACGATTACGACAATGGCTGTTTGACTACTTAAACTTTATAAAAAAATACAGATTAGAAAATCGTACTATTATCTACCTGATGAAACATGGTTCAATACTCATTAGGCGCCAGCAAAAGAAGGGGTCGATACATCAAGAAATTGTCAAACCAAAGCCCCAGCGAACAAGAGAAGAATAATTCAAATTTTACATGCTTGTTGCGAGAATGGATGGGTTCTAAATTGTTTACAGTTGTCCTTCAAAAATATTAAACATTCATCTTTGGACTACCATGACGACATCACAGCAGAACTTTTTGAAGATTGGTTTATAAATAGTCTTTTGCCCAATGTGCTTAAGGAAAGCGTAATGGACAATCCTAGTTACCATAATCGGCAAAAATTAAAGTTCCAAATGCAAGTAACGCTAAATTGGAAATTCAAAACTAATGTTAAAAATATACATTAAAGATATACATTATGTCAAAAAAGTAAGTCCGCCGTAAAAGTTGAAAAGCCCGCTTAAAGGGATTGTCAAAATTCTTTTTATCGCTAAGTTGGCACAACTGCCCTCTATACTGACGCGGAGTTTGAACGTCATCTGTCATTTAGTTTGTTTACAGTGCTCGATTTTATCAGTTCATCTGAAGTGTGTTTAGCGATTTTTATAATTGATAAAAACATCGAACAAAGAATTTGTCTTAAATTTTGCATTGCAAATAGAATTTCGTCTGCCGAGTAGCTGAAAATTTTGCAGAAGGCTTACGGTGAATCGACTTTATCAAAAACACGTGCATATGAGTGGTAGAGTGCATTCAAAAGCGGTCGAGATGTGGTGGAAGATTTTTAAGCGATTGTTTGGAGATGAAACGCCTTGCCGCTCGACTAGTGCCGAAAGACCTGAATTTTCTTCAGAAACTCAATAGAACGAGTAAATTCCGATCTCACATTTATAAAACGCATTGTAATTGGTGATTATAGATGGATATACAAGTTTGACATGCGAATCAATCAACAAACTTCGGAAAGGCGCCTTTCAACAGAGCCAAAACCGAAAAAGCTACGTCAAAGTCGATTCAAAGTTAAGGTGATGTTGACTGTTTCATTTGATTATCGCGGTGTTGTGCACTCGGGATTTTTTGCTAGAAGGTCAGAGGGTAAATAAAGAATATTATATAAGCATTATGCGGCGTTTGAGAGACGAAATTCGTCGAAAAGGCCAGACTGGAAATAAAACTCTTGGATTTTGCATCACGACAAAGCACCATCTCACAAGGCTATCATGGTGAATGAATTTCTGGCCAAAAACTTAACAAAGACCATCGAACAACCACCGTATTCACCTGATACGACTCCGGCCGACTTTCTTCTAATTCCTAAACTCAAATTACCACTTTAATGCACTCGTTTTCAGTCGATAGAAGACATAAAAGGAAATTCTCGGCGAGAACTGAAGTCGATTCCGGAAAATGCGATTAAAAAATGTTTTAACAATTGGATTATTCATTGGCATAAGTCTATTATTTCGAAAGGGGCCTACTTTGAAGGCGATAAAATAAATTTGGATAAATAATAAACATTTTGTGTTTTATTGACCAATTCTCGGTAGTTTTTTGAGAGAATGTATATTTCGAAAATATATATAAAAATATGATTTAGGAATATGTATGTGATACCATTGCTGCCGATAGGACATACGGTTTTACGCCTTCCTCCGTATTACTGAATTTTTAATCCAATTGAACACATGTGGGTAAAATACAATGTTAGAGCAGAAAACATTACTCCGACTCTAAGTGCAAGTGCTGCAACATTAATTAGGAAGGTTGTAGTTAGTATTCCCAAAGAAAGTTGGATAAATTAGATAAACCATGATATTTATTAAAATAGAAGATTCCTATGTATCATTTACTAATAATATAGAACCACTTAATATTAATGTAGATCAAACTGACAGTGAGAGCGAAACCGAATTAAATGTATAATTAAATTTAAGTTATAATTTTTATTGTACAAATAGTTACATTTATTTATTTTTATTGTACTTACAAATTCAAAATACATAAACCAATAAACAATGTTTTAGTCATACATAAAAATAATAATAATAATTTAATCGCAATTTAACAATATTTTATTTTTGCCAAAATTATTCAGAAGTTAAACCACTGTCGCCTTTTTAGAATCTAGGAATATTTTATTAAGATTTATTGGGGTAATTAACATTTTGCCGAAGGGCAGCAAAATATCTTGAAACGGACTATGCCTCAAAGAGTTTTTTTTCGTTCTCTTCTCTTCTTTCTCTTCTCTGCCAGTTTAGTGTTTCATACCGAAGATTGCAATAGAAGAATTGATTTGCTCCATTCAAGAAATCGTCATTGCCGACCAAAGTGGTGGCAAAATTTTAAATACCTTACAGATTAACATTTCAAATATGAAAACATCGTACCTCCTTAAATTAATTTTTTGTTAATCATCTTAGAATTATCGATAAATTATTTATATATTTCAAATATCTCACCATTATGTTACCATATTGTCACGTTGATTAAATAAAAGTATATCAAGTAAAGTATAATGTTTGCATGCAGTATCAAAGACTTTTTTAATCAAAAAATTTTATGTGAAAACTAAAATAGAATGGAATTTACATATGCATATAGTTCCTACTGTATAAAAGTTTAGATTAACAAGTATTATTATAATATACAAACAAAGCTGGAATTTGCACATAGTGAAATAATATTATAATTAAAAAGACTGTAATATAACAGAAATAGTCTGAAAGGTCAGAAATATATACCTTAACCTCTAGGGAAATACATCCTCTAATATATTTACGTTTTCCTAATTTTTGTTTCTTTTGTCATTTCCTCAATGTTGCTAATTCTATTGGATCAATTAAACTACTAATTTTTGTATACGTAAAAACTGCCTGCATTAGTTATCGAATATATGCATATTGTGAGCGCAATAACATCATCTCCGTGCAGCAGAAGCGCTGTAGCATAGGAGTAATGAGATGTAGGGAACAAATGGTTATTGAGCCAGTCATTTGCAATCAGGCGTATGCTAAGAAACGAAATATTAATATGGCATATATCCATTATAAGAAGGTTTTCGATTCTGTACCACACGAATGACTTAGAAATCTTAAATATCTATAAAATAAAGCAGCCAATAATAAATCTCTTGTGCTCTACATGGATGATCTATAATTATTTACTTTATCGAATAGTCTATCTTTAACATCTGCAATAGATGTTAAAGAGAGTGGAATAATTTTCCAGTGATGTACGAATGCAATTTGGACTGGAAGTGTCGCACATTAAACATCAACTGGGGAAATATACTGAACAATGCTTTTGAAACGCAAAATGGAGAAAACATTGAACATTAAACATCAACAGGGGAAAAAAGCTTTTGACAAAACAGTGCTTTTGAAACGCAACATGGAAAAAAGATTGATACAATGAGTGTTGTAGATACATTCAAGTATCTGGGTATGAAGCAAGCACATCGAATTGATGACGGGTTAATGAAAGAAACTATTCATTCGGGTACTGAGCTATTCATTTGGGATAGGTAAGTAGAGCGGAACCGAAGTACAAAATTTGGAACGTTAGATCAGGATACTGCTCACAAGATCGCAGAAACGCCACCCTAGAAGTGCTGTGGAACGCGCAACATTGCCCCGATAACAAGGCGGTAGGGGATTAGTCGATATTAGTAAGCAACTGGACCAATAAATAGGAAATCTGTGGAAATATTTCTTGAAGCAAACGGAAACGTATATGCTACATAAAGCTGTATGCCAGGCTGATTGACGCAACACCACTGCGACTAAATGAAGATCAAATTCAATTTAACGCAAAAATGCAGTTAATGCAAAACTTGAGAAATTACAATCATGGGCAAAAAAGCTTCTGTATGGGAGCAAGTCGATATATTAGCGTCGAACTACTGGCTGACTGCTGGATAGATGTTTCCGGAGACAGAGGGTTTCCTAATGACAATACAAGACCAAGTTATAACAGCCAGAAATTACCTCAAGTATAGAGTTCGGGAGGGAAGTGTGGTAGATGATCGCTGTAGATATGGGTAACGGGTCTCCGAGACAATCCAGCATATAACACGGGACTGTGAAGCATTTGCAGCAACAGAATATAACAAAAGGCACGATGCGGTGGCGAAGATCATTCATCAAGAATTGGCAATAAAATTACAGCTAAAGGAATCAGAAAAAATCCCATACTAGAACTCCGCAACCAGTTTTAGAGAACAACAGCCACATAATGTATAGGGATCGAACAGTGTTTACCGAGCAGGTATTAAATAACAACTGGCCCGAAACTACAATTTCAAGGAAAACATCGTTTATAGATATAGCTATCCCAAACAATAATCATTTAATTGCAAAACATACCGAAAACATTCTGAAGTATAAAGAGCTGCAAGAACAGGTGAAAAGACAATGGGTTATAAAGTGTGTCGAAACAATACCGATCATATTGTTATCAACTGGAATCATCCCAAAGAGCCTGATAAAGAATTTCAAAACATTAAAACACATTTTTAGAATCATACCGAAAGCCTTATTGCTTGGAACAGCTCGAACCGATCGAATGTTTTTGGATAACACTAGGATTCCAAAGATATCCACCATCACCACTATAATCATGTGACTTGAAAACATGGAAAGGGCTCCCACAGAGCTTAATCCATCTAATATCTAAGATATCTGTGATAAGTCAATGTTCCCCATAGAGGGAGTACGAATGCCTTAAGCTGAGCATTGCATGAAGAGTTCAACCCTTCACGTAAACTCTTCAAGCAATGCCTTCACAGAACGTGCGAATTGTTAACCGGAATGATTTATGAACATTGTTTACCATCCGTGAAAATATTCTATGTAACATTGCAATATTATATATTGTTTTTTTTTAGAAATGGATTTATTTTTCTACGTAGTCCTTTTAATATATGGTTTTCGTATGCCTTCCAAAATGCACTTGTCGAATTTTACAAAATAGTTCTCTGTTTGGGCGACGATCTCAACATTTAATGTGTTCTTTCCAGTCTGTAATTTTTTCATGTTTCAAAAGGGAAAAAAAATCTGAGGAGACCAATTATGGAGAATGGACCGGACGCATCATCAATTCGTAGCGAAAATTAGGTGGATAAATAGGCGGGTGCATTGTTGTGGTAAAACACTTTTTTAACCGAATGAAAAGGTTTTTCTTCAATCATGTTTTTGTGATGTTTGACAAATAATGTTTTTCTGTGATCGACTGTTCTCGTTTCCAAATAGTCGATTAATATTATATTTGATCTGCAGTGAAAGTTTATGTAGCATGTTCTGTATGCGTTCATCTGAGATCTTTATTATCAAGCTCACTTACATTAAGTCTGTGATTGATTCCTGATATCGACATGATATCATAAAGTTTATTGACCAATTGCTTAGTAGTGATTTCACCGCGATATCTTGAGTAGAGTCCCCATAATATTTTTTCATATTCTGTTAAATACGCCGATCTTGTTGGCCTCATTTCCCATCCAGTTATAGTGCTAATTATGGATCTTATAAGATATCATAGCACATTATTTTTCCTTTCTCTTTGTCTGGTGTTCCGGTCACAGGGCCATTAAAGGTAATGAGGAAGCAGATTTACTCGTACAAAATACTCCATTCCGCATGACCGACCTCATATGCGCTGCTTTTATCTGAAAGACCATTTCTTATCGGCGAAAACTTTCTCACAATCTTCAATGCGATCCTATTGGGATGATCCAGAGCGACCCAATAAACTGAGAGACATTAAACCATTATTCTCCCAACCTGTCCCAGAACATCTGAAAGCAGAAAAATTTCTGAAGCAGAAAACTTACAGTAAAATGGATGAAATTTCTGATTGGTCACTGCAGATTTACACATGATTATTTTCTAAAACGAGAAGGTCCTTCGTTCAGCGAATTATGCAACGATCCCCTATCTAACCACATCTTTACCGAATGCCCGGCATTATATCCTCTCAGATCCTTTTTTGATCTGAATCTCTCAAAACCTTTGCTGTCAACATGTTTAACATCCTCGTCATCTGAAAGAAATTAATTATTTCACTAAAATTTAGTCACTGCTAGCGACAATTTGCTCCAGTGCAAGCTATTTTTAACAAAAACAAACTTGTTAACACTCCTGTGATAGTTTATTATGCGATAACATCCATCCGTGATAGAAGCCATCTGTGATAGAACCGATCTGTGATACTAGTAATCTGTGATATTTAGTAGTTCTTTCCTATTTCCGTCATTTTTCTTACGTGAGTTCCAAACTCATAAGTCGAAGTTTCTGGTCGCTAAAAGATCTTGATATCGATGCGACCCTCATCTCAAAATTCTCTCCCTCTCTCTCTCTCTCTCTTGGTGGTCAAGGAATGTTTCATATCTGAAGATGATATGATTGGAAAACAACTATCTAATTATGTTTATCGATGTCCTAGTGATGTGAAAAATTAACTTTTCTTGCTAAAATAATGTATCATCATTAACAAGAGGAACCTTCGTTAATTCTCCAGAAAACGTAGCGTGTTAATGTAACATTATTTACATTTTCATTAGCATCCTTAAATTGTAGGAACTAATTATATCAAAATATAAATAAACAAAGATTAATATCTAAAAATTTCCACTATATTTAAAATTATATATATTATAGTTATCAACTATCATTATATATTATATATATATATGATAGTTGTTTCGACCAAAATGCCTTTTTCAAATACAAATAGTTTGCATTTGAAAAAGGTACTGTATGTCGAAACAATTGTCATACATACAATTTTAAATATAGTGGAAATTTTTAGATATTAATCTTTGTTTATTTATTTAAAATGAATTTCCATCAAATATCGGCTACCTCAGTTAAATTTCTATCAAAATATGATTTTGCATACCATAAAGAGATATTTTCAAGTATTGTAACCTATATATTATAAGGATCCCGCGCAAGAATCTTTGTTAAATCAATATTGCAAATTTTATTTCAGGATTTACAAAACCCAAAAGGTGAGGTTGTTCAGACATAATCAAGTTGTGAATAAGGTTTTTATTTCGATTTAAAAGAATCGATAAGTAACGAAAAAAACTGATGCTGTTAATGTATTCTTGATCCGTTAATCTAATGCTTGGATTTTGTATAGATGGAATGTCAGAAAGTCCTCTGTAAAATGAAACTTCTTGCCAATTAAATTGTATGACGATGAGCGGAATGCCATGGATACCGTCATATACGGTTTCTTTCTACACTTTCAGGTGCAGGCGTACGTAAATTCTTTTTCTACCTGGAGGTTTTTTTTTTGTTACAGGACCAGCTTCTTCGTAACAGAACCAGTTTATTCAATGTTTTGAATCTATGTTTTGATAGCATGACCTAGTTTATATTGAATTGACGAGGAAATATCCGTTGATGTACTGATGGGTTGATCCGTGTAGTAAAATAAATAAATAAATAAATACACACTTTATTCAGCATATGCAGCTAAAAGTAACAAAATAAAATCAATATAAAAAAAAAATAAAAATAAGAAAAATTCTAAGAAATCTTAACAAAAGAAAATACAATCAAAAGGCAATAACTAACAAATGTGTAACAGATGTGTTCAAATGATAAAACACTCTATTGCTTCAAATAATAATTTAATAGAATATTAAATACATACACATTAGGAGCGCTTCCTATATGGGCGAGCAAAGCATTAAAGAGGCAAACACCTTCCCATAACAATGTCTTCTGGAGAGCAGTAGTTCTCACAATTGGTACATCATAATTGTTCTTAGAACGGACATCGTTGCATATTTACTCTTTGCACTAAAAAAGTATTCAAATAATGGGGCAACAAATTATGTTTTATTTGATATATCAATCGAATATGAGTCCCTTCAATGGCCCGCGCAAGTGAAAACCAATCCAATGACCTCAACATTACTTCTATCGGTGTATACCAATACCGGTCTGTATTTGGAGTCTACCAATACTCCTTATTAAACGATATCAGCATAGACTTAATTATAGTATAATCATGATTTTTGTAATATGATTTAAAGGTGATTGCATCATCCTACTGATGAATGGTTACTAACGCCATGATGCTAGGTTATATCTATTAAAATGATTGCAAAATTTTCTATTGAAGATATCGACGTAAGTTATTATTGTTCATTAAAACTTGAAAGCTTAAACGCTTAGTCGTCAAATAAATTGGAAATTTTTATTGAAAGATTTTTCTTGCTTAATTTTTACTTTATTATAAAAGGTTGTGTAAGTATCACGTTAGCATTTGGTTTTGGTGCTAGTTTTTCTGATGTATACTGTAGACGTACAATTATGGTAAAATACCCGCTAAAAGGACATCGGAAAAATTGGTAAATAGCAAACTGTTTAGCTTGGCAATATATCTGTAGTAACACACCTTTTCATTACTATTTGATGGCCTACAGCATACTATACGATTCTTAAAATGGTTAAAAATATTGAACAAAGAGTTTGCCTTAAATTGTAAAAGGTCTGTGATGAATTAATATTATACGAGTTGCAGAAAATATCTAAAAAATGCCGAGACGTGTTTGCTTCGATCTCCTTGTCCTTCAAGATATTCGATTGACGAATACCTCAACATAAAAATTGTGGCGATGAAAACTCTGGACATATCTCACAAATTTCATCGTATTATATAATTCATGTTCTGGCTTGAACAAGTTAATTTGGACCTTACATTGGTGAATCATTAGGGTTGACCAGAAGTGGATTCATACATTTGAGCCAAAGAGTTAAAACTTTAAAATCACACTTAGATAATGAACCGAAACTAAAAAAAAAAACGTTTCAAAGTTAAAGTAATGTTGAATTTTCTTTCACTATTATGGTGTTGTCCCCTTGGAATTTCATCTGTAGAGTTAAACAACAATAAAAAGTGTTACGCAGGCATTATGAGATAGTTGAAACAGAATTTTTGTCCGGAAAAGATTTGTGGAAAAATATTTTTTTGATATTTTACCATGATGATGCCCATTCCACTGATCTATTTTAGAGCAAAGAATTCTTGACTGAATACTCAATAAATGTCATGGACCAAGTACGTATTCGCCAGATATAGCCCCGTGTGTTTTTTTGTCCCGCAAACTCAACTTGATACATCATGGAATATGTTTTGAGTTCATTATAGCTATAAAAGAAAATTTGCCTAATTACTGGAATTGGATTGTAAGAAGCGTTTCGATGACTGGATTATTCGTTGGAATAAGTGTATTGTATCAAATAAAGCTTATATTGAAGGCGACTTTATTTTCATATATTTGTTTTCTAATATATCCATCAGAAAATATTTACTTTTCAATGTACGTTGAAACGAAAAAAATCATAAATTAACCTGATGCATTTCTAATTTTACTTTCCATTTACCAATAACATGTTAATTAATTTATTCTATCCTATTTTATACACAATTACAATAACAATAAAGTCTTAAAAGTTTTTTGAGAGTATCCATAATTTACCTGAATCTATAGAAAGTCTATTAAACTTTCCGAAAGTGATAATAAAATTATACTGTTGAGAATTTTTCATTTTATTACACTGGTTTAAGTATTTAAACACGCCTTAATGGTTGTTAAATGTTTACTTTAGTAAACATTAAAGAGATTTAATACAAATAAATGCGTTGGTAATACAAAAGGTTTAATTAGCCAATAAAACGATATGAGTTAAATAGATACAATATTTTGTTTTTTTTTCAATTAATTTTTGATTTTCAAACGTTGACCGATTGATGAAATTGTATTTTTTTTTAATATACCACCCATATTTAGTAAATGTTGGCAGATGGTGACATGATTATAACCAATACCTTCTTTAAACATCACCCAAGACGTCAATTTAGATGGATATTACGTGGAGCTAGGATACGAAATCATATCGACTTTCGGAGTAACACAGTAAACATTACCTATATATATATATATATATATATATATATATATATATATATATATATATATATATATATATATATATATATATATATATATATATATATATTACCAATATATATATATTTTGGTAGTATATCACTGTTATGGAAATCTATTGTTGTCACTGTAAGTATCGTTGACATACACAAAAAAATATATTTACTTTCACTCGTTACTTTATATATTATAAATTAATATAATCTATCTTTTAGTTTAGTTTTGAAAACGGGGGGAGTGTACCCTCCGAAACGTTAACGTTAAAAGTTTGTAAAATTTTTTTATTTTTATATCTTTAAAATGTTGTTCGTTGGGCAAATTTATTACAAAAAAGAATCACTGAGAAATTTGTCTACGTTTGGTTTTTTGTTTTTACACAGTGATTCTTTCTTGACATAAGAATTAGGTATTTTTGATGTTTTTTGAGTTTTAGATAGTGGCAAAAAACCCAAATAAAGGAAAAAAAACTCCTTATTCATAGTTCCCTCGTTTGCGTTTTCAGTATTCACGGATTAAAAAATTGTGGCCACTTCTTGTATTCGCTGCTGAAAATATATTTGTTCGTGAATTTAAAAACAATCGTACATATAATATTTTTCGAATAATATGTGTTAACTTACCAGTTACTTTTCAAAACAAACAAATACCAAAGTATTTATAAACAAACAATTCCTATTGCTGCTTGGCCAAAAGTTCTTTGACAAATAAGTGGCCGCCGACGTACGCGCCGCCGGGTTACGCGTGACGCTATGGCCTTTGATAAAAGCCGTCTTCGCACGATCGATGCCGAACCTATTGTTATATTAATTCGACTTGTTGTGTATGTCGATTTATAAGGTCGGGTAAAAGCAAAGGAAAATTACCCAGGTAGGATTGACCCAGTTGTCAAGTTCCGAGTCTTGGGTAGTGACCACTTTTCCTGTCTTCGGTATTATTCTCACCAGTGCATATGTCCATCTATCCGAGAAATACCACAGTTTAGTGACTGTGTTTGCAATGGCGGTGATGGCCGCAATCGCCTTTCTATGTAGCTTCTTCAGCATGCGATTTGTTAACACCATCACATCCTGGAGTTTTCTTTAGTCAAATTCTATTGTATCTATCTTCTAATTATCCAGGTATTACTAGACCATTGGGCTTGGCCCAATTGTGTAATAATAACTGGTGTAGTGTAACTGATGTAGTAGTAACTAGGTGTAGTCTTTAACCAAGCCTGAGAAATACACCACTGGACCCAAGCTGGGCCAAGGCTTGCCCCAATGATGTAGTATTTTTTAGATAAGCCTCGGAAAGTCACCACTGGGCCCAGGCTCGACCAAGGCTTGGCCTAATGGTGTCATATTGCTAGCTCGAGCCTCGGGAAAGCACTATTGGGCTATTGGGGGAAATCAACACTGAGATAAGTCTTACCCAGGGCTGGTCCAACAGTTAGATCTTATTGCACAGAATAAAAAAAAATATTTGAACTGTTTTAATATTAACTGTGCAAACGATATAATATTATCGAAAATTTTTGATAATTTCTAATTAATCATTTTTAAATGATTAATGATTTTTTATATGCTATATATGTGGATAATAAAATTGAGTTTTGATTTCTACCTGTGTGTGCCAACTTAGGTAAATATATTTGTAACATAACCTGCAAAAACATTTGTTAACATCATGTTACATAAACGCTCTAGCTCTTCAGATTATTATTATAACATCAAAAAGCAACCCTATCTCAAAAGTTTAGAACCAGATTCAGAGGGGAGGACACAGATAACAATAGTAATTCAGTTGAAACATTTATGCAAATAAATAAAAGAATGAACAATAGTAATAATTACAATGAAACTGAATGTTTTTTGGTATAAATAATATAATATAATTAATAATGCTATATTTTATTTTAGACACAATTACGCATGTAACAAATCATCTTCATCTGGCAGTTTTCATGTAGAAGCAATAAACAATCCAATTAGTTTCGCAAGACTTGGATCAGTGTTAATTTATTATATTTTGAAGCTTGGTCCAAGTTCAATAATTTCGTTTTCACAAGCCTAGAGTCAGTCATGGTTTGTTGCATCTTAAGGCTCCGCCCAAGGGTAATTTTTTGGTCTTCCAAAACCCAACCCAAGGCTCGACGTTTTGTTTCTCGAGGCTTGGAACATGGCCATCATCTAATGCTCGGACCATTGCTCGCCCGACGTTCGGCAAAGGCGCGATTCAGGCTCGCGCCTAAGCTTGGAATATTGGCAGGATGACGGGCCAGGGCCTGGTTCTTGCCCTTCCAACCAGAGTAGTTTCTATATGGAAAAAAGTCGTGTTATCGTTTAAGGTAAACATTAAAATGCTTGACCGCCTTAGCGAGTCGTTTGCATCCATAACACATTTCTTTAATGTTAATGAATCAACTGTATGATCCATCAAGAAATCAGGAGACAAAATAAAGGATTCTACAGCTTCAACCTCATTATCAGCAAAAATTGTTCGTGATCCAGCAATTGAAAAAAAACTGAAGCTGCATTAATATTATGAAGTGAAGACTAGCCAAGAGAGTGACTCTTAAAGGTGCTATAATCCGTGAGAAAGCTAACCGTCTTTATGCACATATCAAAGAACATGGTAATGAACATATAGATGGAAGATTTCAAATATCGGAAGGTTGGTTCAATAAGTTGAAGGTGCGACAATCACTGTATAACATCAAACTTGTTGGAGAAGCTGCATTTGCAGACACTTCAGCAGCAAGTAATTGCTGATCGTGGATACAAACCCGAACAAGTGCTTAATGCGAGCCAAACTGTCCTGTCTTGGAAAAGAATGTCAACAAAACTTTTATCTCCAAAAGTAAAAAATCCGCCTCTGGTTTTAAGGAAACAATAGATAAAGTTACACTGATGCTCTGTTCTAATGCATAAGGAGATTGTTTAATTAAGCCACTTATATTTTACAGATCGCTAAATCCGTGTGCTTTGAAAAATCAAAACAAGGACAATCTACCAGTGTTTTGGTATTTTAACAAGAAAACGTAGTATATACGTGTCAGTTTCTGTAACTGGTTCCGGGATTGTTTTGTTCCTGAAGTTGAAACTTATATAAAGAAAAATAATTTAAATTTTAAGGCTAGTTTTGTAGATGCTCCAGATACTCCTCGTGAGTTGAGAGCGTGAGAAGGTATACATAAAAATATAAAGGTGAAATTTTTGCCTCCTAACATGACGCTATACTTCAACCTATGGACCAAGGAATAATATAGACCTTTAAGCTATATTACATTAGACGAACCTTTAAAATCATACTGGATACCATGGAATGTGATCCTAATATAAATGTTATGCAATGCTGGAAATATTTTAACATTGCAAAGTGCACTGTTAACGTAAAAGAATCATTGCAAGAGCGAAAACCATACACATTGAAATCATGCTGGAAAAACTGTGATCTGATCTGTTTGTTGGTAATGACGAAGAATGTGTGCAAATTTAGACATTAATTGAAATCATTGTTCAAGTTGTGAATGGCATAGGAGGAAATAGTATCAAACATTTAGAATCAAGTGACATTCAAGAATTGCTTGAATCGCAAGATCAGATTTGACTGAAACCGACTTGGAGAGAATGCTAAATCCCCATTTTATTGAATAGAAAACCTGCAACGAAAACTGAAAAGGTAACATTAAACTTAAAAAACCTGAGTGAAGGTTAATGAATGGCAAATGGGCTTTGTGATTTTTTTATAAAAATTGGAAAAAAGTCTTGTTTTTAAAAGACAAACTGTTAATGCCACGGCCGAATAGCAATCCAAATTGAAAGATATTTTAAATCTGACAAAACAAGAAAAAAATACTAAATAAATGTCAATGTCGTTAAAACATTGCCTAAGCCTGATGATAATTATTAATATTGTTAAAAAATTTCTCATTAAATTGTTTTTGTTATATATTTTTTATTATTTTGTATCTTTGGAACATATCCACCAAAATCCCGTACAAATTACCCTTCCGTATTCGCGGCATACGTACGGAATGCATCCCCCCTCGTGTACTTACAGCTTGACTGTAATAACTTGATATTACAGCTTTGACTGTAATAAAAATATCCAGTCCATAGAAAAGGAACCACCAGTATTGTGTAGTGAATTAGAAAGAGCAAGTATTCAGTTTAAAAATCACAAAGCACCAGAAATGTACAGAACATCTGGTAGAAATGGTAGAGGATGTGGACAAGGAAGGAATTAATGAAGTACATTTAATATGCAACAAAGTATGGTGGAAAATGTGAAACTTCAGAACCATATCAAAAGATATCTCTTGAGAACTCCTAAGAATCTCAACAGATCTCTCTCTATCTATCTCTCTAAGAATCTCACGTGCTATTTACGTCAACTGCTAGATAAAGCAGGTGAGTTCAACACCCATCTGTTTTGTGTTTAAAAAGCCTTTAATTGCGTATTGTAGCATGTTATGGAAGAACCATCATATTTTGTCTCGATCGATTAAATCGAAAGTTTAGGGTGAGTCCTAGATAGGTCATGGATAAATGGAAAGAGGTATTTTTGGTTTGTGGAAGAAAATCAGTAACCTTCATTTTGCAGACTATAGTACACTAATGGCAGGTAGTAGGCAAGAGATTACCGAAATAAAAAAAAGTCTGCAGGATAAGGATCAAAAACTGAGTCTGGAAATTAATTCGGAAAAGACAAAATTAATCATTATCAATAGAGGGCAAGATGTGCAATTGAATTTATGACCAGTTAAATACCCAAAGAGTTAGCCAGTTCACGTACCTGTGGTCAATAGTGGATGAAACTAGTGGTAGAGGGGAAATGATAAAAAACATGTCAATGCATTCGAATTGTGCTAATTACGGAGAATGCTAAAAATTACATAAAGAAATGAATCTGTCATCAAAGACCTAATATAGATACCTGCGTAAGCAACCGAATGAATGGGAGCTCAAAGTTAATGGAAGGACACCTAGAAGATAAACAATCACTTGCATTATCGTTAGATCATTTTAAACAAACTTAACTGATGCCATTCAAAAATAAATCCTCTGAGATATTTAATATTGGACGGCTTAGTTATGGATTAATTTTTATAGCTGAATCTAATTGATATTTAATGTTTAATATATGTTCAGATTTAACTCGGTCAGCAACTCAGCATATCACAAAGAACGAGCAAACTGCCGGAGGGCGGAACATTTCCCCAAGTAGTGCAAAGATAGTGTTTGTGAACAGTTACTTGTGAGTGGTGCGCAAGTGGTAAAATGTACGTTTTCTCAGAAATACTTATAACGACAGACTAAGGTCTTATAAGGTTCCATTATGCATGTGAATAATCACAAGGGGGTGTTAAGAACCTGTCCGAAATAATTCCGTAACTTCCTAACTGGAATAAGTAGATCCTAGATAATAACCTGCTACTACAGGAGCCCGAGATTAATTTTGTGGCTTTTACCAAGACGATTCTTATAGAAGAAGGAAAGTTGGTGGTAATATCAATAAAAGTCCAGTTGTTTAATGTACAGAACTCTTACCTCAACCATGAGAATCTCCATGGACCACAGCAGCCGACTCAGCTGCAATTCGCCTGCAAATTTGAAAAATTTCGACCTAAAATGAAATAAAAATAGTTCCCATTAAAGAGCAAATCTCCTTGAAAGTGGGTGTATATAAACGATTTTTTATATAAACACGGTTTTTTATAATAGTTGTTTCGGTTAATAATATCGTTTTTGCAAAATTTGAGCGTTTATTTCTATAATAAAATAAATTACCTTAATAATCAAAGTATTGGCCATCGATCGCTATTACTTCTTCGCATTTTTCTGCCAAAGAATGGATTCCGAGTCAAAAGAACTTTTGCGTTTTTGAGGCCAACCGTCAAGCTAAATTTTCACATCTTCGTAAGAATGTAAGTGTTGTTCTGAAAGTCCATGCTGCGATCTGCAAGTCCATCGATAAAAAAGTAATGATAAGCGGTAGCTTGAAGGGGCTAAGTACGGTGAATACGGCGGGTCCCATTTAACGTTTTCCAAATAGTTTTTGATGCATTTTGTAATACTATAACTTTATAGTGCTTTTGGGCGTATTCTGGTCTTTTTTTCTTCAATGCTCAGTTCATTTTTATCAATTGTTGTCGGTATCGAGTGCCAGTAATCGTTTGAACAGGTTTCACCAGTTCGTAATACACAGCTCCCCTACTATCCCACAAAATAAACAGCAAAGCCTTCTTTTCATGTATATTGCGCACTGGTTGTAATGTTGAAGGATGGCCTGAAGTGAACAAATATGTTTTTTTGTAATGACAATTAAAAATGAACTGGTCTTTGATTGCCTATGTTTACTCTCTAATACACCATAAATGTCATTAGATTATACCAACATATGTATTAGTAACGCCACCTTTTAGCAAAATTGACATAATTAACCGAAACACAACCTCAATTTTCCACCGATTCTTTTCAGATACCCCTGTATCTGAAAACACCACCACCCTGTGTATGTTGAGATTGCTCGTCGTTTTAAAGAGCATAATTTGGATTTTACTCCACCCCCTTGAGGGGCTAATTTACACTCCAAAATAGCGTAATAATTCCGCCCTATAATCAAATTCGATACTAAGAGATGTTTTTTCCATCGGGAGTACTTGAGTCTAAGTTGACTCAGTAAACGAAAAATGAGTTCATGTGTTTTCGTCTTATTTACGGCGAGCGGTGGACAAAAAAAAGGTAAATCTACTCAAATTGTGGACGAGATCGTTCCTCAGTAGGAACAGAATATCCGTAATATTCATTTATTGATGCTTCAATCTGTTAGAATGCAGGTAAAGTATTCCCAGTAAGCAAAGCCTCCCTCGCAATTTGTAGAGCTAAGTTTGATTCAAGCTCAGTTAAATAATATATTTCAAACTTCTTATTAAACATAAATCCCTGTTCCTCAAAATCTTCTGTTGGAATGCAGATTCAGTGTGGAACAAGAAAGAGGAATACGGGCAACGGCACAAAACATCGTCGACTACAGATAATGATGGCAGCATTATGGTTCTTGTCAAAAGAAACATCCAACTTTGTCGACTTCCGAATTCAATATTTGCTAACCCCGAAGTCGCGTTTGTCTTCATCTTCTTAATCGTCAGCCTGTTTAACATGCCATTTGTCTAAAGGTACATTGACTAAAGGTAAACTTATTGTAATTATTGTATTCAGTTATGAATCATCACCTGATGATGTTAACATGATTAGCGAAACGCATCGAACAGTTATAAAAACTTGTTTGGTATTTAATACTAAATTGTAAATATATTCAATTTAAATGTTTCACACCGAATAGAAAAGTTGAATTGAATTGGGCCATTGAATGCGTATTTAAAACAATACTTAATTGATTTTTTTGTGAAACCTATTGCCGTACTTTCGAAACAATTTGAATATTAATGGAATGGGCTTAAAGCTTTGGATATATCGGTCGGTTCGGCGATTATGTGCACTATAAAATTCACGAAGTTCTATATAAGTTTGACCCACATATCACTGATTTTGATAATAAATTTCGACAATTTGTAAATGTTGCTCTGATATTAAACGTTTTGCGAAGATTTACCAGACTATACAGAATAATTTTGACACTAGAGATGCCCAAAATCACAGCTTGTTCGTTCTGAAGATAACAGACTTGGTATAACAACTGCTGGGAGAAGAAAAAGTTTTCTTAGACCCATTGTAAAAACCAACTTATTAATGATTGATATTTAACAGATTACTCAGATCATTCCATCAAATCTAGCTTACAGCATACGGTGTAATTAAATAATATTAATTTTCATAAACATCAGGCAAATTGTTCGCGAAAAGTGAAATTATTGCTTTGTCAAACAATAGTGAGAGCTGCTTTATTATAAAACTACCAAGATCGTTTTAAACAGCCATTCTGCGAATGGAATTTTTCAAGAAACAATTTCGATTCAAACATGTAGAACTTATTAGCTTTATATAAAATATTAATATTAACTTAAAGAACACGCCCAAACCATATCAAAAAGATTTAAATTTATTGAATTTTAAATTTGGTTACTGTCGTATATATTAGAAGTTCAATGAATATTATAATTGGGTCAATATAGCCATGAATCTGAAATTGTTAAGATATATTTAAAAGCTATTAAATAAAATCATTTCATCTTAAGCCACTTCGGTATTTAATTCATAATATGTAACGATAACTTTTGTTAAATGATGGCTTAATATCTAATTCGTTTCTCATAAATGGGTTCATTTTTCAAACCACGCTTCAGCGATATTACTAGCCTTAAGATGATACAAAGTATAATGATAAATTGGTGCTCCTTAAATAATCGGCCTGTAAAACAGACTGTGCTTATAAGAGTATATGTAAAAAATGGTGGAAAAATTAATATTGTTGTACATATTATTTTACTTCAACAAGTCAGAGTGGGTGTGTGTTCACGTATCTGTCCGGATATTTAAAATCGATTCATTATACAAGGTATCCTATAAGAAAGTTTCTTTTTCATTGGCTCACTGCCCAAACGCAACAACTATGAGGGGTGTGGGGCGCATGTCAATCGATAGCCCCGCGTTTAGGAATTTAGTCGGCATGGGCCGTGCCTTGTGTGTACAAGAATTAAAAAAAAATAATTATTTGAAGCTTATATTTATCACGGTCATGAAAATAAGCAGAACAGTGCAATGAACGCGAAACACAAGGATCAGAATTCAGATTCTACAATCGCCTAAAGTCACTGTATGGGCTGCAATATTAGCGCGAGGAATAATCGGCTCGTACTTTTTTGAAGACGGCAGGGGACGCGCAATTACTGTCAATTCAGAACGTCATATGGAAATGTTGGACAATATTTTGGTACCTGCATGCAAAAATTTGCTGTTTATAATCAAAGAACATAGTTTCAGCAGGATGGAGTAAGGTCACTCACTTCCAACACGTCTCTGCAACGAGTTCGTGCAATTTTCCCAAAACAAATTAATCTCCAGGAGAGAACGGATTCCTAAAAACTTTTTCTTGTGGGTCTATCTAAAATCGAAAGTTTAAGCCGATAAACCGGGTTCTTTGGTGCAGTTAAAAGAAAATATCCGACACGAAATGGCAGCCATTCTAGAGATTATGTGGCGAGTCGTCCTAAGTAATTATGTTGTTCGTTCGTGAAGCCTTGTGCGATGTACCGTGAGTGTGAAAGTTTACATTTGTATAACATTATTTTTAAAAAGTAATTTCCTAAAATATGTATTTCAATAATTAATAAAGGTTTGTTTTGTTGATGGACTTCTCTCTTTTATTTTTATCACTATATCAAAAAGAAACTTTTTTTTGGGACACGTTCTATCAAAAGGAGATTAATAATAAATAAGAAAGCATTTAACGAAAAAATTTAACCAATTTTATATTTTTTAATGCATTGTTTCATGTCACATAAATCATATAAGTTGTGAGAAAAATAAAAATCCAATTACCTAGGAGGCGCTTCGTCAAATTCTTCCTCATATCCTTCCTCACTTTGAAACATCACAAACATCAAACATCATTCAAGGATGAGTTACTTTTATCTTCCTAATCGTCAGCTTGTTTAACATGCCATTTTTCTAAAGTTACATTGACTAAAGGTAAACACATTGTAATTATTATGTTCAGTTATGAATCATCACCTGATGATGTTAACATGGTTAGCCAAACGCATCAAGCAGTTTTAAAAAGTTTTTTGATATTTAATACTAAATTGTAAATATATTCGAATTAAATGTTTCACACCGAATAGAAAACTTGAATTGAATTGGGCCATGTGTATTTGAAACAATACTTACCAAACCAAACCAAACCTATTGCCGTGCTTTTGAAACAATTTCAATATTAATGGAATGAGCTTGAAGATTTGGATATATCGATCGGTTCGGCGATTATGTGCAACATAAAATTCACGAAGTTCTATATAAGTTTGGCGCACATATCCCTGATTTTGATAATAAATTTCGACAATTTGCAATTGCAACGTTGCTCTGATGTTGAACGTTTCATGAAGATTTACAAAACTATACTGAATAATTTTGACACTAGAGACGCCCAAACTCCAATATAAGAATTGAATTGAATTGGATCGTGCGTGTTTAAAACAATCTGTAATTGATTTTTATGCTTTGATGAATGATGCTTTTAAAATAATTTCAATATTAATAGAATTGTTTTGAAAAAGCTTTAATGGCGTTGAAAAATGGTAATTAGTGATCACATACTATATAACACCAGATAAGTTTAAAATAATGAGAAAAGATTGAGGAACAGTAGCGCAAGAAGGAAAATATCGAACAAAAACAGTCAATTATATCTTTGCACACCTAAAAGTAGATGAGAATCGGATAAAAAAACAATACAAGAATCATAAAACTTTTCCACTAAAATATATTGTTCATTATGTTAATTTTATTTCCTGAATTTATGTTGACCCATAGGAATCAAAAGGATTTAAGTCTGAAGAAGAAAACATTTCTTTTTAAAAAATGAAGATAAAATATTTTGAAGAATAGTGTTCGTTCAACAAGTTTAATATTTAATTTTAAAAATTGATAGGATTTATTTTATTTCATAAAATTTCTTAAACTTAAAGGTAAAATGCTATGAAAGGTATTTTCGCGTTAAATGTCTATGTTAAAGCGAATAATTTATAATTTAATAAAAATTAAGAGAAGTCTGAAGTAATCGTAATGATAAAGTAGATCAACATGAAAAGTCGAGGATTTATAAATCAATAGTCAACAATGTGAAGGTTTATTGGGCAAACTAAAAGATACATATATAAGTATAAAGAACGCATTGCCTACATTAAATGTGGGAAAAATTAAAAATCTTGTGTTACCTAACATGCGCTGGAAGATGACTATAAATATATATTATGAATGTATAAATACATGGATCTATTAAAACATTAAAATAGAAAAAATCTAAGAAAACCATGAACCAGGATTCATTCAATTAATGTTTTCAATTATATATGTAACGCTTAGTTAACTTCACGGTTAATGATTTTACATTCTTCATTAAGTACGGTTGTCATATAAATGTAACATAGTTTAGTTTTAAAATTAGAATGAAACGGCCGTCCAGAAGTTTAAAAAAGTGATTTGATATTTTGTCGTAAATTTCTTCGAGTTTAGAGTTTGTTTAAAAACAAATAGCTCACGTGAAAAAATAATTAACAGTAATAATCCAAGGATTTTTTGAATAACTGCGAAATTAGGAATTCGAAGTAAATATACTTAATTTATATAATATATAAAAACGATTTTTTAATATTGTACTATCTTTGAACTCGCGCAAGTTTTTGAATACATATGCAGTATTTTATTGAAGTATTAAATCGTATTTTACTGAATCAATAATCCTGGAATCCAAAAAGTTTCCCTCTTAAAGCATTATGCTATAGAAGGAATTTTTTATGGGTATTCTTATAAAAAATGTAAGATATTCTAGATAGTTTTTCGAAAGCAAATATATTTCTTTTTACAGCGATATTCTGAATATCAGATAAAAATGTTATAATTGTTTTTTGACACTTAAAACAAACATTGCCAAACTCATGCGGTATAGTAATACTTTAATGTTTTATATACAATGTATGTTAAAGATGTAGAAGATAATAATATAGATAGGTAATGTAAATAATAGATACATGAAAATTGATAAATAAAATTAAAAAAAAATGCTGATTTCAGAACAATATATAATGTGTAGAGTTTCTTAGCAGTGCCGAATTAGCCTTGGATACGCTACAGCCACTCGTGGAAAAATCACGGTCTACATAAAAAATTCCTCTCATTTCATTGAGCTTCTTCAAAGGCACAGTATATCCGGAAGTGATATTCTTGTTAGTTTTGACATTGAAGAATCTTCCAGAAACTCTAGACATTTTAAAAATCAAACACCACACATCAAGGGAAATTCTTAGTCTAATTGAACATTGCATGTCCAATACATATTTCACTTTCAAAAATAAATTCTTTAAACAAATTCGTGGAGCTCCTGTGGACTGCGCTGTTTCACCGGTCATAGCCAATATTTCTCAAAAAGCTGTCTTTCAGCTGTCTCCCTGCGTTGAGCGTGAGCCCAGCTGATAACGGCTGTGAGGCCAGAAACGGGTCCTGGGAGGTACTTGTCTCGGAATGGTGACGGCGACTGATTTGAGAAGAGCAGAGGTACGTGGTAGTACGGATGAAAAATTTCGGTTTTTCAAATATCTCTCTCCACGGCCCAGTAACGCTATCTTTTGAGCAAACCTTATACCTACATCCAAGGTTGTGGGAAGAATGTGTTGCGTAGTTTTTAACTGCCGCGAACATTCACCGTAGGATGGCGCGGGTTTCATTGAGATTGCGACCCGCCATCGATATGACCAGTTGACTTGGTCTTGCTCTGTTCGTTTCGTTTCAGCTGTCTCCCTGCGTTGAGCTCGAGCCAAGCTGATGACGGCTGTGAGGCCAGAAACCGGTCCTGGGAGGTACTTTTCTCGGCATGGTGACGGCGACTGATTTGAGACGAGCAGAGGTACGTGGTAGTACGGATGAAAAATTTCGGTTTTTCAAATATATATATATATATATATATATATATATATATATATATATATATATATATATATATATATATATATATAACATCAGAATTAATTCAAACTTTTGCATTTATTTATGAAAAACAACCATCTATATATGCGCACCATCCATTCCTTCACACTCATTGAGCCTGGAACTGAAATTTTCAGTCACTCGCTGGAGCATCGCATGGATTTCATCTGCTATTCTTTGCTTTAAATCATTTACAGTCTCAAAATGTGCCGGGGATTGGTCAATAAAATACAAAATGTTTATTATTTATCCAAATTTATTGTATCGCCTTCAAAGTAAAAACCTTCCGAAATAATACACTTATGGAAATGAATAATCCATTTGTCGAAATAGTTTTTAATCGCATTTTCCGGAATCGACTTCAGTTTTCGCCGCGAATTCTACTTTATGTCTTCTATCGACTGAAAACGGGTGCCTCGAAGTGGTAAATTAAGTTTTAGAAAGAGAAAGAAGTCGACCGGAGCCATATCAGGTGAATACGGTGGTTGTTCGATGGTGTTTGTTGAGTTTTTGTCAAGAAATTCGTCAACAATGATATCCTTGTGAGATGGTGTGTTGTGATGCAAAATCCAAGAGTTTTCTTTCCAGAAATCTGACGCTTTCCGACGAATTTGCTCTCTCAAAAGCCGTATAACACTCAGATAATATTCTGTATTTACCTTCTGACCTTGTAGCAAGAATTCGGCGTGCACAACGCCGTGATAATCAAAGAAAATAGTTAACATCACCTTAACTTTTAATTAACTTTGATGTATTTTTTCCGGTTTCGGCTCAGTTGGAAGATGTCATTCCGAAGCTTGTTGACTGATTTGCATATCAAACTGGTATACTTATGTCTCATCACCAGTTATAATGCGTTTTATGAATGTGGGATCGGAATTGACTCATTCTGGCATGTCTTCAGTTACCTTTACGCGATTGAGTTTCTGAAGAAAATTCAGGTATTTCGGCACTAATCGAGCGGCAACGCGTTTCATGCACAAACAATCGCTTGAAATGGTACAAATTGATTTGTGAGACAGAAAAATCAGCAGCTATCTCTTTCAAATTTAACTGACGATTTTCAGTCACCATTTCTTTCACTTTAGCAATAATAACTTCAGTTGAAGACGTTGATGGCCGATCAGAGCGAGGCAAATCTTCCACTGTATCTCGACCGTTTTTGAATGCACTCTACCACTCACATGCATGTGTTTTTGATAAAATCGATTTACCGTAAGCATTCTGCAACATTTTCAGCAACTCGGCACCCGAAATTGTATTTGCAATGCAAAGTTTAAGACAAATTCTTTGTTCGATGTTTTTATCTATTGTAAAAATCACAAAACACACTTGATATGAACTGACAAAAATAAACACTGTAAACACTGTATAGAGGACGGTTATGCCAATTTAGCGATAAAAATAATTTTGACAATCCCTTTAAGTAGGCTTTTCAAATAATCAATTCCCGGTATTTTTTTGACAGAATACAAGTTGGGTACTAATGGGTTGAAAACCTTACTTTTTGAGTAGCCTTATAGGAAAAAATCAGCAGGTACTAAATCTTGGATTCTCGGTGGCCAGTTGATGTCCCCCTCGTCTACTAATCATTCTTTTAGGGAATAAATCGTGAGGAGCTGCTAAAGAATACTTCGCGACGTGGGAAGTTGCTCCATTTTGTTGAAAAAATGTGTTGCGGTTATAGCCAATCTGATTTTGCATTTCTGGAACCAACAAGGGCCGGATCACATGGCAATAACGATCGGAATTAACAATTTGAGCCCGACTACGGTTATCCCCAAAAAAGTAGGGACAGATAATTCCGTCTCTTGATAAAGCAGACCTAACGGCAACCTTAGGCGAGTGTAATGGTTTCTGGTGCAGTTTCGGCGGATCGGGAGCCCAATATCTGCAATTTTGTTTATTCAAGTGACCTTTGATGAGGAAATTCTATTTATCAGAAAACCATATGCAGCTCCTAAATCGATTTTTTATTGTTCTGCAGAATTTGGCTCATTTAGATAGATCATCGGTCTTCATCTCTTGCACAATAGCAATTTTGAATGGGGTGGAAATGTAAATTTTTGCGAATAATGCGATGAATTGTGGATCTGTGCAAATGTAGAGAAGTTGTGCGGAGTCGTAGAGACTGTCGTGGATCGTCTCTAACAGGCTGGCGTACGCGGTCAACATTCGTATTCGTTCTTGATGTCCTTTTGCGCCCAGTTGATTTATCCGGTATTGTGTCCAGTCTCTTCAAACTTTCGCACCCAATGTTTGATTAAACTTGCACTTGGCATATTTCTCATGGCCGCCAAATTAAAATGACTTGTACAGACGACGAACAGTAGTGTAGGAATCGTTGTTTTTATAAAACGCTCCGTCCCGTGACGCGGTGGTCCCGTGAAACGATCCATTGCTAATATACTTAAAAAGCTGACTCCCCTTCCCCTGCTATCTATGTTTGGCGTGTAACAGTCAAAACAAAAACGAAAAACATTCTGAGACACCCGTTATATATAATATATAGCAAATAAAATCCAGCAAGCGTTTCCCAAGATCGGTTTCTGCCTTTAAGCCGCCATCAGTTTAGCTTAAGCTGAAGGCTTGGATAGCGGATGAAGGAACGACTAAAGCCATGACCATATAAATCTTTCAATGAATCGTGGCTGCTATCACATGCAACTATCCATCCTGCGGTGGTGATCTGTGCGGACCCCACAGTCTGGCTGTTGCGGACGTTTATCGCAGGGTGGCATTCGCTCAACTGCTCCCCAGACGTTCAGCTTGAGCTCAACTGAAGACTGCTTAAGGCCAGAAACCGGTCTTAGAAGATGCTTGCTGGTGACTTGTGGTGACTGATGAAGGAAAGGTAAAGCACCCACGTGGAGCACGGGTATATAGCATTTGACGACTTTTTATCTGTAGTTGTAATATTATTAACGTTTCTTAGTATATAGAATGCTCATATCACAAGTATTAATGAGCATCATAAGATTCTTGCATCATCCGTTTCGTTCTGCTTAAGGGTGATATCCAATTGTTGCCGTGGTTCATAATTCTATATTTAAATAGTCCTATACTCGAATCTTACATCTTTTTTTGTTTTGTGTATATGATTATATCTAATATTGTACATAACTAGAGAAGGTTTTTAATTATCTAAAATAAAATAATTTTTTATTGTTGGTACTAAAATAGATAATGTAAATCAATAACTGGGATGTACTGTAATTCAACATTTTGAATCAATTAGATAAAAAAAAAATGTCAAATAATCTTCGGTTATCAAAAGATAAATAAAATATATATTGGACTATTATTTTTATCATATTAAGATATCTTTATATTTACAGCTGCCTAATGTGCAGGTTTTTTGATAAACTACTTCTAAAATGGATTAATCGCATTAAAGTAGATAAAGAAGATAAATTGAAGGAGGATAATAATATGTAATAAAATATATCTTCAAGAAATAGTTATATTTAATTATTGGGTTATTTTTGTTTAGTTTTGATGAAAATATTATAATGGTAAATAAGTCTCTTGATTGAATTGGACTATAACTGTTTCTTTACCATCACCAGGTCACTTTTTAACATAGTTTCATGGCGTTACACCTTATTTTTCATACATCCGCACTAGAATCTTCGTTAGTTTTACGTAAAAATGTGATGTTAATTCCTTACTTGATACATTTTTCAATTTTAATAAATCATTAACAATTTAACATAAAACTTAACAAGGGAAATGATGTGAAACTTCTGTCAGATATTTTTTCAGATGGAAGAAGATTCAGCAGATTTAAATTAGCTTTGGTGAATAAGTCGTAAAATTCTGGTCTAAAATAGAGACAAAACTTTTCTCTTAAGCCTTGTACATAAATAGTGACTTTGTCGCGGAACTTGTTTATCTGGCCAAGCTTCGGGGTCTTTCCGAGGGATTTTTCTCATATTCCGCGATTATAGCGATATAAAAGTCTCAAGTCGCAAGTTTTCCATCGACCACTTTAAAAATAATAAATAATTTTCAGGCCTTCCCGTGTTTTGGTGTGTGATATTTGGAGATTACAGAAACAGTAATAGAAAAAGGGAAAATTATTCGTCACTGGCAAGAAACCCGAGGGTAGCAGGACGCTTAACTGAGGTTGAAATGGTTCTCTAAATTCATCCATCGTTAAAAGACTTTCAAAATCGATAGAGCTTGTCGTTAAAACATTTCTGAAACTCATGCCATCTTCTAGTTTTTATATCTCGGGGGATTTAGAGCAACACCAATGCTTCCCAAATATAGATGTCTCCTCCAGTAGTGTTTACTTTTCCGATTTTTACGTTTTACGTGTGACATCGTGTTTTGATTTCTGTAACCTAACTAGCTCCATAAGTGCGGACGCCCAACATTGTATAGGGACAGTTTAGGTTTGGTCGCACGACTTTATCCCTAGGAGTGTACTAGGATTTATAGTCTTGTGTTGATTTGGTCGTGAGGACTAAACGAATAGCGCTTATGGCAAAGTAGTTTCTCCAACCTCGTAGATGGATTTATGATATTATTGGACACTAAACCTTTTTTTTTAGATATTCAAAAAAACCGAAAATTTATAATTTTAAAATAACAGAAAAGATTTGTGCTCATGAGTTAAGGGTTGCGTTTGTGCACTTGCTGTTGCCGACTTGAAATGCAGAAGTATCATACTCTTGTCATTGCTGTTATTGGGCTGCTAATATATTAGTGTTTAATATTACTGTTTTTCCTTAACATTATGTAATCTGTATCTGTATTAAAATACTTTTATGCTGCACTAATATTGAAATTACACTGTTACCTTAGGTTGGTTCTTCGCCGCTTCTATGGTTTTAAACTTTGTTTCCAGCACTGGCTGAATATCATTTAAATTTCATGTCAAGTCATAAAAATATACAGATCTATTTGTCTAGGTACAATCAAGTCACGAAATTCCTGTGCAATAGTTATACAATGCAATAAAACATGATAGCCTTGTGCATTAATTAAGGCCCAATATTCTTTTAAACAGCTCATACAAAAACACGAATTATAGTTCCAAATTTTTGTCATATATGCGTTAGACGTCATATAGTAGACGAGATGGAGATTGAGCCTACAGCTTAACATGAGGTATCTAATTACAGTAGGTATCTAATGAGTTAGGTAATTACTGGTAACTATCGATTAACCACGGCCGACACCCTTTTTTTGATCAGTTTTTATTTATTTAGTGTAAGATGTAAGTACTGTTAAGTCTATGAAAATGTTTCCAGAAATTATACATTCCATTTTCCAAATTTGAACTTTCGAAGATATACATCAAGCTTGTAAAAGTATCCTCAAAGATGAATAATACATTTACCATAAAGAATATTTTTTTTTTATTTTCTATTAAAGAAATATAGTTATAACAAATAATAAAAATTGATTAGGAAAGTAGCCGAAGTGAGTAGTTATAAAAATAATATTTTACTAAATTATTGATCAGTTCTTCTATTGGAACCTTTGGTGTGAAACACTAAACTTGAAGAGATTTACCACTAATCACTTTTTTGAACCGCACGACGCACGTTTCGCTCGTAACCAAACCATGTCAGCATCATCAGGAGATAATTTACTCTTTATTACAGATTAATTATAATATATCCTGATGATAGCTAACCTGATGATAGCTAACCTGATGATAGCTAACCTGATGATAGCTCCTGATGATATCTAACATTGTTAGCAAAACGTGTGTAGAGAAAATATTATGTGATTTGGAATTTAGTGTTAAATATTTTTAGAGTTACTTATTTTATATACAATAAACTCTTGAGAGTTTATTGTTTCATACCGAAGGTTCCAAAAGGAGAAATGAAGAATATTGTAGATAGATTCATTAGAAGAAGGAAATTATTGAAATAATCTTCAACTTTCTAAATGGAACAGAACAAAAACAAATTTATGGGAATACCATTAATACGAGGTTACTACCGAAAACCATAATTAATACAGGAGCAAGAACTTGAAACATTTTGAAAAAAGTGGACATTAAGTTAGTCTAAGTAATGTCTGAATGATTGTGGCGTGTTCATATATTTTTTTCCTTTATTTGAGTTTTTCGCCACTATCTGAAACTCAAAAAATATCAAAAATACCTGTTCTTATTTAAAGAAAGAATCACTGCGTAAAAACAAAAAACCAAACGGAGACAAATTTCTCAGCGATTCTTTTTTGTAATAAATTTAATTTAATTTAATTCCGTTGTAAGTATCGTTGACATACACAAAAAATATATTTACTTTAACTCGTTACTTTATATATTATAAATTAATATAATTTATTTTTAGTTTAGTTTTGAAAACGGGGGGAGAGTACCCTGCGAAACGTTAACGTTAAAAGTTTGTAAAATTTGTTATAACATTTTTATATCTTTAAAATTTTGTTCGTTAGGCACATTTATTACAAAAAAAGAATCACTGAGCAATTTGTCTCCGTTTGGTTTTTTGTTTTTACCCAGTGATTCTTTTTTTAAATAAGAACAGGTATTTTTGATATTTTTTGAGTTTTAGATAGTGGCGAAAAACCCAAATAAAGGAAAAAAAATATATTAAGCTAGTCTACAAACCATATAATAAGTTAAAAGAAGTCCTGAGTAATACAAAGAACAAAGTAGACTAAGATTGCAACCGAAGGTATGCTGGGCAAATTAATTAATCCATATTAACCAGAAATAAAAAGCATATTGTTCAGATTACATATGAGATAAATAATATACCTTATGCTGAGCAACATGGACTTGAGCATAACCAATATATAAATGTTAATATTTGTATAATATTTGTATATTAGTATCAATATTAGTAATAATTGTTAAAAAATGCAAGAAAAACAAGAATCAAGAAAAAATACCTATTCAATTCAGAAAACTTTTTGAATTACAATGGTCAACAAGGGTTTTACCCAACGATAATAAGTTGTATTATCAAGAAATACACGGTAACTACTCATCAACAACATTAATTTCACAGCTGGCTTAGCCCGACTTTATCGAGTCATGCAGGATGAAACATGTACAAGGTATATTCTTGAACTTTATATGTTATTGCTATCTCTGGAGAGTGTAATATATATATATATATATATATATATATATATATATATATATATATATATATATATATATATATATATATATATATATATATATATATATATAAATTAATAGATCACTCTGGAACCCGTAGATTGTTATATCTTTTGCCAACAAATAGTTTTTAATGGGTTTACATGTTTATCTTCATTTATATTGATTTATTTCTAAGTATTTCTGTATTTGTATGATACTGCCTCGCATTTACAAAATTTATCCAAACAATTTTTTGTTATATATGTGGTAATTTTAGTATTGAAGAAATTAGTCAAAAATAACTCCACGAATTTGTCGGGCATAACTTTACCTTGGTGTCGCAGTTAAAATTGAAGAGAAACCGTGGGTTCCGCACGTGATATGCTCGAGCTGGGGTAAGAATTTGCAAAATTGACTGTCTGATCGTCGATCGAGTTTATCTTTTGTAACACCAATGTTATGGAAAGAACAGAAATACCATGTTGAATACAACTATATAGTTCAATACCCGTAAAAGAGAAAATATCATTACATTGCTACAATATCAGCTCAAATACCTCAACTACACGATGAACATCATCCCCTCCCTACACGCCTTTTGACGATTCTGACAATGATTCTGAATAGGATAGTAAAAACGATAACCCCATATATCAAGGCTTTGTTATTCCCCACTCATCTGAACCTTATTTAGTCACTCAACCTGGTTTAAATTACTTGGTTAGAGATCTAGACCTATCAAAAACACAAGCAGAACTTCTTGGCTCACGTCTCAACATTGAAATCTTTTAGCAAAATGCACAAATGTCACAATTTTTCGAAACCGTTATAGTGATCTTGTACAGTTTTTAGTGTTAACAGCGATCTACTTTATTGTAACAACATTGATACAATATTTTAAGCTATGCCCACATGCATATTATTTATAGATTCGTCTAAAATAAATCTAAAAACAGTATTGTTACTCAACGGTAATAAATATCCTTTCGTTTCCGTTGTTGTGCCTTTTGAATAGTCAAAGTTGTTCAGTTGTTTTATAGACCTAGCGTTGTTTTTTGTGCCTTTGGAATAGTCGCGATAGAGAAAATTATTACATCAGGAAAAGCCTGGCTACCTAGAAAAAAATTGACTCTAGGGTCAGAAAACATACTTCATCCACCGTTAGTGTAACAGCAAAGCATTATTGTGCCGTGCCGCCTTTGCACCTAAAATCAGGAATAATGAAATCCTTTGCGAAATCTCTTAACCGCGAAGATAAAGCTTTTTAATATCATAAAGAATAGTTCCCAAAAATTACAGATGCAAAGTTAAAACAAGGGATTTTTATAAGGCCTCAAATACAAGAGTTGATTAAGGACAATATCTTTAAGACTAAATTAAATAAAATAGAGAATGAGATTTGGAAATCCATGGTGCAAGTTTTTATCAATTCTCTAGGAAATGCGGGAGCTTAAAACTATAAAACACTAGTAAAATTCCAGCCTTGCATGCTGTTAACGGTAAAATGTCTCTAAAAATACACGTATAGATTCTTTTCCTTAAAATATGGGATAAGTTAGCGATGAGCACGGTGAGCGCTTCCACCGGGATATATTGGAAATGGAACGACTCTATCAAGGAAGGAGGAGTTATTAAGAAGACATTATTGACATTAAGAAGAGAAACTATAGATATTAATTATAAAAAAAGAAGCACTTCAATTTACATTTTTAAAATTATTAAAATGTATTAATATAAATAAATCCTTAACTGGGTTATAAATCTTGTTATTGATATCCACAAAAAAACTGAGCTTCAAGGTTTATAATTTTTACATGCTTCGTTATGTACGGTTGCCATATAAATAGAAAACAGCAAATAAAATTGCCATATAAATATATTAGCGAAACACTACTAAAGAACTAAAAAAAAAACGGATTTATTTTGTGGGGGTTAATCTTTTTTAGTTTAGTGTTTCACCCCAAAGGGTTCGGATAGAAGAATTTAGATTAGTAAAATTGGAGAATTGAACCTAAGAAATTTGTTAAGATTCCGGAAACATACTAACTCAATGTATGTAATATATCAAGTATATCTAATCATAATACAAAATGATAAGATATACTTGTTATTAGGAATTCAAACATTACTATAAACATAAAAAAAAAATATTGCACTAATGCATTTTTTCTCGTCTTAAACAGCAATAAATCTAAATATGATAGAATTCCCATGAAATTAAGATTGATAGGTTCCATTTACCAAGAAAAGCAAATTTATAGGCGAAAATAAATAGCTAACTGTATGTTATTGCGTCAGTATTAAATTGAGAAGCTTTTAAGTTGGTGTTATAATTAAAGCCCGTAATGGAGTGTTGAGCTATAAAGTTTCGTCAAAATAATATTATGTATATCGTTGCATTTTTATATATACAGGCAAATAAAATTGATGATGATTAAAAATGATGATACAGTCTAAACTGCTGATGGTTAATAACAGAGATATTAATGGAGATAATAATGCAGATAATCGTCCGATAGGTTTCAAATTTAAAACAATAATATATAATGCAGTATTGAAAAATATTCGATCCTTAAATTGATTCTTGCCCTTATTGACAACTTTTGACATTTATTTATAAAAAAAATGGCTAATATAAAAAATAAAAGACAATACGAAAATTTCATAGAAATTATGTTATCGAGTATATCAGTGAAAATTGGTTAGAATATTAGCTAGATTGAGAATGATAAGAAGACCTAATATTCATAATCCGGTAGGCCAAGGAAATACTCATGAATAAAAATAAAAGAATGTATGTTGTTTTATAGACCTAGAGAAACCATTTGACCAGATAAGAAAGAAGAAGCTATTTGAAAACAACTGGAATAACGAGAAATAAATAGGAGAAATAACAGAAAATATGTATAAAGACAATGGAAATGTAATAAAAAAACTGAAAAATCAAAACAATATATAACAAAAATAGTAATGAAACAAGGATGTCTTTTGAGTGTTGTATTATTTTCAATAGCGCTAAATGGATATGAATGGATATAAATGAAGCGAAAAAGAAATGAAAACCTAAAAATTCGGATATGTGAAAATGAAACAAACATATTTGAAGCAATTAATATTCGCAGACGATATGGTATTATTACCATATACTGACCCAGAAAAAGGTTTACAACATAATATAGAAGAATTAGATAGAGTCTTAGAAAAAGTAAATATAAAATTAAATTCAAATAAAACACCAGAAAGAAAACGAGAGAAAATCCACAAAATAATATTGAAATGCAAATAAATACAACAGGAATTTTAACAATAATTGAAAGTAATGGCAATATAGAGAAATAAATAGTTGATTGAATGGGAAAATCATTTAGAATTTTAAATGATGACAAATACATTTTAAAATAATAGAAACATTCCAAAGAATACAAAAACAGAAGTAGCAATAAATGGTAAGACCAACGATTAAAGTTGAACCGTCGAAAAATTACCCATCATTTTTTATCCATATGAATCGAATCAAAAATTATTAACCAAATTTGTGCTAACTTTCATAATGGACCTGGTTGGTGCTTCGAAAACGGACATGTATGTTTATGATTTAAATTCACGAGAGAATTAATTGTATATATTTATAACATGAAATTATAAAACGTCCTGTTATAAATCGATATTTTAACGTAAAATTTTGAGTGTGTCATGAAATTGTAAAATTTTGTACGGGAAATTTCAAGTTATCACGAAATTTTAGAGAAGTAGTCAATGAATTAATTTATTTTTGGTCAAAATCATCATTTTATTTACTATATGAACATTAATGTCGAGACCAATTTTTATATGATGAAAACGTTACCAAGGTATGGGAATATAGAGGTCCTTAAACAATTGTATTACACATTTATTATAAATACCATTTCAAATATTTTATATAATTATATAAAGCATATAAAAGCAGCTGTTTAAAGATAGTCTTAAATACTGAATACTTAATAAATAAATACAATAATACATAAACAAAAATATTTTTTTCTAGATCTAAATGAGTAGGCCTACTAATAAGTTTATTAAACAATTATATTGCTAGATTCAGAGGAGGAACTTTTATTATTACATATTTGACTTCAACATCGACTATGTGTTGTTCTTGGATAAACCAGTTTTTAATTAATTTCTCTGTATTTGCTACATACTTTTCCCACACTTCTTCATTACACTGTTCTAATGCTTCCTAAAATGCCATGTTCTCTTACTAGCTCATCAATTAATATATATATATATATATATATATATATATATATATATATATATATATATATATATATATATATATATATATATATATATATATTAACCACTTGCAGAAGTACTTCCTCACTCACCATATTTTCCCGATTCTGCACGGACATATTGCACGCACATCTTTTCAGATCTATGGGACGTTTTCATCGTGGAAAAAAAATCCTACTGTGATAACCATAAAAAACTGCGCTCGAAGAATGTTTTAAGTCAAAATCACTCTGATTTTACAAAAAGGAAATATAAAGTATATTAGAGAGTTGGCCGATTATTGTCAGTAGCTACAAACAATATATTTTAGATTAAAACTTGAATAAAGTAAAATTTTCAACAGTATTAAAAAATGGCATTAAATATGGGTTTACTTAATACATATGCAAAATACAAGATATTAGACAGTATAATATTGATTATATTATATAGTATAGCTAAATGCAATGATTTTTTAAGAACTATAATTAATAGGATAAAATTTATTTACAAGAAAATGGTAAAGGAACAGTCCAAGCAGCCTACAAGCCATCTTAAACCCCCTTTTGTTTATTTAACTTCTTTGCGCTTACACAAACGTATATGGCATATACCATCAACCAACCAACATGTTTAATCATCAATTATCGCAGTTATAGCATAAGCTTTTCTATCATACGATAGGTTTAATTTAGAAGAAAGGTATAAAATGGTCTATTACAGCATGCGCCATCGCTTCACTGCAGATTTTTCTCTGGCAATTTGTGGATGCCTTTCTAGAAAACCTGTACATCTTTAAGTGGTCTAGTCCAGTTGATTTAAAGTTTTCAATGTCTGCCGCTATTTCTATAATAAATTACATATGAGAAGCTGGATCGAATCATCCTCAATTTAACCATTTTCTAGAAGATATTAAATCTGAGTAGGGTAATTTATTGTACCGTAGTGAAGTGATGTTGATCACAAATTTGATGTTTTTGATGTTGTAAAGACAAAGGAAACGGTTAAAATGGTTTTTTGAATTGCAAATTAAATTATCAAATTCATAGTGGAAAAATCGAAATCAGCTCCAGAACTTTCTGAATCCGCTTGGTTATTGGGCCTTGTATTGCTAACTGATGTAATTGAACATCTCAAATTTGCAGGGAAGTGGAAAACATTTTGAAGTTGCTGCTGATAATGTTGATGTAAATATTTTACAAGAATTGAAGATTCGTAATGAAATAAAACGTTTAAATTATTTTTTTAAAACCAAAGTATGGTTAATTTTCGTTCTTTGTTGCCAAAAAGTAAATATACTAATGCTAAGAATTTTGTAAGAAAAATGATACTATTTGAGAGTCCATCCGTTTACGACCAATCACTTTCTAGCATGACATAGATTCAATCAAAAGTTCCCTAAGGATTAAGCGAAAATCATTTTCTAGATTTTTTGGAAATATATAATCTAATTTAACACCTCTGAATAATATTTTAACCTAATAATAACTTGATTACATTGATTTTCATAGTAAATTAGTTTAAAATTTATTAAAAACATTGAGATCTGTATAGAACCTAATAGAAGTACAAATTTAAAAAATATATATGTTTTTCATTGTAAGAGGCACGAGCTGATACCACAACTTATTCAAAGAAGAGTTGTGCTTTGAATAATATATCATTTAGAAATTCGCATTAGATTGATTAACAGTGAGTGTAATAAGTAGTAGTCTATGTATAATTATCTCAATCAAGAAATAAAGAGGATAAACAACGATACAATGTGTTCATTTTAATACTTTTATAGATTGTTTACTATTTTATATTAATTTTGGCGTATAACTTGATATTCTTCAGGATTTAACATACCACCCTGATCTCATCTTGCTGTAGTACATGATGATCCTTCTATTCTTGGAAATAATTATCGTATTATTATTATTATTATTATTCACGTATGGGCCCTGGTGGACCACGCGAAGTACAATTAGAGGCGTTTGTTGTTGTTAGCCTTCGTTTGTGCCCATACTAATTTCATTCTTTCGCTATGAGCTTTTTTCCTTTCATCAGACCAAGTTGTCTTCCTACATTTTTTTCTCTGGCCAACCTTCCAAACGTCAACCTTGTGTCTGAAACAGCCTCTATCCTGAATTTGACTTTGTCTAATGTTTGCTGATCTTAGGTCCTCTTTAATTGCAGCGAACCATTTAATTATTTCTACTTTAGCACTACTCCTATTTTCATAAAATTCGACTATTTGTCTAGTTAGCCTACTCGGATTCATCCGTTATATGTGTCCGTAAGACTTCATCCTTCTTTTTCTCATATCGCTATGTATATCTGTGTATTGTTTGATTTTTTGGTTTTCTGGAAGACGGAATGTTGTATTTATTTGTTTGGGGCCTAAGATTTTTCTTATGATTTTTCTTTCCTTCTTTTCAATGTCCTCGATGTCTCTCTTTCTATTCAAAATGAGCGTTTCTGCACCATATAGACATTCTGGCTTAATAACTGTGTTGTAATATCTCAGTTTTGTGATTTTAGATAGGCATTTTTTGTTGTAAATATTTTGTGTAATTCTCAATGCCGTTTCCATTTTTTGACATCTCCCCTTATTGGCCGCTTTTTCCAACCCATTTTCCATGATTATTTGACCCAAATATTTGAATTGAGAGATTCGTCTAATGGTACCACATTTTGTTTTTAGAAATGGTGTTCTTAGTCTGTTGCATATCATATATTGTGTCTTTTCAAAGGAAATTTGGAGTCCTACTTTTTTGCTGTTTCTTTTAGGATTTCACTCTGTTTCTGTGCCGTTAATACATCTTGAGCCAAAATTGCTAGATCATCAGCAAACGACAGACAATCAATTTTGATGTTGGTTCTCCCCAGTTTAATGGGCTGGTCAATATTCAGGGCCGACTTTTTTCACGCTATTCCTGTATTACTTTTTCTAGAACACCGTTAAATAAGAGCGGCGAGAGTCCATCCCCTTGTTTCACACCAGTTTTAATTTCGAAAGGCTCTGAGATGTCACCCATGAATTTAACTTTTGACCTTCTGTTAGTTAATATTGCTTTAATAATTGCCAGCGTGTTCAGATCTAGTCCTTGTTCTTTTAAGATTCGCGTTCAATAGAATCATATGCTTTTTTGAAATCCACAAATGTATAGACGAGATTTTTATTGAACTTTTTTTTATGTCTTAGGATCAACTTCATAGATTCAGTATCTGTTCATGGCAGGATCTGCCCGGTCAAAAACTTGCTTGATATTCACCAATTTTAGGTTCTAATTATTCCTTTGCTCTGTCTAGGTAATTCTGGTTTTGTGAGTTTTTCATCACATTTAATATTATTACACTATGGTATGGTGCATTATCCGTTTTCATTAAAGATAGCTTTTCTAAATTTGGGATTAGCTGTGTTGTCATCCATTTTTGAACAAATCCTTTCAAAGAGCCGGCATGAATGACTAAAAACGTTTCCCATCATATCCTTATGGCTTACGAATACTTTTAACACTTCTGTCTTGGCAATAATTTATTTTGGTTCTTTTTGAATAAATCCAGGTCCAATCTAGGAATATAATTTGGCGTCTGAATATGCTGCTACGATTTTCTGTTGTTAGCTTATTAGAACTTTTATCATGTTTATGTAACAAATACCCATTAGGCTAGTAGTTTTTGAAAATTTGCAGGCTTGCAAGTGGGATCTTTTGTTGACAAAAATTTCTTTCGTATTTGTTTACCCAAATAATATAAACGACCGGCTTTGGCTATTATGTAGCTCCTAATTGAAGTTCTGCATTGCCCTCATTTTGAGTCCCCTCCAGCTTTGAAGCTGTTTCCTATAAATTAATATATTCTCTTGTTATATTTTAATAGGACTAATAGTGTTTTTTTTTCTTCTATTATTACACTGGTTGCTTCATTTACTTCTTATCAAAACCATATATTACGTGATCTCTTAATTGTCTAATTTTTTAGTTGATGTTTTAGCAGCTCTTCCATTGGCTTTAATGATTCCGTACCACCCAACACCTGAAGTTTCTCGTTGGAGTTCCCTCTTGCAACGAAGCGGTCTCATATAAATTATGACGATCCTTTGATCCTTTGATTAAAAATATTAATAATACTAATAGTGCGTACTTCTCATTATATATATATATATATATATATATATATATATATATATATATATATATATATATATATATATATATATATATATATATATATATACATATGGAGTTTTGAATTCTTTGGACAGCGTCCAACGAGAAAACAGCAGTCAGGAGTTATACATCCCTACCGTTGGGTTCCACAATTTCATGTGAAACGCGCAATAACCTGCGTCTCCACCATAATGAGCAATGGTTAGTTGCTTGACCGGGGCGAAGCCCCACCCATCCCTTACATTGTAGGGCACATGTTTCGTCTGTTGGTGGTTAGACTCATCAGGGTACGGACATATGCTCTCTCGTCAAGATTAGGGAGTTCCTCTCCACAATCAAACAACTCATATTTTCGCCGACTTCTTGTCGGATGGCTTATAAATGGAGTTTTTTTGACTTCTTTGGACAACTCCTGACTACTGTTGTCTCGTTGGACACTGGTCAAGCAACTAACCATTGCTCGTTATGGCGGAGACGCAGGTTGTTGTGCGTTCCATATGAGATTGTGGAACCCAACGGTCGGGGGTGTATAACTCCTAACTACTGTTGTCTCGTTGGACGCTGTCCAAGGAAGTCAAAAAAATATGAGTTGTTTGATTGTGAAGAGGGACTTCCTAATCTTGATGAGAAATCATATGTCGGTACCAACAGACGAAACATGTGCCCTCCAATGTATGGGATGGGTGGAGCTTCCTGTATATATATATATATATATATATATATATATATATATATATATATATATATATATATATATATATATATATATATATATATATATTCAATTACTACTGTTACTTTCTTTATTTTGCACTTATTTACATGT
Organism: Cosmopolites sordidus; assembly: GCA_031761425.1. Lineage (NCBI taxonomy): Eukaryota > Metazoa > Arthropoda > Insecta > Coleoptera > Curculionidae > Cosmopolites > Cosmopolites sordidus. The sequence goes on from JARFXV010000585.1 coordinate 412,598, forward strand.
TTTAAAATAGCACTCATATTTTCAAAGAAATGTACGATGACAAAAACCATGAAGAGGTGACGGGAGGAACAGAACTGGAGAAGGATCAGACAGAAAATGAGGCGGTAAGAGAACCCGAGTACGTGGAAGTTGCTCAAGCTATTAAAAAACTCAAAAATAAAAGAGCTGAGGGATGTGATGAAATGTGCGCAGAACTAATTAAACATGGAGGGGAAGAACTACATCAAAGAATCTACCAACTTATTTTACGGATATGGCGCGAAGAACACATACCTGATGAATGGAAAACAGGCATTATAATACCGATACCAAAAAAGGGTGACTTGACACAATGCTAAAACTATAGAGGAATTACATTGCTAAATGCGGCATACAAGGTACTTACAAACATATTAAAAGAACGACTGGAGATATACACAGAAAAACGTATAGGAAATTATCAATGCGGCTTCAGAAAAGGAAAATCGACAGTAGATGCCATACATATACTAAAACAAATCACGGAGAAGATATATGAACAAAATATGGTAGCACATATAGTTTTTGTGGATTTTAAGCAGGCGTTCGATAAAATCAACAGAGAACAACTCATGGAAGACTTAAAAAGAATCGAAGTTCCAAGAAAGATTAGAAGATTGATAGATATGACAATGAATTAATCTGAAGCAAGAATATATACAGAACAAGGAATGACAAATAACATAAAAATCAAAAAAGGGGTTAGACAGGGAGATGCATTATCGGCACTATTATTCATAATATCATTGGATAGCATAATACAGACAATTGAAAATATAGGAACAATAAATAAACATCTTGTACAGACAGTGGCATATGCGGATGATGTTGCAATAATTGCTAGAGAGCAGAGAGAGCTAAAGCCCGTAATAAAAATACTTGACCGCGAGTCTAAGAAAAAAGGGCTGGAAATAAGTGAGCAAAAAACAAAGTATATGTACTGTAGCACAAATGAAAGAATACTGAGAAATTTGGAGTGCGGAAACTATAAATTTGAAGAAGTAAAAACATTTAAATATCTGGGGGTCATAATAGATAGAAGGAATGAGGGACTTGATATAGAAGAGAAGATACATAAAGGATATAGAGCATTCCATAGCAACAAGAAATTACTGAAAGACAGGATATTGAGCACAAGGAATAAATTAGGAATATACAAAACAATATTAAGACCAATAGTAACATATGCCGCAGAAACTGTAACACTCACAGCAAAAGAGGAAGACAAATTAAATATTTTTGAACGTAAGATAATGAGAACCATAATGGGTGTAAAGAAAGTGGGAAACAACGAGTACAGAAATCTGATAAACTTTGAAATCGACAACTTGTTGGGAAGGGAAAACATAGTGAGAGCAATTAAAGGACAAAGAATAAGATGGTATGGACACGTAATGAGACGAGACAGGGATACGCCAATAAGAGAGATAACAATATGGAAACCAACACAGAGCAGACCTAGAGAGAGACCCAGGGTCAGATGGAGACAGCAGGTGGAGGAAAATATAAAAACAGTAAATGCAGAGGGATGGAGAGGACAGATCGCAGATAGGAGGGGATGGAGGAAAATAGCCGAAGAGGCGAAAACTCACCAATAAGAAGTGCAAAATCGAGAGGAAATGGTTCTCAGGGAGTACAAATGGTTCTCAGTAAATCATTATGCTTTATTACAATTGCATTTATACTTTTATTATTTAATAACTAATAATGAGCATTAAATACTTCCTTCCACTTTCAACAAATATTTTATTATATTTTAACTCATATTTATTTGATAAATCTGAGCTTTGGAAAATTCAACTATTTTAACACGTGTGTTTTATAATCGCTTAGAATTAATTTATGTCATTCAATATCAAGCGATAACGATTTGGTTTAAATCTCTTTTATCAGTTGATAAAAGAGTAAAAGAAAGAAAACAAATGTATGCTTCGATTTTTATCGATTAATTATTTGAACCCAAATTTCTGATAGTAACGTAGACTGCAATAAAAAATATAATGGGATTACAGTCTACACTGGGATATTTCAATAATGCTCAGGTCATTTTTAAATTACAGTATTTAAATTTTCCAAACACGTCAATTATTTGCGATTCAGTAGACATGTAGACACCGTTACTTTATACACATTTTCCGAAAACTGTTAATGGTCAGGTTGTCAAGTTGTCATTTTTCAAATGGTCAGTCAGACTCAAACAGTTGATTTGCCAATATTTGATTTATCTGCTATTTTATGAACCCTGATGCGTAAATCTTCAACTATTATGGCTTTTCTTTCCTGGATATCAGTATTTAAAAGACGGCCAGAGTAATGTCGGTCTTCCAGGTCGAAATGTCCGCCCCTGAATCCACCAAACTACTTTTGCACCGTGATCTCCCCAAATTGAACTCTGCGTAAACGGCATAAACTTTGTTTTTTTTTTTTTGGATCGACAGCATCCTTGCCATTTTTTAAACAAAAAATAATGATGTGGTGTAAATGCAAGTTATCGACGGACAATTTTAATTTGAACCAACTTGACTAATTGAAGGTAACTCAAAGTCAAATTTGAGCTCGATATGACGGTAAGATCAAATCCGGCCGCAGTGGACTTTTTTGAAATTTTAAGTGAATCACTATTTTAGCGAACTTTTGCCTATTTTTAAAACAATCCCAGATCTTTATCTTTTGAACTTTAATTTTTTGAACCCCATGTTTACCTTAATTTTTATATATTGCCTCATGAATTCGCAAAGCAATCGATTTTTGGAAAATCACTGTTTTGAGATAGCTTTTTTCTATCAACTCTAAATCGCTTGAAATCTTCATAGAATGTACCTATTATTCTATCTTCAAATTCTCCCCTTAGGACCGGTTCTACAATGCGAAAATATACCAGGTATAAGTTAAACTTGGAATAAACTTTGAGAATATTTCAAGTATAGCTTATACCTGGTATATTCTTACATCGTAGAACCGGCCCTTAATACGTATTATTCCTAGTTTTTTAAATTTTACGTAATTAACATTTTCTTGAATACTTATCTATAAATTTTTACCGAAAAAAGGATACATGGAGCTTAGAAAATTCACTACTCTAATAAAATTATGAAAAATTATAATATTGTTAAATTATATTGATATAAAATTATATTAATGAAATAATGAATATTCTGAAAATTATAAAAAAAAATTGACCTTTTTTAAATTTCAAAAAACTTACAAAATGTTATACTTAATATTTTCACGGAGGGTAGATAATGTTTCTAAATGATTTCGTGTGTCTATCTGTTCATTCTTTGGTGTGTGTGTGTTTATATATATATATATATATATATATATATATATATATATATATATATATATATATATATATATATATATATATATATATATATATATATATATATATATATATATATATATATATATATATATATATATGTATATATAGATATACGTGTGTGAATATCAAATATATACTGGAATTTTACAATGACTATCCTCGGTCAATCACGAGCGGGCTGTCAGTGTAGCTTATTGGGTCATTGCAGTGCAATCTATTAGGAGTGGAGTAAACACTCGGTGAGTTGTTTCACACAGTTCTTTTGTCAGTTCAGTTATAAGTGAGCAATAGCTACCACCGTCCGTTGCGCAACGGGTGGTAATTAGATTTTTAACCAAGGAAGGCGTTAAACCATCCGAAATATTAACTCGGTTAAAGGTAATATGGGGACGATACCCTGTCTGAGACCCAAGTGTTTGGTTGGGCCAAGAAGCTTAGGAGTGGACGAGAAAGTGTGGTAAATGTAAGTTATAATCGACGTTCCAGGTCAAGTGTTACTGCTGATAACATTGCAGTTCAATAACACTATAGTGCACTTCGATAAGGTCTATCAAAGGTGATCGACAGTTTAATATGCATAAAATCGCTTTAAAGGTGGGTATTAGCTTTGGAAGTGCGCAAACAATCATCTTGTCTTCAATAAAATCTGTGCCCGATGAGTTCCGAAGTTGTTGACCCAAGATCAAAAAAGCATCGATTTCGGCGGAAAGGAGAGACTCTTTTGAATCCTATCGAGACATGTGATGAAATGGAGTGCATTATTACACTCCAGAATCTAAAATTACGAGTAAGGAACGACGTATTTTACCCTGTAAAGGCCAAAACCCGTCTTTCAGCCGGTAAAGTTATCGCGACCGTTTTCTTTTTGACTGGAATCGACGAATAGTTAATGGTGCCTACCGCTGCCAGCTGTGGGAGGCAACAAAATTCGCTTACAGGAGCAAAAGATGTCGTGTCCGCATCAGAGACATCCTCCTTTTTCATGACAACTCTAGGCCACACTCAGCGGCCTAGAGTTGTTTTGACGAGGGAAAAACTGGAGAATATTCATTGGAAAACCCTTGAACATCCTCCATATAGCCCATATTTGTCGTCCTGTTCCATATTGAACATCCTCCATATAGCCCATATTTTTTATTTGCGCTCTTGAAGGATGCACTTGGAGGGGTACGATTTGACAACTATCAAGCTGTTCTTCGTGACTCAAGTGGGACTTCGTGAGCAATTGCTTGATTACCCAAACTCAAAGTTTTTACTAGCTAGGTATTCACAAGCTAAACCGTTGGGAAAAATGTGTAGAGCATGGTGGAGACTATATCTGGACAAATATATATATATATATATATATATATATATATATATATATATATATATATATATATATATATATATATATATATATAATCGAGTTTGTGTTCCAGACTTATCGTTATCTCTGTGTGAGAAGTCCTCTGTTAGAAAAGTGGTCCGCATATTAAGAGATATAATAATATTTCCAAAGGGTTGGCTGGTTCGCGAATCTTGGTTATTGAATTAATTAGCAGAAGATATACATACAGACATTTATTCAATAAACTTCACAAATACTTCACTATACTTTTGATGAGCAATTTTTCAGTTATTGTCTTACTTAAGTTTTGCGAGATTTGGTGTCACAAAATATTTATTTAACTTGACTTCGGAATCGACAGCAAATTAACACTAACGTGCAATTGTTAACTCTCAACTACGATTATTTACGTGGAACGATTCAACTCGTACTCATTTTGGGTACTCTCAACATGAAACTCCTAACGTTTAATTTTTAAACTTGTGCTTTTAACTTTATTCACTCTTTTCTCGTGATTCCCCTCGACCTCTCCACATGTAACGTTTCAACCTTTTAATTCCATCTCTCGATTCGTACTGTTTAGGGCTGGTTCTACAATGCAAGAATATACCAGGTATAAGCTATATTTGGAATAAAATTTGAAACGCCCGGAAACGCCAGCTCGGCGTTTCAAATTTTATTCCAAGTATAGCTTATACTTGGTATATTATTGCATTGTAGAACCGGCCTTTAGTTAGACTTCTACCTCGAATATCTCGAACCAAACCATCTGTCCCTGTTATTTCTTTGGCGCCTCACTTGGCTCATTTACCCGCTTCAGGGTCTTTCACTATCACGTTCTTCTGAAATGAGGTTTGTTTTTCTGGTGCCAAGTGCTATTACTATCAATATCCACTTTAGGGTACTTGTAAATATATTTATATTTATAACGAGTCCCTTTTTTATGATTCTCCAAAATGCGGGTATTTATTTTTCTCTGATGGGGTCGTTTTTCAATTTCAGAATGGGTCTAGACTTTTATTAATTGTGCATACATTTACAAGGTGATTTTTTTTTCAATTATGAATGTTTTCATAACAATATCGTTCTTTAAATTTCCTATTAATGGTTCTGTTCTTTCAATGTCACTTCCTTTGACTTTATTGTCTTTCTATAAACTTATTTAATTTTACACTCTTTACATGACACTATTTATGACATTTTTAAAAAAAAATGTATCACATTGGCATTTTCATTTATAATAATTTATATTTCCAGTATTATTCAACCATGGTATTACCGCATTTTATACAATTGGAATTAACTGGTCCCCGATCTGCTCTTCTCGTATTTATTTTATTCCCTGAGAAGCCTAGAAAAATCCAATTCCGGACGCTGTCGATGGTTCTAGTCGAATCGCGCTGCTTCAAAAATTTCATGCCGTTCCCGAGGGTTTCTGCTTGTTCTCGATGCCAACAAGTCCGATACGATATATTAGCATATGCTTCTGCTTGATGGTGGAACAGTCAAGAGAACAATTTTAACTTAAAGTCTTGACATATTGTGTAATTGGATGCATTAAATTGTGATTAACGAATCTCTAAGTTTCTTTGAAATTTTATGAGCTAATAAAGACCATTTTAATCATTTTATTTTTTTTGTTACGAAAAAAGAAATGAAGGGTCTCAAACTGAAAAAAACTCTATATACATGGGTCGTTCAAAAAGTGGCACTGGGCACGCTCGTTGACCAAATGAATATGTTATTCATCAAGTATGATTTACTAAATGATCATCATCATCTTCGTCATTCAGCCAATGTCGATCCACTGTATGATGAAGGCCTCCCCAGCATGCTTCCAACTCGCACGGTGGTCCTGAGCTTTCCTCTGTTATTCGGGTCCAATATATTTGATGATGTTATCGATCCATCGTGTTTTAGGGCCTCTTCGTGGAGGCTTATTGTCAAGCCGATTGCTGCCAGAATTGCTTTGGTCCATCTGTCATTACATCGTCTCGCTATATGGCTTGCCCACCTCCATTTCAATTCCTTCACCTTTCCAATGATGTCACATACTTTCGTTTGTTCTTTGATGCATGTGTAGGTCTTCTATTTTCTTCGGTCTATCGGTAGGTTTCTGTCCCGGTTTGTAATGTCAAGCATACACCTATCCATTCCCCCCGGGTAGCTTCGGGTCTCACTGAGGAGAATGGAAAGGGAGGAAGAATATATATATATATATATATATATATATATATATATATATATATATATATATATATATATATATATATTGAACCTTTAACCTTAACCCTTAATTAGTCACGTCGGGTCTATATGACCCACAAGATTTTTAACCAAACGTTTTTTGACCAAAACTTTCCTGTACAAACTTGTCGATCCATCTAATCTCCTACAAATGAGTGAGCTAGATACCAGCTGAGAACCGCCGTGCTGAGTGCTCATTTTATACAATTGAGTTTTTGACCCGAGGTGACTATTTACGTTATAAAAAATACAATCTTTTGACCCGAGGTGACTATTAAAGTTGTTAAAAAAAAATTATTTTGACCCGAGGTGACTATAGTGTTTTCAAAATTTATTATTGACTTAAATTTTTTTTTTATTTGTTCCCCTAAATTTTTATTTATCATTTTTAACTTGGGATCTGTGGCTTTTTTTAAAGTAAGTACCTAAATATTACTGTTTTTTTACTTTATTATGTACGTAATTTTGGAGGTCCAGTGTTCTAATTGAAATATTTTTGTTGTATTTTCAGAATGGAAGATCGATTCAGAACTGATGATCAGCTTTTAGCGGAGCTCAATAGAGTAGTTTTAGAACACCCGGAGGATTGTGAGGATTCAGCTGAGGAAGATGAGGAATATGAATCGGTGGATCAAAATGAATGCGAGGAAAGTGATCATGACTCAGATTCAGTGATTTCTGCCGATGAGTCCGATAAGGATATCCCATATTTGGAATTGGAATCAGCTTATTATTGGTCCAAAGATAAAACAATAAAATGGAACAAAGAAGCTGTACGATCATCAGGTAGAACTGCAAAGCATAATATAATAACTCATCTTCCTGGTTTTCGCTCAGGCTTTAAAAATTCTGACACAGAAGTAAGTGCATTTAACTTATTTTTTACCGATGAAATAATTGATATGATACTCAACTACTCAAATATGTACATCAGAAATTTAAAAGAGAATTTCAAAAGAAGTCAAGATACTAAAGAGACCAATTCAGATGAACTTAGAGCTGTTCTAGGCTTACTTTTCCTTTCGGGGGCCTATAAAGCTGCTCACTTGAACTACAATGATTTGTGGGGAACAGATGGTCCCCAAGTTTTCTCGCTCACTATGTCAAAACAAAGGTTTCATTTTCTTCTACGCTGTTTGAGATTTGATGACAAATCTACAAGAGACGAAAGGAAAGAAACAGACAATTTATCAGCGATGCGTGAGTTGGTAACAACTTTGGGGCAACGTTTCGAAAAAGCATACTCCCCCCACGAATATGTTACCATTGATGAACAATTGGTAGCATTTCGTGGCCGTTGCACTTTCAAGCAATACTTACCTAATAAACCTAATAAGTATGGTATAAAAATATTTGCTATGGTGGACGCTAGAACCTTTTATTTAATAAAATTTGAAGTATATACAGGCAAACAATCGGAGGGTCCATATAGTCAATCAAATTCTGCTGAGTCAATAGTCCTGCGACTCATTGAACCCATTAAAGGTTCAGGGCGAAACATTACAACAGATAATTGGTATACAAGTGCACCTCTTGCAAAGTCTCTGTTACAAAATAAACTGACACTTGTAGGAACTTTAAGAAAAAATAAAGCTGCAATTCCTCTAGAGTTTCAACCTCACAAAAGTCGTCAATTGTATAGTAGCCTGTTTGGATTTAACAATATTATGACCCTTGTTTCGTATGTGCAAAAACAACGACAGACAGTTGTATTGCTCTCCACGCTACACGATGATTCGAATATAGATGAATCAACAGAAGACAAGCAAAAACCCGAAATAATAACTTTCTATAATGAAACAAAAGGAGGGGTTGATTCGAATGATCAATTGTGTGGAAATTATGGAGTTGGTAGAAAGGTGGCCGCTTTGCTTGTTCTATCACATATGTTAAATGTAACGGGAATAAATTCATATATAGCATTTAAGACAAACAACGCCTCTACAGCTGATAAAAACTATTCAAGACGAGTATTTCTTTGCAATCTGGGACATCAGTTATTACGGCCATATCTTATCAAAAGAGTTGAAAATCGCTACATTTTTAGAAGTTTGAAAATTCGCATCAAAACTTATTTGGAAGGTCAGGGTGTTGTTCTTCCTGACCCTGTTGATACAATAAACTCGACTGAGCAATCCAAAAAGAGAAAAAGGTGCATTGTTTGTCCAAGCACCAAGGATAATACGTATTCAACATTTTGGTAAGAATTGTAAAAGTGCAGTTTGTAAAAAACATTCCAATATTATTTGTCAAAATTGTACCTAATTTCGCTTATATATTTTGAATTTTAGTTTTTATTTTTAATTTAAATTGTTTCAGAATACTTCAAAAATATGTTTGTTTTAAAAAATATTCTTTTGTTATACAAATTTTTCCCAAGTTTTCAAAAAATATAATTTTTTTTTATACATAACTTGAAGATGCATAAATGAGCAAAATAATCAAGTTAATACATCCAAATATATTATATTCTACTTAAAAAAATGTTGAAAAGAAAAGAAAAATTTAAAAAGTTGAAAAATATTGACTGCAATAGTCGCCCTATGTGTTTAAATAATTCGGGTCATAATGACCCGACTAAAATCAATAACTTTTGTTTTTTTTATATATATAAGAAGCTAGTTTATATCTTATATTTTTACTTCTTTGTAACAAATAAATGTAAATTTAAAAGAATATCTCGTTTTATTTGTTTTTATCAGCCCTAAAAGTGATTAAAAAAAAAAAAATATTTTTGGGTCATTATGACCCGACGTGACTATGAATGTAACTTTCTTTAGGTGACTAATTAAGGGTTAAATAACTGGTGAATCTTTAACTTTATCAGATTATTTTTATGCAGATTAGAAAATATAATCTAAAATATTCAAAACTAAACATGACAAAGTTTATATAACAAAAAGTGCATATAATTCAAGCTTTTAATTCCTGTTTTTAATTCTCTTTGCAAAACGCCTAGATACAATCTTTTTTTATTTTAAAGTAAAGATATTTCCTAAATGCGCTTACTTTTTCATGGAATACTACAATGCGGATAAGGATTTAATTAAAACAGTTCAAAAAAGTAAAGCGAAGTAATATCATTATGCTCTAAATAAACATTACCATGCTTCCATTATATGTATAATATCGTGCACTGTAAAGGGTGTTTCAATAAGAGCGGCGGAATTTGAACTGTACGTCGTTTCTCCTTTGTCAAACTATCTGATGTTATAATTTATTATAACATATATTATATGTTATATTGTTTATTCTGATATATATATATATATATATATATATATATATATATATATATATATATATATATATATATATATATATATATATGGATCAGACCTTGATATGGTAAAGGGGTTTGAGTACGACAATGAAGCTTTGAGCTATGCCATCTGGAGCTTAAGTTCCTGGAAGGATCTCCGACCGAGGCAGAGGCCTCAGACAAACATGATCCAAAATCTGCCAACCCGCATTGGATCAGCGTGGCAGATTACGGTCCATGCCTTCAACATGACATTACAACTTTAAACACGGCCCTCATTCCCCAAAGACCAAGGGGTAACTATCTACGGCTGCGGGAAGATCTGCCCCATGGCAGAGGGTGCTAAGAATCGCCGGATTAGATCAGGCAGCCATTGGAATTTTGACATTGCTACGCTTAATATACGGACAATGAAAACGGAGACCCAACTGCAAGAACTGTCAATCGAATTTATAACATACATTGGGATATTATTGGGCTCTGTGAAACACGAAGAAAGGGCGAAGAGTTAATCAAATTAGAACCAACTGGTCACGTACCCGAGGTACGGAGGATGACGATATGGTGGAATTGGATTCCTCATCAATCGAAAGCTAAAGACAGTGTAGATAAATATGAATGTATATCTGACCGATTAGCCCAATGCGCCATTCAGCTGAATAAAAAGTTTAAGCTTCAAATCGTCCAAGCTTATGCACCAACTATAAGCCATAGAGATGAGGAAATTGAGGAATTTTATGATGGGAACTGTAGGTTAAAATCCTAATGGGCGACTTTAATGCCAGAATCGGAGAAGCAAGAAGTTTTTTATTTTTTAATTTAAGTCACGTCAACCCTCAAAGGCGTTATTGAGTGACTTACCAATTCAGACAAACACATATAAATAAGCACACAAACATCCATGCCCGCACCAGGATTTGAACCCGGGACCATTGGATTGCCAGGCGGGCGACTAACCCACCAGACCACCGCGGTCGGCAGAAGCAAGAAGTGGTGAAAATGCAACTGGCCTATATGGAAACTGTGAGCGGGACAATAGAGGTGACAGGTTGGTTGACTTTACTGAAGGACAAGAACTCTATATTATGAATTCGTTTTATAAGAAAAAGATCAACAGAAAATGGACATGGAAAAGTCCATCTGGACTCACAAGTGAAATTGATTACATCATGTCAAACGAAAAAGCAATATTTTGCAATTGTACGGTCCTTAACCATTTTAATGTGTGAAGTGGCCACCGAATGGTACGAGCAAAGATTAAGATCCGAAAGAACGCAAAAAAAATGATAAGATCAACAAGGGGCAAAGTGGATTCTGGGAAGCTGCTGGAGAGGGGCAGAGATATTGAAATTGCTTTGGCGAATCGTTTTGCTGTGTTACAGGACCCGGAGGAGATTGAAATTACAGATCAATATGAAGAAATCGCCAACAATGTGCTTAAAACGGCGGCTTCAATAGCACCAGAAGATAAATGTTTCAAAGAGTCAAAAATTTCCAATGAGACCATTAATTTCATGAAAAAACGCCGGACAATGAAGAATGCAGACAGTCCTTTTAGCAGGGTCGAATACGTTGAGCTTTGCAAAACTACAAAAAAACGTATTCGAGAGGAAACGCGCCGATTCAACATGCAACTCGTGCAAAAGAAGGAAGAAAAAAGGGGAATTAATAATACTAAGCAGAGGCTAAAAAAGAAAAGGACACGAATATTTTCCTTGATGCGTGAGGATGGTACAATACGCAGGGAACGGACGGAAATGTTAGAGGTTGTCCAAAGATTTTATTCAGGGTTGTATGAGGACCAGAATCAAGCAAGAACAGCAATGTCCACTGAAGATCAACTGCCGGATATTCTGGTAGATTAAGTGATAAAGGCTATAGACTCGATGAAAAATGGCAAGGCCCTAGGAAAGGATAGTATAACTGGGATGATGTTAAAAGCTGGTGGTCGGACTTTACATAAAACACTAGCAAAATGATACTCAAAATGTCTCAAACAACAAGAAGTACCCAGCTTATGGAAAAATGCAGAAGTGATTCTTTTACATAAGAAAGGAGCACGGAAAGATTTAAAGAACTACCGTCCAATAAGCCTCTTATCAGTGGTGTAGAAAGTTTTCACCAAGATAATATCCAAAAGAAGAAAACTAAGAAAACTTAATGACGCACAACCAAGGGAGCAGGCAGGATTCAGACGTGGATTCAGTACAATGGATCACATCCAGGTTCTACAACAGGTCATAGAAAGACACAACGAATACACTATGCCACTGTGATTGGCTTTTGTCGATTATGAATAGGCATTTGATTCAATCTGAAAGAGGGCCATAATGGATGCACTGCTTAATCAAGGTTTAGAGACAGCTTATGTAAATCTACTAGGATCGATATATGATGAAGCTACAGCGACAGTTCATCTTGACGATCTTGAGGTTGGAATAATGGTAGAGCGGGGCGTACGGCAGGGTGACGCAATATCGCCGCTTCTTTTCTCAGCCTGCCTGGAAGAAGTGTTCCGTAATCTGGATTGGGAACAGGATGGAATAAGGATTAATGGTGCATACTTAGATCATCTTAGATTCGCAGATGATATCGTTCTTCTTTCACAAGATCCAGAGGAGCTGCAAAGACACGTACAAGAGCTGCAAAAGGCTGGGGAACCATTTGGCTTAAAGATAAACCAGAAGAAGAGTCAGGTCATGTTCAATAAATTTGCTGAGGACAAAAGGATTTCTCTTTTAGAAACGGATTTGGAAGTTGTGGATCACTATATATATCTTGGGCAGAGGGTTTCAATGGAAGGGGATACGGTCCGGGAGGTGGAGCGACGCGTTAAATATGACTGGCAGGCATTTGGCAGGCTCAACGTAGTGTTTAAGAGCAAACTACCACTTTGCCTGAAATGAAAAGTCTTTGATCAGTGTGTCCTGTCCGTTATGATATACGGAAGTGAGACCTGGAGACTCACATCACAGTCAGTTCAAAAATTTCGAGTAGCACAGGGGGGAATGGAAAGATGTATGCTTGGCATTACTAGACGAGATAGAAATACCTTCACATGGATCAGAGAACAAACGAAAGTGAGTGACATCGTTGGAGGAATAAAGCAATTGAAATGGAAGTGGGCAGGCCATGTAGCGAGGCGATGGGACGAAAGATGGACCAGGGCTGTCCTGGACTGGATACCGCTTGATCGCAAACGTCCACTGAGAAGACCGAAAACTCGATGGACTGATGACATTATTAAGTATATTGGACCGAATGGCAGAGGAGAGCTCAGGACCGCGAGAGTTGAAAGCATGCTGAAGAGGCCTTCATCCTGCGGTGGATTGATACGGGTTGATGATGATATATATGTACTGTTAGATTTTCTTTGACTGCGTTCAATGAGACAGCAGTAGCTGAGTGGCATCACACACCCAAGCGTTGGCTTCCACAGCTTCATGTGGAACACACAACAACCTGCATCTCCGCCTAAATGAACACTTTTGTTGGTTACTTGACCGGGAAGGAGCCCCACCTATCCTTTCAACTGGATATCATATGTTTTGTCTCTCGAGGTTCAGACTCTTCAGGGCGCCGAGATATACCATACCATCAAGACCTCCCGTTGGATGGCGTATATATGTACTGTTAGATTTTCTTGGACTGCGTAAAATGAGACAGTAGTAGCTAAGTGTCATCACACACCCAACTGTTGGGTTCCACAATCTCATATGGAACACACATTAACCTGCGTCTCCGCCTAAATTAACACTTTTGGTGGTTGCTTGACCAGGAAGGAGCCCCACCTATCCCTTCAACTGGTTGACATTTGTTTCGTCTCTCGAGGTTCAGACTCCTCAGGGCGCCAACATATACCATACCATCAAGAATAGGGAAACCCTATCCACAGCCAACAACCCATGTTTTCGCCGACCTCCAGTCGGATGGCGTATATATGTACAGTTAGATTTTCTTGGACTGCATAAAATGAGACAGCAGTAGCTGAGTGCCAGCACACACCCAACCGCTGGGTTCCACAATCTCATGTGGAACATACAACAACCTGCGTCTCCGCCTAAATGAATAAAAGTGTTCAAAAAAGTTTATAAAGGTAAATATGATCACATTAAAAAAACTTGTTGGGCACTCCAGTCATATGGTAATTCAAACACTAACGATCCCTTTAAAACTGCTAATAAAATAACCAGAAAATATAGTTCACATACATGGACAATATAGAATGCAAAGGGTGAAAAAATAACAGTTATTGATCGCATTTAACCAAATGGAAATATTATTACTAGGACCAATATTATTCATTCTCAATGTAAATGACATAGTTAATGTAATATTGATTGATTTGTCCGTTACTTTGTGATAGTTAATTTTTTAAAAAGGAATAAACCAATTTTTTACAGTGTTAAAACAAAATTTGTGTGACTATAGTTTCGTAAAACGATTTTACATTCTCAAACACTACTTTAAAACTTTTTACTAAAACTAGTTTTAAAGTAGTGTTTGAGAATGTAAAATCTTTTTACGAAACTATAGTCACACACATTTTGTTTAAAAATAAAAGTGATAGATAACAAAGCAAAAAATTGTTTTATTCCTTTTTTATAGTTAATGTAAATGATAACATAAACTGGAGTAAAATAACAACGTATGCTGATGATACAAATACGTTGGTGAGAAGTGAAGATGTGCAATAACTAATGGATATAACCACTGAATAATTAAATAATATTCATAAATGATTTGTCAAAAACAAATTAATCCTTCTTAATATTATATATGTAAAAGTATGTTTCCTTCAATCGAGCCCGAATAGATAAAAGGATTCTAATAAAATTTGGTATATAAGACGACTATGTCGTGGAATAGGACTTTTTTTATTCTTATATAGGATTTTATTTTTATATAGGATTTTTTATTTTATATAGGATACTTTTATTATTATATAGGATATTTTTTTATGGCGTCATGAAGAATCCTCACTTTTCGCGAATTCTCCGAAACTATAAGACCTACAAAAAAAGGAATGTTTCTCATGCGTCGTATATGTTCCTTAAGGAGGATAGTTCATAAAAATTAACTTATTAGAAGGGTTGCAGGGGTGTAAAAGATATACCTATTTTTTAAATTACAGACCTATGAATGTCCAGGATGTCCTACAGACTTGAAATTTGGTAGGATGTTCTTGTAGCGTAAATGTTCGCTAAGGAGGAGGGTTCGTATAAATCAAATCCTAAAGGGGATTCGGGGAAGGGGACTTAAAGTCGTATAAACTTGAAATACTTAGCGGAAATTTGGGATTGTATTGTAAAAGCTATGGAATTCAAAAAGTATTTATAATCATACAAAAATCAATTATTCCTGCCTATTACTTAGGCCTTCTCAATGTTTTCATCTAGTGGTGTTATAAAATCAATTTTAAAAGCTGTTTTATTTTGTTTATAAAATAGCGTCATATATAATCGGTTGCGCGTTATTTTACGATCGGTTATAAGGGTTGTGCCGTAGTATAGCCAAAAATCGGCGTTCTCCAAGATTGGTTATAGATTATAGTTATAATTTTGCACCTGATTATTGAGAACTCCAGTTTGCATTGTTAAATTCTGATGGAAAATGTTGCCAATTTCATCATGCCGTTTAACATATTGTTGTGGCGCCATAATAAAACATCCCGCTATGATGTTTCGGATATTCTCTTGCAAGACTTGCATTTTCGTTATAAATTATCTATACCTTGTTCTTTTGGGATATGTTTCCGATAGTTTAGAAACGGTACAACCTGATCCTCTATAGTTAAAATATTATCCTCCGTTTCACGGAACAACTATTCTGCCTTGAGGTAAGCATTTGAGAGTAGGTGAAGATGTTTCTAGATGCTAGTTTAATGACCAAGATTAACCTTATTGTCCTGTATAGTTTATCATTATCTTCTTAGTCGATTTTTGTTCAATGCCCAATAAGTGGCGGAAGCCTAGATATTTATAGCCTTCTGATAATGCTCTATTTATGATTGTACCATCCATTAATAATGTGTTTTGTTGTTCTGTAATGTTACCTCTTTTTATATGCAGTACTGCACATTTCGCCAAACCCATTTTCATCTGTATATCAGAACTTATTGACTTTGGAGCTGATCTGAGTTTGAAGAATATATTTTCGAATCATTCATATAAAACGATTGGCTTAACAGCACGTTATTTTTTATCTCGATTTTGTAGCCAGTTTTGGTTTTATTGAACAGGTAGCTGAGTGGATTTAAGGCCAAAAAAATCATAAAGGGTTGAGAGAATCACCCTGAAAAATTCCTCGCCTTATTTCTATTTCATCAATAGAATAAGCACCACTTCCAGAACCAACCCAAAGTGTTGCACCTCATCCTTCCATAATATATCCGTGACAATTTCTAACCGTCCCGTTTATTTAGTATATTTGTAGCACTTTTCGAAGCCATGAATAGGCCATTGGGTCGAATGCTTTCTTGTAATCAACCCATGCCACTGATATATTTCGTTTTCTTTTTTTCGCCTGTTTACAAATTATACAATCACTGTCTAGCAATTCCTTACTCTAGCTCTTTTTTGCAACCTTTTTATTCATTAGCTAGTATTCAGTTAGTATTGAAAGATTTGGTCACATGTTGTGCGAGAATCGCAATAAAGGGTTTGAATATTGTTGGTAGGCAGGTTATAGGTCATTATTCACTCGGTTGGGACGCTGATTCATTTTTAGGTATTATAATCGTGACGCCTTTCGTAAACTAATCCGGGAATCGAACGGGTTTCTCCAGAGCCTGTTGTAGTTTCTTTGCTAAAATGTTATGAGAAGTTGTGAAATTTTTCCACCAGTATTTATGGATTCTTTCTATTCCGGGTTCTTTCCAGTTTCCTATGCGATCATTGTTCTGAGAGAGTCTTCTGTGATTTGAATTGGTGGCATATCTGGTAGCAGAATGTCCTTTTCCACATCCCAAATCCAGATGTTTCAAAATGCCTCTTTTCTTGTGCTCATATAACCTGTCAAAACTCAGTCAGTACCTCTATCTTAGGAAGGTTGTTTGTTGTTACTGTAACTTTTTGTTGTAATGAGCGTTAGAATGGTTTTTGATCCCCGATAAATTATTTGTTTTGTTAATATCTTTCAGTTCTTTTATTTTACCTTGCAGTCTATTCCCTAATTAATTAGTTTTTTGTTTTAGATTATCTTGTAGGATTACCAAGTTTTGTTTTAAATCTAATCTATCTAAATCTAACTTCCGCTTTCGAGCTATTATTCTCACGGCATTCTTTACTTTTTCGGATGGTGTATTGTTCAAGTAAGGGTGGAGTTACCCGACTATTTTTTTAAAATTATTAATATTTTTGGTTAAATGTATTTTCCAAGGCCGTTCCTATTCACTTTTCTTTCGTATTTTCTTATTTATTTGAATGTTCAGTTTCTCATACACCGCTCTTGCTGAGGCATAAATTATTGTCTTTGTTTCACTTCTTGGCTAGACTATAAGTTTCTCAGTTCTGCAGCACTTATTTACCAAGGTTTACCAACTAGGACGTGCTAGTAGGAAATGGATAGGAGCGGCTATGATATATGCTTCACTATCCATTGAACCCCAAGAGATAAGATAATTGTTATTATCTATTTTCTGCACTCTTTTGTTGGGATTTAATATGTATCATAGGGGAAATTCAACCTATTGTGCCACAAATTCAGGATCTTTCGAGTGATATTACAAATTTGGAGGATTACACTTTTTTACATAAGATGACTGAGATTCATTGGCAGTCCCAAACGCTCGATGTTTTTTTCTAAAGTTGTTTGTCATTACTCCACACACCGAAATTATTATGGGGATCAGTTCTACACTGGTTAAACTCCACACTTGCTTGAGCTGTATTGAAAGATTTTCATATTTCCGGACTTTTTCCATTTCCGTTTTTGCCAGATTTTTCAATAAAAGGTTTGGCCTGTTATAGTCTGTTGTCCTGTCTGTAATTACTAGCCTATCCCAATAGAGTAGCCAATCATTGGATTTTAAAATCAGTTTTGGCGAATATTGGTAGTATGGCGGTAGATTGTAGATGAGGTTGGATTTCATCACTCATTCTGATAGTGCTGAACATCCAGCAGTTATGTGGTATATAGTCTCCCTAGGGTTTCTGCATTTCCGACATATATATAACTTGTTTTTTCATAATATACCTCTCATAATTTCTAGTACGGATTACGAGATCTTGTATGGATATTATGAAGCCCTCTGTCTTTGGGTGAAGCCAACCTCTCTTCATCCAGTTAAGCGAGTTTTCTTTATCTACATTGGCGTGGTCTGAGGCAGCCCAAAATATACCATGAAGTACCTTCCGTCGTCAGGAAGTATGTCTTTAGCAGAACTGTTCGAACTTATGTATGTATCACTTAGGTTTTAAGGTATGTATCCTCGATTTGCCCTGAACGATACTCCGTATTAACGGCTTACTAGAGATTCTAAAATAATCTCACATACTTTGCTCCTGCTTCTTACATAGTTATTTTATATTAATTAAATCTCTTTCCCCTTCTCTTCTTTTCAAATAAAGTCGTTCCAAAGCTGAGTGTGGGTGATGCTACATAAATTTTGTTAATAGTCGGCGAGTAAGGCGATCCAGCTCATCCAGATCACAATCAGAGTTGATATAGTCCAAGTGTTTATGGCACTAATTAAGTCTCGTGAATTAAGTTTTGTATTCAAAGAAGTCGGAAATAGAGAACGCTGGTGAGTTGTAGTCTGGGAAGTACGCTAACAGAATAAGTTTCCATAGGTTACGGGATTCCTATAAGGAACATTACGAAGAAGAGAGATATTCATAAATTTATCACGGCCCTGTCCAACAGCCTATGTTGGACAAACAGGAAGATCTTTCTCTACTAGGCTCAACAAACATAAAAGAAGTTATATTAAACAACAAAATAATTCTCATTATGCTATCCACTTAATGTTAGAAAAGCATATTTTTAATGATAATTTTATGTTACATAATGAGAATAAATCCAAAAAGTTAAATCTTTTAGAGAGCCTAGAAATGAACAAAAGAAAAAATTGGATATTTTGTTAAATGACCAGCTAGAGTTGAATGGTTCACTGGTATTTTATTTATAATGTCCTAGACGTTGACAAAAAATGGATTTCCTCACTATCATGTTTTATGGTATTATTAGGTCGATGGACACTTTAGGTTGTGGTTACTTTTCTCAGTGTTACTTTAGTATAGTTTGTATTTGAAAAAGGTACTGTGTGTCGAAACAATTGTCATACATACAATTCTAAATATAGTGAAAATTTTTTGATATTAATCTTTGTTTATTTATTTTAAATGAATTTCCATCAAGTATCGGCAACATCAGTTAAATTTATAAAATATTTCTTGAATTTCAATTCATGAACTCTTAGCTTTATATACGGTATAAGATAATTAAAAAGAAGATAGTAAGCGAGATGTGAATTTGAAAATAAACAATAAAAAATGATTTCATATTTTACAATGTTAAATAAACACCTAAAAGCGTAAAAAACACCTAAAAGCTCGTTATCCGTGCATCGTTAATAATGGAGCAAAACTAATGGAACATATAAACACTAACATGAAAGCTTTCAGAAAAACTCTACTGAATATCATATTATTTCAACTTTCTATTTTAGACATGCAGTAACTGACCATCCTTTATTGATCTCGTTTTTCTGTTATATCGAAGAGTTGGATAATTGCGTGCGGTCGATGATAACGCACCCCCACAAAATCGGTAGCATTGAATCATGCTACCGACAAACCACCCCCCACGTGGCAGTTACCGACGAGCTGTGATTGAAGTGTCATCTGTTACTAGCAACTTTCTTATGCATTTCTTATAATTTTTGTATAACTAATTTATACTTCTACTTTTTTCATGATAAACTATATGGCATTAATGAGTTTGAAATCATAAATTTATGTTAGATATAGTAGAAATGATTTTTTGTAGGTAAAATCTTATTCGTAGACATTGACGTGGTGTCAAAACACAATTGCGTAGTCTGACAATTGCGTGCTATTTTCAACTATGTATTTTACCTTTGTTTGTTCTCTTATAGATGACTGAAGGTATAACAAAAACAAAAAAAAGGGACTTGTGACCCACTTCAAATGCAGGCGGCTTTAGAAGCTAAACATGGTTCAAGGAAAACAAAAGAAGTGGCAAGATCGTTTGTGCTTCCAGAATCTTCTATGAGAGACAGATTAAAAAATGAGAATACTATCGACTGGGACGGAAGGCAACGTTTTCAAGGGATGATGAAAATGAGTTTTGGCTAAAATTTTTTTTGGAAGTACACAAGAGCTACGTAAACAGTCTTATGAATTTGCTGTTGCAAAGAACATTAAAACTTCTTTTAGCAGATAAAGACATGACCGGTAAATGCTGGGTGTATGCGTTCTTAAAAAGAAATCCTGGAATCTCTTTGCGAGCTCTGGAGCCAATGAACATGAACATAGTCTTGAGTTTTTATAAAATTGAAATTAATTTGTTTTTTTTTTCGTAATTTAGAGGAAACGATGAAGAAAAATATTTAACGTTGATGAAACAAGGGTTTCAACTGGGCAAAGGCCTGAAAAAATGCATGCGCCTACAGGGCTTAAATAAGTTGGTAACGTTACGAGCGGAGAGCATGAGCAAAATATCAGAGTTGTGCAATGTGCAATGAAAGCATCAGACTGTTCATTTGTCCCACCTTTGTTTATATATCCACGCCAAACGATCAAGTCAAGTCTTAAGATTGGAAGGCCCATTGGAGCTAAATATGAATGCTTAAAATCAGGGTGGATTAACCAAGACCTTTTTGAAAAATAGCTTTGTCATTTTGCCAAAAATATTAGTGCAACTTCTCAAAACCCCACCCTCCTAATTCTTGACAAGCATGCCAGACA
Source organism: Cosmopolites sordidus (assembly GCA_031761425.1). Lineage (NCBI taxonomy): Eukaryota > Metazoa > Arthropoda > Insecta > Coleoptera > Curculionidae > Cosmopolites > Cosmopolites sordidus. Next base: position 433,714 of record JARFXV010000585.1, read on the forward strand.
TTTGTCACTGATTGCAGCAAAAATGGGATCCACATATTATCATTACCTCCGTATACCACTCATAGGATGCAGCCAATGAACGTCAATTTTTATGGTCCACTGAAGGCAGCTTGTCACAGAGAGTGTGATTTATATATGAAAAATAATTCATATGAAAAATCACTCGATGTTTTGGCTTGAATTTTCAATAAATTGTATTCGAGAATAGCTTCGATGGACATAGCAGTAAAATGATTCGAAGTAACTGACATGAATCCCATAATTCCCAACATTTTACATCTCGAAATCAAAGTTTAATGAATAATGACATAGCAACCGCAGTATTTTCTACTACACCTATTACGAATTTAACCGAAGCTATTAGAGTTAGAAGAATAGGAGAGGAATAGAAGTTTAAAAGAGAATAAAGGCAACAAAAATAAAAAAGTAGAAACCTTAGAAAATAGAAAATCTATCAACAGAAGAGTGTTCATTTCCGGCAGTCATGGTGAAGTTTTTTTAACATAATTATGTATTGACGATGATTATGATGACATGGACACAGACAAAAAATGATAATACTGATGCTGTTAATGATTTATTTAGTTTAGTATAGTTTTGTTGTTCCAGCTGGATTCATTAAGAATGCAGTAGTAAAGACACTGCTGAAAATTTTATTTGCGACTGCTGTTAAAATTAATAATAATAATAATAATAAGAACTAATAACTAATAACTAACTACTAATAATAATAATAACGAAGGGTTCTTGTCTTGCGGACAAGAACCCTTCGAAACCGTCGGCAGGATTTATCTGAGGTTGGCGAGTCTGGAGCAAGTGGCGACTTCCAACTTTATGGTACCACAAGATTGGCAACGGAAAAGGTAATAGAAGAACTGGATACACTAAGAGTGGTCGAAGAACAAGACCTCACTCTCCCGTCGGGCTCGCCCGCTGTATTGCGGACTGCTCCTCGGAGGAGAGCTCGCGGCCGAAGTATAAAATGGTCAAACGAATTAAATACGGACGTAATCTCTGCATTTTATTACGTTAATCGCTGCAGCGATGATACACTTCGAGGGTGGAGATCATCTCTTTATAAGAAATTTATACGAAGACACCCAGAACTAGATATCACTGAACAAAACATAGCAGACAGAAAAAACGTTATAATCAAGAAAGGTTATCTAACCACCACGGAACGCGATGAGATAAAGAGAGAAGTGGCTAAAACCATACATCAAACAATGCCATTAGGCACAGAAGCGGTTGAGGTTCTTGAAACTATTCCAGAAAACATCAGAAGCACAACAGCAATACCAGAAACATTCAGAAACACTCCACCAACAATACAGCAAGATAAAAGCCAAAACAACAATTTAGATACATTAAAAGATATCAGAGAAAAAATTTTCAGTAATATGGCATTTTACGAAGGAACTGATCCTCTTAATAGACCTGTTATTCCGGTCTTGAAACATACATATTATCCTAGCACATTAAGACAAGATCAGCAAACCCCTCAGTGAAAGAGAAGATTGGAAAAAAACATAGAAGATTTACGTGGCAATGCAGATATAATGAAAGAATACTTGAAAGGCCAGCCATCTAGAAAAGTGACCGGAAAAGCCAAAGTCATAGCCAAAAAGGCAATGCTAGATATACGTATTAAGGAACAAATAATTTCATATATAGACCAATGTAGACAAAAAGCAAAAGCCAAAGGAGCAACGTTGCCTAGATATAATGAGAATTAAAAAAGGAAGGAGCAAAACGCACACTTTTATAAAAATCAAAAATAGTTTTTTCGAGATCTTGAAACGAATGAACCTAGTAAATCTAATACCCAAAACATCGACCCAACAATATGTTACGAATTTTGGAAAACAACTTGGAAAGTATCGGAGGGGTATAACACATCAGCAGCCTGGGTCTCAGATATTGAAAGCCTGCAAGAAGGCTTACGGGAAATGAATGTGGCTGAATTTACAACAGAAGGGGTCTGTAACGCCATAAGAAAAACCCAAAACTGGAAAGCACCAGGGCCAGATAGAATCCAGAATTTCTGAATCAAATATTTAGATGCATATATGACAATTTATCATGTTGCTTCAGTAAAGCACTAACTAACCCTGAATCTATTCCGCAATTTTTATCTGAGCGTAATACATATTTACTATATAAGAAAAATGACGAGATGCAGCCAAATCACTATCGACCTATAACTTGTCTTTCAGCACTTTATAGGTTACACCATTAGTAAACGAAAAAATATATCATCACTGTTTAGATAATAATATCCTAGAAGATAGATAATAATATCCTAGAACAAAAAGGATATGTAAGACAATCTGCGGGATGTAAACATCAACTTACTATAGATGCAATTGCCCTGCAGCACGTCCAGAGAAAAAAACGTAACCTTAACTTATGTTACATTGACTACAGTAAGGCCTTCGACTCTGTCCCTCATGATTGGCTAGTTAAAGTTTTGGAAATTTACAAAATCTGCCCTAAAATCAGAGCAATGCTTACTCACTTAATGCAGTCTTGGAAGACAAATATATGGATATCGGGAGAAAATGCTGGAAGAGTCAACGTTGAGAAGGGAATTTTTCAAGGAGACTCTTTGTCACCAATGTGGTTTTGTCTGGCCCTTAATCCTATGTCCACGATTGTCAATCAGTCTGCAAGCGGATTTAGGTTCCAGTTATCAAACAGCAGAAGATTATCACATCTGTTATATATGGATGACCTAAAACCGTACGCAGAGTCCCAGAGCAAAATCCAATTGCTTATTAAAACCGTAAAAATATTCAGAGGTGATATTAAGATGTTCTTGGGTCTAGATAAATGTTCTATCGTTAATATACAGAAAGGACAAGTTAAACAAATCAGGAATCATTCTGTCAGATTCACTCATTGAAACTGGATGATACCTATCGGTATCTGGGAATAGCACAAAATCAAATGCTAAATCATACGACACTCAAACATGAGTTCCAGGATAAATATAAGAAAAGAATTACGAAGCTTCTTAATACAAAACTTTCAGGGGGGAATATATGTAAGGCAATCAACACATGGGCCTTGGCGGTGTTAGCATATTCATTTGGAGTGGTCAAGTGGTCAAACACGGAACTGGAAGAGCTAGACCGCATGACTAGACGACTTTTAACAAAATTCCGTTGTTTGCATACCAATTCTTCTGTGTTGAGATTATACATTCCTCGAAAATATGGAGGTAGAGGGCTTATTAATATCAAAGAATTATGTCTTAGTCAGGAAAAGAAGCTTCGCCAACATTTTCTAAGTTCGAAAGATCAACTTATGAGACTCGCAACTCAGTTTGATCACAATTATACACCACTTAAACTGAGCCATGCAAACTACACTATCGAATCAGGGACAATACAAAACAACATAAATCTTTGGGAACATAAATCAATCCATGGTAGATATGTAGAATTATTAAATGGCAATACTATTGATAAGAAAGCTTCTCTGCTCTGGTTAGACGAGAATCAACTTATCCGGAAACTGAGGGTTTTGTTATTGCTATCCAGGATAAAGTTATCAGAACTAATAATTACAAGAAATATATACTTAAAGAAAACACTGAAGATGTATGTCGAAAATGTGGTAAAATAGGGGAGACTGTTGAGCACGTTATTGGTGGATGTCCTACTTTAGCAGAAAACGCATATTTAGGAAGGCATAATCAGCTTGCTAAAATAATACACCAAAAACTGGCACTTAATTATGGTCTTTTACCAACATCTACTCCGCCGTATTATAAATACAGTCCTCAAGCTGTTCTGGAGTCTGACGATGTGCTGCTCTACTGGGATAGACCGATAATAACTGGCAGGACTGTCGACTACAATAGACCAGACATAGTCTTAATAAATAAAAAAGAAAAGTGGGGAACAATTATTGATATTGCCATACCACTGTCTCATAATATATATAAAACGGAGGTGAAAAAGGTTTCTAAGTATGAGAATATTTCTTATGAATTAAAGAACATCTGGCAACTTGAAAAAGTGAACATCGAACCTTTTGTAATTTCCGCAGAGGGATTGGTGAGCCACCGGTTCTCCAAAAGTTTAACAAATTGCGGACTAAATAGAAATATCATAAAAGTGGGACAACGGGCTATATTGTTGCAAACCTGCCACATAGTTTAAAATTTATAAATATTTTTGTCTTAATGCCAACGGAATACTGGGTTATAATGAAATTTATCCCCAGGCTCCGAGCCGAACTCCAACATCGCGAAGGAGGAATCGGTTTATGGCTTCCAGCTTTTTGAGCTGAGAGAGTGATACCAAGTCGATGATAATAATAATAATTTTTTTCAGAGATAAATGTTGATTGACTCGTATATCTGCTATTATTTATAACGCACGGTATTATCAAACCGAGACACGCTATTCTCAGACTTATTCTATTCCAAGATTTTTTTATTTTCTACATTTTCACATGGATTGGGTAATAATTAAAGATTTAATTTGAAGTTGATTATCAGATAAACTGTCATATTCGTACCAGTAGAATATTTTATCTATAATCCCCTAAAGGTACGGTATTATCCAATCATCCCCTAATATAATAAGTAAATCCACTAAGTATTATTATTATATTCTTTCTAATTGGTAGAGTTATATTAAAATTTGCTTGGTTTAATTAATATCATATAAATTAATTTTAGGTAAAGCTAGCTAAACGTTTTCTTAAGTTTTATTTTATCTGCAGCCTTTGTTTCCAACAGGATCGATCTCCAGTCAATATTTGATATGCATTTTGTTCTTTCGCATTTTTTGTTACATTGACCTGCTGTTCTGTCCTTGGTCCAACTTTTTCTATTGCCCCCTTCATCGCCCCTCCATGATTCTCCTTGGTACTCGGTTTTCTGACATTTTCGCACGTATCCGACCTTTTTGAGTTGCTGAACTCTCACATAGTCTACAATATCTAGATGTTTGTACAATTGTGTGAGTTCGAAGTGATTTTTTTCGAATACTGAAACTGAAGATTATCTTCTGTTTTATTTGTGAGGGTCCACGTCTCGCAGCCATAAGTGACTACTGGCCGCATAAGTGTCTTATATATTCTAACTTTCGTATTCCTTTGAATAAGTTTAGATGTTAGTACATAATGTAGGAAATAAGTAACTTTCTTATCCTTTATTACCGGTTGTTAGTTCTTATCTCTAGTGATGTTTTTGAATGTTCTCCTTCTTCCTATATGCAAATTCCTTCACAACTTCAATATTGTTGTAAACTTGTTCATTTTTCCATCACCTTTGTTTTGTTTATATTTACTTCTATTCCGCCTTTTTTGGCTTTCATCTTTATTCGTTAATGTGTAAATACGTCTAAGTTATCTACTTATCCTACGATCTATTTTTCTTTATTTGTCGTTATTCCTTATACGCCTATCTGTTTCTATGATGGTTTTTTAACACTATGTTAATAAGAACTGGTGCCAATCCATTCCTCTGTCGCAAATCTCTGATCTCAAATTTTATTTACCGTTTGTTGTTGGTTTTTTTTCTTCAACTTTGGAATTCAACATCGTCATGAATAAAGGAGTATTAAGGAATAAAGGAATAAAGGCAAATTCAGTTGTTTTCCCCATTATTTGACGGACTATGAATAACTGATCGGTTGTTGAACATCCTCTTCCAAACTCTGCCAGATATTTGTTAACCTTTATATACTCGTGCCACATTTTGTACCCGCGCATGGTCTAACAGACGGAAAGTTCGGAACCCAGTTTTATTTTTTTTTTCAAAAAAATCTATAGTGCAATTATATTTTGTAAAACTAAACAAAGTAATAAATAAAATAAATTGAAGCTATCAAAAATATATTATTTATTTACTGAGTAACAGTCTTTCATTACAGATTAAGAGCTACAAAAATATACTATAAAAATAAACTATTAAATTTTTAAAAGTTAAGGTTAAACAAGATAAGGAACAATAAACTAATAATGAGTCTTAGGCAGATGTTTCACCATAGCAGCCAGAGCATACCATAATAACATTTTCTATACAAAACTAAATTTTATATTTAGCACAGTTGCAACGTGTCTTGGGGTTTTTTGTGGAGGTTCAATATGCAAATATGCACAACGGCCAATTTTAAAATTATAAAATGTTTGCTAAAGACTCTGGACTATCTAATTTACATATTTCAGCAAAGGAATTTATATCGGCTACATTTATCATACTGTAGAAAACTACCATGGACCGCCTGTTTGTATCTCGTGCAAGATTATAAATCTCGCACAATTTGTCCACAGTATCAGTTCCACATTTTGTAGCATTGTAGTTCATTATTAATTTCTTGTTTACCAGTTTCGTCATTTGTTTTGGCATTATCATGCATGTTGGACACAAGTAAAACATTCTTGCTCTTTTTGGGCACATAAGACACCAGAGTGCAATTGCCTCGGTGCCTGAATAAGCTGAATTTTTCCTCACGGCCTCTTATTTTCGTGAATTGTTTGGGCAGTTCTCATTTATTTCTGCGAATCGTGCCGACCACGGTCAACTTATATTTTGATTCAAGTTCATCCCCCACAAGAATACTGGTAAAGAAATTATCACATGTGATCTTACAGCCAGTATTATAGATACCTTCACTGAGTCGCAAAACCAATATCAGGTATCAATTTTATTGGCGCCTGCAGGCTGTTTCCCAACCTAAACTTCCATAATTTGGGCATATAATATTTTGGCATCGGTCCGGCCGTAGATTTTTATGCCATAGTTATTGGGTTTCGACGGAATATATTGCCTAAAACTACAACGACCTCTAAAGGCTTCTAGCTTTTCGACGAAAACTAAGACAAACTGAATTATTTTTTAAAAGCTGCTACAATTTCTTTGAACAACTCTCTAATGGGAGTCAGTACGGAAACACGATAAGCATGTGTGTCTTTATCGTCAAACCTCAAACACGGCAACAGTAAATGAAAAGTGTTTCAGCTCATAGTGAATCGAAATATCTCCGGTGGCGAGCCATTAGTTTTGAATAAATCTATAGCATTCAGTCGACTATTTCTTATAATGCCAGCAAAAATTAAGAGGCCTAAGAGTGTTTCATTCACTTTAAAAGAGAAACCAATAGTGATGCCAGATTCAACGCTACGTCACCAGTTTGATTACTTTATTTACACACCTGGTATATTAATTTGAGTGGTGGTAATTTAAAGTGATTGATCAAATAAACATAAATATAGATTGGAATGTTTATCGAAAGCTTAAAAAATTAATCTTTTGAAAAATATATACTGGAATTACATGTTACACAAGAAACATTATAATCATTGAGTCTAGCAAAAATAGATAGATTTAATTGTTTGAAAAAATAAATAATGTTTTAAAAAAGTAATATCTGTTAATAAATGGCAGTAATAAAGTTTCTTGAATATATTTTTTAAATTTCTTTACATAGTTTCATTTTGTTTCCTTAAAGGCAAAAAATGTTGCCAATTTACGGACGAAAATCAAAGCAATTGAAAAATTGCGCTGTCAGAAAAATATTTCCCCGACGTACCGAACTAATTCAGACTGAAGGAAATCTCGCGACCGCAGAGACAATGAAATTTCATTTGTCGGAGAGAAATTTTCCCTCTTTTTGTTCTCGGAAAGTTGAAGGACTGAAAGATAAATTCCTGGAGTTGATAGAGTTCTCTTTTCTGTTGTACGTGTGGTTTGCCAAAACAATATATCAGCGAATATGCGAAGTTATTTATCTTAGGCAATATTAATTTTGGTTAAGCATTTGTTTGACAGTAAAATTGATGTTACATCCAAGTCAAGTTACTCATAATTATTTTTGCTACTACGTAGTATTTATATGTATATATATATATATATATATATATATATATATATATATATATATATATATATATATATATATATATATATATATATATATAAAATGTCCTTTGGGATAGATATCTATCGTCAAAAGGACAACTTAAATTTGGGAATCATTCTATGAATTCCAAGATAAAGATAAGAAAATAATAACGAAGCTCCTTAATATGAAAGTCTCAAGGGTATATATGTAAGGCACTAAACACTTGGGCAATACAGGTGTTAACATATTCATTTAGAGTGGTCAAGTAGTCAAACATAGAACTGGAAGAGCTAGACCGCATGACTAGACGACTTTTAACAAAATTCCGTTGTTTGCATACCAATTCTTTTGTGATGAGATTATACATTTCTCGAAAATATGGAGGTAGAGGGCTTATTTACATTAAATAATGATGTCTTCGCTAGGAAAAGAAGCTTCACCAACACTCTTTAAGTCTGAAAGATGTGGCTCGCAACTCAGGCTGATTATGGTTATACACCTCTAAAACTGAGCCATGCAAGCTACGCTATCGAAACAGGGTAATATAAAACAATATAAATCGCTGGAAACATAAGTCAATTCATGGTAGATATATCGAATTATTAAATGACAATAATATTGCTAAGAAGACTTCTCTGCCCTGTTTAGACTAGAATCAACTATATTCGAAAACTGAGGGTTTTGTTATTGCGATCCACGACAAAGTCATCAAAACCAATAATTACAAGAAACACATCCTTAAAGAAAACATTAAAGATGCATGTCAAAAGTATGGCAAAATAGGTGAGAGTATTGAGAACATAATTGGTGGATGTCCGACTTTAACAGAAAATGTATATTTAGGAAGGCATATTAAGATAATCCACCAAAAACTGGTATTCAATCATGGTCTTTTATAAACATCGACTCCGCCGTATTATAAATACAGTCCTCAATCAGGTCTGGTGTCTGACGATGTGCTGTTCTACTGGGATAGGCCGATAATATTTCACAGAGCTGTCGACTACAATAGACAAGACATAGTTTTAATAAATAAGAAGAAAAAGAGGGGAACAATTATTGATATTGACATACTTCTCATAATATACATAAAACGAAGGTGAAAAAAGTTTTTAAGTATGAGAATCTTTCTTGTAAACTGAAGAACTTGAAAAAGTCAACATCGAACCTTTTATAATTTCCGCAGTAGGATTAGTAAGCCACAGGTTTTTCAAATTTATATAAACACATTAATTACACTAACTTATAGGAAACAGGTTGAACCTTTCGTATTCCATATGAGTACCTCAAACAAGATTTCTGCAATCGTTCAAAGTATACCACAGTAATATGACTTAAAAAAGTTATTTCCAAGAATCTCAGTTTCAAACTGGAACTAAGGACATGTTTGTGTGGAAATAGTTTTTTCAAACCAGCAGCTATTATGAGTTTAGATGTTATAAAATTGCTAAATTTAAAGTACGAGTCTATCTCCATTCTGAGACTCCTGGCACTGTGCACATTCTGCAATCTATCTCTATCATATCCTCTCTATCCTATGTCGATCCTTACCATATACCATAACAGTACATTTTGCTGAATGTATTGCCAATTGATGCCTGTCTCAGAATGCTATTAGCTCTTCAATATCTTCGTTAATCGACATTGGCATTACGTAATAAGATGAAAAGGAATAGAATCACTGTGTATCATCAGCACACATATAGAGAGTACAATATTTTAACCTTTTAGAAATGGCACATGTATAGATGCAGAACAGCAGAGGCCCCAGGACTGAGCCTTGTGGAACCCCGCAGTAAATATGCCCTGTGGGAAATTCACTGTTATCGGTTTGTATGAACTGATATCTGTTACTAAAATAGTTGACCATCAATTTTCTAGCATTATGCGACAGGCCTATATAATAAAAAATAAAAAATGGCACCCATAAGTTCAATGTTAATTATATCAAATACTTTGGAGTAATCTAATAGTACTAACTCTTACTATATCATCAATTAGGTCCAGCTAAGCAGTAGTACAACTATATCCCTTACGGAAACCAGAGTGCCTCAAAGGAAGAATTTTATATCCATTGGTTAACTGCTCGGCTAAGATTTTTTCCAAAAACTTTGACAGCGTTGTACCAATATTAGAGAATGTGTACCAATATTAGAAGAATATAAGGACAACACATACGAATAATTTCAATATTTATCTCATCAGATCCAGCTGGGTAAGACGAGCCCCACCCACCCCTTCAATTGGAGGGCAAATGTTTCGCCTCTCGATGTTTAGGCTCTTCAGGGTTCCGACATATGATCTCTTGTCAAGAATAGGGAGAACCTTTCGACAGTCAACCATCCATACTTTCGCGAAATTCCTTTCGGATGGCGTATATATGTAATGTAAGACTTTTTTGAACAGCCTCCAAAGAGACAACAGTAGTTGAGTGTCACATACACCCAACCGCTAGGTTCCACAATCTCATGTGAAACACATAACAACCTGCGTCTCCGCCCCACCCACCCCTTCAATTGGAGGGCATATGTAACATTTTCAAAATTTGGTATTACTGAAAATATTAAGTTAACGGCGACGTAGGCATGGGAATATGGTCTGGTGTGAACCAGTTTTATCGGGTCAGTTCTCGTAGAGTGTGGACGTATTCTGCCGAGTGCCTTTTCAGGTTAGGTGACAAGCAGAGAGTTGGTGTGCAACGCCCCCCAGTGGCAGCAGCAGCTAGAGGATTTTTTCGGCGAGTTTGGCTCCGCCCTTTTTTTGGGAGGAGTAAAACCGCATACACTGCAGGCTGGTAAGGCCGATCAATGACGCGATCGGGAAAATTTTTGTTTTTGTCCGAAAGGCGGATCGATAGGCCGTTTGTATGGCTAAACGTGATCGAAGAGTGGTAGTTCCACAAAAACTGAGTGGTAGTTTCGAAATTTCGAAACTGCTAGCCGCAGTTACGTGGAAAAAATAAGTAGTAGTGCAGTTACGTGTAGTTCTAGTGAATCTTGTGAGTGCCCAGTGTAGGTAAAAGAGATGGCGGGCAAAAAGAGCTTAATATAGAATGGCACGGGAAAAAATAGAAAATAAAGTGGCCAGAAAGCCAAGTAGCCGAGAGGGACACGCTTCTGGACAAGCGTCCGAAAGAGATCGATGACCTCCAGCAAAGAATCAAGAAGCTGAAGGAAATGGTTAATGCCTTGATGGCAAACGAACCGAAAATCTATCCGGCGGAGAAAAAGAAGGACAACGAGGGAAAAGAGACGACAGCCGAGGTGGTGGCCAGCAGGTCTGGCACAGAAAAACCGGCAAGGAAAAGGCCAGCGGAATCCACGGACAAGGACAGCGTGTCCGACGTGTATTTCCTGACACTGACCGAAGCAACGAAAGTGGCTAAGAAAGCCAAAGCTAAGAGGACAAAGCAGGCGGAGCCGATGCAGGCCGCTCAGGAAATGCCGAAGATAAACTACATAAATGCAAAGATGAGTAAAGAAGGAATAAAAGCCTTTGCCTAGACTGATAACGACCATAGGACATTGATTAAATTTCTGGATAGTAACAAATATAGTTATTTCACTACAAACTTCAAGAAGATAAAAAGCACCAAGTAGTGCTAAAGCGTGTGCCTGAAAGCACCCCTATTGAAGACATTAAAGAAGCCTTGTGCAATCAAGGTTTTGACGATGCGGAAATCGCAAGATTGTTATCCCGCAAAGAAGCCTCCAAAGACCGTCCACTCCCGATGGTCTTGGTAAAAAACAAGAACGATTTTTACGCTAAAATACCTAGATAGGTTAGCAATGAAAATAGAACGGAAGACCAAGCCTGATAGACCGTTCCACTTCTACCGATGTCTGCGCTTTGGTCATGTGCAGAGTAACTGCGGTTACCCTGCACGATGCGTCTGCTGTGGACAGGAGCACAGGAGCTCCGAATGTATGCTGCCCAAAGAAGAGGATGCAACATGCATCCATTGTGGAGATGCTCATCCTGCATCCTTTATGGGATGCTAGTTTGCATCCACAAAAAAGGGATCGAAGAACATGAGGCGAGAGCCAAAAAGGCAAGAGCCAACAACGACACAGAGAAACGACACAATGTCTAGAAAAGACATTGAGGAAGCCATAAAATTCGCGGTAAAGACGTCTGTCCGTGCCATTCTTGATGCCCAAAATGCCAGGAAGAAGTAAAAGATCAGCTTCCTTGAAAAGCGGATCCTGGAACGTAAACGGGATCCGAGACAAGAAAATTCAAGTCGAACAGCTGTTGGCTGGTTACGAGCCGGATATTCTCGCACTGCAAGAAACAAAATGTTCGCCGGGATTCAGGATAAATTTCCTGAATTACCGGACATTCAGATTCGACAGACCGAATCCAGTTGGTGGTGGCGTTGCCATCCTGGTTAAAAGTCTGGAATCTGAGCCATTGAGAGATAACGATGGCGAAATCGAGGCAACTGGAGTAAGGGTAGAGATGGCATATGCACCCACTGAGGTGCAGTCCGTCTACCATCCCATTTTCACAGAGAAACTTTGTTCTCCTTGGTATGAGTCAATCAGCTCAATGATCCACTCTATGATTCCCATCTCGATCATCTTGTGAATCAGCCCATCGTGCCATACCCTATCGAAAGCCCTTTCGACATCGAGTAGGACGATGGCCGTTCCGTGTCTCCTGTCCAGCGTCTCTGTTATGTATTCGGTGACACATAATAGTTGATCTTCAGCCGAGTGGTTCTTTCTAAACCCGAATTGTTCGGGTGGAAGGATGCTGTTATCTTCGAGCACCTTCTCTAATCTCTTTAGAACCACTCTCTCTACGACCTTACTTATTCATGGCAATAAGCTAATCCGTCTGTAGTTTTGGGGAAACATTTTGTCCTTCTCTGGCTTCGATATCATTCTCACCATTGCGTATTTGCATCTATCCGGGAAATACCGCAGTCTGATGACTGCGTTTGCAATGGCGGTGATGACGGCAATTCCTTTTCTGGTAAACTCAAATCCGCTAGAAGATGGATGGAGGCCGGAGTACCGCAGGGAGCGGTGCTAGCACCCCATCTCTACAACATATACACTAGTGATATTCCAAAGAGGAATAACACTAGAGTAGCCCTGTATGCCGATGATACGGCCATAATGGCTAGCCATAAGAGACCGGACCAGGCCGTCAGATACGTCCAGGAACACCTGGACGATCTGATGGAATGGTTGATAGCCTGGAAGATCAAGGCCAATATCGCCAAGACACAGGCTATCTACGTCTCACAGAGAATGAGCAGACCCGGTCACCAGCTGGAAATGGAGGATAAAAGAGTGGCATGGAAAGATACTGTAAAGTATCTAGGTGTCACTTTCGACGAGATGATGTTATGGAGGCATCATGCAAAGAACGCACAGTGTAAAGCCGTGGCTATTACGAAGATAGCTTACCCGCTAATTTGCAAAACCAGCAAATTAGACGTGAAGCTGAAGATCCTAATGATGATATCATTAGTGAGAAGCGTCATGATGTACGGATCGATCGCGTGAGGCTACGCGGCAAAATCCTACATCAAGCAACTGGAACGTTACGAGAACAAGGGAGTGAGACTATCTCTCGATGCCCCTTGATACATCTCTAATGTACACATACATAGAGAGGTGATGTGGACTCTCTTTAGGTAGTGCATGCAAGAAAAGGCAGAAAAAGCCTTCTTGAAGATACGTGACCACGCAAATCAAGAACTGGGAAGGTTAACGGACTATCGTCCGGAAGACTTCACAGCTTTGGGTGGCAGACGGCACAGAAGACCTAAACTCCAACCTTTGGAAGACTAGGTTGACTGTTGCCCAACGAGGGACCATCATCGAGGGAAGGGACGCCATGTCCCAGTTTGAGAAAAGAAAATAAGTTAGTGGTGAAGAGAAAGTTTTTCTCTTTCAGGTTACAACAGATAAGAAAGATGATTTACGCCGAAACACCTTCAGTATCATCGGCAAACAAAATAATATCTTAAGACTACACCCCCCTCTGGTACTTGTGCCCCAAAGGAGAGTGGCACGAAGCGCTTGGCCCACCCCGTCGGGCGGCCAAGCAGCGGAAACACCAATGGAACAGAAGATAATGGTTTAGGAGTAGCGTTACGACTACGGAAACCTTATCCCATCTAACCAGCAGTGAAGTTTCGGGATTATTTTAGAAAATAATCTCGGGTGGATGGAGGACGCGAAACGCGAATGAACCAGTTTTATAAATAAAAAATAATAAACAGTGCTACACCCAAAATAGTCGATATTTTAAAGCTTTAATGTAATAAATGTCATTTAATAGAATCGAATGGCGACGGAAGCTGGAGAAGGTCGAGACCCTAGGGGGTTGAACGTGAACTGATGATGACGATGATGACGATGTTTTTTTTCACTGCTATGAAACTTCATTATTAAACGACAATAACGTGTAAACTTCCTTTTTTTGTAACAAAACAAACCAAATTTGTAATTGACATGTATAGAATAAATGGTTACAACAATAATATTATATATTATATTTGCAATATAATTAATGCATATACATGCAACTCTACTAGATATATTTAAGTACTATAGATAATTTACAAATAATAAATTATTGATTAGAAAATTACTAGAATAATATGTATTTGATTGACTTCTGGTTTTTTCTGTTTATTCATTATAAACAACTCCGTACATTTACTGTGGTCCTGTTTCTAATTTTACTGATTACACTATTGTGTTGTCAATCTAACTGTTAAGCTTGTCCAATAAATCAGTGTTATATTATAACAAAATATTGATTATTGAAAGTACTGATAAAGGATTATCTGTATTAATCGGAAATATCCAAAATATATATTTTTTTTAAGTTGAAACGTAGTTTTTTAATTTCTCAGTGAGAGTGTTAGAAAAACATAAAACTGAAGTTAATGCGTTTAAACAATGGATTGTTATGATACTGGTGGAAATGATTTTGACGAGTCCCTACCTGAAGAAAATCAAAGGTAATTTATATCTAAGTAAGGTTTATAACTAAATAATCTTTTTAAATATTTTTACAGAAAGTCCAACATTCTTAGACATATTTCCAACATTCATTCTGTTATTTTTTTAGATTTTCTTTTTTAATTCTACTAAACTAATTAATTTTAAACAGTACGTCTAATTTTGACTTATTTTTATCTTAGCATATGTAATATACTTATATTCCCATTTTGTAGAAGATTTCAGGAATATGACGTTCGACAATCTTTCAAATACCATTTTGAAATAATAAGAGAAAATTAACTATTAAAATTATTTATTTTTATATTAATTTCTTCATCTTATTTCATTTATGATTTATTAAACAATTTATATTTAATTAATTAGTTATTATTAATTAATTATTTGCTAAGTAATTCATTGCTAATTAGTTAAATAAAAATTTAAATAATATTTTAAACAGTTCAGAAATTGTTTAGTTAAATTTAGTTCCACATTGGTCATGGCATATACGAGGTTAGAGTGGAAAGTTAGATACTTTTTAAATGAAACATATTATCGTTTTTTTTTATAGGAGATTATAGGAGAATTTCGATAATATTTTTCAACTTTTCTTTGGTTTGCGAGATTGTTTTTTCACCTCAAAAAGTAGTGATTAATCAACACCCAAAATTCGATTTTTTTCATAAAAGCAAAATTATAGAACTTATCTGCTGACTTTTTACTCTCTCCTCGTAAGTCAATGAATATATATTCATTTCTCAAATAAAACTATAGTCATATGACTAATTAAAATTGCGTTAGCTAAGAATTATCCAATTTTGAAGAATACAAATAAAAATAATTTATTGCGCGGTCATTTTCCATTTCGCATATAAATTGTTCTTCACGAAGACATTTTCCATTGAATATTTCTAAGGCACTTAAATTATGTCATCCAAATGGCAAATTTAAGACATTTTTTTACCAAAAGGCTGTTGAAGTGTATGACGACAACATGATCTCATATTAAAGGACGAATAAAAATTTTTGTCTTATCTTCTCTCTCAATATCAAGGGAACTCAAGATCCTCATTGTCGACATGTATATTCAATGACCTATATTTTCAGTAATTTTCCACACAGTTAACACCAATCTGTTTATTTTGGAATGCAAATCTAATTGTTAACATAGCGAGAAAAATCATAATAGAATTTTCAAAACCGAAGACAATGAATCTATTGTTAATTACCTGGTCTGGATATAATTAAATTCATACCTGCCCAAATTGTACCTTTTGAGCATATTTTAGGTGCTAGGGACGCAGCTGCTCAACGATATCTTCACATACGGAACATATTTGAAAGAAATTATTCAAGATGGTCCATGATTCTATTAATTGTTATTAAATGCATTAATTAACAATCAAATTATCAGTGCAAAATATCATTTTCAATGCGTAAGTGAGAAAAATAATATAATTCAAATTATGGTCATTTTTACAAACACATTTTTGAAACGGTTCTCGCTTTCTACAGTTCGATCATGTATAGTGGTTTTTAATTCTGCGAATGTGCGAGGTTTGTCTACATGTACTTGTGATTTTTTATACCTCCAAGGATAAAAATCTCACATGGATAGGTCCGGTGATCGAGGACACCACAGGATATCGCCAAAGCGAGAAATTGTTCTGTTAGCGAATGTAGCTTGATCAACATTCAGGAAGCTCTGGCTGTTTGAGCAGTGGCTCCATCTTGTTAAAATCATGCATCCTGCCTGTTGATTCCTCGTCTCCAAAATTCTGGTTTCAAAAAGTTTTCAAACATTGTCAGGTAGAGAGCTGCACTAACAGTTACTATGTTTTATCTTCTTTGAGAACAATAACCTGAAAAATCCGGACTTACCATATCGTACCATACCACATCGTTGGTGTGTAGGTCTTTGTGACTGTGTAGTGGCCTCTCATGTAATTCACGACGATATTTGAGGCCCAAAATTGGAAGTTTTATTTATTGATACTTTTTCTAATTTGTCTATTAAGTATCTTAATTAAATGGAAATGAGCGTCATCACCTATGATTATCGTCAAATCTTTATCTTCAAACATGATAAAAATTACTTGAGCATTGCCGGCATTGGCCTTTCCCAGCAACAGACGCAAAGTTGCAGCCAGGAGAGAAGAAAACTAGATTCCTATCTGGACATCAACCCGGCCGTCTCTAACCCTAATCGAGAAAGAGTTGCCTGCATTCAACCTCTGACCGATACATCGCATCAAACTAGATTAGAAACATGGCAAGATAGAAACGCCCATCTTCCAGATTAGTTTATACAAAGGGAGGAACTTTCCCCCTGCACACACAGACGAATGGGTGATATGAAGATCCTTGAATAGACTATGCTCTGAAGTTGCAAGATCCAAAAGTAATATGAAGAGCTTGTAGGTTTCAGACTAACTGGTGGTGTGCGATTGTGAACATGAACAGACTACTGCTCGACTGAGCATAAGATCATGCAATGAGATCACGCAATGCGAGGCATGCCCAGACACTTGCAAGGTCGAGGACTTTATAAAGGCTGACACAAATGTGCTAGACGTGGCCAACTTCTGGTCTAAAACTCGTTAGTACCCATGTCCTGAGTTGCTTTATTGTTATGTCTTATACAAATTTTAACTAATTTTAACTAATATATATATATATATATATATATATATATATATATATATATATATATATATATATATATATATAATTATATCAGAAGCATCAAAACCATATATATATCTCATCATCATAATCATCATCCGCCATTGTCGATCCACTGCAGGATGAAGGCCTCCCCAGCACGCTTTCAACTCGCGCGGTCCTTAGCTCTCTTCTGTTATTCGGGTCCAATATACTTGGTGATGTCATCCGTCCATCGTATTTTTGGTTTTTTTTGTGGACATTTATGATCAAGCAGTGCCCATTCCAGGATTGCTTTGGTCCATCTGTTGTCGCATCACCTCGTTATATGGCCTGCCCAGTTTCATTTCAATTATTTAACTCTTCCAATGATGTCACATACCTTCGTTTGTTTTCCAATCCATATGCCTATCTTTCTGTCCCACATTGTAATGCCAAGCATACACCTTTCCATTGCCCTCTGTGCCACCCGAAGCTTTTGAACTGATTGTGATGTGAGTGTCCATGCTACAGTTCCATATGTCAAAACAAGCAGAATGCACTGATCAAAAACCTCTCTCTTCGGACAAAGTGGGAGTTTGTTCTTAAACACTATGTTGAGCCTGTCAAATGCTTGCTAGCCTGTCTTAACACGCCGTTCTACTTCCCAAGCAGTATCACCCTCGATTGAAATCCTTTGCGCAAGATCTATGTAGTAGTCCACAAGTTCTAAATCGCTTCCTAAAATAGAAATGCTTTTGTTGACAGCAAATTTGTTGAATATAATCTGACACTTTAAAGTTTATTTTCAAACCAAATGGTGCTCCTGCCCTTTGCAGCTTTTCTATGTGTTTTTGTAACTCATCCGGGTCTTGCGAGACGAGAATGATATCATCTGCGAATCTAAAATGGCTTAGGCTTCTAAAATGGTATGCACCATTGATTTTTATTCCCTCCAGTTCTCAATCCAGATTACCGAATACCTCTTCAGGGTAGGCTGCGAAAAAACAGGCGATATTAACTCGCCCTGCCGTAGATCCCGTTCTACATTGATTTTAACTTTAAGGTCATCCATGTGAACTGTAGTTGTAGCTTCATCATACATGGATCCCAGTAGGTTCACATAGGCTCTGTCTATCCCCTGATTAAGCATGCATCCATTATGGCTTGCTTTGATATAGAATCAAATGCCTTTTCATAGTCGTGCATAGTCGTGCATAGTCGTGCATAGTCGTGCATAGTCGTGCATAGTCGTGCATAGTCGTGCATAGTCGTGCATAGTCGTGCATAGTCGTGCATAGTCGTGCATGTTCGTGCAAGAAGCATTTTGAAGCAAATGGTCGCCTGTTATTTTGGGATAAATGTTCATATGGCTACAGCGCTACTACATAATCGTAGAACGGTCAACTGAAATATGCACAACCATTTGTTTACCAAAAGTCTTTGAAGAAATAAGAAAAAGCAACCAGCGATGCAAGATCATTCTTCACCATGACAACTCTCACCCATCGGACCAAACAACTCAATAATTGACCGGTCAAAACATCGAATTGATGGGGCATCCGCCGTATAGTTCTGATTTGTCACCCAATTATTTCTTTTTTCCTGTCCATGACGAATAAACTACATAGTCAACGATTTTCGACGCCACAAGAAGCGGTAGATGCATTCAAAATGCATGTTTTGGAGATACCTCAATGTGAATGCAAAAGTGCTATAAAAATTGGTTCACGTTAGCAAAAGTGAATCGATCATTGCGGAGAATATTTTGAAAAACAATAAAACCATTTTCGATGATAAATGTTTATTTTTATTTATTATTCGGGATACATAAATAGTAACCCTCGTACAATGAACATAGGAATGAATACTTCACTTACAATATGGTTGTCGCTTCGTGACATCGTATTTTCATTTTGAAACATATATACTAGTTTCCAGCTATTATATTTCCTGAATATTTTTATAATTTTTTTTTTAGTGACGGAGAAATAGTAAAGCCATGGGACACTTTTAAGATACTTCATAAGAAACCTGAAGTTGGATCAACGGTAGAGTCAAAATGGATTGAAAATGGCATAAAGTCCTTGAAAGTGTTTACCGTCATCTTAGTATTTATCGTAGTACTTATAACTGCAGTTCTCTCAAAATTTACGCTTTTATTTATGACCTCGCAAGTTAAGAAGGGCACGACTAAATCATACTGTAATAAATATATTGGTAAGTATATTGTAAGCCTAATAAGAATATGTTAAATCAATGAGTTTTTTTAGTTCCACATTGGTCATGGCATATACGAGGTTAGAGTGGAAAGTTAGATAATTTTTAAATCAAACATTTTTATTGTTTTTTTTTTATAGGAGATTATAGAAGAATTTCCATAATATTTTTCAACTTTTCTTCTATTGACTTTCTACTCTCTCCTCGTAAATCTATGAATATATGTTTATTTCTCAAATAAAACTACAGTCATATAACCAATTAAAATTGCGTTAGCTAAGAATTATCCAATTTTGAAGAATACAAATAAAAATTATTTATTGCGCGGTCATTTTCCATTTCGTATATAAATTGTTCTTCACGCAGACATTTTATTGTCCCATTTCTACTTTATCGTATTTATAATTATTGCAGACTGATGCGTTTCGCTAACACTGTAGCTTCGTCGGAGTGGTGTTGACCAATAAATATTTTCATTGTTAAAATAGACAACAATATGCAGAGTGTAAGGAAAATAACTTTCGTAATTTTAACCAACGCTTATTTACGATATTTTCAACAAAAAGGTTTCTTAGTATATGTGTCTAAAATGCAACCATTTCGGTGGAAACACTATTTGTAGGAAATTTCACTTTTTTGTTTTATTGTGCTCTTAAGGTATTATTTCAAAATAAAATGTAATATTTTTAAATCCATTTATTCTATACGTTTCAGCATAAATTTGATTTGTTTTGACAGAAAAAAGGAAAACTTACATATAATGTCGTTTAATACTAAATTACTATCATTTGAAATAACTATAACTAATTTTTTACACCATAACACGTGGTTACACATAACAAATTATTATCGTCATATTAAGAAACACATGATTAATTATAAAATAATTATGTGTATTTTTAAATTCAGGTAGAAAGTCTAGACGAACTGTGCCTCATTCGGTTACTATGAGGTCAAATTCATCCACATCTTATGACCGGTTTCGCTCTTTAAGAATCATCACTTAAGCTTGGATAGTTTCTCTCAAAGTAATCGATTTTCGCTTCTAGTTTTTCGGTTAAACCGTAGCCCTTTACCTATCTAGAATTACTAACTTCTCCCTTTTATAGGGGTATTCTCTACCCCTGGAAGCGTTGAATTTTCCCCCTTTTCTTTTGTGGGATAGAGTTCAGCGATATCAGAAGTTGGGATTGCAACAAAGTCCAAAAAAACTTTGCAAAGGTTATATTTGTGGTCACAGGGAATAACTTGGTATCTATACGCACTGTCAACCCATATATAATGTGTGGAACGCACAACAACCTGCGTCTCCGTCATAATGAGCAATGGTTAGTTGCTTGACCCGGAGGAAGCCCCACCCATCCCTTACATTGGAGGGCATATGTTTCATCTGTTGGTGGTTAGACTCATCAGGGTACCGACATGTTGTCTCGTTAGACGCGGTCCAAAGAAATCAAAAAACTCCATTTTAAAGGCATCCGATGAGAAGTCGGCGAAAATATGGGTTATTTGATTGTAGAGAGGGCTCCCTATTCTTGGTGAGAGGGCATATGTCGGTACCCTGATGAGTCTAACTACCAACAGACGAAACATGACACAAATGTATGCATTAATGAGTGAGGATGGTACAGTTTGCAGGGAATGTACGGAAATGTTAGAGGTTATCAGAAGATTTTATTCCAAGTTATATGAACATCAGAACCAGTTAAAGAGAGCAAAACCCACGGAAGAGGAAATGCCAGATATCCTGTTGGATAAAATGTCAAATGCTATAGAAGCGATGAAGAATGGAAAGGCTCCAGGAAAGGACAGTGTAACAGTTCAGATGTTAAAAGTCAGCGGTGGAACCTTACATAAAATACTGGCAAAGTTGTACTCAAAATGCCTCAGGGAACAAAAAATACCCTACCTATGGAAAAATACTGAAGTGATTTTTCTTTATTAAAAAGAAACACAGGAGGATTTGACAAACTGCCGCCCAATAAGCCTCCTGTCAGTATTGTACAAGGTTTTCATTAAGATAATATAGATAATAAGAATACTGGGAACACTGAATGACGCACAACCAAGAGAACAGGTAGGATTCAGAAGTGGATTCAGTACAATGGATCATATCCAGGTTGTCCAAGATGCCATAGAAAGACATAATGAATACACCATGTCCCTGTGCTTGGCATTTATTGACTATGGAAAGGCATTTGACTCAATATCAAAGCAAGCCATAATGGATGCATTGCTTAACCAAGGGATAGACAGAGCCTATGGTAAACCTTCTGAGATCCATATGTTATGAAGCTACAGCGACAGTTCATATGGATGATCTTGAAGTTAAAAATCAATATAGAACGGGGTGTACTGCAGGGTGACTCAATATTCCCTGTTTTTTTCTCAGCCTTCCTTGAAGAGGTATTCCGTAATCTGGATTGGGAACAGGATGGAATAAAAATAAATGGTGCATACTTAAGCCACCTTAGATTTGCAGATGATATCGTTTTCTTGTCGCAAAACCCAGATGAACTACAAAAACACATACAAGAACTGCAGAAGGAGGGAGAACCATTTGGCTTGAAAATAAACCTGAAAAAGAGTCAGGTTATGTTTAACAAATTTACTGGAAACAGAAGAATGTCTATTTTAGAAAGCGACTTAGAGGTGGGGGACCACTGCATATCTTGGGCAAAGAATTTCAATGGAGGGTGATACTGCCCAGGAAGTGAAACGGCGTGTTATGTGTGGCTGGCAGGTATTTGGCAGGCTGAACGTGGTGTTTAAGAACAAACTCCCACTCCGTTTGAAGAAAAAAGTTTTTGATCAGTGCGTGCTGCCTGTTCTGACATGCGGAAGTGAAACATGGACACTCACATCACAATCAATTCAAAGACTTCGGGTTCCACAGAAGGAAACAGAAACGTGTATGCTTGGTATTACAAAGCGGGACAGAAATACCTGCACATGGATCAGAGAATAGACGAAAGTATGTGACATCACTGCAAAGGTAAACGAATTGAAATAACGAATGCCATAGAGCGAGGCGATGTGACGACAGATGGACCAAAGCAATCCTGGGATGGATACCGCTTGATCATAAGCTTCCACGAAGAAGACCTAAAATACGATAGATCGATGACATCATCAAGTATATTGGACTTGAGTGGCAGAGGAAAGCTCAGGACCACGCGAGTTGGAAGCGTGGTGGGGAGGCCTTCATCCTGCGGTGGATCGACAATGGCTGCACGACCTAACCAACTTATTCCCTGTGACCACAAATATAGAAAATAATACACCTAGTCTTCATTGGAAAATTGTCTGGCCATGTCCAAATGCCGGGCCACGACGGCCATCGGGTTCCGACGGTACGTCATTTAAAAACGGCATTCCTCAGTTGGGCCTGAATTAAGCTCACCAGCTGAGCTGTTACTTGCTCCACAAGCTCGGAGAATGGATATGGATACGAAATGGATGCGACCCCATACGAAAATTGGTGGAGGCATCTTTTATCTTTGCGAGCCTGAAAATACCCTATTAGTTGTTTGTGAGGATGCTGGAGTGCAGAGCTGTCTCTATTTGGCCTGTGTGCGAGCCATAGCAGTTGCTACAGGCAACTGGAGATTCGTGGTCCTTTTTGCACTTCCTAGTGGGGTGCTGACTTGTACACTTGATATAGACCAGATCTGATGACACTTTTTTGTGGAATGGTCAAACAGTTGACAGTTAAAACACAGCACAACTACAAGTTGGCCATTCGCCCTCTGTGATTGTATCTTCACCCCCTGCAGGAAGAGGCGCTTGACATTGTAGATTTCCTTCTCCTCGCGTGGAACTACAACCTGTACCATGGGAATGGCCTTTTTTGAGTGGGAACCCATGTCGGTGAGTTCCTTTGCGATTGTTGGTACGTGGAAAGTCTCCTATACACTCCTGAGACTAACGCGAAAATTGCGGTCATCAGAGGTGCAGAACGTATAGTAGCTAGATGTCCTTGCCTTTGTATAGCCTACTTCTAACATGAAAGAATATTTGAAATTTCTCAGATGTTTTTCCAAAATAGGTTAGTGTTTTGAAATAATTGGTATTTTTATTATTTCATATTTTTTGGATATGTTTTAGATACAGCATTTTTATAGAAATGTTCTAAATATTATCTATTACTCCCTCTGGATAAGCATAAATTGGATAGTAGACCAGTAAAGTCTTTAATTAGCTATTTGTGATGAATCTCCATTAAATAGAAGCCAACACAATTTAAAGTTACTATAGTATACTTTTTCGAGAAGTGTTTTATGTGTGTGTATCCTAATATTATCAATATGGATAAATTGCTTTAATTTATAATACTTTAAAGTGCTAGGGATTAATTCCAAAATTAGAAATAAGCAGATAAAAAAACATGTATTGAATCTAGATATTCGATTTATCCTTGATTGCTTGATTAGTTTATTAAAATTTTTCTTAACTTGATATAATGTTTCTCGTTTAAATCAATTTCCGTTCTCACTTTCTTTTAGTAAAAAGAATAATGACATGTACATGCATTATCAAGTTTCGTTTATAGTACGTATTTTTTTCTTTCTCAAACAAGTATTAAGTTCGGTACGTCTTAGTACTCAGGAATCACAAACTTATTAATATTAATTAGTATTTTAATTCTAATTTAATAGGTTTTTCAAGCTTCTATAAATCCTTACAGACCATCTAAACCAAAATTCAGTATAGAACTGGATGTGTTAGAAATAAAGAGCTTCACAAAAACCTCAGACTGCAATGGACCTTCCAATACTAAATATTTAAAAAATTCTGACAATAAACTTCTGAACTAAAGTCCTCTTGTCAGGACTATTCGATATATTCTTTCGAATACTACGACTATTTTAGAATCCAGAAACTTCTTGATTAACTAGAAGATTTCTAAATTTTCATTTTAATAAAATTAAAGATTAATCTATCATCACTATATTGAAGTTCACTGCTGGACGAAGGGCTCCCTTAAGAGCTTCCATTATGTTAGGTCATCAGTCTATCTGGTGTGGGATGTCCTCTGTTACTGAAGGTTTTCGATCTTGGTCTTCTTTCGAGGGTTTGTTTTGTATACCTGTTGTCAATCGCTCTCGCAACATGACCCGCCCAGTTCCACTTCAACATCGCTAATGTTTCTACGGCATCAATCACTTTTGTTCGTTTGCGTATTTCTGTGTTTGGTATTCGGTCTCTGAGATAAATTCCAGTATAGTTCTATCCATTGCTAGTTGTGTCATACTAATTTTTCGAATTGTCTGTTTTGCGATTGTTGAAGTCTCTACACCATATGTGAGAACTAGGAGAACGCACCGGTCAACATTTTTTCTCCCCAAATAAACCAACAACTCTGACTTTAATATTTATCTCAGAATTCCGAAAGCAGCCCACGCAAATCCGATTCTTCTAGAAAGATGTAGTTTCTTCTACTCTGATGTTATCGATGTAAACGCCCCTGCCGAGTACCAGGTTTGTCATTATTTGAGTTTTGTGAAGATGATTTTGAGTTCCACTTTCTTGGAGACTTTTTCAATCTTTTAACATCACAATATCATCCAGATAGTCGGCTATTAGGTCGTCGGCGAATCTCAAATGGTGGAGTTTTTTACCGTCTATTTTCACTCTTAAGCCGTCCCATAGTGTGTGTTTGCATATGTATTGAAGTAGAATATTAAATATATGGTAAATAGTGTCGCCTTGGTGAATACCTCTTAGTATATGAAATTTGTTTGTGTTGTAGTGGAGTCGGACATTTGCAGCGGGGTTTTCATAAATATGTTTGATGAGTGCAGTGTAGCGGTAGTCAATTATGCAATCTGATAAAGCTGTTAACATCTTTTCCACTTTGTTGAACGCTTCCTCGAAATTTATGAAGATAAGCACTAGTGGTTTATTATACCCCATCGACTATTCTACTCGGGTTTTCAATACTTGCAGGTGGTTGTTACTGCAGTAGGGTACGCACACAAAGAAAGCAGGTTGGCCAGCGCCTATTTTCAGCGACGAATACCGGTGCCAGTTGTCCCGCTGATACGTACATTACCATTATTGCATCATTTCATTAAAGAACGCTGGTTACCTGCGAGTCAAAAAGCACATTTCATGAAGGCAAGAGTCTAGTTCATCCTCCAATGAAGAATTTGTGAAGATAAACATAAAAATATATACAAATAGTGGCCTTAGACTTTCATAAACTTATTTCAAAATAATAAAATAAATTTTAAAATTTAAGTACACTATAAACATAATATATTTCGAAATAATAAAAAAAGAATTGAAAGAAAAATAATCAACATGTGAGTGTGGACGATTTTAAGCCGCCACAATAATAATAATTTTTCTACTGAAAATCCGCGTCCGGCGCCGAAAATCAGCGACCAAGAATTAAAAATTCATTCCGGTTAAATAGTCGGTGCCGGTTCACATTCACAAGTTCCGACACGCTTTGTTTATGTTCACGATTATTTAAAACCCAAGTAAATAATCGGCTTTTATAGGTGCCGACTATCAGTAAGCAGGAAACCTGCTTTTTTTGTGTATGCACCCGTAGCCTGTTTTAAAGCCAGCTTGTTCTCATGGCTGGTATGAGTCTAGATTACTTCTTAGTCGATTTGTGATAATCTGGGTAAACAACTTGTATATGTCTGATAGGAAACTGATAGGTCGGTACTTTTCGATATTCGTTAAATCTCCCCTCTTATGTGATAATATTATCACTAGATTGTTCCATGACTACATGAAAGACATTCATTAAAGAAAATTCTCAATGTTTGTAATAGTTTGTTTCCTCCCATTTTGGTAGCTTCTGTGACTATTTCATTATCTTCCGAAGATTTGTTGTTTTTCATCTCAATCTCATCCTTGATTTAAAACTTTGATAATTTGGTTGTCTAAGTTTCCTTCTGTTTGTTTTTTTATATAACTCGACAGATCTCGAAGTGTTGTTAAATTTCAATTTATGAAATACATTTTCGTTTATCTATGAGCGAGTATTAATTTATGAATGGGATTTATTCTTCTAGATTGAATTATAATTCTACATTGCCTACACAGTGATGGAGACGGTTTGTCCACTCTTCATAGCAGTGCTAGAATTCAGATACTGGAATCGCCGTTAGTTGGTCGGTTACGAAATGCTATCCTTCGAGGTGAATTTTCAATCGTTTGAAAAGGAACAAATTACAAAGACTCAAGTCTGGTGAATAAAGGGGCTAGACACTGATGCCTTAACTTGCCAAAAACTTTTTAAGTCAAATTTTTGTCATTGATCCAGGTATTCTTGATGTTCGGTCTTACACGAACGACCCTTTTCGCAGTTTTTCAAGAATTTCTCGATGAAAATGCTAGTGTACCGTTTGGTCTTGAGGATAAATTCGGACGAATCATCTGCTATCAAAAAGGCAAATCAGCAGGCCTTCGATCTTTGGGTTGCTCTTTTGGGTTGTTTTTAGCCATGGTAAGGTTAGAGTGTGACATTTCTCACTCTGGTGCTTAATCTCCGGGTGGTATTCAAAAAACCAAGATTTGCCAATCCTCCCCAAAAAGTCAGTACATGTTTTTTTCCTGTTGTCGCTTTGATCCTCGGAAACGTTCTTCGGAACCATTTTTGCGCAGATTTTCTTATTCCCAAATCATTGGTGAAAATCTGATGAAGGATTGTGTGAGTCAAACTGAACTCTTTTCCGATCATTCTCGCGTTTTGGTCACTTCTTGCAGTTGAAGGCCTTCCGCTGCGAGATTTATTCTCAATCGATTCTCGGCCTTTTGAGAATGTCTATCTAAATCACCTGAATACCTAGGTCTATGTTAAAACATTCTTTTCATACACCGGTTGAAGTGTTGCAAAAGTTTTCGTCGCTTGTGCCCAAGTCTAAAGCAAAATTTGATAGCGTATCGATGCCTGAAATTGTTTTCAAGCCCCCGATAAGCATTTACTAATATTTCAATCAGATCTATTGTAGATCAATAAGTAAATCTGTTTTAACTTAAATTGCTATTTTGAAAACTTAAATCTTACTCACTAGAAGAATACCTTAGAGCCTAATAACTTATTTACACTTAACTGAAAAACATGAGATGTGTAATAAAAGAGATTCAAGTAACTTGCTATAAATGTAAAATAGAGCTACATTCCCTCTTTATAGACTTTAAGCAAACCTATGACAGAATAATTAGGGAAAAAATGTATAAAGGAAAGAACCAACTTGAAATACCTAAAAAAATTTTAGTTTGACATAGATGACCTTGCAGAAAACAAGAGATAGAATGGTATGAAATGGTAATATATCGCAAGAAATCGAGGTGAAAAGAGATCTTAGGCAGGGAGACCATCTGTCAACGATTCTCTTCAATCTGATCCTGGAGGTGATAGTAAGGAACAGTAAGCTGAGAACTAATGATACAATATGCAACAACGTACACCAATGTACTTTGCAGATGATCTGCGTGCCTTTGCAGATGATCTTGACAATACCAGATATTTCTTAACTTATGACTTAGTTGCTTTCTCTTGGAAAATATTTGTTTTTTCTCAGTTAATCTTCTAATCTAAATACATTACAATGTACTTTACTACTTCTTTTTGTGAAATTTTTGTCTTGTCAAGAACTACAGATGAATTATCTCCAGTATTAAGACATTTTATTCAACGAAATTATTTTTCTACCGGATAAGGTAAAAAAAAACATGGTTCCTCAAAAATACAAGACAATAATATTTTTTTTTTTAAATAAATTTTCAAACCAGTTCAATGTATGGATCACTGAAATTATTGGTTTAGTCAAGAAGTTTGTTCTTAAGGCAAATGGTTCTACATTAGGATAACGCTAATACATAAATTGCCAGACAAACAAAATAAAAACTGTAAGAGAAATTCTCGACAGAATAAATATATGTTACATTAAGTACGAGGGTTGTTCAATAAGTCTTTAGATAATCCAAGAGATGGCGCTCGTAGAATCGGAAATGGTCTGTTTTTAGTAAACATCATGAGTCACCAGATAGCTGTCTGTTTCAGTAGAAGTTTCAGTTTTATTCATCACATGGTTTCATTTTTATTTTTGATTGAACCAAGAAACTTTTGTTTATTTAGAAAAATGGAAGAATGTGAGTTTCAATTGGTGATTAAACACTTATATTTAAAAGGCTTAACACTGAAAAAGATCAAAGCTGAATTAGATGAAGTTCAGTGGCGGCTCATGGGTTTTTAAAGTGGGAGGGCGTAGAAAAAAACAGTGCTGCTGAAGATTTTTTTTGCTTTTCCCTTTCTTCGTTTTACTTGTCATACTATTGAAACCCTACACAGGAGGTGAACCAAGTAAATGAGTTAAGGGAAAGAAACTGAACGGAAATAAAATATGGTGTTTTGCTCTGAAAAATTGTTTACTGTGATAAATGATGGAAGGGCGGTGCCCCAACATACTCCCTCACAAGCCGCCACTGACGAAGTTCATGGCACGTCTGCTCCTGTATTTGCAACTGTTTATAATTGGGTAAATGAGTTTAAAGGTGGAAGTTAGCTACTTCTGAAATGATTGACAAAATCCACAACATGGTTTTAAGTGATCGACGAAAGTGTGCGAAGTAGTTAAGGCCACAGGTTTATCGCAAGATACAGTGTTTTCAATTTTGCCTGAAAAATTGGGTGTGAAAAAGATTTCGGCAAGATGGATGCCGCGTTTGCTCTCAGTGGATAATAAACGTAATCGCGTGGTCGACTCTGAGGCAGTTTTGGCGCTTTTTCGTCGCAATCCTGATGATTTTTTGCATCGATACATAACTGTGGACAAAACATGGATACGTTACTACACTCTAGAGACAAAGGAATAATCAAAACAGTAGGTTTTAGAAGACGAACGAACTGCGAAGAAGACGAAGATGGAGAAATCGGCCGGCAAGGTTTTTGGGATGTACGTGGAATCATATACATGGGTTACTAGAAAAAAATAAAAACAATAACAGGAGAGTATTATGCTTTGTTATTGCACCGGCTGAGCAAAGAAATCAAAAAAAATCATCCATATTTGAAAAAGAAAAAGATCTTCTTCCATCAAGACAATGCACGGGTGCACAACTATACACTTTCGATGGCCAAAATCATGGAATTAAAGTTCGAATTGGCGCCACATTAGATGTGGTGTCTAAGGCATCAGCCTTACGTTACGGCAGTTAATATGGAACGGGTTCAAATCCCGTACTAGGCAAAAAAGTTTTTCTAAAAATCTTGTAAATGTTTCTAGGTAAGAGTGTAAAATCTGAAAAGGAATCACCCCTCAGTCACGTCAGTTCGAGGCTGGGTAAGGCCGGATGCCTTCTGAGATATTTTTTACGTTAGTCACTCGCCAGTCGGTAGGCTTCTCGAGATACTTTCGGTTAAGCACAAAACCAAGGGTTGATAGCCCGAGGGGGGTGTTGACCGGGGTTTTCGGTAGCTAATGACCGTGTTCGGAACCAAAGTTAAGCTGTAGGTCCAGTCGCTAAATAGCCTTCTCAGTTGCTGATGTGTCTCTAACCCCAAAGTTCGAATTATTAATTGAAATAATGGTTTGTCCGCCGTATTCACCGTATTTGGCCTCCAGTGACTTTTTTTTTATTTCCGAACTTAAAAAAATGGCTCAGCAGGCAACGGTTCACATCGAACGAGGAGGTCATCGCCCAAACAAATGCCTATTTTGATGAACTTTCGAAATATTACTTTTTAGACAGTTTAACAAAGTTGGAGAAACACCTGGAAAAGTGTATAGAGCTAAAAGGAGTTTATGTTAAAAAGTAAAAAATCCACTTCTATCTTTTCCTAAGGACTTATTGAAAGACTGAGATGTTGTACTATTCAACTTTCATTTTTTCTATTTGTTGGGTTTAAATTCATTGATTTAAGTTTCGTTGATTGGAACTAGAACGAAATTATTTTTCTATCCATAAGTTTTTTTTAAATAATGGATAAGTTAAAAAACGGCTCCTTAAAAATACAGTACTGTTATATTTTTTTGTGAAAAAATAAATTTTCAAACCAGTTCAATATATCGATCACGATTGAAATTATTGGTTTAGTTAAAAAGTTTGTTTTTAAGGTAAATTAAAAAAAAAGACGGGTAAAGCATTAGTCGAGCTTTCGTTAATAAGATTTGCATTTGATTACATATTGATTTTGCTTTAATTTGATTTGAAGAAATTTTCAGTTATCATGGACAGTAATTTAATTATTTTTTTTTTTGGATTCGTAATTTATTTAAAAGTGACGGAATGGGATTTGTCGAAGAATTTATATTTATTTTTTTTGAACCAACATTATATTTCTTTGATCGCCAGCGAATATGTAAAAAAAGTGATTCAAATTAGTTATTAAAACAAACAAATTAGTTATTAAAAATATATTAAACACATTTTACATATGTAAGGGAGATTAGTTCAAAACCGGGTATGGGAGTAAAACCGAGACATGGCAGTAAGGTTTTCTAACGCGTTTCAAATTTTTGCACGCTTTGTTCACTGCAATTAGACATCTTGAACAGCTTGTCAACAAAAGTTAGATGACGTGCGTGCGCGCTCGTAGAAAATATTTAAGAAAAAAAAAATTCAGAGGTTTGAGGTAATATTCGACGGATTTCAAAGGTGTGCTATAATTTTGTGCGTCAAGGTAAGTGGATTTACTTTTATTGCAAATATTAAGTATATATTGAGGTTAACCTTTGGTTGGTTGAATCTTTATTGCGGTATGTTTTTAGGTTATTTGATTACTTTGTTTCTCTTTGATGCGCTTGGGGTTAAACCGCACGGGGTAATATCGGGTGGTACCCGGTTTTGTATAATAATCAGGTCATGCTTTAATTTTTATTTAACGTTATTTTGTATGATATATTGTTACAGTTTACAGAGTAAGCAAGTACCAAATAAATAACAATGTCAAAGACGCTTCAAAAAAGGCCTAGGACGTGTTAAGACGTTGTAAGATTGAGCAAGAAAAGTTAATGTGTCAGCACATAAAAGATCTTGAAGCTCAATTATTTCGACTAAAGTACAGGGATTTTCGACATCTTGCTTTTCAAATGGCAGAAAAAATGGTATAGATCCCAATTTTAACAAAGACACCGCATTAGCTGGAATGGATTGGCTTTACGGATTTTTACGACGCCATCCAGAGTTATCGTTACGCCTTCAAGAGCCTACTGTAGTTGCCCGTGCAATGGGATTCAACAGAATAAATGTCTCAAAATGTTTCTCCCTATTGACTGAATTGCAAGAGGAATACCAATTTTAGACCAACCAAGATACTAGAATAAATACAATAAGCAAGAAACTAGAATCACGACTGTCCTCAAGAAGAAATCTAAAGTTCTTGTTCTAAAAGGTAAGAAGCAATTAGTTCTTATCTCTTCAGTTGAAACTGGCCAATTGACGACCGCAGTTTTGTGTGTATCAGCTGCAGGTGCCTATGTTCCACCAGTCTTAATTTTCTCGAGAGTCCATATGAAGGCTGAATTGTTAGATGGTGCACCACCTGGAACTATCGCAATATGCCATCTCAGTCGACAGATATAAAGTGATATATTTGTTCACTGGTTTAGTCACTTCATCACAAACGTCAAACCTACTAAAAATGATCCTGTACTGCTTTTGTTTGATGGACACGCGACGCATACCAAAAATCTTGCATTGATAGAAAAAGCACGAGAGAATGGAGTCGTCATAGTCAGTTTTCCTCCAATCTGCACACATCGTCTACAACCTCTCGATATTAACATCATGGGCCCATTAAGCACCTATTACATCCAAGAAGTGATAACATAGCTGCGTCATAATCCAGATCGTATTGTAACCCAGTTTCAACTTAGGAAGTTTTTTGGGATAGCGTACGCAAAAGCAGCGACTCTTCAAAATGCTATGAGTGGTTTTTAAAAACAAGTCTTTGTCCACTGTATCCGAATATATTTTCAGATCATTTTATTTCTACTACTACAACGGATAATGATGTCACGTGTACTGACCCTATGACGAACTCTGAAAAACTTACAGTTGAAACTCAAGATAAAATAATGTTGTTAACACAAACTTTGCAAAAGTTAACCCTGTGCTTGTACAGCAGCATCAACTTTCAGAAGCTTTACCAATAAATCCACAATCAACTCCATCAAAGCGACCAGCAGGAAGTCAACAATCAAGCACTTCACGGCAATTAGCATCGGCGTCTTTAGCTTTTTCAGTAGCTGATATTTTACCTAAGCCTTATGTTGCAAGAGAAACAACCAGCATTTCAAGAGCGGAAATTGAAGCTGCCGTTTTTAGTACTCGTCGAAAAATAAATCTTTGCATTTCTAAGGATGGAAGGCATTTTGAACATTTATGAATTCAGATTCTTAGATTATGAGTTCAGATTCTGTTAATTATTAGACTTTTGTGTTGTTAATTTTATTTGACTATTGTTATTATTATTATCTTCGTTGTTGGCCCGTTGGCCTTTAAACACGCTCCAAATTAATATGGCACGAAGAATTTGGACCAGTCCTAAGCCCGGGTAAAGTGTGAAGGAAGGCAAACATTAGGTTAATATTTTTTTAACTTAATGCAGGCAGTAGTGAAATAATAACTGATTTTTTCAGAAAAATCGAAATATCTCTTGACATTTCAGAGATATCAATTTCGGGTTTTCACTGGATGCTTACGGAAGATACTGGAAGATACGTACGGACAAAGAACTGGTTTATCATGTTATGATAACGTTCGCTATTTACCGTTGATGCATGACTGCCTCATTTTGAAAGATAAATGGTCCAATAATTCCTCCAGACCTCAATGCATACCAAACAGTGACACGTTGGGAATCCATTTGTTTTTCATGAATGGTCATGATTTTCTGAGCCTCAATTGACTCAATTGTGCCTATTAACGAAGTAATAGAGGTGAAAATAGGCCCCGTCGCTGAAGATGACTTTGTCCACAAAATCGGCATTCACTTCTTGTTGTCCAGTGATCCCATTGGTAAACTCTCTTCGCTATGCATGGTCTGTTAGCAGAAGTTCTTGAGTCAATTGGAGTTTGTAAACATGGAGATGCAAAAGTTTAGTGAGAATACGGTGAAGAGAGGCTGTTGAAATAACCAATTCTTGTGAACGATGACGAATTGAGGATCCTGGATTCTCGCCCATACTCTTCCGAACTGCCAGGATGTTTTGTTCAGAAAGACCACTACGAGCTTCTATCGTGTGTTTTACATCAACAACTGAACCAGTATTTTTTAATTTTTCGATTCTTTTTCTTTTTACAGTTGATAAATTTGGAACATTATTTCTAGCGCAAATCGGACGCATTTGACAAATTGCAGCAACCAAACTTACACCATTTTGTAATGTTTAACCATAAGGACGAGTTGCTGTATTGTGTAGTGCTCCATGTTTATTAACTCCTATCTGTCTCTTATAGACCAGTCACAATTCTTGATTTATCGAATCATGACAGCCAAAATGGAGCGCAATTCAAATCTGGCGGTCTAATTTAATTTCTTTATATAATGGAATATTTAACAGAAGAGCCACCTTTTGCAAATCGTCGAAATGTATTACTAAAATCCGTGTTCTGTGCGCCAAACTTAAAGAGCACTTTGTGAATTTGATGATTTTATGATGCACATAATCGCCCAACCGAGCGATGTATCCGCTGAGTTATCGATATCGATATTATGATATTATCTACCCGCGTATCTTAGATATAGGTACCAGGTATGCTTAAAAAAAGCATAGCGGGACCGAGAGAAATACATTAATAACAGAAATCCTTAATATGTAGTCCAAGTAACGGGTGCCACCGTTCGTTTTCAATCAGACCTGATTCTGAGCACAGCTGTTGAAATTTGTAAGACTAAAAACGGGGCTTGAGAGACAGTTGCTTGATGCTGCGGTGGCGGCCTATTGACAAAATACCAGAAAGTGCTATTTCTTATATTTTCAGGAGGAATTCCCTTATAGGATGATTTTTTAGTGCGTCCGATAATTAAATTCAAATTAAACAATCAAATTAAATGCCTTGAAAGTGTTTGTTTTATGTAAAATATAATTCAATAGTGTTAATACTTGAAAACAATTTCAGACAATGTCCTGCGCGGTTACTTCTGACAAAGCGCAATCTGCCCATTTTCTGACCCTATTCGCAATTGGGGTCTTATGTCCGCAACTGTCCGAGTTATGTTGACTTCCAAGGCGTCAATAGTTGCTGGTTTATCGGCATAGACCAGAGCTTTAATATAACCTCAAAGAAAATAATCTAAAGGCGAAAGTTAAAAGACCTTGGTGCCAATTAACAGGCCTGTTTCTCTAAATAATTTTCTCACTGAATTGTTCCCTCAATAAATCCATTATTGCTTTCGCTGTATGACATGTGGATCCGTCCTTTTGAAAAAACATCTCCTCCAAATCGATAGAATTCAAATTGGAAATTAAATAATAATTAACGGTAACGTGCTTTCTAGCTTAATTTTTAAAGAAATACTCTGCCGCCGGCGTACAACCCGTACAATATAATGCATTTTCGGGATACAACGATAATTGTTAGATGATTTGCGGATTATTTTTCTTTGAAATGCTGCAAGTTTGCAATATCACTTCAAATGCTGCAAAAATGAGCTTCGTCGCTGAACAACATTTTGCGGTAAAATCCTGAGTCGATGGAACGATGGTCTTGCGAGACAAGACAAGACACCAGACCAAGATAATCCAGTAACAAAGGCCAACTTCCCACGAACGGCGATGAATTGATAAATTTGGATGTTCATCAACATTGCCAGCAACAGCGGCGATATTTTTTTCAGAATGCATACTTTTTGTTTTAATATCAAGCAGAGTAAAATGCGTTCAGAATTTGTCGATAATTAACACTGTAAGATGGCGCGAGTTGTATGGGATACAACCTGCACTCAACATGGCCAGGTGATACGGTCTAGCCCGGATCGTTTCCCTTCAGCTGC
This sequence comes from Cosmopolites sordidus, assembly GCA_031761425.1. Lineage (NCBI taxonomy): Eukaryota > Metazoa > Arthropoda > Insecta > Coleoptera > Curculionidae > Cosmopolites > Cosmopolites sordidus. The sequence goes on from JARFXV010000585.1 coordinate 469,374, forward strand.
TTTTCTTGTGATGAGTTCGAATCCGGCTGACAGCTTTAAGGCCAATCAAAGGAGACAGAGGCTTGACGCAATGGTGGCAGCTACGCTGAGAACGGATGGAGGGTTTCTGTTATTAATATCTTTCTCCATACATATATACATATATATATATATATATATATATATATATATATATATATATATATATATATATATATATATATATATATATAATTTACTACAGCCATAATTCACCTTGATTATCTTGAAGTAAGAATTAATGTAGAACGAGGTGTAGAGCAGGGTGACGCAATATTGCCTATTCTTTTCTCGGCTAGCCTTGAAGAAGTATTCTGTAAACTGGATTGGAAAAATGATGGTGTAAAGGTCAATGGTGTAAACTTAAACCGTCTTAGATTTGCAGATGATATCGTTCTCCTTTCACAAAACCCAGAGGAGCTGTAAATACGCATACAAGAACTGCAAAGGGCTAGCGAACCATTTGGCTTAAAAATAAACCTGAACAAGAGTCAGATTATATTCAATAACTTCGCTCAGGATAGAAGAATTTCAGTTTTAGGAAAGGATTTGGGCAGAGGATTTCAATGGAGGGGAATACCGTCCGGGAGGTAGAACGGCGTGTTAAATGTGGCTGGCAGGCATTTGGCAGGCTCAACAGTGTGTTTAAAAGCAGACTCCCACTTTGCCTGAAAAGAAAGTCTTCGATCAGTGGGTTCTGCCCGTTATGACATACGGAAGTGAAACCTGGACACTCACATCCCAATCAATTCAAAAACTTCGGGTATCACAGAGGGGAATGGAAACATGTATTCTTGGTATTACAAGGCGAGACAGAAAGTCCTGCGAATGGATCAGAAAACAAACGAAAGTCTGTGACATCATTGGAAGAGTAAAGCAATTGAAATGGAGATGGGCAGGCCATATAGCGAGGCGATGGGATGACAGATGAACCAAAGCAATCTTGGAGTGGATACCGCTTGATCGCAAATGTCCACGAAGAAGACAGAAAGCACGATTGATTGATGACATCGTAAAGTATATTGGACCAGAGTGGCAGAGGAAAGCCCAGGACCGTGAAACTTGGAAACCTTCTGAAGAGGCCTTCATCCTGCAGTGGATCGACACGGGCTGATGATGATGATGATGATGATGACAATCGAACCACCTTATCAATACTTTCGCCAATACTTTCGCCGACTTCTCGTGGGAGGGCTTATACATGGAGTTTTTGGATTTCGTTGAACTGCGTCCAGTGGGACAACGTGTAGGAGGCGTTATACACCCCTAACCGCTGGATTCCATAATCTTATGTGGAATATATATATATATATATATATATATATATATATATATATATATATATATATATATATATATATATATATATATATTTATACATACAAATATTAAAATTAGATATATAAACTGACATATCAACTAATCTACTAGATCTCAAAATTATTGTTGAATAATTGTTTAATATCAGTTTTTGTCACATCGATTAATTGCATCTTTTCTTTCAAAGTAAATATTATTAGAAAATATTCATTTATTTCTGACTATATATCATTTATCTAATCAGTGCATGAAATTGTAGACTGTGTAGAAACACTATTTGTAATGGAATTTACTAGTTAATATATAGGAATATATTAGTTAATTTTTATTAAGAATTGTATTTATATTTATATTAGCTATTTATATTTATATTTATATTAGCTTCTGGAAGAGACGCGCTGATCACAATTACTTTTTGTAAATTAATATATAGAAGTAAATTATAAAGTAGTCTTATATATTTTGGTTTCGTTGAGTGTCAGTAATATTTTTTAGAAAGTAGACGTTAACGATAGTTAACTTTAATATATATATAGTTAGTTAATTAGATAGTTAACTGAATGAATCTACCGTGTACATATATTTCTTTCATTTTTTGGGTTTTTCGCCACGATCTAAAACTCAAAAAAAAGATCAAAACTGTCTGTTTTTATGTAAATATATAATCACTGAGTAAAAAACAAAAAACAAAACGGAGACAAGTTTCTCAGTGATTCTTTTTCTGTAATAAATTTGCCTAAAGAAAAATTAGAAAAGGGCGATTTTAATAAATCTAGAATTTTTCAACACGCATGGGAGTTGGGACATAAAATCAATTGGAATAATTCCAATATATATATATATTAAAATCACTAAAAATCACCAAAAATCAGTGATTTTAATGCCAGAATTGGAACAACAAGAACAGACGAAAATGCAACTGGCCCATATGGAACTGGTGAGCGAGACAATAGAGGTGACAGATTAGTTGATTTTGCTGAAGGACAAGAACTATATATTATGAATTCATTCTATAAGAAAAATATCAGCAGAAAATGGACATGGAAAAGTCCATCTGGGCTCACAAGCGAAATTGACTACATCATGACCAACGATAAAACAATATTTACCAATTGTACTGTCCTTAACAATTTTAATGTTGGAAGTGACCACCGAATTGTACGAGCAAGGGTTTGGATTGACTGTCGAAAAGAGCGCGAAAAAATGGTAAGATCAAAGAAGGGCAAGGTGGATTCTGGAAAACTGCTGGAGAGAGGAAGCGAATTTGAAATTGCTTTATCAAACCGGTTTGCTGCGTTACAAGATCCAGAGGAGGTGGAAATATCAGTTCAATATGAAGAAATCGCCAACAATGTACTTCAAACAGCTGCTTCAATAGCACCAGAGGAAAAATGTCTCAAACAAACAAAAATCTCCAGTGAGACCATTGATTTAATAAAGAAACGGCGAGCAATGAGAAATGCAGGTAGTCCTTTTGGCAGGGTCGAGTACACTGAGCTCTGCAAAACTATAAGAAAACGTATCAGAGAGGACACGCGCCGATTCAATATGCAACTAGTGCAAAAAATCCTGGAAGAAAACAAAGGAATTATCAAAGCTAAACAGAAGCTGAGAAACAAAAGAACGCAAATATATGCTTTAAAGCGTGAGGATGGCACAGTGTGCAGGACGCGTACCCAAATGTTAGAGATTGTCAGAAGGTTTTGTTCCCAGTTATATGAAGATCAGAGCCAGTCAGGGACAGCAATACCCACGGAAGAACAATATATAATACCAGATATCCTAGTGGAGGAAGTAACAAATGCTATAGAATTGATGAAGAACGGCAAGGCTCCAGGAAAGGATAGTGTAACTGTCGAAATGCTAAAAGCTGGTGGTCGGACGTTACATAAAACACTGGCAAAATTATACTCAAAATGCCTCAAAGAACAAAAAGTACCTGACTTATGGAAAAATGCAGAAGTGATCCTTTTACATAAAAAAGGAGCACAGGAAGATTTAAAGAACTACTGTCCAATAAGCCTCCTATCAGTGATGTACAAAGTTTTCACTAAGATAATTTCTAAAAGAATATTAAAAAAACTGAATGACGCACAACCAAGAGAACAAGCAGGATTCAGAAGTGGATTCAGTACAATGGATCACATCCAGGTTGTACAGCAGGTCATAGAAAGGCACAACGAATACACCATGCCACTGTGCTTGGCTTTTATCGACTATGAAAAAGCATTTGATTCCATCTCAAAGCATGCGATAATGGATGCACTGCTTAACCAAGGTGTAGAGAGAGCCTATGTAAACCTATTAGAATCGATATATGATGGAGCTACAGCCACAATTCACCTTGATGATCTTGAAGTGGGAATTAATATAGAACGAGGTGTACGGCAGGGTGACGCAATATCGCCTATTCTTTTCTCGGCTGGACTTGAAGAAGTATTCCGTAAACTGGATTGGGAACAGGATGGGGTAAAGATCAATGGTGCAAACTTAAACCATCTTAGATTTGCAGATGATATTACTCTCATTTCACAAGACCCAGAGGAGCTGCAAAGACGCATACAAGAACTGCAAAGGGCTGGCGAACCATTTGGCTTGAAAATAAACCTGAAAAAGAGTCAGGTTATGTTCAATAACTTCGCTCAGGACAGAGGAATTTCAGTTTTGGGAAGGGATTTAGAGATTGTGGACAGCTTTGTATATCTTGGGCAGAGGATTTCCATGGAGGGGAATACCGCCCGGGAACGGCGTGTTAAATGTGGCTGGCAGGCATTTGGTAGGCTCAACATAGTGTTTAAGAGCAGACTCCCACTTTGCCTGAAAAGAAAAGTATTCGATCAGTGCGTTCTACCCGTTATGACATACGGAAGTGAAACCTGGACACTCACATCGCAATCAATTCAAAAACTTCGGGTGGCACAGAGGGGAATGGAAAGATGTATGCTTGGCATTACAAGGCGAGACAGAAAGTCCTGCGCATGGATCAGGGAACAAACAAAAGTCTGTGACATCATTGGAAGAGTAAAACAGTTGAAATGGAGATGGGCAGGCCATATAGCGAGGCGATGGGACGACAGATGGACCAAGGCAATCCTGGAGTGGATACCGCTTGATCGCAAACGTCCGCGAAGAAGACCGAAAGCACGATGGACTGATGACATCGTTAAGTATATTGGACCCGAGTGGCAGAGGAAAGCCCAGGACCGTGAAGGTTGGAAGCATGCTGTAGAGGCCTTCATCCTGCAGTGGATCGATACGGGCTGATGATGATGATGATGATGATATATATATATATATATATATATATATATATATATATATATATATATATATATATATATATATATATATATATATATATTTTTTTTTTTTTTGGTAGTACGTCACTGTCATTAAAAACTATTATTGGCAATGTAAGTATCATTGACATATACACAAAATATATTTACTTCCTATTTTTTCAGTATATATAGAAATTAATATAATTTATTTTTTAGATTCGTTTTGAAAACGGGAGGAGAAACGTTAACGTTCCAAAGTTTGTATTTATTTTAGAAAATGTTTGTATTTTTTAAAAATTTGTTCGTTAGGCAAATGTATTACAAAAAAAGAATCCCTGAGAAATTTGTCTCCCTTTTGTTTTTTTTTTGTTTTTTACCCAGTGTTTTTACCCAGTGATTCATTTACATAAGAACAGATATTTCTGATATTTTTTTGAGTTTTAGAGTGGCGAAGAACCAAAAAAAAATAAAACAAAAAATAAATATTAACAGTACAAATAATATGAGTATTGATAGTTGTAAAGTCTTAGTGTAGTAAACCAGATCAGTTAAGTGTAGTAATTTTTATTTTAATTTAAACTTCTATACTGATTGTTAAAGCCAATATATTTTTTATGTATTCCACGTTTTCGTATTTCTAGTCCCTACATAACTCTATTTCTTCAAGAGTTATCCAGTTTTTGTTAATCCATTTTTCTAATAATTCCCACTGTTCAGGTTCTTATCGATCATTCCCTTTTCAATTCGTTTTTGTATTGTGTATGGAACGATTTGTTTTGGTTAGGTTACAAAATACTGTCGGGCAATTCAGTATTAAACATTTTCTCCAATTATCCATACAAAATCCAATTATCACTTTGAATAAAATCATCTGAATAGTGATTTATGTTTTTTGTATTAAATATATTTAAAGTAACATTAATTCTAGATCAGAGTTTGAGTTTAATAAATATCAGAGGTTCATGATATTTTTAGATTAATTAAACTACCACCCATCAGAAGCTGGAAACAAATACAAACAATAAAAAAAGCTGAGAAGTAATTAATTTCTACTACAAATAAAACAAAATTTATGCGAACATCTAATTCTGCAAACAAAAAAAAAACACCATTTAATCGTCTTAATGAACCACATTAATTATTTTAAAATTTTGAATATGTTTTAAAAATTACTTACTATATATATATATATATATATATATATATATATATATATATATATATATATATATATATATATATATATATATATATATATATATACAATCAATCAAAAGGTAATGTGACTTTTAAAAATTCGCCCTGTTTAGGTATTGACACAATCATTTGTTTTTTAAAGAGGTATGACTCTCCTTGATATCGATTTTACGCAACTTGAGTTTAAAATTTAAGGAAGCAATAGTTGATATAGTATTTGCTCTATATCCATTACTTTATTTCACATCACTTTTAGCTGGGAATTTTAAAACAGTACTGATATCAGTCATATCTTTTTTCTGAAACAAATTATAAAATATAATTATACGCTATTTTGAATTTGAAACTTTTGGTATTAAATAAAAGCTTTACAATAAGTTTTTCACTCATACTAAATCACCAAGTAACCAAATGAGTAACCATCATCAGGAAATAACTAGAACCGAACAAAACCGTTATTATTTTGTAAAGTTAAACATTGTAAACATGAAAGTATTATTGAGTTTATATTTTGAAAACCGAGTGTGCAGTTTCTAGGATGTAACAAAACTATTGGTGTTTTTGAAGTTCCTTCGTATATTATATCTGAATTCATATTATATTGATATATGATTAATATTATATCTGAATATTATTCCTCCGATTATAGGGTTATCAAATTAGCACTATATATTTTGGTAAAATATCATAGCAGCCATTTTTTTTCAATAACTAAAGCAAATTAAAATTTATGTTAGTTATTTATTTGTGCGTGTTAAAATTATTTAGCAAATTATCATAAAGGATAATACAGTTGCATAGCGTATACAAATTGTTAGAAAAATAATAAATCTATTCGGGCTACGTAAAATTTATGGTCAACTTAATTGATCTATCATCTTCAGCAATTAAACTAATTTTTTGTTAAATGGCTTCGTAAATAAGCAAAATTGTCCCATTTGGGATGAAGAAAACGCATATGCTGTTTTTGAAACACCTTTACACCCACAAAAATTAACAAATTGGTGTTGTTTGTGGTCAGAAGGCGTAATTGGACCGTTTTTATTTCAAAACGAAAATGAAAATGCAGTTACTGTATGGAGAACGCTGCAGAAATATCATTACTGATCTTTTCTGGCATTGATTGGGCGATTTTCATTTCGAGGACATGTGGTTTCAACAAGATGGCGCAACTTGCCATACATCTCGTGACAAAATCAATTTCCTGAGAGAAAGCTTCAATGATGGTGTAATCTCAAGGACCGCCTTCAAGATCGTGCGATATAACTCCATTAAACTTTTTTTTGGGGTTATGTGAAATCATTTGGTTTACACTAATAAACCATAAACAGTCATGATCTTAAGACCAACATTATTCCCTTCACTGGTGAAATAAATGCTGATTTTTGTGGGAGAGTGATACTAAACTCGAAGAGATTTAGCACTAAACATCAAATCACTTTTTCAAACTTTTTGACGCACGTTTCGCTAACCATGTTACCATCAGGAGATGATTTAATCTCATGATAACCATACCTAATGAAGCTGGTACAAATCATGGACTGTGAAGTTTACTGAGCGTTACGTTAATAATTCATGGTTTTGTTCAATTGCATGTTAGGCAACACAAGATTTTTCATTTCTCCCATATCTAATGTGGGCAATGTGTTCTTCATATCTCGTTAATATGGATCTTTTAGTTTGCCCAATATATCTTCGATCATAATATTGAAAACTAATTTCGTAAATGCCCGACTTTTCATCTTGATATACTTCATTCTTGGGATTACCAAGGACTTCTCTTAATTTATTATATGGTTTACTTTTACGTTTTAGTTTTACATTTAGTTTAACAACTGTAAAGTTGGTTTTGCGAATAAGAAGAAGAAACAGTAATAGGCAATCCTTTGTCAGCGTTCTTAACGAACTTATTCACGAGTAAATTTGAAACCGAGGCGAAGGTGTGGTACTTTCCGAAGATGTGGTTAAGATGTGATAATATACTGATGAGATTTTTGCAGTTGTCGATTCAAATAATTAAAACTTAGATGATTATATTAAGGACTTCAATAGTAAATCCCAGAATTCGTAATCTCCCATGAACTCGAGAACTCGATAACGATAGAAACAATTAAAATAGGTTAGATTTTGATATTTTGAGACAAAACACCATCACTTCGAGATACATTCCCAACAAGTCGAATCTTAGTTTCCAAAATAAGATGTCTAGTTTAAATTTTTTGGTAAATAGATTAATCAATAGCTTTTTAAACAAAGACTCATAACAAAGAACTAAAATTAATTAGGCAGGTATCCGAAGTGAACGGTTATAATAAGAATATTGTAATCCGAATAAAAAATGTTCCACTTAGTTATCTATCACTTTTATAAAAGTAATAGATAACAAAGTAAAACATTGTTTTATTCTATCACTTTAATAAAGGTGATATATAACAAAGTAAAAAATTGTTTTATTCAATCAATGTTCAAATCAATCAATAAGAATATTGTTGATAAATTAATTGGAAAACATTAGTTTAGAGAATTATTGAAAGAATCCTCGATTTTCCAAAAGGGTCAGACCAAAAATAAATTCATGGTAATATCGCTTGATGCTTAATTAATACCAGGACTAGACAAGATTTTGAAAAATGTGGACATTCAGGTTGTGTTCAAACCATATAATAATTTAAGAGAAGTTCTGGGTAATCCAAAGGATAATTAGATCAACATGAAAAGTCGGGGATTTACGAAATTAGTTGTTATATGGGAGAAATGAAAAATCTTGTATTACCCAACATGCAATTGAACATGACCACAATATAGATATTAGTAATTTAAGACTGGTTGAAAGTGTAAATAACATAAGGGCTTTGGATGCGTATAAAAGCATTCAAACAGACAAACATAAGAAAACCATGAGCCGGGATTAAGGACCTATTCCGTTCAGTGAACTTTTTCAATTATTAATGTAACGCTCATACGGTTCATGATTTTGACATGCTTCATTAGGTATGGTTATCATATATATATATATATATATATATATATATATATATATATATATATATATATATATATATATATATATATATATATATATATATATATAGAATATAATTTAGTTTTAGAATTAGAATAAATTATCTCCTGTTGATGTTAACATGATTAGATGATTAGCGACAAATCGTTAAATCTTTTAGAGCTTAGTGTTTCACACCGAAGGTATCAATAGAAGAATTGAGTGGCAGAGTGATTAAAAATTGGAATTCCACTGAAATTATTTTTAAATAAAAATACCATGAACCATTATTTAAAATTAAAAAAATATCACATAAGTTTCACATAAATATCACATAAGTATAATGGTAGTGTGAGATACTATTAATCCCACTGATAGTTTCCCAGTGTTTGTTCTAGAATCTACAGCCACAGCTGCTATTGAATCATCGGTATCGAGAGACCGTAGATGACCTGATCGTCTTTTATCAAGTCTCGATGCCGAAACTTTTTGAATGAGAGCTAAGCGGTGCAGATTGATACGGCATCTTCACCTCTGCTTCGTAGACCATTCGTAGTCATTAATATTGCGACTTATTACACTTATGTTTTTGTTAAGATCCGTTGATTGAATATTTCCCAGTGGAATCACCTTAGTACTGAAGAAGAAATGTTTATTTCTAGGAGCAAAAAGTTGTAATTGGATTATATCTCTGAGGAGTAAAGTATAATCCTTTATTTATAAAACAAGGAGAAAACGCAAATACTTTTGTTACACGCTAGGATTTGATTTTATAAATGAATCATATATTGAATAAAAAAATTGCTAATATTTTAACATATTCTACTCGTTTCATTAGATGTCGATCGAAAATATGTATTTACAATTCCTGACGTCGAACGCACTACTTGGATATGGTTAATTATGTTTGCGTATTTCGTTCCTGAAATAGCTACGTTTCTAAGGTAAACACTATTAATAATATGTCCGGATTTTCAAAGTACATCTATTATAAATAATTTTCAGGTCCATGCGCATTCTGATCTTTAAAAGATGGGAATATCCTAATGCTAGGGATTTTCTGTTCCACACTGGCATTGAATGCCTTTCAGCTGTAGGAAGTTCTCTGTTTGTTTTCGCTGTCCTACCGGAGATTGATGTTATAAAAGGAGCTATGTTAACAAATGCTATGTGTCTAATACCCGCATTAGGTAATAATTATATAATAAAACCCTATTACATATAATTTTACTTACAAATAATTTTATTTGACCAATTATGAAGTTAGCCCTAAGAAATATGATCTATGCTGATATAGAAATTATAATAACAAAAAAGGTTTTTAATAAACAATTTACACTAAAACGTCTCAAGTTACGTCAAGTGAAAGACCTGACCTGAGAGACCACGTTCAATTTTGAAGCTCTTTTCCATTAATTCGTTATTTTTAATGCCAAAATCATTGACGCAGGAGTTAAATAAAATATATTGAATAAAAAAACATTTATTGACAATAAAAAGAAAATTAATTGACAATAAAATATTAATTATTGATACAGTTAATTTAAAATATAGTTGACCAAAAAAGTAAACTTAAAATAAAGTAAGTCAAATAAAAAATTATCTATGTTAGTGTGAAGTATCTGGAGTGCCATCGAACGGTCTACACAAACATTTCTGCTATGTTCTAAACAAATAGCGTTAGAACAGCTGATATATTTATATTTGGTGTATGGACACTTGTTACATAGTTTTAGTTTTTGGAGGTTGCTACATAGTTTCAGTTTTTGGAGCTTATGTGTGGAAGCTACAACTTCTTCAACTGCTTGCTGCTCGCTACCTGGATTTGAAAGTGATTTTACAATAAGTGTTTTTAGCTCCCTTGGAATATTTTGAATCTAAAGCCTTCTTCTCAAGTGTGGTTCAATCATATCCTTTGCCAAATCTATCAAGAATGAAAAACGGTTTAGCAAAAGTGAATCTTTATAGCTTTTCAAAAAATTGACGCTACAAATAGTTACTATTCTATAGAACCCAGAGAGCGGCCATCTTGTAGTTCTTCTGTTTGACCCGTATACTGCGCATTTCATATCTAATAAATCGACTCCGCATTTGGTTTTGTTGAAAAAACAACACAGCAAATTATTTCCGGTTTTTTATTTTGCGGGTTTATTTCTGCTTTTTGGTGCATTTTTTAAATCAGCACGACTGCTTTATTTGTTTTAGGCACAAAAGAGGCAAGGGTGTTTGACCCATTGAAACAAAGATCAGCTGACCTTACAACACTGTTACTAGGAAGTATCCCAATTATCCCAAATTATTTTGGGATAACCAGCTTATTCTTCTGCATTGTGCAAACATAAGTTAGACCTCTTTCAGCAACTTCATCAACAGACTATATAGAAGTGAAATAGTTGTTACATGTCATGTCCCTATTCGTATATTGAACTACTTTACAAAGATGTACAACATACTGAGTTGGTTTTTGCAAGTTTAGCTCATTTGGTGTCAATCCTATGCCATCAGAACCTGCTCCTGTGTAAATGTGAGCGTAATAAAGTTAAGATGACTTTGTATAACACAAGCACATTATTTTCACGCCATATTTCTTAGGCTTTTTTAGCATATATACCTTTAAGCCACAGCTACCACGAAATGGCACTAATATTTAATCTATTGTCAAATTTTCAGTAGGACAATATGATTTCACGGCCACTTTTGAGAATGCTCGACACGACCAACAAGCCAATATAAATTTCCATTTGTATAACGTCTGTGTCTTGGTAGTTTAATTATTCAGTATTGGGACCTAATTAGCTTCTGACAGAGAAAAGTTATAGATTTGTGTAAGTTACAATCATTTGGACCATATCATTGGAAAACAAAAGTTTTCAAAGTTTGCCCTTGCCACGCACACTTTCCAAAACTTTTGCAGGACCTGCAAGACCAGGTCATTCGCGAATATTTGTATTAGAAGTACGAGCATTTCTATTTGGTTCTTTAGTTGACTAAAAATAGAGTGGTCCAGATTTGTTTTTCCTGATCCGACTAAATATATAATCAGACAGTTGTCGACTTTGTTCTTCTTTAACAACCATCTCATCAGCACCCCCAACTTCATCAAAAACACCATCATCAGCTATTGTTTGATGTTCATGCACAATCTCGCCTTCTATCAGAGCTTCCTTATCCGTTTCCTCCCTGTGATCTTGCAGTCGAACATCTAAAAACATAGTCCGGATTATCATCTGAATTGCTAGAATCTTCTCCTTCATCTGAGCTAGTTCCTTCATCGCTCAGTTTTTGCAACGTCTGAACGCGAATACGTCATAACGCGAATAGTAAAGTTAAGGTGCGTAACACTTACTTTTTTATGTTTCTTGATGGGTTTTTTCTCTCCATTGTGTACAAATAAAATGAACAATTCAACAAACAATAAAAAGAAAAGTAAAAATAATTTTCGTAAGCCGAAAGACCTGATCTGTGAGAGCCATATGTTTTGACAAATCAATCTATTTAGGCCAAACAAAGACAGTCAACTAAAACTTCATAGAGAAGGTAGATGCTGGATAGATAGGGGAAAGGTACCGAGAGCCACAATTCAGTCGGAAAAGTAGGGCTACCAAGATTCAAGTTTAGATTTCCTCTACTGGTCTCACAGGCCCATCACTCGGTTAAAGTGTTAAATCTTATAAAAAAAAAACAATGTTTTTTAAGGTTTTATTAATTTTATTAACAATGTTTTGTGCATCCCTGTTATCTACATAGTCTTTAGCACGTCTGGACAATGATTACCAATGTAGTGGTCTACGAAGGTAGAGTGAAAAGTCTGATACTTTTTAAATGATGTTTCAATTGTCTGTAATCTGTGTCTGTGTGTCTGCAATCTGTAAAATTGTCGGTGATGATCTCTTCATTTGACAGACAAAGACGGTTTGAAAGACGAAGTCAGAGAGGGCAAAGTGCGGAGAATAGGCTGGGGCATCAATTTCTAGCATAAATTGGTTAATTTCGGTGGTGCGACGGTGGACGAATAAGCGTGTGCATTTTCGTAGGGCACCAGCATTTTTTCTTTATAAAATAATGACGTTTTGTTATCAACTCTTTGTGAAGTTTGACGAATAATGCAACTTAATCTCTTCTGTTATCGTCTATCCTTTTTCCAAATCGTCTATAAAAATAACTCCTTGCAAATCCCAAAAATCAGTGACCATGACCTTTTCTGGTGGTGGAAGCGTCCTTGCGTTCTTTAGGGTACATTCACCAGGTAAAACGCACTGGTTTGACTGTTTATTTATTTCTGGTGTGTTGTGATGAATCAAAGTATCACCAACAGTTACTAATCGCCACAGAAACATTTTCAGATGTTCATTTCAGATGCGCTCATATATGTCTAAAAGGTCTCTGTGAAGCGGTCCGTTTCCGTTTCGTAAACGACACCCAACGTGTTGATAATTATCTCATGCTCAAATGCTCAGACCACATCAAAACTTATGAACAATGAGTTTCGATCTCTGACGTGATGGCAGCGGCTGATTTGAAACGAACAGAGGTACATGGATGAACGGATGAAAGATTTTTGTTATTCAAATATCTCTCTCCACAGCCCCACTACGCTATCTTTTGAGCATACCTTATATCTACATCCAAGGTTGTGGGAAGAATGCATCACGTAGTTCCGACTATTGCGAACATTCACTGTAAGATGGCGCGAATTGCATTGAGAGTGCGATCAGTCATCAATATGGCCAGTTGACTTGGTTTGCCTTGCTCTGTTCGTTTCTATTTAGTTGTCTTCTTGCGTTAGGCTGGAGCTCAGCTGACGATGGCTGTGAGGCCAGAAACCGGCCCTGGGAGGTACTTGTCTCCACATGATGGCAGCGGCTGGTATTTTGAACTCTTTTACATAATTTATGATATACCTATCTTGAGCCATTTCGAAAATAAAAACTATTTTTTAAAAAATTTGGCAAGAAACATTCCTGAATATAAAAATATTTCTTTTTACAACCAGCAAATATATATCTGATTTTTTTTATACAGTTCGTTAATTGGCTGCTTTATGATAATATGACATAAGAATTAATTTATCGCATACAGGGTGTCTACAAAATAGTGCGCATTTAACGCACAACCAAAAGAACAAGCAAGATTCATAAGTGGATTGAGTATAATGGATCACATCCAGGGTGAACAGCAGGCCATAAAAAGACTCAACAAATACACCATGCCACTGTGCTTGGCTTTTATCGACTATGAAAAAGTATTTGACCTTGCCAACCCCTACCAATGCAATATCGCCTATTCTTTTCGGCCTGCCTTGAAAAAGTATTCCGTAATTTGCGTTGGGAACAGGATAGTATACAGATCAATGATGCAAACTAAAACAAGCATGCAAAGGGCTGGCGAAGTATTTGGCTTAAAAATAAACCTGAAAGAGTTAGGTTATGTTTAATAAATTTGCTGAGGATAGAAGGATTTCAGTTTCAAAAAAGTTTTAGGAAACGTCAGCGAAACCGTCCACCAGTGGACATTCAGCTAATATGGGATACCCGATATATATATATATATATATATATATATATATATATATATATATATATATATATATATATATATATATATATATATATATATATATATTCACTGATCTATGCGCAGAACTTTCTGTCTCATCCTGTAATGGCAAGCATACATCTTTCCATTCCCCTCTGTGCCACCCGAATTTTTTGAATAGATTGCGATGTGAGTGTCCAAGTTTCACTTCCGTATGTCATAACGGGTAGAACGTACTGATCGAAGACTTTTCTTTTCAAACAAAGGGGGTCTGCTCTTAAATAGTGTGTTGAGCCTGCCAAATGCCCGCCAGCCACATTTAACATGCCGTTCCACCTCCCGGGCGGTATTCCCCTCCATGGAAATCATCAGCCCAAGATATATAAAGCTGTCCACAATCTCCAAATCCCTTCCTAAAACTGAAATTCTTCTGTTCTGAGCGAAGTGATTGAACATAACCTGATTCTTTTTCAGGTTTATTTTCAAGCCAAATGGTTCCCCAGCCCTTTGCAGTTCTTGTATGCGTCTTTGCAGCTCTTCTGTGTCTTGTGAAAGGAGAACAATATCATCTGCAAATTTAAGATGGTTTAAGTTTATACCATTGATCTTTACACCATCCTTTTCCCAATCCAGTTTACGGAATACTTCTTCAAGGTCAGCCGAGAAAAGAATAGGCGATATTGCGCCACCCTGCCGTACACCTCGTTCTACATTAGTTCCCACTTCAAGATCATCAAGGTGAATTGTGGCTGTAGCTCCATCATATATGGATCCTAATAGGTTTACATATGCTTTATCTACCCCTTGGCTAAGCATTGCATCCATTATCGCATGCTTTGAGATGGAGTCAAATGCTTTTTCTTAATCGAAAAAAGCACAGTGGCATGGTGTATTCGTTGTGCCTTTCTATGGCCTGCTGTACAACCTGGACGTGATCCTTTGTACTGAATCCACTTCTGAATCCTGCTTGTTCTCTTGGTTGTGTGTCATTCAGTTTTTTTAATAATCTTTTAGAAATTATCTTAGTGAAAACTTGGTACATTACTGATAGGAGACTTATTGGACGGTAGTTCTTTAAATCTTCCTGTGCTCCTTTTTTATGTAAACTCGTTTTTTAAGGATCACTTCTGCATTTTTCCATAAGTCAGGTACCTTTTGTTCTTTGGGGCATTTTGAGTATAATTTTGCCAGTGTTTTATGTAACGTCCGACCACCAGATATTGGCATTTCGACAGTTACACTGTCCTTTCCTGGAGCCTTGCCGTTTTTTCATCGATTCTATAGCATTTGTTACTTCCTCCACTAGGATATCTGGCATTTGTTCTTCCGTGGCTATTGTTGACATTGGCATTTCGACAGTTACACTGTCCTTTCCTGGAGCCTTGCCGTTTTTCATCGATTCTATAGTATATGTTACTTCCTCCACTAGGATATCTGGAATTTGTTCTTCCGTGGCTATTGTTGGCTTTGATTGGTTCTGATCTTTATATAACTGGGAATAAAATATTCTGACAATCTCTAACATTTGGGTACACGCCCTGCATACTGTGCCATCTTCTCGCCTTAAGGCATATATTTGCATTCTTTTGTTTCTCAGCTTCTGTTTAGATTTGTTAATACCTTCGTTTTTCTTCCAGGGTTTTTTGCACTAGCTACATGTTGAAACGGCGCGTGTCCTCTCTGATACGTTTCCTTATAGTTTCGCAGAGCTCAGTGTACTCGACCCTGCCAAAAGGACTACCTGCATTTCTCATTGCCCGCCATTTCTTCATTAAATTAATGGTCTCACTGGAGATTTTTCTTTGTTTGAGACATTTTTCTTCTGGTGCTATTGAAGCAGCCGTTTGAAGCACATTGTTGGCGATTTCTTCATATTGAACTGATATTTCCACCTCCTCTGGATCTTGTAACGCAGCAAACCGGTTTGACAAAGCAATCTCAAAATCGCTTCCTCTCTTCAGCAGTTTCTTAGTCTTTCGCGCTCTCTTTGACAGTCAATCCGAACCCTTGCTCGTACCATTCGGTGGTCACTTCCAACATTAAAATTGTTGAGGACAGTACAATTGGTAAATATTGTTTTATCGTTGGTCATGATGTAGTCAATTTCACTTGTGAGCTCAGATGGACTTTTCCATGTCCATTTTCTGTTGATAATTTTTCTTATAGAACGAATTCATATTATATAGTTCTTGTCGTTCAGCAAAATCAAGCAATCTGTCACCTCTATTGTCTCGCTCATCAGTTCCATATTTCGTCAGTTCTTGTTGTGCCAATTCTGGCATTAAAATCACCCATCGGTATTACTTACATTTCTCCTTGTATAAAAGCTGGGCCACATTATCATAAAATTCCTCAATTTCCTCATCCTTATGGCTTATAGTTGGTGCATAAGCTTGGACGATTTGAAGCCTAAACTTTTTATTCTGCTGAATGACGCATTGGGCCAGTCGGGTCGGATGTACTTTCAAATTTTACTACACTGTCCTTCAGCTTTCGATTGATGAGGAATCCAATTCCACCACATCGGCCATTTTCCGTACCTCGAGTGTAGAGTACGTGTCCACTTGGTTCCAGTTTGATTAACTCTTCGCCCTTTCTTCGTGTTTCACAGAGCCCAATAATATAACAATGTATGTTGTCAAGTTCGTTAAGAGTTCTTATAATCGGGCCTCTGTTTTCATAGTCCCGGTGATTCTTAGCACCTTCTGCCTGGGGCAGGTCTTCCCGCTGCCGTAGGTAGTTGCCCCTTAGCCTCCGGGGAATGAGGGCCGTGTTTGAGGTGGTACTGTCATATTGAAACATATTGAAATACCATGTTGAAGGTCTGGACCGTAATCTATCACGCTGCTCCAATGCGGTTTGGCGGATTTTGGATCATGTTAGTCTGAGGCCTCTGCCTTGACCTGTCCGCCAGGGGTGACCCTCCCAGCAGTGTAGACTCCAGCCAACAAAGCTCAAAACTTCATTGCCTTACTGAAACCCCTTTACCACATCAAGGTCTGATCCGCAAAGGGGGCCACGAAGGGGATATATATATATATATATATATATATATATATATATATATATATATATATATATATATATGTATATATATATATATATATATATATATATATATATATATATATATATATATATATATATATATATATATATATATGTATATATATATATATATATATATATATATATATATATATATATATATATATATATATATATATATATATATATGTATATATATATATATATATATATATATATATATATATATATATATATATATATGTATGTATATATATATATATATATATATATATATATATATATATATATATATATATATATATATATATATATATATATATATATATATATATAGTATTGTACTGTTTAGATCTAAAATTCTTTCAAATTAGTAAACTAAATGATATATCTCATTTTAGGATGGCTTCTTAATAAAAAGAAAATTACACCAAAAAACATGTGTCTAGCTTTAATTGATATTATGGCAATTGTTGCACAGTTATCTGCTTGCGTTCTATGGCCGATGTTTGGAAACAAACCAGTTTTAAACTTAATACCGGTTGCAATAGTTTTAATTTCATTTGGATGGTGGGAAAACTATTGCCCTAAAAAGATTTTGGTAAGATAAATCATTTAAGAAATAACTTGTAACTAAAGCTCATTCAGGGAAATTCATTGTACGTCATCAAAATCTATGACACACTTACGTTACAATGTTGCTACATCAACACCAAAATACCCAGACTTTGGCTTTTGTATGACCGATAAAACTGTAAATGAAAAAGTAACACGAAAAGTTTTTTCTTTAAAAGTTTTAAACAAAAATCCGTTTCGAAACTTCTAGTTGTCGACAGAGCGACTTTTTATTTAGTTCACACAAAGTTTAATTATTCACTATCACTAAAATAACTTTCAGCATCTCAATCGCTGTTCAAGTAAATTATTAGGGGATTAATTCTAGTCTATGAAATCGCGATTCGACCATCTTTCAATCTCTTTTTCTCTATGTCTGATGCTGTTCATCTAGATCAGTGGTGTAACTGATGATAAATCTTCTTTGAACATATCCAAACAGTTATCAATCTTTCTTTCATCTCGACCTACATGAAGATTGTAATAATTTTTGGGCACATATCAATTCTATAGGATTGAATATGCAGCGATAATGGGGAAGTTCTAACACTGTGTGGCCTTAGTCTTCAGTCATAATATTTGCCGCATATTATTTTTAGGCTTGTTCCTGCTTGTACTGTTTGTACTGCTTACCGAATAACGATTTGCAGCAGTTCACGTTTCAACTTACTGTTTTCAAAAGGAAGATTATGCTTCATCAGCCATTCTGCAATGTACCAGTTGGAGGTTTATCCATCAGTGTACTGTGATATGGTGTATTATCCATGACATTAACTGATGTCTCCGCTAAGATTTTTAACAGCTGGTTTTCAAACCAAAATTGAAAGTTATTTTGATTCATTTCTCCATGATAATTGCCTTTTATTTTAGAGGAGAAAACTATTCGGCCTCTGTAATAAAGCCATTCTTGTTCTAAGCATGAAGAACAATATATCTGCAATAATATGTTATTATCGACATGTCTTAAAACAACTATTCATGACAACATGACTTTAATGGCTCCTAAGTATTAGGTATAGCACTCACCTTTTTCCATCAACTTTTGTAGTCGTTACACTCCTCTTGTTATCATCTTGCCATGAGTGACTCAATATTCCATTTTGAAATATTCATGTTTCATCAAAATAGACAAAATTAAACAGATATTTGTCTTTGCATCAGGCCCCTATATGGATTATCCTTAGTCCATTCGAAACCAATTTCTTTTAGAAGTGTATGAAGGATATTTTACATCCATTATAGAGCTAAATATTCTTTAGTTTTTCATGAATTCTTTCAAATTAACCTTTGTTCTAAAATAGTTTAATAAAATTTAATAAAAAGACAATATTACTATGTAACTTTTCTCATTTTTTCATACATTTCATAGATATGATTGCGAATTGAGCCCACATCAAGATGATGTAGATTAGTTACTTGTTTTGGATAGCTTTAGACGCTTTTTCTTCTGTGATTTTAAGATTTCAAATTTCTCGAAATTGCACTAATTATACCAATACTAATATTTAGTGTAGTTGAAACTCGTTAAAAAAACTCCAATTAACCTTGATACAAGTTGCTTAAACCGACTCTTTAACGGTTTTGCCATGTTTTTTCAATTATAATCGCCGATTTTTTACTACAGAACTAATAGAAACAGAAACTGAACCAGTAAATAGCTAAAACAGCAAATAATAATTCAAAACGTTTGAAGGCACAACTCAAAAATGATCAAAACATGAAAATGACAGATTCTAAGAAGGAATTGTGTTAGGCCAGCCAGACTGTCCAGAAACACAAACCTAAATGTTATTTTGACAGCGAATTCATATAATGTGGTCCACCACCGTATTTTTATCATATTCGAATAGGATTCTTTCTTCCTGTAATAGAGTGCTTCGAACTTTAAATTATGTTTTCTTTCTTATGGATTTAAATTGGTAATAGATTTCTCTAGATTGATGTCGTGCAACCATTATTTCCCTAAATGAGCTACACTGAGTAATTTTAACTACATAAAGTGTTTAACGTAAGATAATTTTATCAGGATAATCCACAAGTTCGATATAGTATTAAACAGGTTGTCGATATATGACTTCGAACTAGAAAATCAAATAATAATTACTATCAGTGAACTTTTATTTTAGATAAAAAAGAAATGTTAAAAGTTTTGATAAAAGATGTATACATGTATGTCATAGTAACATCTCGTCTACTACCTTTACAGAAACTTGTGGATTCCCTTAAAATTTAATCGACTATTAGTTATTTTGGAATTGGAATACAATGTTTTATCGCTCTTTGTGGTTTCGTCTAAATTATAACATATTTTTTAACCGATTAACTTTTTTTTTGATTATTAGGAAAAGAAATGCGATTTTTGAATTGTTATATTTCATGCTTATTTTAACAATTCAACGCCCCTTATTATCAATAATCCATAATCAATAATCTTGATCAATAATCTAGTACATTTATATCAGAAAAACTAGGTATACAGACTGTATTATCAAAATCTGGATAAAATGAACAATTTTTATACGAAGTGCTTAAATAAAATAATGAGACTGGTGGCGTAGATGGGAGTCAGATGGGAGTCAGGATGGGAGTCAGGTTAAGGTTCAAGTCAAGTCAGGAAGGTTCTATGGCCTGCTGTAAAACCTGAATGTGATACATTATACCGAATCCACTTCTGTATCCTGCTTGCTCTCTTGGTTGTGGGTTATTCAGTTTTCTTAATATTCTTTTAGATATTATCTTGATGAAAACTTTGTAGATTACTGATAAGAATCTTATTGGACGGTAATTCTTTAAATCTTCCTATGCACTTTTTTTATGTAAAATAATTCTTTCTGCATTTTTCCATAAGTCAGGTGCTTTTGTGTTATTTTGGTATTGTGAGTATAATCTATATATATATATATATATATATATATATATATATATATATATATATATATATATATATATATATATATATATATAATTACCCGGGAGGCCTTACAACACATCACAGAATAGATTGTCTAAAAATACAAGGTGTATTTTTGACACGCATTGAAAATGCCTAGTGTGACCTTAGCTAAATGTCCACATATTTTCAAAAGCAATTCAGTTGACAATTAGATTGATGTATTTCCAGATTGACAGTTTAAAATATTCTAACCGCAAATGTAAAAACTATCATGTCACACACCGAAAAAAAACGTGTTAAAGTAATATGGGGAATGCAGTTCTTCACATTGTATGCTTTATAAATGGCTTACTAGTTTCGATGTGGTCGAAGCAGCACCCGGTTTCTATGCCCCTTTGAGGCTACTATTGAGGAAATCGTCAATAGAATCTTATATATCGCAGAGTGAAACATGTCAGACGGATGCATTTGGAATGTCCTACATAAGCATTTGACTATAAAGTACCTCTCAATGCGCTGGGTGTTGCGTTTGCTCACTGTGTACCAAAAACGGAAACGGACCGCTTTACAGAGACGTATATATATATATATATATATATATATATATATATATATATATATATATATATATATATATATATATATATATATATATATATTGAACCTTTAACCTTAAATAACTGGTGAACCTTTAACTTTATCAGATTATCTTTATGCAGATTAGAAAATATAATCTAAAATATTCAAAACTAAACATGACAAATTTTATATAACAAAAAGTGCATATAATTCAAGCTTTTAATTCCTGTTTTTAATTCTCTTTGCAAAACGCCTAGATACAATCTTTTTTTATTTTAAAGTAAAGATATTTCCTAAATGCGCTTACTTTTTCATGGAATACTACAATGCGGATAAGGATTTAATTAAAACAGTTCAAAAAAGTAAAGCGAAGTAATACCATTATGCTCTAAATAAACATTACCATGCTTCTATTATATGTATAATATCGTGCACTGTAAAGGGTGTTTCAATAAGAGCGGCGGAATTTGAACTGCACGTCGTTTCTCCTTTGTCAAACTATCTGATGTTATAATTTAATATTAGTATTCCTATATACGGATATATATATATATATATATATATATATATATATATATATATATATATATATATATATATATATATATATATGTATATATGTGTGTATATATATATATACATATATATATATATATATATATATATATATATATATATATATATATATATATATATATATATATATATGTATATATGTGTGTATATATATATATATATATATATATATATATATATATATATATATATATATATATATATATATATATATATATATATATATATGAGGTCAATCTGAAAATATTTCTGTGGAGATTGTGACTATTGGTTACACTTGCATTTATCACTGCACACTACAAAACAACAAGTAGTTAAACCAGTGCGTTTTACCTGGTGAACGTGCCTTGAAGAACGCAAGAACGCTTCCACGGATGGGAGTCAGGTCAACAAATTACGCTTCTTTAGTGTGGGCTTGAATTTTCCATATTGGTTCCTACTAATTTTATTTTATTTAACGGACTTTTCTAGTGCGTTCTAAAAATGAGTGACAAGAATTTCGAGCAACGGTGTCCGTCCCAAAAAGTCAAGACATGTTTCCCTTCCGTTCTCTTTTTGATCCTGCAATAGGTTTTCTAAAACAACTTTGGCACAAATTTTCTTCATCCCCAATTCAGTGGTCAAAGTCGCGGTTATGTGACTCAAATTTAATTCACACAATTAGTAACACATAGTTTAGTAACACAACATAGTAACAATGATAATAATTTAAACACTTGGTATTTGTTTAACAATATATTCAAGATATTTTCTGACACGTTTCAGCCTCGCGACCATTCTCAAAGAGAGTTATGTATAAACTGTTTGTAAAAGTATTGTGTTAACATATTTTTGCATGTCTTTAGGAGAAATTCTTTAGAGTATATTTGTTCAACATAACCATATTGTATCTTATCACTACCTCAATTATCTCTTTGTAACGCTGATTGTCCTCTATACCACCGCCTTATTTAAATGTAGAAATGTCACTTGGGGCTGTCTCGAGTAATAGATGGCCCTTGCAATAATGCTTCATATATAATGGTTTAACGGATTCAGATCTCAAGTATCAGTTTCCTTTTTCTCCTCCCCCTATCTAAAAAAACATGTATGTGTTATAATTGTTGTGATCCTGTGCCTTTTTCAAATACGAACTATCTTAAACTAACAGTAAGAAAATAAGATACAACCTATAAAATACAACCTATAATATACAAACAATAAGATACAAGCCGCCCATCAACCTAATAGTAACATAAAAGATGATAGTGGAGAAATCCATTTTTTTTTAATGTCTAGATGCGTATTATAAATTTAACAATCGAGAACCATTTAAGTTTACGTAGTAATTTTTTCTTAATTTCTCTTTCTAACAGAATTCGCTTTTTAGATTTATTTTTATTAGGTAATATTTTAAAATTATCATTGAAAGTTGGCATTGTGAAAATTATTTTGTTCCTTAATATAAATTCTATTATGCTTATTGACCCTAGCGGAAAACAGCCTTCCTGTTGGTCTAACATAAACTTTTAGTCTATGTTGTCTGTGTGTACAAAGTCTATGTGGGTCAAAGAGGAAGGTATTTTTCCTCTAGACTCAATATACATAAAATAAGTTATGTTAAGAAACAACATAATTCTCGTTATACTAACCACTTAATGTTAGAAAATCACAGTATTAGGATACTTTTAATATGTTACATAATAATAACACAGGTCAAGAAGAAAAAAAATGGTGCCCAGGATTTTAGAACTGATTTTAGCTATATTTGGAACTCTAAATCTGAATCTAAAATCAGTTTCTCTCTATGTTTTTCTCTTTTAGATACATGCACTTATCTATCAAGGGCTACATTCAAGTATGGATATACGTCCACCAAATGCACATCAAATATCCTTGCTTCTTGAGTCTTTCGCATAGTCGCATAGAGACAAAACATAATTCTGGATTAGAAAAGAGTGGCCTAAGGAAGCCTTAGTTGGACTAGAGACAATTATCTTTCCTCTACTGCATGTCAAGCTCTTTGCAATGAAGCAGTTTGTAAAGGCTCTTGATATGAATGGATCATGCTTTGCATATATAGGGAAAAATGCCTCAGTTGGGTACGGAAAAAATTAAAGCAGGAATATTTGACGACTCACAAATAAGACTACTTAAGAACTACTTAAGAATCCTGCCTTCGTAAATTTGATGAACCAGTCTGAGCGAAAAACCTGAAGTTTATTTGTTGCCGTTGTCAGACATTTTCTAGGCAAACGCAAAGTTGAAAATTATGTTGAACTGGTATACAAGATGCTTAACAGTTTCAGATCCCTTGGGGATAACATGAGCATTAAGGTGCACTATTTATATAGCTACTTAGGAGACACTCAAAATTTAAGAACACCATTGAGGAACAAGGTGAAAGATTTCACTAAGATATTAAACTAGTCTGGAGGATCTCGACCTAGGACGAAGGGATACGCACATGGTGGCAGATTACTGCTGGAGTTTAAAAAGGAACTGTTCCAAAATACATTCAAGGATGTCATGGAAAATAATCTTCTGAAGCACTCAGTCACTAGTTGGTTTCATTGATGACCTTTTCCTCTATCTTTGTAAAAATGAATGCCATATTTGAATTAAATTCATATGAAATCAGCTCCAAATACCCCGGCTCTGAAATAACTGTTGTATAAACATGCCTGTAATAAAAAAATAAATCTAAAAAGCTAAATACCTTAAAGAGCCTATAAATTAAGAAAACAAAAAATTAGGTATTTTGCTAAATGCTAAAGTGGAGTTGAATAGCTGACCATTGTTAAATTTATATAGCACATCTAGACATAGAAAAAAGAAATTCCTAATCACCATCATTTATGATATTATTAGGTCGATGGCCAGTTTAGGTTATAATTATTTTTCTTACTGTTCGTTTAATATAGTTTCTACTTGTACTTGAAAAAAGCACTTTGTCGAAACAATTGTAATTCATAAAAGTTTTAAATATAGTGGAAATATAGATATAAATCTTAGTTTGTTTAGAGCAGTTTATAATAAACTCAAAGAGATTTACTACTAAACACCGAATCAATTTTTTAATGTTCCCCACGCACGTTTCGCTAACCATGTTAGCATCATCAGGAGATGATTTAATAAAATTCTAAAAGTAAACTATGTTCTTTTTATATGATAACCAATGATTTAATCTGATATATTAAATTAAATCATCTGATGATGCTAACATGGTTAGCGAAAGGTGCGTCAAGAACTTTAAAAAAGTGATTCGGTGTTTAGTGGTAAATCTCTTTGAGTTTAGTGTGTCACATGGAAGGTTCCAATAGAAAAATTGATCAGTTTATAGTAGTTTACGATAACGTACTTGATATAATTCTTTATACTGAACATAAAAGTAACAAAAAATTTCTCTAACACCAATTCCATCAAGTACTAATATGTGTGCTTCAAATTGTTACTCAGTGTATTTTATGATTCCTTACTAACAATTTAATTTTTACAGGAGTTTTGTTTAAATCAAAGGGCAAAACGTAACAACGATTTCTCAAAGGACATGTATTTCAGTTACGGTATTGTTTCCTTAATAAAATGTCTCCTGTTCTTTTCTACAACTTCGCTCTATTTCTATATCGCTGAAGGAAGTGCCAGTTTTTTGTTTAAAAATTTATCCGAAGCTTTTACCCAACATTCCATGACGGTAACTGAGGTAAGTTTGAAAGTATATGATTATAATTGTGCGTATTATACTTTTTATAGTATCTAATTTCATATATCACTTAGTATATATATATATATATATATATATATATATATATATATATATATATATATATATATAACTTCCTAGTCATATACTAACGTAAATTTATATATTTCTCGACAAATTGTTAATCTTCGTTGAAAATCACCATTATTCCACCTAAAAATACCTGCTATGGCTATTTCTACTAGCATATTTTGCATGGAGAGCGTGGTTACCCACTGTTCCACATTTACTCTCAGTAGCCCATTTCACACTTATCACTCGAGAGTCGGAGTACCGAGAGCCAGTCGGATTGTAGGTTTTATCATGAATATTTTTTAACCTTTCGTCGCACTATGCTCAAGTCTGCAAGAAAACTTGATAGCACACTGTTGCTTGAAATACTTGTCACTCATTTTCACAATTCACTAGAAAAATCCAGTTAACAGAAACAATTGCTATGGACCACAAAGTCATTCTATGGAGTTCAAAGTCGAACAGAAGATGCATCAGACGTTGGTCTGCCTCTTCTCTGAAAGGGAAGCCAAACGAAAGGGAAGCAAAACCAGATAGAGCGCTATGCCACTAGTGTCATTATTTTATTTATACACCTCTTAACTTCGCCCGTTTTTTTCGTGAAGAATTATATTTATTAAATTAACAACAGAAATTCTAATCAATTATATGTTGGCCATATGTCATAGGTAACAGTCAATTTTGTAAAATGCCTGAGACTTGATAAGTATTTTATATAAGAATCGACTAATACTTATTTTGACCCTCTCCCATCTGTGAGTATTTTCTAGTTCAAATTCCTATGCAGTGTTTGACATAAGTGATAGTTGAAGGATACCTGATAAATATGGAGTCTGAAGAAAAATTTTACAACAAATACTTAACCATTCCGTCCGAGTAATTAATGAATTAAGTGTAGAGTCTTGGGGATGTGGTAGTGAAATAAAATCTTTCGATATATACATCCTAGATAATTTATATAGGATCGTCATATTTCGTTAACTTAAAGCAGTATAGGATTGAATGGCATATCATCGTTCATGATGATGTATCTTTCTAGTAGAAAAGATAATTTGCATTCCAGCTCATGAGAACATCTTCTCCGTATACATGATACGTGTCCTCATCATCATTTTACGTTCAACGTCAACGTAGGCATCCCATTTTTTATCTCCTGCAACTTGCTTAAGGAACCGCAAACAGTACTGCTCCCAGGCAAAGAAAGGATCGCAGAAATTGTTCAAAATCTAAAAAATAACTAACGACCCCGAACTGATAAAATAAAAGCGGAAAGATTTAAAAATTAAGTTTTATATGTCAAATAATTGAAGGGGAAGCAATACTAAATGAATGGATGCAGGGGGGTATTTTATTTAATATGCGAGAATGGAGTTACAAAATTATAGGTATAGCTAGAGCCACTTATATAAAAAACAAACTGGTGGAAGAAGCAGAGGATCTCATTATTAATTAATCAAGAATTAACGAAGCTGTATAAGGAAACAGACGTAGTGGGTGTTATAAGAATTCAACGAACAAGATGGATAGGCCACCAAGAACGAATGGAGGGAAGAATACCCGATATGTTACTAGCACATACAATAGGAGGAAAAAGAAGAAGGGGTAGATCAAAGCCAAGGTGAAAGACAGAGGTAAAGAGGGACCTGAAATAACTGAAGATCACCGGATAAAGAGTAAAAGCCAGGAACAGAGGAACGTTGCCGAAGTCATGAACCAGCTATGCTCGGGGAGTTAAACTTTATTTATAACTAATTGATCTAATTGAAAAATTGATCATTCCTTTCTTGCACGGTTTTATTTGTAGGAAAGGACATTACATCAATTCTTTGGGATACAAACAGAATTTTGAAGCCTGCTTTTTTGGAAACTATTAAACGATAACTGAAGAATACTATGAAAGCTTTTCCAACAAAGTGGACACGAAATTCGTAAAAAGGCCAGGTTTGCACAAGAAAAACAAATTTTTCACTAAAATAATTTAGGGCAAGGGTTGTCGATGTCATTAATCATAGTCGAACACTATTGACTCGTTCTGTAAAAAAATTTACGAATATTAACTTTAGCTTTATTACTACGTTAACTACGTACTACTATGTACTTATCTTTTATATAACAGTAACAGTCCAGTCTCTGCTTATAACTATTTAAAAAATAATAACCACGTTTATTTTAGATTAAATTTGAAATTAGCGACGATCCTCACATCAATGCCGCTTTGACAACAGGAGTAGTTTATAAAATTTATAATAACATTGTGTTCAACATGACTGTTTTCATAATAAATATTTCTGCCACTTATATCTGCTATGCGTTTGGAAAATTCGCTTGCAAGATTATGATACAAGGTTTGTATCAGGTATGTAACCTAACAATTCAAGTTTGAATATAACATTTGATGTTTCAGTTGCCGGTTTTGCACTGCCTATTAATCTCACTGTTCCCATATTAATAACTGTGCTATTGTGTCTGTGTGGTCCATATATGCAAGATAAGTGTGCATATGTTGATTTATATTCAGCACCATATTTATTTTTTAATGTTCCTTCTATCATGAATTTGAAGAATTTTGTTGTGGACCAGTACGCTTGGATATGGTTAGTGTGGTTAGTTTCCCAGGTAAGTTTTGGAGCATATATTATTGTTGAAATACATTTTTATTTTTTTGTTTATAATTGAAAATAATATTAACTCTTATTGATATTTAACCCTTCGTTCCCACGCTTATTTTTTTTGACCCACTTTGGGGTGTATTAAACCCCCCATGAGTTTTAAATGTTTTAATAGTCAAAAACTGCAGGATTTATATTTCCTTTGTTCACATGTACTATGACGTTCGAGACAACGCCATTAATAGGAACAAAAACAAACGTATTGATTGAAGAAAAAAAGTTTTATTTAATACGAAATTAAATCGAACCTCAGTTTAGCTAGAAAAAATAATATTAAATTCGAATCACAACGGACAAAGATTATTATTAGTTTAAATATGTATACAAATAAGTAAAAAAATACAGAAATAAATATGGTTCATGTAAAAACCAGTCTTAGCGAGGTAATCAAAAAATAAAAAAAAATAGTGTGGGCATTCAAAATAATTAATTGCCCTATGCCCTTCGCACATCGGTAGCCGACAATGAATGTACATTTCCTTTATTTTTCCGTCCTTCTCTCTTACAGAGAAAACACAGAGAACATATTTCTCTAAAACTGATGCAGAATCTTCGCTTCCGCACTTAATATATCTCATTCTTATAGTTCTTCTTAGAGAACTGTTCAAGAATAGAATATTGGATAGGCTAAATAGAATTATTGCATTAATGCCACTGTGATCTAACATTCCGCAAAAGTCTCTAATTGGCCAACGTCTATTTGAACGCCCGGTATGTGTGACATAATTTATCAAAGGTGTCAGTTCCGCTTCCGTATGACTATTTTAGAAGTCCCTGTTTCTACATTTATAGAATTTGAATATAATTGGTTTATGAACATTAGCAAAACTACTTTACTCTTCGTCAGTCTGTGAAGAGTCATGACGAAGAGCCACACTGATTCATTCACGTGAATAGTCCAACTGACTCGTTCAGTCGAAGCGGAATTAATGGCGGAAGTATGGCGGAAGCCATATTCACCAAATGTGCAATTTCTTCTATACCTCATCATCTGTTCATCTACGGTACATTATTCATATGCCGTGTGCAGATTTTGGCAGTTTGAGGTGAACATTTCCCAAATTTGAAGAATAGGTGCGCATTTATTACTTTCTTTCCTTTGAATTTTTGTAGCCTTGTCATCAAACCTCAAACAGGATATTAAAATATCAAAACGGTTTTGCGACATTGTTTATCTTTTTATGATGATTGATTATTGGGATTGACAGAAAACACCTAGTTATTTCTTCACTAGTATAGTTTAAAACGGGTTCTAACATGCTGAGTAACAGTAGACTAAGACAGTTCTAATTCCTTAGCTGCAACCTTAGCACCAGGAAAAAGACTCACCAAATTTCTCCACTTTGCTTGCTTTCAGAATCCGACTGGATTTCGAAACCATCGGCTTCATAATCTGAGCCTTCGCGACCAAATATTTCACCTTCGTTTTCGTCATCCGATGATCAAAATCAAAATCAAACATTCCAGTTCCTTATCACTAAGTGATTGATAGCGTGATGTAGAAGCCATTTCTCGAGAAACAACAAAAATATGTTACTAAACACAAAAAGCGAGATATAAGTGTAAACAATCTCGGCAGAAACTATAAACACGACAACACAAAAATTGTTACAGAAAACACACACTGGGGTATGAGATACCTGGCTCAAATGGCCACATAGGCCCAAGGCTATTTACGCACTATATTCGTTCGAGCGTGTCGGGATTATAGGAGATATAGTCTAATTTTACACCAGCGGAATTTCTTTAAAAATCTCACATTCCAGTTTGTATAGCGAGGGTTAAATTAACAAAATCTTCTGAGAAATTCTACTTCTTACAATTTAGTAGCTACATGGCTCCAAATTAGAGCTATCTCACTGTATCTTAATTGAAACATCCATTTCCACTTTCTTTATATAGAAAAGACACTAAAAGCTGTACAATGCCTTTATTTTATTAATAGCCTGGACATATTTCTAATGTAGATTCACGAGTATATAGCGAAAAGTTAGATGTTTCTCCGATAGATGGCGGTCCGATCACAAAGGCTATTGCATTTCTAAATATTACCCTCTTTTCTAGTTACGTTTTACGAATGTCAAGCCGATGTGACATTTGGTTTTGTATTAACAGCCTTCGAAAGTAGATAAGTTCAGTATTTTTGGCTATCATGAAAAATGCGTATTTGGTATGTTGATTAAACACTATACTTTGTATGGTAAAATCATTACTCAAATTTTATGGTCTATAAGATGGTTTACTCAGTCTAGATATGATCGAACCAGGACGAATAGTTTTTCGTGCTAGTCGCTCCATTGAGTTTGCAGAAAATCCTCATCAACATTTGTAACATCGTGTTGGCTGATCGCAGAGTGAAGGTTAGAGAGATGGTTAAGAGATGGTAAACACCTCCGACGAATGCATACGGAATATCCTATGCGAACATTTGGCCTTAAAAAAGCTATAGATGTGATGGGTGCCGAGTTTGTTCACTGCGAACTAAAAAAGGAATCGAGTCACTAGTTCACAGCGGTGTTTAAACATACATAAACGTAATATGAAGCAGGAATTTCTGCGGTGTTTCATTTCATCACTCAACACCAGAAACGAAGGAAGAGTTAAAACAGTGGGTTTTTGCCCGAACACTGTTTTCTAGGATTCGCATTATCTTCATAGACTATTTGGAAAAGGGAAATGCGGTAAAATATCACGAAGAGTTGGTAAAAATCTACTCTATTCTCCAGACTTGGTCTCCTCCGACTTGTTCTGTTTCTTCTTCATATCAAAAGAGATAGCATGGCCGAAACAGAGGACTAGTCGCAGATAATCATTCGGAGTTTGCAGAGAGACAAGTCGTATATTTTGAAAGGCTTAGTTGAAAAGGTATAGTTGATTTTCGATAAAAAAAACCATATTTCATTTAAAAATCTTTTAGTTTGCACTCGATCTAAAAGATATTCTTGAGGAATGTCATGGTTTTCTTGAGAAACCATTCTTCATTGTCAGTCAGTGGTCCAAATTTATCGAAGAAGATTTGACCATGACCGAAGATGATGGTGACTACATTTTGTTAAATTTATGATAAAGGAAACTACAATAACACAACAGTTAAGCATCATCCAAGGACAAGGTTCAATGTCCTATTTTTGTTTCACACGAAATCGTATTGGAATTACACGTTGTGCGTTTCATTAACCATCATTAGGACATGATGCTAACTTGGTTTTAGTGGAGAACTTTGGTTTGAGTGGAAAATCCAATATAAATTTGTTTATTTCACTTCAAAGGTTCGAAAATCAAAATTATGAAAAAACAATTTATGGGCATTCAATTATGAATTATTGAACAATTATGGAAAAATTCCGCACTTGCCAATGCCACCCCACATCGTTGTTTTTAGAGTGTGTGGTGATCTTTGATGTAATTTACGATTTTTTGAAGCCTGAAATCTCCACTTTTTTTATTGACTACTACCTTCAAATGGCGCCACATTAAAATGAGCTTCACTCACGATGATGGAAAAATTTTGGTTTTCTACAAACATGTCAAGCATTATTTCAACAAATGTGAGAAAGACGTTGTTGATAGTCCTCTTTATTCAACTTTTTTGACAATCGTCAATTAATACGTAAGTAAAAGTAAAATCCCAAATCCTTATGCAAAATAAACATTATATTTCCTCTACTCATACCTAGTTCAAAACAACGCTTAGCAGTTCGAATGGGATTTTGCAGAATCGCTTCGATCATACTCTTCAGACTGCTCGGTGTGCTCGCAAAATAGAGAAGTACCAGGTTGCTTTATTTTCATTAATAAACCTGTTGTGTGAAGCACACCTACCAATCTGAGGGAGGGAGCTGTGGTGGCTGAAGCTCTCACCATGAGGTCTATTGAAGTAAAGTGACATCTGTAGAGTAGTTTCGCTTCCATTATGGACTCTCCTTGGACTCATTCCTTTGGTGTATTGAGTCAATGATGTCATGATGGATACTAAACAGCATCGAAGGTATAGTCGATAGAGACCTGACGCGAGAGTCTCCTTTTTTTTTACTAGCCGCGTACTATCCATTCCAAAAATATTCTATTCCCGTTTATTACATTGTAATAATCAATAATATGTTTTGAAGCCAGGCCTAGAAATAGTTTTTGGGCATTGTGTGGTGTCATCATGTCACTAATAGAAGGGTTCTCCCGAGAGCATATTGTAAAAATGTTTGGGAGAATATTGAACATGGATGTTTAACCCGTTAATACATGAAGTTTCAAAAATAAATTTAAGGAAATTGTAATAAGTAGCCAAAAAACGAAAAAGTGCAATTATACATATTTATTAACTTGTTACAGGGTGTCCCTTCAAAGAGACTCTGGAAAATAAACACATATTTTAAATATTAACATAATTAGAATTTTAACTGGATCGGTATATTTTAAAGTAAAGTTTAGGATGAAGTCCGCAGTCACATTTTGTGCATAAAATTGCTTTGCTTCTTGCAAATTAGACATCTCCTGTCTGATTCATTGTACCTTATTATGTACCCCATATTGTCAAGTCTAGATGCAACTGGATACGGTGTTGTAGTTTTTCTCCTAATTGGCTTTTTGCAATAATATGTAAGGAATCTAATGGCAACATATCTGCGGAAATCTATAGTGAAGCAATTTTAGGATCAAATGGCTTGAGTCTCTTCATGAGAACTCATGCATTTGAAACACAAACATCTAATAAATATGATGCTATCGGCCAATACTATTTTCGTTGTCGCGTTCTTGTTCTGTACAATGCTGTAAGCCCATTCATTTTGTCAACTCCCTCATATGCTTGTTGTAGTTTGCTCTAATTTTAGGTTGTGAAACTCCGTTTTGTAGTTTTGGATTCCTTGCATCACCTGGAAGTTGTCACGATATCATTGGTCTCAAAATTCGAACCCAAAGTCACCACGTTATTATCCTTCCATTGCACAAACGTAACATTTTCGCATGAAACAAAGTTGGAACTACCTCTTGGTTTTGATTTCCTGCTGGTTTCAGCTGGTTTCAGGAAATCGGTAGTTTTCTGTGCGATTTTCCTTAATTGTTCCAGTGGCAAATATATTATATTCGGATATGAGGATCATTATTGTCAAAAAATAGTTTATATCCCTTATTAGAAGGAACCTGAACCTTGTCTAGTAAAGTTATTACCATATCTCCACCAAGAGCAAAATATTTTTCGGAGTCGCATTTTCCCCTATAGATTGCAAACGAAATTATATAGCCGCTAGTGGTACAAATAGCCTAGTTTTTGTATCCAAAACGTATGGGTTTTCCTTTTATATATTGTTTGGCATAATGCTTGCCCTAGTAGGAAATCATACTCTCGTCGATTGATAGAACCTCTTCTAATTCACTGTGATATCAAAAAATTCCGATTCAATGCTTCAAGAAAAGGACGAAGTATAAAAAGTTAGTCGTTATGCTCAATATTAACACTATCATTGAAATGTAAATATCGAGTAACATTTCAAATCTATTCAAGCGCATACTGTGTGGCACGTCTTCAGAACTCCAATATAACCTCTGCTTTGGATACTTTGCATAACCCGAGAAAAACATCGCCCAAAGTAAAACGTAAAATTCGTCTTTAGTGGAATTTAGATGATTATTATTGATTGATTATTTTTTTGCTGTCCATAGTGATTTGCTTCCTGAACAATTGTTGATGTCAGTTCTTCGTCAAAAAATAGAAGAAAACAATCTACAGGAGTTTGAGCAGCTTTAGCCTCTAAAGATGTTCGTGAAGCATACACAATTTATTTGTAGAAAAATTAGGACAGTTTTTTCCCACTTATGAGGCTTTTTGCTTTGATTTTCTGTTAACAACACTCGGTCCACCCTGTGGAAATAGTTGTGCTAGAGGTATCAGATCTTCGTTATCAAATTTATCTTTCTTCCTATCTCTTACTTCACAGTTTTGCTGTAGTATTCTACGGCACAGATGATTTACATCACCAATGTATTCGTCGTCTGATTTGTCACTATCTTCCTCGGTGTCTGCCCCCTGGTTTTCGGGAATTTCAATATACACGTCCAGATCAGTTTGATTATTGAAATAATCCTCACCCTCTTCAATCAAAGAAAGCAGCTCGGGTAACGATAATCTGTAAAGAAATATATAATTGTTGAGTTTTGGATTTGGTCATTCTGCATGGACTCCCTTGTTAGGGAAGATATAAATATAATAATAAACAAGTTGTGCAAATTGCGTGTAAAATTTGTGGGACTAAATTACTAGTAATAAATATTTTTTGCCAAAATTTGAAAGGCCTAGGATCATGAAGCTTCC
Source organism: Cosmopolites sordidus (assembly GCA_031761425.1). NCBI lineage: Eukaryota > Metazoa > Arthropoda > Insecta > Coleoptera > Curculionidae > Cosmopolites > Cosmopolites sordidus. The sequence goes on from JARFXV010000585.1 coordinate 504,164, forward strand.
ATATAAGAAATAAAAGCTTATCCTCTATTTTTCTTTGTGTAAAGTTCGAGTTTTATAGTCACAGAAATACCGGAAATAAGTTCACACACCGATTTGTGTTAATAGACTGACCTGTACATATCTTACTAAATCCTTAAATACATCAAGTAGTTTAAAATTAGATTTAGTATACACTGCATTCTGAAAATATTGGGCGTCCCTTATGAGGGGCTCTATACATTAATATTGGGCCCTTTGCTGACCAAATTGATTCAGTCTAGTGTAGGATGAAAACAACTGAAATATATTATACTAATTAAATGTGTAAACATAACTTTTTTCATCGGGATCATTGTTATTTATGTAGCACAAAAGATGAAATCGAAACGAATAAAATGGGTATATTATCCTCATACATATTTATGTCAGCTCGAACTTTTATAGAACGGATATTACATTTTATATTGTATATTACAAGTGAGGTTCGGCTATTTTGTTTTTATCTTGTTTTTAGTATAATAAAAAAATCATATCGATATAACTTAAGCAAATATCTTTTTTTATATAGAAACTAAATATAAATTTTCCATAAAGAGGCCAACACATAACCGAAAACATTAGAACAACGTAAGCGAGATAAAAATATATTAATAAAATCAACAATACAAAATGTGTCAAATTTAATTTCTGTCATTTTTTTACCTGAAAACTGCATTAATTTCAGCAAGAACATCATCTAATATATCAATCAAAATAATTTTTATCGCTTTCTGTAACTTACTCTTGCATTTGTAGTAAAAATTAACTTCCAAGCGTACATTTTTGCACCAACAAGCGTGTGTTGCATGGATTAAAAAAAATAATTATCCGATAGCTCCAAGTTTGAAGAATATGTTCGATGGAAAAGTACGGGGGTATTTTAAAATAAGGCTCGTTTGTGAATGGGAGTGAGAATGACGCGAAATCTCGGCATGCGCTTACGCGTCGTCTCTCAGCATGCTTTGCGCGCGTTTAAGCACTATTTGCAGTCGTATCGTATGTCTGTGTGCTGAGCTGTAGAAGTTAATAATGTTTAAGAAAATTCAGTCGTCCACTGACTGTGAGATACGATCTGTAATTCGATTCTGTGAGTGGCAGTAAAGTTTGATAATGGGTGAGGATGTTCAAGGATGGACGGTTTAATGCGCATGATGAGCCGACCTTTTGTAATGTGGACAACAAAATTCGAGTTCACGATTTCAAAGTTATCAAGTGAATTTCCACAGATTTCAAGGTCCGTTTTGCATATCATTGTTTCGGAGAATCGAAAATTCTAATCTCGGTTGATTTCAAGACTGCTTTTTGACTATCACAAAACAAAAAGATTGGTCTTTATCGTTTTTAACTCGATACAATCCGAAAGGAGCTTAATTGTTTGACCATATCGTTACAGGAGATGAGACTTGGTTTTAAATTACTTCTGAGTCCAAGAAACAGTCAATAGAATAGCAACACACATCGTCGCCAACCAGAGTGAAAGCCAAACACACAATTTCAGCACGAAACATCATGGCAACTATTTTTTGGGACAGGAAAGGGATTTTGTTAGTGGATTTTATGCCGAGAGGTACAACAGTCATTTCTGATGCGCATTGTCACCTTGAGAAAACTCCAGCGTGCAACAAAATAAGCGGCGTGGCCTACTGTCGTCCGGTGTGATGTTATTCCATGACAATGCAATGCCACATGTTTCTCCACAAACACAAGACCTAATCAGATCTTTTGGATGGGAAGAACTGGATCATCCTCCTTACAGTCCAGTATTTAAACGAGTTCCTTGATGGTCAACGGTTCAACGACGATGGAGAAGTTAAAACTGCAGTCATGGATTGGGCTTCTTCAACGGCGGGAGAATTCTTTGACGGACGGAATTCAAAAACTTGTTGAACGGTATGAGAAATATTTGAACAAAAATTGAAATTATGTTGAAAAGTTTATAAAGGTATGTAGAATATGGAAAAAATAGGTTTTAATAATTTTTATAGTATTTTTCTTCTTACTAAAAAAAGAACCTTATTTAAAAATATTACCTCGTACTTCCTGTTTTAGTTCTAGTGCTGCCTTTAGAGGTCTTGCAACATATTATTATTGCATCTTACGTATTGTCACATAAAGAAATTGCAATACAACCTGCGAAAACATGTTTCTCGCTTAGCTAGACACTGCTTCGGTCCATCTCCATGCTTCCGATCCATAGAGTACTATGTTTCTTTACTATGGTATTGTATATACTAAATATGTGCTTCTTCGTTATTTCCTTACTCCACCATATTTCATTCAGTTTTCGAGTAGCTCAACTTCGTTGTCCTATTAGCTGCCTAATTTCTTGTTCATTTTTGCTATATCTTTGTATTTTGCGCTTCCAAATATTGATACTTGAGATCTGTTTCCTCAGACAATTTGACAAAACATAAATAAATCTGAGAAGAAAATTCTATTAAAGTCACTTTAATAATCATTTAGGTAATGGTTTGAACGTTAGTTAAGAGTTTTCTATATATTTCTTCATTATCAAGAATGATACGCCCTTTTTAGTTCGTTTTTCTTTAGGCACTTTACTGAACAGATGTATATAATCATATTTGGTTGCACTTAATGTTTTCTTTACCTCTGTTAATACCATGGATATACCATGTTAATACCTCTATATCCGTATGTAATCTTCTGTATTTTGTTACCGATTCTTTTAATACCGTTTTGGAATTATTCCAATTGATTCTATGACCCGATTCTCATGCGTGTTGACAATTTCTAGATTTATTAAAATCGCCCTTTCTAAGAAGATTTGTATGCTGTTTCATTCTAACATCTAACGATCTAGATGTCTCATCTTTATAAAATTGCCACATTCGCAGGGAATTTTATAAACCACATTTTTGGTATTTTGTTGTGTGTTGTTTGGTTTAGTTTTTGTTCATATAGATAGATCTAAGAGTATTTTTTGTTTTAAATGTCGTTCTTATGTCGCATTTATTTCCTACTCTTTTAATCGTGTCAGAAATACCAAATGGATGTAATGAATTGTGAGGTTAATTGTTTGGGAGTTATTATTATTGTCATTAATAACTTGTCTGTTTTGTCGGGTATAAAAAGTTTTATCCAAAACATTTCATAGATAAATCTTTTAAATGTTTTTTATTAACATGTTTTAGAAGTGATTTGTTTCTTTTTGTGTATCACCATTGGTACAAACAAGTTTTGCTCTGTCACTTTTAATTACTCCTATTTTGACTGATTTTGAGTGATTGGAAAAGAAATTGAGATACCTATCTGTGTTTGTCGGTTTTCTGTAAACTGAAGTTTTTAATGTGTTGTTTTGTTTTAATATTAAAGTATGAAGTATGGAGTATGGATATAAAGTATAAAGTATGAAGGAATGTCTAATTTACACAAGAACAGATATTTTTGATATTATTGGAGTTTTAGATCGTGGCGAAAAACTTAAATTTAAAAAAAATTCAAAACTCAAATAGATTTACCACTAAACACCAAATCAAATTTATAAACTTCTCGACGCGCGTTTTGCTAACCATGTTAACATAATCAGGAGATGACTCAATTAATTTTGAAATAAGATTGAATAATCTCCTGAATATGCTAACATGGAGAAGCGAAACGTACCTCAACAAATTTAGAAAAATTATTTGGTGTTTTTGGGTACATTTCTTCAAATTTAGCTCTATATTCCTTGCATACTCCATGTTGCAAAACTCATCGTCCTTCTTCGTTAGGTGTGTTTTGCATTATTTTTTTCAATCTGTATGTTCCGAGGCAATGTGCTAATTTTTGCGGTAAGAGAGGAGTTTTATAATTGTTGAGCAACTCCATATTCCAATCTCTAATTTGAAGAATCAGATATTTTTTATTCAGGGTTTTCTTCCCCTAGATTGATTGCCTGTCACGATTATTGAACTCAATCCACTCAACTGATTTCGCTCCTCTACGTTTCAATCATTGAAACAGGATCCTCATCTGCTTCCCGGGATATTGCAATCTGCGTCTGTATCCTAGACAGATGTCCTTAAAATGTGCTATCATCCAGGCCAGATGAAACCTGTTTTTTTTTTTGACGAAAATATTATTCCTCCTTTCGCATCTCTATTATGATGATATCTCAAACTTGGTACTAGTAGAGCGGAGTTAGAAATGCCACTTACCACTTCAAATTATCAATAATTCTTCGACTTCCTCATTTTTTTAGATTGTTCCTTAACTTTCACAGCAAATTAAACAGTCTGATTCGTTGAAATCATTTTTAAATGTCCAGTCTAATGAGACTTGCTTTCTGATTTGTTTCTAATGCAGTTTTAGTTAAATAACAATAATAGAAAAGTAATATCGAAAAAACAACTAATATTATATTTCAGTTAATTTTATGTACTAATTTTCATGGAAATATTCCGAATATTAAAAACCAATCAAAATCAGCAACTGGTAGAAATTATGTTTAGCATTTAAAACTTATATCAAAACCTGTCAGCTTATCTTAATTTTCCAAATGCAAACACTCAAAATAGTTTACATTGTAATCGGTAATACTTATGAATAAAATTACCTGGAATTACCTTTATTAGTGGTATTTTAACACCTGGTCTAACTGTCAATTTTATTTACTGATTTCACGGTCCCTCAAAAATTTTCCAAAACGAAGCGAAAACAATGAAAAACTTGATAGATGATATCTTATCAATAATACTTGCAGACTGTTTCAATGGGAAGTAAATAGTTATGATATTATAATAACCTTTTATATGGACAAGTTTCATATCAGTTCCCTTGTTGAGTTTAGAAACATTAGCGCGTGTTGCAATTAAAAAAATGTTGTTGGCATTTTTTAAAATGGATAAATTTACCCAGAAAAAAAATTTATATTAAATTTGGTCTAAAAAGTGAATTTTTGTGTGTTGTTGCAAGTGGTACGAGGACTTTGGCTATATTGGAGAAGCAGTTGAAGCTGATCGTCAAGAACACGTTAAACAATAAAGAAAACATTACCAAAATCAAAGATATTTTATTGAGAAATCGCCTCGTTATTTGCGTGAGGCGATTCGAACGAAACGTCCAGATTTATGGCAAAAAAGTTATGATTTTCGAATCACAGAAGCGTTCTTCTTCACTATAATCTTTGTTCCCTCACTTTTTTGCAAACAAATATCTTTTCCCAAGCACCATGTTCACTAGATCTGGCACTGTGCGACTTTTTTTGTTCCTTCCATTAAAGGAACCACTTCTTGGATGCCGTTTTGAGTTTATAGAAACTATTCAAGAGAATTCGCTAGCCGCTTTGAAGGAAACGCGAGAAATAGAATATGAAAACTGTTTTGGCTGAAATCTGCTTATTACAATTAGGGTGTTTTACTTTAAAGCAGATAAAATATATTTACAAGAATAAAATAATACATAATACTTTTATTTAAAAACTATCTTACTTTTTGATTACCACATGTCCTTTTTATTACCGCCATGTATTACGCCTAGCCTCGTATTTTACATCATATTTAAAACAAACTTTGCTCATGCAAATATTAGAAAACAAGATCTTTCTTTCGAATCTAGTAAAGCTTTTGAAATTGGTATTAGAAGCTTGCTTATAAACTATATATGTATATGAAAGAAGGTTATTAGAGGATACCGTTCAAGAATATATTCCTTGAACATAAAGTATAACAGAGAGCCTTACCTTAGATAATGATAAATCGATAGAAAACTGAATGACATTTCAGAACAAACGGAAAGTATCTTTTGTCTTATAGTTATGTCTACCATAACCAGTGAGTAGGTTTTAGACGATGTTATATATGTATTCGAAACAATTAAATTTTTAATAGTTATCTTGAGAAATATTCATTGAGTTATTAAAGTGCGGACAATTATTTTATATTGCGTGGTCTGAAAAGTTCATAGGGTTTTTTAAGAGAAATAGTGACACAAATAGTTTATGTAAATATATATTTAGTACAACATTTAATTATCATTATTATTTACAACTTTTTGCCAATATAGTGGTAACTCCATAATGCCTTTTTGACAAAAATTAGCATCATTATTGCCAAAAAATATCAACAGGTTGTTTATCACCTCTTTTTCAGTTTTAAAAGAATTTCCATTTAAACAATTTTGGACAGGGCAGAATAAATAGTATTTTTTTCCTTTATTTGGATTTTTCGCCACTATCTAAAATTCAAAAAAATTCAAAAATACCTGTTCTTATTTAAAGAAAGACTGGGTACAAACAAAAAACCAAACGGAGACCAATTTCTCAGTGATTCTTTTTTGTAATAAATTTGCCTAACGAACAAAATTTTAAAGATATAAAAATATTATAAAAAAATTTACAAACTTTTAACGTTAACGTTTCGGAGGGTACTCTCCCCCCGTTTTCAAAACTAAACTAAAAAATAAATTATATTAATTAGTAATATATAAAGTAACAAGTGAAAGTAAATATATTTTTTTATATGTCAACGATACTTACATTGACAACAATAGATTTTCATGACAGTGACATACTACCAAAAATATATATAGGTAATGTTTACTGTGTGATTGTTTATTGTACTGATTGTGTATTCAAATATTTAAATGTGTTTAATTGTATTCTTTAGAATTCGGAACCATATTGAATTTAAATCTACCGAAGACATAGCAATACAGTTATTTTTATTTAAATTAATTACAGCGGTTTCTTTTAATCTTCAGTATTTTGTTACCGATTCTTTTAATACCGTTTTGGAATTATTCCAGTTGATTTTATGACCCAATTCCCATGCGTGTTGACATATTCTAGATTTATTAATCGCCCTTTCTAAGAAGGTTTTTATGCTCTTTTACTCTAACATCTAACCGTGTAGATGTCTGACCTATATAGATATATATATATATATATATATATATATATATATATATATATATATATATATATATATATATATATATATATATATATATATATATATATTGAATTTTAGATAGTGGAGAAAAACCCAAATAAAGGGAAAAAAATATGAACACGCCACAATCATTCAGACATTAGAATAAATAATAGTCTGAGTTGAGGTGAGTAAGGTAGACGGGGCAAAACATTCTAATTGAAGCTCAACAACTTTTGCCCGGCCCTGATTTGATCGTGTGTTGGTGCGCTATCATGATGAAACACGACGCCTTTCTGGTTTGCTAATTCTAAAAGTTTTTCCTCAATTGCTGCCCTCAGCTGATCTGATTGTGAACAGTAGAGGTCAGTCTTGATGGTTTGGTTGCGTGAAAGAAGCTAAAAGCGGTTCCTTCCGATACACCAAATGCAAAGCATATTTCTCGTCAGATGTCTTCCTCTGTATATAAAAGAACTGACCCTGGCAACCCTATAATTTTTTCGATGTACGTTCTTGCATACAATCCACTTTTCATCACTAGTTACTATCGGTTTCAGAAATGGAGCCTCAGCATTTTCTTCAGCGAAAAGTCAGAAGATTTCGGTCACTAGGTGTGTAAGGATCCACACATCGTATCGGCAGACATATCCATTTTTGTTCAGATGGCCAAAAATTACCGATTTACCAATATTTCACTTACCTGCTATCTTTTCGACTATTACGAGTTCTATTGCTAGTCTATCAGTGCTTGAAGGAAGGCCGGATCGGTATCGGTCTTCCAGATCAAAATATCCGCCCCTGAACCGACTAAACCACTTTTGCACTATGGTTTCCTCTACAAAAACCTCTCTGTAAAGGACACACACCTTGTTTCTTATTTGGGGCAGCGTACTTGCCCTTTTTTTAAATAAAAAACATAATATAGGATAAATATAAGTGATCGACCAAAGTTTTTATTTTGAATCAAATTGACTAACTGAAAGCAAATGAAAACAAATCTGAACGTTAATATTGATAATTAGTATGTAAATAAACATTTCTAATTCAACATTGGTTTTATTGATTGAAAAGCGCTAAAAGAGTTACTATTGGAAAATCCCTAGCACTTTTCGGACAACTCGATTTATTTATTCAGAAGAATACAGATAATGTAATTATGAAAAATCTATCTTATTGGATTAATTTTGTAACATATGTGTACAATATATTGACAATAATTAAAAAAAAACTCAACTTAGACTTGAAACAAAAAACTTAATAATTGGTAGGTCCACCTCTGTCATAATGTATAAAGAAGGCATAGGACGAATCATATGGTCTGTCTTTTTTTGGCAAGGTATTCCAGACTCGTTGCACACATGCTTCAGTTTTATTTAAATATGCTCGAAATTGAGGCAATCGCTCAATTTGACATTGAGTATCCCATACATCTTCTAGCAGTGATAAATCTGGAAACTTCGTCGACCAACAAACAAATCAATTTAGTAAACTAAAAGAGACCAAATAACTGGTTTTTAATTTCTCGACACGAATTTCACCTAACCTTGTTAGCATCATCAGGAGATGATTTAATCTGAGATGCGCAGCGTGGAACTACAAACAAGTTATTTGTTATTTCGTGGTGCATATCTCTTAGTTTTGATACTACAATACAATATTGAAGATATAAGCAACCCCATAACGTGCGATAAAATACTAACAGCTAGTACACCTCTAAAAATCAGTAAGGCGGCGGATATAGACGGAATAAGTGGAAAACGACATTAGATCTCAACTTAAACTATTGTTTGCCTTTATTTGGGAGCAGGATAAGGTCAGGATAAGGTCAGGATAAGGCCATAAGATTTTAGGGAGACCATTGTCATCGTCAGTACCATTTTCAAAAAGAGGGGCGACCAGGCTGAATGCAATAATTATATAGGTATATCCTTGAGAGCAGGATTTGGTAAAATGCTTTCTAAAATCGTTATCACCAGATTGCTCCATTAGATAGATCAATGTATTTCAGGAATACAGAGTAACTTCAAACTAAAACGATCAACTGTAAACATGGCAAACATATCTGTCCCGTTAGCTAGAAGTAAAAGTTAATCTATGAAAAGAAAATGTAACAGAATATTCACTTATCCTTCGCAGATATTACAAAAGCATTTAGCACAGTGAAGAGAGCTGCACAATAGCTGAGTATGGCAAAGTTTGGCATTCTTTAGAAGTTTAAGAATATCTTACAAGCTTTCATGATAATAAAAAGCTGTAGTGTCGGGCAACGGAAAATAATAATCGTTTTAAAAACGCCCCAAGTATCAAGTTTTGTTTAGTTTTTAGTTGACATATTTTTGATGTTACAAATTTTGACCTTTCGATTTTTTTCAGCTAACGGTTTTAGAAAACACAAACACCCAAAATGGAATAAACAGATTTAATATACAAAACCGATTGCTTAAAATGTCCACGCTCGTACATTGGCCAAACTAAACAATATTTAAAACACAGAATCATTGAACACAAAAAAACATTAGAGACAAAACGCAGACAAAAAAGCAGTTATTTATTTATGAAGAAAGAATATACAATCAAGCTTTGATCAGTGTTACTACAATAATGATCGATAATTAAAAAATTGGTTCTTATAAGCCATGGTTGCTTAATGGTATCCGGCACGTACGCCAGCATAAACACCATCGTCAGCAAGATGTAGGGGTCATTCATTGGTTTTTATAGGCCATGGTTGCTTAATGGTATCCGGTACGTACGCCAGCATATACACTATCGTCAGCAAGATGTAGGGGTCATTGCCTGGTCTATTTCGGATATAATTCCTTCCTCGTTAAGTGTCTTCTTGTCCTCAAGAAGGTTCTCGAGGGTGTCTAGGGGTAGTTTAATTATTGGTCCAAATAGTAGCTGAGCTATCCTCTTCCTTTTTTCTAAGAAGGATGTAAAATAAAACTAAAATCAGGGCTGCGTTATGGCTGGGAAAGCATATGCATATGGCACTGCACTTAAGTCTATATACTATTTTAGTTACTTGGATAGAATCGTTAACTTCAACGGAGATCTAGATTTGGAATTCTACAACCGAATGTGCTTCTAGAGCCTTTTGAAAACTTCGCCATTGAGTTTTCGGAAAAATACATGACTTGGTCTTGAAGGCAAAGGTAGTCGTGTACTGAGCTGTGTTTGTGTCTTTTAAAATAACCAATAATAAAATCAATTTAGGACCTGCTCATTAGGATGAACTATTTGTCGATTGGGGTTCTTGTAAGGAGAGGGTGCCTACGTTGTGCGGAGTATTTGGCTAATCTTGACGACCTCCGGCATCAAAAAAGTGTATATTATGTGGTAAACAGATCACAGATTAGGCTAGGAAGGCAGACACTTTGTTACAAAGACATTCTCCATGGAAACATTAAAGCGCGTTAATACTAGTCATTAGTTGGAAATTCCTTTCGCCAATAGAATCCAATAGATTTATGTAGTAGTATCAAGGACCGAGGCAGAAGCAGATATATTTCCTCCTGGACAGTTCAAATTCTAATCATATTCTATTCATCTAGCTCTTCGGCCTTCTATGGCTGAATAAATTCGGATGCGAATTTCGGCATATATAGAAACACCAATATCCAAACGCCACGTCCATGAAAACCTAAACCAGTTTCTGCATACCAATACATTAGTCCTCTTCAGGAAGGAAATAGTTTTAAATGACGTTGTTAAGGCACTTGTGCATTTTAGAATGTTTTTCTGAATCACCAGAATAAGGCTTAGCTTAGCCCTATACATTTAAACATTTAAATGTTCCTGAAAAAATATTAAAGAAGTTCTACTTCTTAATTGGAACTTGGAACAATAAATCAACTGGTAAATGTTATCTTACGTTTTATAGTAACTAAGAAATACCACATTTTCCTTCTTCGAATATTGAAGAGGAAATCAATAAAATGAAAGTCCTGTAAGAAACGATTCTGTTCCACTGTTTATCTCAATCTGTTGATTATATCATTCTCATCTAAGGCTACAGTGTCGTTTGGTGTAATTGTGGATATATTGCGATATATTGCGATGGATATTTTCCATCGACCTTAAGGTATAATGTCAACCCCTAAGTGCGAGCAACTTACTTCCCACTTTGTGGCCAACCGCATACTATTGTAATACTTCTTCCTCCGCTTAGTAATTTTGGACAATTCAGTTCTAGCATGAAACCCAAGGATCTAACTCCATGGGCAGAAGCTTAAATGTCTCCTATTCGGCTTTCTCATATTTGTATGATACTTTACAAGTTATTCGTGTGAACCTGAGCTGTTCCTAGATTATGTCATCTAAAGCATGCCTCTTTTCAGATATATGGATATTCAACACAATGTCTCTATTCAGATATATGGAGTCACAAGTCTTAATCATTTATCTACTTTTACTGTGCTCTCTGATTTTTTGTCACCATTGAGTCTGCATGCCATCGAGCTGGCATGCATTTTGCAAGTTTTCTATTCTAAATTTCTGCAAAATATGTCGTTTTAGCTTAGTGAAAATATTCGTGCGCGTGTTTAACTTAAACTAGTATATTTAATTCAGTTTCAATGCATTTTTTCTTTTAGATTATTTTGTTTAAGTGGTTGGGAGTAGGATTTGATAAGTACTCATTATTTGAAGCAGATAATTTATTACCCATATTTCATTGGTTACCCTGTTGTTTCCTTCCGCTACCAGAAGAATGTCAACAGTATATCTCGAGACCGGTTTCTGCTCTTGTAGCATTCATCAGTTGGGTTAGTGTCGACGTCTGCGAGTAAATGAAGGATTTACCAGAATGTGAGATCGATTTTTTTAGAAGGCGAGTCCTTCTAGAGAAGTTGATAGAGAGAGATACTGTTGACATTCTGGTATATATATATATATATATATATATATATATATATATATATATATATATATATATATATATATATATATATATATATACTATCTATACTATCTATACTATCTATACTATCTATACTAATATATAAATCTACAGTGGTTTTTACGGATGTTCCGTTATAACTACGGAACCATTCATCCGATTGACTTGAAACTTCATCTCCATGCAGAAAATACATGTACTTAATGGATATTTATATGAGTGTTGCACTCCCTACACCAGTTACGGGGGCGTTAATGATGAGAATCGCTAATGATCTGATTTTATAGCTTTTATAAACTGATTATTAAAATGAAAATTTGAAAAGAATTTTTTCTTTCTTGGGCTATATTAAGACTAATTAAGAACGTCTGCAATGGAGTTCAAACTCTTAAAGCGGTTGTGAGGGCGCTAATGATCAAAAATGCTAAATTTAAAATTTCAGCTTTTATCAACTTATTATTGATTATTATTATTATCATGTACATTAACTTCTATTATTATTAATTTTAATAAATTAATTATTAATTAAACTATTAAATTCATATTTTTCTGTAGCATTAAAACTTTGTTTTTTTCTAACCTAAACAAATTTTTACCAAATGTCAATTGACTGATTTAAAAAGATATTAAAAACATATATATCTATATGTATATGTTTATATTTATTAATTAATGAAGAAAAAGAAGAAAAGAAGGAAGCGTGGAATAATTAGATTAAAACGAAAAATTAGTTTCCCCGCACAAACTTTTTATTATTTCCAATTATTTGTTGTAGTCATAAATGCCTAAAAAAGGAAAGTCCAAATTAAATTTGGTAGCGTCTAAATCAAAGTATATGAGAGCTAAGCGTGTGTGAAAGTCAAGATGAAACGGAAAATAGATTACAAAAAGAATAAAAAAAGAAAGAAGATTTACGACGTATGAAATTAAAAAATTCGCTGGAAAGTAAAACTAAATTGTGGTTTTTTGTATGATCCTACAGTTGATTATAAACAAGAATCAAAATTAAGTTCAATGACAAAAATTTGTAGTTATTGTAAAGCATTAAAGTGGATTGGTGAATGTGAAGGTTTATGCTGTTCAGCTGGCAAAATAAAACTAGAACCTTTGCTACAACTTCCAGAGCTATTAAAATCGCTACTCCATGGAACACATGTAAAATCAAATGCATTTTTAAAATCTATCAGACCTTACAACAATGTTTTCCAAATGACATCATTCGGTGCAATGAAGAAGATCGTTTTCGTTTCGTCGTTTTAACTAATAAGTAAGTTTGCGGCCAATCGAAACTATCATCGAAGAAGATGAGTTAGACGACAAAGATTAAATGTTAGGAAGTTTAAATACTATATTTGAGGGCACTATGTGTAAGCTTGATTTAAGACGGGAAGGGGAAGTTAAAAATTTTTTAATAGAGAAACTGTAATAATGACAATAAATAATAATGTAAATTTTAAATGCCCAGCGAAGTGGGCGGGGTACAGCTAGTATATATATATATATATATATATATATATATATATATATATATATATATATATATATATATATATATATATATATATATATATATATATATTTATTTAAAATACCTATAATTATGATGCACATATAATTTTTAGATATGGGTAACTCAACATATCTGGACTAACAGGAACTTTATTCTGGCATCAACTGAAGAATTATTTGTGAAACCAATGTATGATGCATTTCTAATAGACCAATCAATAGCAATGAATAGGAGAATTATTAGAGAGGCTCGGAGATTAGATCAAGGTAAAAATAATTTTAATCACATATATTAATTTATAAGCTAAATTTTTCCCAATAGACGTCGAATTGGATAAATATGATGATAACATAACCAGAATTTATGCTTGCGCCACCATGTGGCATGAAACTCGTAGTGAAATGATGGATTTTCTAATATCCGTATTGAGAATGGATGAAGACCAAGCAGCTCGACGAATCGTCAAACAATACTTACAATATCCTGTCGAAAGCTATTACGAATGGGAAAGTAATTTTTTTATTTAGAAAATTAATTTTTTTCAGTACAGAATAATGAATATAATTTCCAGCTCATATTTTCTTTGATGATGCTTTTGTACGGAAATCTAATAATGATAATGATCCCAATTTAAATGAATACGTGATGGATTTGATAAGGACCGTTGAGGAGGCAGCTGCAGAAGTCCACAAAACTAAAGTTCGTGTAAAACCACCAGAAATATTTCCTACCCCTTATGGTGGTCGATTAATATGGACGTTGCCGGGAAAAACTAAAATGATAGCTCATTTAAAAGACAAGGCGAAAATTAGAGCTAAGAAGAGGTGGTCTCAAGTCCTGTACATGTATTATCTACTTGGACATAGGTAATTATATTGCTATCATATTATATTTATTGGTGTAGAAATAAGTTCTGATCTCTCCGAATTAACCAACTATTACTTTATTTTAAGTTCAAATCTTTTTCCCGTTGCTTGGGGAATTTGTAGTACCAATCATTAACATACAAAAATTGCACGAGTAATGGCACGCATTTGGGACGGGGAATTTACGATCTTTGCAATCAACATCGTTCGGGGGCTCTAAAAAAAGTTCGAGACGCAAAAATCCTTGCCAAATACAAAGGAAGCCTACTGAACAATTGCGATATTATCCAACAAGCGATTTTCTATCGGTTGCAGAAGCTGGGAAACATCCAGAAGGCTGGTCGTTGGGTCCCGCACGTACTTAACCGAGAAAATAAAGCGAGACGCTACAACACAGCAGTTTGCCTGTTGTCAAGATTTAAGCAGAAGGATTTTCTCTTTAAAATCGTAACAGGTGATAAGAAGTGGGTTCTACACAGTAACCCTAAAATGAGAAAAGCATGGGTTTATCTCGGGAAACCATCAACGTCAACTGCAAAATCGAATATTCACGCGAAAAAAGTATTGCTCTGGGTTTGGTGGGATATGAAAGGGGTGCTATACATTTAATACTAAAACGTGGAAAAACTGTAACTTCTGAGCTTTATCAAGAATAACTGAGGCATTTAAGTGAAGAAATCGAACGAAAATGACCATATACTAGCAAGAAAACTCGCCAAGTGATACTGTTGCACGATAACGTAAGGCCCAATATGGCGGCAGCAACCAAACAACTTGATACTTTTGGCGCGGTGAAGTTCTTCCTCATGCGGCCTATTCTCTATGGCTCCTTCAGATTTCCGCCTCTTTCGTACTCTGCAACACATTGTTGTTGATACGCACTCCCGCATAATCGAAGAGGTCCAAAATTATATTACCGAATGTACAGAATCAAAACCACACTCGTTTTTCGGAGCATGGATTCGCCAACTGCTTGAGAAATGGCAGAAATGTATCGAAAATAATGGAGGTTTTTTCACGACTGCCCATGTATGCTGGTTTTGTATAAATAAATATTAATTTTATGTAAAAAGAGTAGACACAATAATTTAGTTATATACGGTGTCCCAATAGGTACTTCAGGATTTTCTATTTAAATATAACCAACAATTGTATAAAAATAAAATGCTTGTTTATATAAAATATTATATCAAAAACTAGAGATATGACAGTTATGTTTTAAAAATAATTTTCTTCAAAAGTCCTCCTCACATGTTTCTACAAATGGCCATTCTTTGCGTAAAATTGTCAGTAACAATTTGGTACAATCGCGGTTTAATTTCACCAATATCTTGGCGCATCTTTTGCTTCACTCGTTGAGTAAAATTCAAATATCTTCGTTGCTAGATTTTGAAATACAATTTAAATGCATTGTTTGGAAGACTTAAGACTAATTAAGACTTATATTAAGGATAAATACTTTATCAGTGTGGGCAACAGATTACAAAATTTTTAATAACAGACACGAACACAATTTTATTTGAATTTAAGAAACTATTTACCGAACAAAACAACTTCGATAGTTAGAATAGTTTATATTTATCGACAAAAACATTTCGTTTTATAGATTAGTATTATTTATTACGAGTATTTGAAATGTATATAAACAAATCATTTTGTTTCTTATTTTAAAAATGTATGTATAAAATAATATACATTGGTTATATAAAATTGCAATATGCAAATTGAAAATGTTGTAAATATTGGTTTTTAAATGTAATATCCAGCTAAATTTGATATTTCTGTCACAAATAAAATATTAATTATTCAACACATATCTAGACATATTTTATATTGGTATTAAAAATGACAACATTTTGTTTCCTAAATTTATAATTGTATATATTTCTTAAGCTAATGTCCATTGTGAATTAGCTATAAGTGTAATTATGTAATAGTTTTAATCATCTTTCTTTTACCTAATTTTACACTTACATTCGCAATCGAAAAAATAATTTCTTTTTGCTTTTTCTGGGCATTCAACGTGGCTACTTCTAAGCATCAAATTATTCAAATAATTTTTAGTCGAGGATTCTCCATTAACAGACTTAAAAATTTGTTCAAGCTGTTTCATTTGTGAAAGAAAATCTTCAGAAGGTTTGTGTATAACCTTCTTTACTTAAATGATCAGTCCAGGTATATTTGGACGTATTGGGTCTTTCTAAACTGGAATCGTTTAACTTGAAACATATATCCAGCTAAATGTTCGAGCCCATCATAATCAAGCTGATGAAGATGATGAAGATGCTCGTTAATATCTCCTTCATGAGCACTGTTCAACATAAGTAGATCATTTTTGGAGTCGAATTTCTTCATCATTGAATCACTTTTTGGCAAATCTGGGGAATAAACATGGAATATTAGAAATATTACTACCATCACCATCATTACTATTTCTACCATCATCCCAACATCTAATCAAACATAAATAAATAAAACACCATACTTTTTAAAGCAACAAATTTATAAACATGATTCAATGTTTTTGGGTTTAATTTCTATTTCAATTATTTTTCTCTTGTGATAATTACCTGGTTAACAACACGGCGACGACTTGTTTTCTCACCCTTTTTTCAATTCTTGCAGATTGTTCATTCGATACTCGTTTTTTAGAACTAAATGCCAGATTTTGAGTCGGTATAACATCATCCTTAAATCTTCGGTAACTTTTTGGTGCGTAATTTAACAATTTATGTCGAAGATATTCCTTGAAATCGCTATTTAAAAAGTGTTTCGAACAAATAAAAGCATTTTTCAGATTAAACTTATCCTGCCTTTTTGTAGCATGGATCCACTTCTTACACGCAACTTCATTCTTGGGAAAATGAAAAAAACTTCACGTCAGAAGGGTTCTCTATCGAGTGATTGTCTGAGTTACACCCAATCACAGCACAACGCATTGTTATTATTGAATATTTTAGATTAACATCACACAAACACCATACATAAACTTCTAGTAAATTTGTTATATGTCAAAACTATAATGTTGTTCGAATTTTACTCAATGGATGACGTATTCCCGCCAACAAAGCTCCGCCCACCATGCGCAATATTTTACCTTAGTATTTATTGTATCGTGATTAGTCGAAGAGGATGTAAAAGTATTTTTGCAATCACTCGAGCATTATCACTTCTTCATATCCTACAATTATGTTTGTTCACAAAATCTGTGAGGTGGAAATGAGCTTCGTCGGAAAAAAAAATTTCATTATATAATACTGATTTTTGCTTTTATTTGCACAATTCCTAACCCTTTCTTCCGTTGTAAAACGATCTATAATTGGATTGCCGGGTCTCTAGATGACACATGCGAGATATAAAATGTTTAGGTTAAGTTGTTGAAAAACGGCGCTAAATTTAAATCCCAAAGTATCTATTGGGACACTCTTAATAATAATGCTTAAATAAAATAAATATTATAATAATGAATAATAATGCGTAGGAAAAAATCAGCTCTCTAAAAGGAGAACTTAATTGAAATACACGAATATATAGATAAACACGATACAAAAAATTTCTTCCAAAACATTCGATATATCTTTGGGCCGAAAATAAATAACATTGCACTGGTACGAAGTGCTGATAGGGACACAATCACTACCATAGGGAGTATAAGAGATAGATGGAAGGAGCGAAAATTTGCTCAAAAGATGAAAGAGTTTTGGAGCTCATCCCTCGAAGATCTATATTTATGAACATGGACGAAGATCCCACCATGGGCGAGGTAGAAATGGCAATCCCAAAGCTAAGAAATAATACAACTACAGGTATGGATGGAATATTGCTGGAGATATACAAAGCTGGTGCTAATATGATTGTATTAACAATAGTTTTGATTGATTGCGCGGTTGGCTTTTGGTGAATCATAGTAACAATGATAATAATTAAAACACTTGGTATTTGTTTCACAATATATTCAAGATATTCTCTAACATGTTTCGGCCTCGCGACCATTCTCAAAGAGAGTTATGTATAAACTAAACTAAAGTTTCAAAGTGCTGTCTAATGGAAGTCGGTTTTTTCATCTCGTTAAATTTATTACACTATCAATAATTGGAGTATTTCCGAAGTCTAGCTGGGTGTTTGCTAGGTTTTTGCCGTCGTATATGGCTTTTTTAATTTCGAAAATTTCCAGGTAATTTAACAGCCTGCTTTTATTGCAGCTATGTATTAATTTGGTATTATTAATGTTAAAAAAATGGTTCTGGTCTATACAATGTTCGGCAAAGCCCGTCTTTCTCTGATTGTGTAAAATTGAATATTTATGTTCTTTTAGCCTATCATTGAGCGATCGGCCCGTTTGGCCTATATAAATAGCGTCACACATATTACATTTAATTTCGTATACTCCAGATTTGTCACAAAATTTTGCTCTTTCTTTGTTATTGTTTAACATCGATGTAAGATTATTCTTATTAACGGAGATAATATTAATATTTTCGTTCTTTAACTGATTTGTGATTCTTGAACTTAATTTTGAATATAGTTTATAGCATGCCAATTTTTAGAATCTTTTTCCGGTGTTGCGGCATAAAAATGTTTGGTGTTGTTTTTCTTAATCTTGTTTTTTATCATTTTATCTATGATGCTTGGCTGATATCCATTATTCCTTGCGATATTTTTGATAATATTAAGTTCTTTTTCATAGCTGTCTTTTTTCCATTAGACAGCACTTTGAAACTTTAGTTTAGTTTATACATAACTCTCTTTGAGAATGGTCGCGAGGCCGAAACATGTTAGAGAATATCTTGAATATATTGTGAAACAAATACCAAGTGTTTTAATTATTATCATAATATGATTGTGAACAAACTCCACGAAATAATCTGCATGTGCTGGAGAAAGCAGGAAATGTTATTAGACTTTAGAGTTATTTGCATTATAACTATTTTGAAAAATGGAGATAGGGCTGACTGCAACGACTATCAGGGTATATCATAGCACTCTGATGCAGGAAATATTCTGACTAGAATCGTACTAGATGGACTGACTGGTATAGTTGAACTAATGCTGCTGGAGATTCAGTGTGGATACGTGGAACGAATCGGATATGATATTCTTGCTACATCTGATGCAAGAAAAATACTGAGAACAAAATGGAAGCCTTTTCGTAGCTTTTGTAGATTTGTCAAAGGCGTTTGACTACTTTGACAGAAACATAATATGGAAGCTCTTGAATATCATAGGATGCTCGCCTAGGCTGGTGTACATGATACAACTTCTGTACAATGGCATTAATGTAAAAAGTCTGACACAAGTGGGGGAAACTGAGGTTTTTGAGATTAAAACCGGTGTTAAGCAGAGCTGTGTTATCGCCCCATTACTTTTTTCTGTGTTTGTTGTCGCTGTCCTGCATCATGTCAGAGGCAGATTGCCGCATTCAGATGTCATATATAAAGGATGGAAGCCTATTCAATCTGGCACTTTCTAAAACCAAATCAAAAACAGAGGAGGTTAGCATTGCAGAACTACAGTATGCGGTGATGAACTTATTTAGTGAGGCCTATGGTGCATTCGGACTCAAAATTAATGAACACAAATAGGGATAGAGATACCGCTGATGTTGTGAATGGTCAACCTCTGGAAGAAGTAGCATGCTTCCCGTATTTGGGAAGTCAAATTTTCTGTTCTGCCAACTTGCAAGAAGAGGTTATATATAGAATAAAGTGTGCTGGTGCTAATTTTGGACGTCTAAAAGAAGAGTGTTCAGTAAATGAGACTTAAGGAATACTCTAAAATCAGTGTTTATAATGCCGTAATAAATCCCACCCTTCTGAGAATGCAGCTGAATGATGGGTCCTGTATCGAAAGAAAATAAAACAATTTTAGAGTTTTCACCAAGATTACCCTCAGAAAATCTTGGTAATAAAATAGCAAAACTATGGGACTAATGTGGAGTTACTTGAATGAGCCAGCAGTATAAGCATATAATCCCAGATCATAAAAGCTCAGCTAAAATGGTTAGGTCATTACCAGAGGATTAGGATGCCGAAAGAACAAAAAACGAAATTTGGGATGTCTAAAAAGAATATATAATGACGTAGTAAAATCGTCTCTAAAGAAGTCTATGTCAAGCATGTTCGAATGGGAAAAAGACAGAAAACGTCCGATCTGAGAAGCTCTATGAAGAGGACGCGCGAGGCAGGCGTGAAAAGCCAAACAAACTGGATCACGTGTACCAATACTGTATCTAATAATACTCTTGACCATAAATGCTCAGCATGAGGAAGAACATGTAGATCTAAGCTAGGTTATCTGAGCTACAATAAAACCTATAATTCTTCAACAATGGGTCAAAAAAATTAACAGTCATGGCTAAGCTTATACTCGTATTGGGCACATTATCATCATTATCATCATCATTATAATAATATTCTATGTCATTATGCGTCCACACATAATGACATATTCTTAATTTGTGGACATTTTACAATTTCATTTGCCCTAGTTTTTTATTCAGATAAATTTAATTTTGTTCAGACTGAGAATATTGCAGAAAAATTAAATTGAATTTACATTCTGAAGGTTATAAAAATTTTAAGGTTTTTATGGGATTTCTTAATTTTCAATATAATAATGTTTATGCAAATTCGGGACTCTATAAGATTTGACATATACATATGGCCAAAACAATTGCTTATATTGTTATAAAAATGCTGAAAAAAACTGAAATAATTTTTTTGCATACATATTTTTGATATCGTTTTACAAACACTTTTTTGCTTAACTAAGATATTTTTACCAAAGCTTATCGATTGTCTTTATATTTGATAAACATTCTTGCATATTTTTAATTATTGTTTCTTGGGATGCAGGGAAAATTTAATCGTCGTGTTTGATTTAAAAGTGTTAGAATAGTAACATTGTTGCAAGAAGGCTATCGGCAATTTAAAATTGCTGAAATTGTAGAAGTGCATCAAAGTGACGTTTCGCGAATAGTAAAAAAAATCAGGGAGACAAATGATGTTACAGACCGGCCTGGAGGAGGCAGAAATAGAATTACTAATGCTGCGCAAGATCGTCAGATATTCTGTATTTCACGACGTAACCCTTTACTTTCTACCAGTGCTATTAAAACTGAGCTGGCTTGTCTTGAAGGGGTAAATGTTTAAACAAAAAACATAGTGAGAAGACTCCATGACAGAGGTTTACATTTACGAAGGCCCTTGCGTGTTCCTAAAATTAGTTTACTCCAAAAAAATATGCGGCTGCGATGGGCCGAAGAGATAAGGGAAAACGGACCTAATTGGAATTTCGTCATGTTTGGCGACGACACTAACACAGGCTTAGTGTCGGATTCGCGACAAACTTTAGTATGGAGAGCAGCTCGATGTCTCGTTCTATTTCAAGGACGGCACAATGACAAGAACATTATATCTTAGAGATGTCCTAGAGTTCGAGTGGCAGTGGGTGGTGAATTTGTAAACGTAGATGACAATGCACCTCCCCATCGCACAGCGGGTTTTTGACAATTCTGTAAAGAAGAGGGTATAACAAGACTGTGGTGGTCGGCAAATTCTCCAGATATGAACGTTATCAAGCATGCCTGGAATATAATAAAACGCCGCATTTTCAAGAGAAATAATCCACCCTGTAACTTAAATGAGTTGAAAATAGCTACACGTGAAGAGTGCGAAACCATTCCTCAACATCTTTTAAACAACTTAATTGACAGCGTGCTGTATCGTCTGACAGCTTGCATTGAGGCTCATGGAGGTAATACTGACTATTAATTTATTAAAAAAAATACAATCTTATTTTTAATTTGTCTTGTTTAGAATAGAAGATTATTATTGTTAATTTTCATTTGATACAAAATAAACTTAAGAGTAATAAAAAGGTTGCTCTTAAATTTGTGATTTTTTATTAACTGCTTATCCGGAGTACATTCCGAAAGTTTTATGAAATCAAAAAGAAAGTCAAAAAATTACTATATGGAATTATTTTGGGTATATGTGTATATACAATGGTTACTTCATGAACTATTATCATTAATATCATAGTTTTTGCCAAACAACTAAATACAAAATGTTGGTTGGCCATGCTTTAAATATACTTTCCACCTCTGTTTCTTCTTCAAATTAATTTGACTCTTGATCTCTTTGTTCGACGAAGCTGTCTAATTTTTTTATTTTGGTTGTTCCGCATACTTAATACCATGGAGATAAAATTATTTCACATATCTTTCTCATTTAATTTTTCTATCTTTTCATATCGTTATGTATTCTTTTATGGTAACTTCGACCTATTGTGTTTTCTCTTCTTCATTCTATTTGTATAAATTGATTTTCGCCTTCTATTTCGGTTCGGTTTCCTTCTGGAGGTCCCTCACTTTATCTTTATGTCATGAATTTAAAGCTTAAGTTATCTCTTAGTATACAATATGCCGGAAAAATAACGGAACGTCATTAAGGTGTTTCCGTACATTGAGGCGAACGTACCCAACGGTAAAATAAATAATTTTGGCAAAATAACTATTTTTTTTTTAACTTAAAAAGTTTCGTTATTTTTCCGATATATTTTTCGTTTATATTTGGGAATACTCTGGAATATTTGTGAATATATGTTTGGTCAAAAAAAGAGTTCAACAGAAGAGTTCAAGTAGGTTTTTATTTGTTTTTAATTAATTAATTATCTTAATTAAGATCTTCTAAATAATTGTTCTGGTTTTGAACGAAGTAGTTTCACAGTGCATTCATAAAAAAATATTTCGAAATAAGTTAAGTTGATGCGTGCAATTAGACAATTAAAATATAGGATAAAGTACACAGTATGTATTTACACAGAAAAATAACGGAACTTTTTAAAAATAGAGAAGTGATATTTATCTAAACAATATATAATCTGAAAGCTATATGTCTCTTCTATAAAATGAGACTGTCATCAATAGAATGGATCTAGATTGTCGAGTTATAGCGCTTAAAGTGACAGTACCTTTTGTCACTTCGTCATAAAACACGATGGAACAAAGAGCTAATTTAGACTATATTTTGCTTCAAGCTGGGCAAAAATTTTACGGAAACATTTGAATTGATGACAAAAAAACGTTGTGAGTTGGTGGAAAAGCCCACTGGGTCAAAATGTCTCTGGTGAATATTATCTGGATATTATAGAGCGTTTATGGAAGATAATCATTCGAGTGAGTAGTATTCGAATATCGAGCACCAGAAAGTTGGTGTATTTTCTGTTCTCGAATCATAAAGTGGCTATGAAAGGAACTTTTTGTGACTGTGCGGGAAGTCCTCTATTAGAAACCTCGTCCGCACATTGAGAGATATAATAATATTTTCCACAGGATTCGCTGGTTCGCGAATTGGATCTTGGTTATTGAATTAATAAGCAGAAGATACACATAAATATATTTATTTACCTAAATTCACAACTAATTCACTGTACTTTTAATGGGCAATTTTTCTGTAATTGTCTTAAGTTTTACGAGATTTGGCGTAACAAAAATAACTGGATTTCGGAATCGGAATCGACAGGGAACTGACTAACGTGCAATTTTCAAATTGTGCTTTTTACTCTTAATCTTCGCGTGCAACTCTTAAACGTGTGATTTCAACTCTCACTCTTTTCTCGTGATTTCTCTCGAACTATTTACGTGTAATGGGTTAACTCGAACTCTCTTCACCAACCTTGCAACTCAAACTCTCGATTCATTCTCTCTCAGACTTCTACCTCGAATTCCCACGTAACCCTGTCCACGTGATAAGACTATAAAAACCATCTGTTCCTGTCATTTCTTGGGTTTTACTAAAGTGCCTCACTTCGCCCCTTTACCCGCTACAAAGCCTTTCACTATCACGTTCCTCTGAAACGATGTTTGTTTTTCTGGTGCCAAGTGCCATTACCATCTACTTTAGGGTACTTGTATCTTTTATATTTATTACGAGTCCCTTTTTTATGATTCTCCAGAAAAATGCGGGTATTTATTTTTCTCTGATGGTATAGTTTTTCAACTTCAGTATGGGTCTAGACTTTTATTAATTTTGTATACATCTGCAGGGTGAATTTTATTTTCGGTTGTGAATGTTTTCACAACAGTGACAGTGTAACACAAGTCCAAAAAGCCGTGACGAGGATCATTGAAGCAATTTCGAAAAACGACAAAAAAAACTATATGTTAGCATTGGCTTTAATCTGCCCAGCGGTATACTGATGCGTAAGGGATGTATTTTGAATAAAAATAAATAATTTTGGCAAAATAAGTAATAGTAATAGTATTGTTCTTTATTTAATATTAATAATTTAATAATAATAAGTAATTGTTCTCTATTTAATTAAAAAGTTTAAATATTTTTCCGACATACTGTGTATTAAGTCTTAATTTTAAATCTAGATCCCTGCATTTCATCAAGTAGAATCAGCATTTTTCCTGTCGTATGGTTTTGTCGTCTTTTGTCATCTTTAAAAGAGTGTTAACTGTCAAAAAGAAAGTTAACTGTCAATGAAACCTGAAAAATCCAATGTCGTTGGAAAAGCAACATTTGGGGTACTGCCTTTCTCTCGTTTTTAAACTGAACACACTGCTGTGGAAGCTTAAGACATGATCTGTGTGACTTTGGGAGATAATTTCTAAACGTTTTCATAACCTAAGAAAAAGTCAAGAGGTGAGTCATTGGGCCCCCTATGAACTCGCAGCTGAGAATCAGAGTAAACGCCTTGATGTTGTTGTGTCATTGCTCTCCACCTTAAAATAAAGAACCTTCCGAATAAAATTGTGACTGCTGATGAAAAGTGGATCCTTTAAGGTAATCCAAAGAACTAAAATCGTGGACAATTACCAGTACCGCAGAAGCAAATATTCACGCCAAGAAAGAATTGCTGTGCATATGGTGGAATCAGTGGGGAACAACTTGTCACTGTTGACCGTTATTAGCAGCAACTGATTCATGTTAATATGATGCTCTGGAAGAAAAAGATTTTATACTGCAAAGGAAGAAGGAAAGACATTTTGCTTCAGGAAAATACACGGCCACATAAAGCAAAAATGACTGTGGAAATGATCACCCAATTTGCCTGGAAGATATTCTCGCTCTCGGTGTATTTTTTAGACTTGGCCTCTTCGTATATTCATCTCTTCCGATTCTTGCAACATCATCTGATTGATAATTGCTTCATGTCTCTTAAGGTAGTCGAAAAAAATCCTCAATTACTTTCAAAACCATCAGGTTTTGAGTAATAAGGGATTCGATAGATGCCTGAAAGGCACCGAAAGCGAGGAAGATAATTTCGAAGATATGTTTATATTCCATTTTCAATGGGATTAAACTATTAATGGGATTAAAAAAATACCAAAAATTTTATTTAAACGCCTTTTGAATAACAACATTTTTTTTATTAAAAACTTATTATATTTATAGATTTAATATAGATTTAATTTAAATAAGTTTGATGTTGAGAGTTTAATGAAAGAGTTTAATTTAAAAGGTTAATATTGTGGTAAAAAAAAGTGTATAAAAAATTAATAAAAGCCATCTATGTTTATTCTCTTTCTATGATGTATTAATTAGAAATATTTTGCGTTTCGTTTAAGATGGTCTAAGCAAATGAATAAATATTTTATTTACAAAATATTTCCTGATTCTTAATTGCTTTAAATTAGGCTTGTGGAAAATGACGATTTGACACCTGAAGAAGTTAAAGTTAGATCCAAGAATACATACTTAATGGCTTTAGATGGTGACATTGATTTCCAACCCGAAGCTGTACATTTACTGGTTCAATGTATGAAAAAAAATCCATCGTTAGGTGCCGCGTGTGGTAGAATTCATCCAGTTGGTAAGTCTTGAATGTACAATATTTGGTCGCTTTCAAAATTCTATTTTAAAGTGAGTATTTGAACTAGAACAAAGAAAATAAAATGTATTACTAAAATATACAGCCCTTCATTTCTTCAATATATCTAACCAATTTAAAGCAACTTTGTTTCGTTTTCGTAGAAGCTTTATCTGCAATTAATATAATAGTAAACTTTAATTTTCATTTGGATTTTTCAAAGCTTCCGAGTAACTGGTAAACATGTTAGTAGGATAGACCGATGGATGGTTTTTTTTTTGAAAGACTAAATCATACTAAAGTGTAATATAAGCAGTTTTTATTGACGAAAGGGTAATTAGTACTTGACATGTCAAAACTTAAATCGTTCATAAACTCTCTAAATTAGTGACTAAAAAGTAAAAAACAAAAATATCCGAATCGCCCCAATTTTCGGGGCGAATCGGATCGTACATGACATGTTACTAAATTTAAACATTCTCAACACAAAAGCTTTAGAATCATTAACAAATTTGAAATTACTATAAGAATTAAGTGAAGATGATTCTGATCGAAGAGTTGAGTTTTGCAATGTTAAGATGGAAAAAATATGCCCGGAAACTTTATCAGTGTCTACTACATAAAATAAAATATTCGACGAGTTTTCGTCGTTGTTTTTGTCAAATGTAATAAAATAATTCATCTGTCATTCATTGTTTCATGGCTTATTAAATGAAAAATATATTTACCCTAAAATAGACTCAAACAACTTTTAGCTATTTTTAAAATCTATTTAAAAAAAACTATATAATATTTAAAATTAAAAAAAAAATCAAGTTAGACTTGGATTCGGAACAGTAAATACAGCCACTCTATCTGTTTTACAGATGAACTCTTAGTTTTTATCTCAGCGTTCCTTTATTTTTAGTCTTCTTAATATTTTCGTTGCCCTCAGACTCTCTCTTATTTTCCGGAGCTTTTTTATCTGCTTTAAGTTTTTCTTTGGTTCTTTTTCGAGAAGATTAATTTTACTTTGAGATGAGGTTAAATGCAAGACCAGTTTTGGAGTTTTACGAATTCTCTTATAGGTGGTTGGCATCTTAAAAGCTGATGGAGGAATTTCTTTAATAATTTTTGCAGTGCTAGATGAGTATCAGACTGTTGTGAACTTGTGGATGTTAATGAAACCATATCATCAATTGGTTGTATATTTGAGGATTGGACTTTTGTCTACCGCTGAGTAGCTTGTATGCGACGCATGTCCATCCAAAATTAGAATAACTTTTCCTTGGGTGCGGTAGCGATCAAAATATTGCCACCACAACTGAAAAGCGTCTTCAGTTATCCAGCCCTTTTCTGACATAACAATTTCAGTACCAGGTAGCATACCCATAAGAAAGTCGTCTCGTTTATGCACAACTTTAAACACAACAAATTGACGTATGTACTACCCTGTTGCATTCATACAGGCTAAGACAG
This sequence comes from Cosmopolites sordidus, assembly GCA_031761425.1. Lineage (NCBI taxonomy): Eukaryota > Metazoa > Arthropoda > Insecta > Coleoptera > Curculionidae > Cosmopolites > Cosmopolites sordidus. The sequence continues at coordinate 531,605 of JARFXV010000585.1, forward strand.
TTACATTTTTACCTCGTTCGACATTCGTCATGCTGACGACATCTTTTGCACCTTTCTGGGTTATAATGTCGGGTGGCTGATTATTAAGTGGTCTCCCCGTTTCGTTAACATTATAAATACACTCAAATCTTCCTCTAAAATTGTTCTTATCTGTTTCCAAAGTCTTACAGAATTTGGCCACTTTTTCTTTTTTCATACCATCAATCCTTGCGCCTGATGACCCTTCCGGCTTCCGAATATTTAATTCCTTATTTCTATTCCATAAAGCTATGAAACCAGTCCTGGCCAGCCATTCCTGCTTTTCTGTTAAATTTGTGTTTTATTTTATAACGTTCTGCAAATTCAAATGGGTATTTACGAACAGCCTTTGATGTAATTCCTTCGGAATTACTACCAGTTGCTATGTGCAGTAGGCAGGCAGCTAACACCTTTTCCGCGTTCTCGTCTAAAGCTGGCTATCCACCACGATGCTTAATGACATCTCTGGATAAAGAGACTGTTCTTTTTAAAGTTGTGTACAGTAATTCGCAAATCTCGGCAGCCCGACGTAAAGATAATTTTTTGGCCAGGACTTTATTTGTCGCTTCTATCGTCTTTTCTTGAGACCATTCTCCAGCATCTGTTTTTCTTTTGTACGTGCGAACCATCTACAATGAAATAAATATGAATAGATAATCTCAAACGTGTAATATGTCAGTTTGAAAGAGCGATCCCATTCGCCCCCTGATTAAATGATCCGAATGGCCCCATATTAAAGACTTACGAAATAAAAGTTTTACACATTAACCTCTAAGATTGTGTTTAAAAATGAATCGGTTTTCTAAAATACGCCCGTTGCCAAACAACATAAGATATTCAATTCAAAGTTTTAACACATATCCTTAATATGACACAAATAAATCGTAAGTACCTACCTTAGATGAGTGCCAAAATTGCAACAAACACAAACGTTCGAGTCGCTGGCGAGTAGCATTGACATTAAACCAGGAGCGATTCGCCCTGTGATCCGATTCGTCTTGGTCTACCCTAGATCTGGTTAAATATGGGAGACGTTGTAAAACGTTCTAATTGCAGAAACTGTGAAAAAGTAAATATTGAATCATTAATTAAAATAGTTGCTTCCCTCCTATATTTTAATGAATAATAATTATTTAAATTAATGACATTTTTGCTTTGTTATTGGTAAGTTTGATTCTCGGACAGCTATAATCTATGATTTTTCTGATTGTAAAACATAACATGCTACATTACAACTTCGGTGAAAATTTTGCGACGACGGTATGAACATTTTTTGGACTTTTTGGTTGAAGAAGGACACCAAATGAGTAAATTGTGTAAAGTTAGATTTTAAAATATGATGAAACTGGATCGGTAATTGATGCAAGGTCTTGAGAACATTGATTCGTCATCGTGCACCACAACTAAAAATTTCGAGAAGTTTCCTTCGGCTTCCTCGATATTTACTAAAAACCTTCATCTTCATGTGTACGAAATTTAACTGACGCAGAAACTAGATTTTTCTAACTATTTTCACTGCCGATAATTTACCAGTTGGTATTTAGGGCATCATGAAGTGTGCATTCAATTTGGTGATAAAATCGGTGATTCAATTTGGTGATAAAATCACCGATAGTCTCATTTTCAACTCGAAGTGTTCGTAAACAAACCAAATTGTCAAATTTGGTGCTCGGAAAACTCTTGCGTAATTTATAAGAAGCAAATGTATCTCAAAAGAATCGGGTTATTTTGTAGATTTTGGAAGGTGGCAAAGTACACAAACACAATTACACCAAAAATTTCCTGGTCGCGTAAATTTACGAATTACGTGCATTATTTAATCAGAAAGATCTTGGTATTTAATATCAGGTGACTCCTTTTTGTATTGATATCAGAAATCTAAGGTTTAGGCCAGCAATATACGAATAGTTAATGATCAATGGTTTTACGAAAATGTAATCGAAAATCCTGTTGAAAATTTTTCATATTTAATTGGAGAGTATGTACTTCAATGCTCAAAAAACGTAACTGTAGATTATTAGAGAGGTGCTCTGCAAGCTAAACAATAAATAGCTTCACTATTAGAACTCCCTCGGCGAAATGCCAAATTCCTGTATCAAACGAGCAGATATAATTATGTCGTAAAATGGGGAGATAAGACGATACCTACCTCGTGTGTTATTTCGACTCCTAGAATATCGCAGACTCGCAAAATTCAGCCTAAACAACCTATATGACACCGGGTAATATTAAGATGCGAGTAACAACTTTAAGGACAGCTAATAAATGGTTGAATTGTAACAATTAATAAACAGTTCTAAATATAAACTTAAAAATCTTTCATGTCAAGAATTCCAAAACTACAAACAAAAAAAATTGTTTACTCTAAAAACTAATTCAAACATAAAAACTAATATTTTCCGGTTTTTTTCTCGTGTAAAAAGTATGAGGACAAAAAAATAGAATAAAACAATGAAAAATAAAAATAAGTGATAGATAACAAAGTAAACATTTGTTTTTTATTAAATTTTAAAAATAAATTGTCAGAAATTGTCACAAAATAAGGGACAGGTCAATCAACTATTTAAAAGAAAAAAAGGGCTTTAAATAATCGATATAGACCCCATATTTGCTAAAAATCTCAAATATTCGGTTTTTTATTGAAAAAACTAACCTTTAGTAGAATTGAGGGTCTATTTAATGCCATTCGCCTTCTATTCTAGCCTTCAACTCAGCAACCGAAAAAAAAATCCTGTCCGTGTTTGTAAATCCTTCTTGCCAGGTACTCCTATAGGTTTTAATTAAAATATATAAATTTCTATATAAATTAAATTAACCCTATCAGGTTTAATTCAGGACTTTTTGCTGGCCAATCTAAATGTTTTTTATCTTTTCGTAAATCATGCCAATAAAATTTCAAGCAGTCTTCCTATCAAAATTAATTTTTTTTATCGGAAAATAATATATGTATATAATAATTCTAGTAGTTGAATTTTATATTTGGACAGCAAATGAGGCTAAACCAATTTGGATGTACACTCAAAATATCCGAAACGATTAATTGTGTTGCATATGGTTTTTATAGCGCACATTTAGCACGGTTTCTTTGATTATTTCAGCGCTTGAGAAATTCCCAGTGGAAGCCGAACTCAAAACGGCCTTTTCTTCTATTGTGAAGATTTTTTTTGGCTTTCCACTACACTTTTTACCGTATTCTTCTTTGAATCTTAAAAAACTAATTTTCCAATTTATCAGCACTAGCACGACAAGTCAGTACTGATGAGTAAAAAGCACTAATTTCACCTTTGTGGAAACCGGTCAGTTTATTTCCTTTCGGCATTGTCTCAGCAAAATTGAAAAGCGATATCACATGAACATTCTTTCGACTGCTTCTTGGGCTATAATGAAAACAAAAATGGGCCCGTTAAGAGTAGTTTAATACTGTTTGTTTGCAAATATTTACAATGTCTTTATAATTTTTTACATGGATTTATTTCCTTTAGACGCATATTGGTATTAATTTGCAGCTTACAAGTCATTGATGACAAACATAAAGACTAATAATGATAAATAGTAATAAAAATAACTAGAATAGTTATAAAAAACTATTTTAGTTGAGTTAGTAGCTTTGCCTAAAAGTTGAACAATTAAAAACAATTAACTTTAAATCATAACATGTGTAGATGCTTAGTCCAAAAAAAATAAATTATAAAATATTTTTATCCTTACAAATTGCTACAAGAATTAAGTGAAGATGATTCTGATCGAAGGGTTGAGTTTTGCGAAGCTATGATGGAAAAAATATGCACGGAAACGTTATCAGTATCTACTACATCAATTAAAATATTCAATGAATTTTCGTCATTAGTTTTTGTTTTTTGTCTTCCTAATTTTGGACGACTTTTAGTGCTACCTGTATCATTAAATGATACAGACAGTACTGTTTCATGGTTGCATGGTTGCACTGCAACGGTTTCAAAAACCGTTCTTGAAACTTAGTGATGTTTTTATTCGAATGTACTTCATTAAATACTCGACGAACTTCAGCATAAGTGCGTTTTCTGTTATCTTATCCAAAAATTGTTAGTAGTTCAATTATTTCTCTTTCAGTTAAATACATATTCATGTCATATCAACATTGAAAGAAATTTGAAATTAATAAATTGACGTCAACAGCAGTCAAGTGTAAGAAAATAATTCATCTGTCATTCATTGTTTCATAGCCTACTAAATGAAAAATATATTTAGCTTAAAACAGACTCATACAACTTTTAGCCATTTAAAAAATCTATAAGATAGAAGAAATCTCAAAGCGTTTTCGAGATATTTGACCGTTTCCATACATAATAGCTAACGTGTATAATACTACATAATAGCATAACACATCGTCCCCGATCTGACATATAGATGGCGTCACTTACGAAAAATCCTTACCAGTGAGCCTTTAAACCTTTAAACATTATGTGTCAAAATTTCATGACAATATCTCCACTAGTTTCTGAGTTGTGTTTGACGCTACTTCTGTTATTTTCAAAACAATGGAAAAAAATTTCATGTGTTGATTAAGCATTACTTTTAGTTTAAGAAAAATACCGTTGAAGCAAAACACTGGCTTGATAAAAATTAGTCGGACTCTGCCCTAAGAAAATCAATCAATCGATTGGTATGCTGAATTCAAACGTGGCGGTACAAGCACAGATGATGCTACGTTAACTAACAGCCGACTGAAAATAACAACGTATTGGTGATACTGAGCACTGTTTGGAGCTCTTTAAGAGAAATAAAAAGGATTTTTTATGCGGTATGTGACAGTGGATGAAACAACCGATGAAAGCCATCCAAAGCAACCAAAAATACATCTATCGGTGGGCAAGGTTATGGTCTCTGTATTTTAGGATGCACATGGGCTATCTCGATTCGTCGATTATCTCGAGAGAGGTAAAACCACCAATCGTGAATATTGCAAAACTTTATTAGTGCGTTTGAAGGACGCAATCGCATATTATACCATATAGTATTATACAATAAGATATAAAGTATTGGTCTTTGTTGATTATCTCAAATTATACAGTGAGGTTAGATCCATTGATGACTGTCAAGAATTGTAGAAGAATATTCACTCGCTGTCGTTATGGTCTTTAACGAGCACTGCAGAGTTGTTATATGCCTAGGTACATAACTAGGAAAAAAAACTGTTGTTGGATCAACTTATTCAGCAGGTAGCGATGTTCGAGCTAAGGATTATTGGATTTACGGTCAACCTCACTAGGCCCTTTAACAACATAAAGTGTATTGTGTTGTGTTTGATGTATTTTAAGTCTAAGTTGAAGTCATGTATGCGTCTCCAATATGGTCGCATATTTAAGCTGGTCATATCAAAAGATTGAAGGATGTTTCTTGAAATACTTTAATTTCAAGAAAATAAATAGGAAATATTTCAATATGGTGCCTATCCCAACTGATTGTTATCGTTGCAAGAGCGTTTTTTATTTTTATCACTGCTAAATTCAAGAATGTACACATCAAAGTATTTTTGTTTAAGCTTTGCTACTATCATGTTAAATGTGTTGAGTTTTTGAATATAGTGGATTTTCAGATTTCATATATTAATATATGTTGATATGGATGGTTCTATATTGCAGTGGCAAATACCAAACTTGTTACCAAAACTCCGCTGTTTAATGCCCAACGCCGTTATAATGCAACCCCAGCAAAGGGTCCTGACTTTGATTTGTTTCGTTCAAGTTCGACTATAATCAGGGAGAGGGCGTGTTTTGTTTAAGATGGTTTAAAGTGGAGCGTTAGGTTTGTTGTTCTGGCATAGGCATTTTTGTTGCTACCCTAATAAACTTTATGCTACCAGATAATAGGTTTGTTATATACCAGTTGTATACCAGATAATAGGTTTGTCTCATCTAATTCGAACATTTCTGTTCTGACCATTTTTATTTCTGACAATTTTCTATTTCTCAGAAACAAAATATCAACTCCAGTAAGAGTACCCAATTCGAAGATTATATTTCTAATATAGAAGGTCCCATGACCGCAGTATTAAACGGGTTGAAAAAGAAAACGGAAAAATAATTTAGAAATGTTCAGTAATTATTACGAATGTTATACGGTAGAAGGGCCGGTATTTCTAGTAATCATAATTATAAAACTTATATCGAACATCTTTTTCTGGGGCTAAATTTTTTCCTTTTGTTTACCTGCAATTTTTTTTCAGGGTCAGGGTTGATTGCTTGGTATCAAATATTTGAATATGCTGTCGGCCATTGGATGCAAAAAGCAACGGAACACGTTATTGGTTGTGTTCTGTGTTCACCCGGTTGTTTCTCTTTATTTAGAGCTAGCGCCCTAATGGATCATAACATCATGGCTAGGTACACTACCAGATCAGAAGAAGCTCGACATTATGTTCAGTACGATCAAGGAGAAGATCGTTGGTTATGTACGCTTCTTCTTCAAAGAGGTTATAGAGTAGAATATGCCGCAGCTTCGGATGCTTACACGCACTGTCCGGAAGGGTTTAATGAATTCTATAATCAAAGAAGAAGATGGATGCCTTCTACCATGGCTAATATTTTAGATTTACTCCAAGACGCTCGCCATATTGTTAAGGACAATGACGATATTTCTATATTGTACATATTTTACCAGGTATAACAATCACGTTCTCAATTTATTCGTATCATAATTGAAATTATATTTTTTAGATTGTCTTAATGGTGGGAACAGTGATTGGACCCGGAACTATATTTCTTATGTTAGTAGGGGCAACGGTAGCAGTATTTGAATATTCTCAGTGGACTGCTTTCATATACAATTTAATGCCTATTATTATATTTGTTGCAGTTTGTATGTTCTGCAAATCTGATACGCAGGTATATATCGAAAAAAGTATATTCTTAATTTATTATTCTAACAACAGGGGAATTTTTTTGCAGTGCTCAACGAAAAAATCGCTCAATACTTCGGTCGTCATTAAACGTCTTCCGAGACTGGTTTCTGGCCTTAAGCCGTCATCAGTCAGGGCCGATTTGAACGTTCAAAAGCAACTGAAGGATTGACCAACAGTCCTGACCAAATATTTTCGCCAAGTCAGATATAACCCTGTTATTCGTAAGAGTACAAACCGTTCATGACCCGTCCCAGACCCCATTCAGATACCATGTATGTACCAGGTATCGCCCTCGTTCTATATTAAAGCCTAAATGTAGACTAATTAGCTTACTACCTCGAATTACCATATTTGACCGACATTGGGCATATTGCTGTTTTAACGGTCGATAATTCATTATTTTCGTTTTACCCTCGTTTATTTCTAGTCCGTATTTCCGGCTCCAGCTTTCGCCCTTTTGTTTTTTTTTTATAAATAAGGTCAGTTGCTCGGCCGATCTCGCAAAGTGATTTGACATACTTTCTCTCATTTTAGGCTGTCAAATATCAAAAGCCTAAACACTATGGCCGACTTGATTATTTTCTTTACTTAATTTTTCGATTATTTGTCGAATGTTGAATATCTATTCACCTGGAACGAATCCAGGACACTTTGGGGGAATCTGTTTTATTAAATAGGATGCATTCGTTGATAATGTGACGCAGCTTTAAATGCATGTATGATGTGAGCGATAAGGAAGAAATTTTAGAATTTCCTACTAGACCTATTTTTTTGTAGATTCTACACTTTCCCGGTGTCCCACACTTTCTGGCAGATATTGTGAAACATGTCTACCTTTACTTCAATAATTACTGCGGCGACTCCATCCAAACTTGGGGCCTTTTTGTTTTTTAGGCTACGTATGGCATTTTCGATTTTTATTTTTTGAATATTCGATTCACGTATTTAGAAATGACTTTTAGAAGTGCCTTCTGTATTATCCATGTACGTGTTGCATATTTTTGTGGTATTTTCTTTACAAACTTATAGAGGTCTTTGGTATTGTTTGAATTGGTATGCGATTGAAGTTCTCTTTTTGATTTGATCATTTATATCGTTTCTGCAGGCTCTCTAGATTTCTCGATCTAGCCAGTAATTTTTAAAGCGATGTTCCTTTGATCGTGTACCTATTTTTCATAGACATTCAATGTTGGTGTTTTTAAAGTCCTTGTATTGGTGTTGTGTTTGTTTCATCTACGGACTCAGTAATAATGATTGGTGTCCTATACCAAGACTCAAAATATATCACATTATCAGACAGAGGTATGAGTTTCAGTTTTCGTGAATCTTATCTTAAAATTCAGAAGGAGCATCCCTCTAGGACTAGTAGCTTCTTGTGAAAGGACTTTTTTAGTAGTAATTTCAATTTTAAATTAAAACTAGCATAGAGTAGTTGAATAGTCACTTCCATATTCAGTTCTGGGAAATTCTGTATTTTAATTTATATAGTTGCCGTCGGGGGACTATTACGCCTTTAAACATATGAAGGGTGTTGGAATGAAGTATTAGCAATTTACAACTGTTGTTCCTTGCAGAAATTTATAAGTCGTTCGCCACGATCACTTCTCTGTTCTATTCCATCTTTAGCAGCAATCTTCCTGGTATGACCGTCAGACAATATTTCACCTACCATGGCGTTGACATCTCCAAATATAATCACAATTTCTCCGCTTGGATTTTTACGGATGGTTTTTTCAAGTTTCCATAAAATTCATCTACTTCTTCTTTCTGTTGATTGACTTGTTGGAGTATAGACTTGTATTACATTCCAGGTGAATGGCTTGCAACTCATGTTTATTGCTTTAATTTCTATCAGTGACAGGATCATAAGCAGTATACATTTGCTACCATATTTTGTCAACAGCATGCCCTTTTGACTCAAATTGTTGTGATTTGAAATAAATATTATGCTACCATTTGGCAACAGAAAGTAACCATACCCTCTCCGGTGAGTTTTGGATAAACTATCGAACGTCATTCCACATCGTTCAAGTACCATTTCCATTATGTGAGTTTTTCCTGCATCGAGCACTCCTCCGCCATGTACCAACATTTATTATATTTTTTCACTTAAGTTTCTCGGAGTTTTTACCACGCTCTCTCAAGCTAATCCCCTCTGGAAGTCCGATTAGAGGATTAATTTTGACGGAGGATTGAATGTATTTTAAATATTAAATATATTTTGTATTAAACTGATAAATATAAATTAACTATTATTATGATACTTTTTTACGTATGATGAAAATGTTATGATGGTTTCAGAAGATAATACTAGGTCCTCAACTTAATTCTCCGTCTTTTTCGATTACCTTTGACATTTTTTATGAGAAAATTAATACAAACTTAATCTTTAAAAAATAGTTTTCACTTTCTATGCAGTCTCGCCACCTTTCAGATAACTTTTGTATCTCAAATAGAAAAAAAACTTGGTGGTTCCTTTTTTCCTTAAGAAATGTAAAGCGGCTGTCAACCAAGTGACAGCCAATGCAGGGATCAGAAGAGATAAAAATCTGACGGATGCGTCTGGTGCTGGTCTTCCATTGTAAGACATTTTTTCCTCAAGAACGTTACTAACACGACTTAGTTGACAACGGTCAGCAGTTACCGTTTCACCAGATTGGAGAAACTCATAATGTCTGAAGACTAGGCTGATCTCTTCATATATATATGTATATATATATATATATATATATATATATATATATATATATATATATATATATATATATATATATATATATATATATATATATATATATATATAGCAAATTTGGCTGTATATATGAAGCAACAGCAATTTTGGCATATATACTTGGTTTAGTGGTATTTGTTGATTGCTCACGATGATTCGCCCAGCTGACTCATGATCTCTGGATTATGGTAGATCTGAATCTGGATATCAAAGAAACAAAAATATTAAAGCATTCACTTGGCTAATCGCTTTTCGATTTTCTTCCGATTTTCTTCCGAAAATCGATTTTCTTCCCCCATTACATCCAATTCTTCATCCTCTTTTATTGTACTTCCTTATTACTATGAAATTACTGGAACCACTCCTTACAAGCACTATATGAAATAGCCTTATCTCCCATAGATTTGATGCTGAAAGATGGTTCGTTAAAATAATTAAACCGCGAGAAATAATTCTAAATCATTGGTCAAAATCTATAAACGTTTATATGAACTAAATTCTATTATTGTGACCGTCAACCGACAATGAAAACGCACAAGATCCCGAATTTTGTGGACATTTTCATCAATTCTTACAGTCAAAGGCATTCCATTGCGAGGTTTATATTCAATCGAGTCTTTGCCTTCTGAAAATGTCTGAAATCACCTGAAAACATTAACCCATCACAACACACTGATTCCATAAGCCCGCCGAAGTTTTGCAAGAGATCCCGTCGCACTACGCCCAAGTCTGAAACAAACCTTGATAGCGCACCGTAGCTCGAAAATGCTCATCTTATTTTCAGAACGCTCTAGAAGAATTCTAAAATCCGGTTCACGAAAATAATTGCTACGTACCACCAAGTGACTTTAGGGATTGTAAACTCACGTTGAAGAGGTATTAGATGTTTTCTTGTTTCGTCTCAAAATGGGAAACCAACATGTTGCCAGATCGAACGTTTCTGTATAACTTGTTGGGTATAACTTGTATGAATAGAACGGACAATAAGTGCTGGAAACAAATATTATTTTTCCCCCCATAATTCTTCAATTTACGCAGTGTGACACCTAAAGTTAAATATACATAGAAAATTGACACACTCATCAGATATACATATACATATACATATACATATACATATACATATACATATACATATACATATACATATACATATACATATACATATACATATACATATACATATACATATACATATACATATACATATACATATACATATACATATACATATACATATACATATACATATACATATACATATACATATACATATACATATACATATACAAATACATATACATATACATATACATATACATATACATATACATATACAAATACATATACATATACATATACATATACATATACATATACATATACATATACATATACATATACATATACATATACATATACATATACATATACATATACATATACATATACATATACATATACATATACATATACATATACATATACATATACATATACATATACATATACATATACATATACATATACATATACATATACATATCAACATGGTATTTCAATATGTTGAAATATGACAGTACAACCTCAAACACGGCCCTCATTCCCCGGAGGCCAAGGGGCAACTACCTACGGCAGCGGGAACACCTGTGCTAAGAATCACCGGGTTAGATCAGGCTGCCATTGGACTTTTGACATTGCAACGCTAAATATACTGACTATGAAAACAGAGGCCCGATTGCAAGAACTATTAATCGAACTTGACAACATACATTGGGATATTATTGGGCTCTGTGAAACACGAAGGAAGGGTGAAGAGTTAATCAAACTGGAACCAACTGGACACGTACTCTACACTCGAGGTACGGAAAATGGCCGATGTGGCGGAATTGGATTTCTCATCAATCGAAAGCTGAAGGACAGTGTGGTAAAATTTGAAAGTACATCCGACCGACTAGCACAATGCGTCATTCAGCTGAATAAAAAGTTTAGGCTTCAAATCGTCCAAGCTTAAGCACCAACTATAAGCCATAGGGATGAGGAAATTGAGAAATTTTATGATGATGTGGCCTAGCTTTTATACAAGGAAAAATGTAGGTACAAAATCCTGATGGGTGATTTTAAGTACGTATCCAAATGTGAGAGATTGTCAGAAAATTTTATTCCCAATTATATGAAGATCAGAACCAATCAAAAACATCAATACCCACGGAAGAACAAATGCTAGATATCCTAGTGGAGGAAGTAACAAATGCTATAGAACTGATGAAAAACGGCAAGGCTCCAGGAAAGGACAGTGTAACTGTCTATATGCTCAAAGCTGGGAGTCGGACGTTACATAAAACAATGGCAAAATTATTCTCAAAATGCCTCAAAGAACAAAAAGTACCTGACTTATGGAAAAAAGCAGAACTGATCCTTTTACATAAAAAAGGAGCACAGGAAGATTTAAAGAACTACCGTCCAATAAGCCTCCTATCAGTAACGTACAAAGTTTTCACTTAGATAATTTCTAAAAGAATATTAAAAAAACTTAATGACGCACAACCAAGAGAACAAGCAGGATTCAAAAGTGGATTCAGTACAATGGATCACATCCAGGTTGTACAGCAGGTCATAGAAAGGCACAACGAATACACCATGCCACTGTGCTTGGCTTTTATCGACTACGAAAAAGCATTTGATTCCATCTCAAAGCATGCGATAATGGATGCACTGCTTAGCCAAGGTGTAGAGAGAGCCTATGTAAACCTATTAGAATCGATATATGATGGAGCTACAGCTACAATTCTCCTTGATGATCTTGAAGTGGGAATTAATGTAGAACGAGGTGTACGGCAGGGTGACGCAATATCGCCTATTCTTTTCTCGGCTGGCCTTGAAGAAGTATTCCGTAAACTGGATTGGGAACAGGATGGTGTAAAGATCAATGGTGCAAACTTAAACCATCTTAGATTTGCAGATGATATTATTATCATTTCACAAGACCCAGATGAGCTGCAAAGACGCATACAAGAACTGCAAAGGGGTGGCGAACCATGTAGCTTGAAAATAAACCTGAAAAAGGGTCAGGTTATGTTCAATACCTTCGCACAGGACAGAAGAATTTCAGTTTTAGGAAGGGATTTGGAGATTGTGAATAGCTTTATATATCTTGGGCAGAGGATTTCAATGGAGTGGAATACCGCCCGAGAGGTGGAACGGCGTGTTAAATGTGGCTGGCAGGCATTTGATAGGCTCAACATAGTGTTTAAGAGCAGACTGCCACTTTGCCTGAAAAGAAAAGTCTTCGATCAGTGCGTTCTACCCGTTATGACATACGGAAGTGAAACCTGGACACTCACATCGTAATCAATTCAAAAACTTCGGGTGGCACAGAGGGGAATGGAAAGATGTATGCTTGGCATTACAAGACGAGACAGAAAGTCCTGCGCATGGATCAGGGAACAAACAAAAGTGTGTGACATCATTGGAAGAGTAAAGCAATTGAAATGAAGATGGGCAGGCCATATAGCGAGGCGATGAGACGACAGATGGACCAACGCAATCCTGGAGTCGATACCGCTTGACCGCAAACGTCCGCGAAGAAGACCGAAAGCACGATGGATTGATGACATAGTTAAGTATATTAGACCCGAGTGGCAGAGGAAAGCCCAGGACCGTGAAATTTGGAAGCATGCTGAAGAGGCCTTCATCCTGCCTATATATATATATATATATATATATATATATATATATATATATATATATATATATATATATATATATATACATATACGTATACATATATGTATACATATACGTATACATATATGTATACATATACGTATACATATATGTATACATATACGTATACATATACATATACATTGAAAAAATTATGAAGAATATATGTCAGCGGCGAGGGGATAATAAGGACAAATCAAGAAACTGGATAACGCTATAATGAACCTGATATAGTTACCGTAACTAGAAGGCAACGTTTTGCATGGCTGGAATATCTGCAGCTGATGGAGAAAGAAAGAACACCTAAAAAACTTTTGTCAATAAACGACTGGGACGACGATTAACGCTACTTTCACAAGCAATAGTTTTGGACGGACGGTAAAAAAACGTTGGACAATTTAAGATCTATAAATAATTTTTGAAAATATGTTTTAAAAGCATAGTAAAGAAGCGCTAAAGTTAAAAAAAAAATGTTTTAAATATTTTTTTAACCTTTACTACTGTTACCTCATTTAGGCTGTTTTTTAAACACTATGCTTAAATCAATTCTTCTATTGGAATTTTCGGCGTGAAATTCTAAACTCGAAGAGATTTATCACTAAACACCAAATATTTTTTTTAAACTTCTCGGAGCACGTTTCCATGTTACCATCATCAGAAGATGATTTAATCTACTAGTTTACTACGCTTAAAAATATAATTTTAAAAATTATTTAAAGTGTCCTACGTTTTTTTACCGTCCGTCCACAATTGTTGGATATGACAGTAAGAGGGATATCTAGGAAGTAAGAAAGTGTAACGTTATCGTAAAGGACACAACACCTTAATAACGTAATAACAATATACTTTAAAGATGGCCTTTAATCTTACGTGCAGACAAGAATAGTGTGTTGTGGAACAGCATAAGGTTCTTTAAAAGGCTGTTGGAAATAGAAAAATAATTTGTTTGACATTTATTGATATTAAATGCTAGTAATATATCAAAAACTCTTCAAATATTTCAAGCATCTTCAATTAATTATTTCACAATATTATCAATTAATATTCGAACATTTTTTTAAATCATTTTTAAATTAACAGCACTGTTATGTTACTCATTTAGGAGTGTTTAATTTGTTTCAGTTATCATTTGCTGCAATTATAAGTGCTTGTTATGGTTTATTAATGATGGCAGTAATAATTGGAGTTGTAATGCAAATAACAGCTGATGGATTTCTCGCACCCTCACCACTATTTTTCTTTCTCATGGCGGGTAAGTACTTCAGTTATTATTTGATTGTAACTGACAAAATGTCTATTAGCATCTTAAACTCACAATTTGATTGATGCAGTTAATATAATACATTTTTAACGCATTCAAAATCAATACATTTTCACGTTAGTTCTAAATCAATGAAGTCTCCTTTTAGTTCGAGGTACTTTGCCTAATTTCGAACTTTTGTATGCTTTCCAAACCGTATCACTCTGCAAAAAGGCGAACTTCGTCGTTTAGAAAGAAAAATCTCTTGATATGGCCTCTGCTATGAGTTCATTGTGGGTATCTTTTTCACGTTCCCAGAACATTCAAAGCCTTGAGGGTTGTAGATATCCGCTCAGTAACAGTACAAAAATAATCTAATTTCCCACCAGAAATATTTCCTTTTTTGTTTTTCTGGTTTGCATACCTAAAAAATAACATGAAAATAAATTTCGAACACGACCAAGAAAATAATATTTTCACACCCATTGGATTCATTTACTATTAGTTCAATAAGGTCGTTATCAAAAAATTCTCAAATAATTCACCAGGATGTTTCTGGCTATCACTTCGGAGACATAGGGTTGCCATTCATTGTCGCAACAAATAATTTCAAAATCTCTTTTTACCTATTTGAAGTCAGTTTTCTTGTGTTTGGAAACTTTTGTGTTGGGTTACTTTTCTTAGATAGGAGTTTCGCCAATCCGGAAAGTGGCATCGTATATTCCTCATCATCAGAGTCAGAATTGGCTAAGAAATTTGCTATATTATTGAAATTTATTTGAACAGGTGCTCTTAGTTGATTAACTGGTAATCCTCAGTCCTCATTGGTAACATGCATTTTCGGGCGGAAGCATATAAATATCCATTCCACCCTCAGGGAAATCATCATCATAAGCCAAAGTTAAAGAATCGTTCAACGTAAGACCTCTAAAATGTTTAACATATATTAACAGAAAAAACTTTAAGATTCAATTTTCAAAAAAAAAATGGAATCACCATATGCCTAGCATCTTACATATAGGACGGCTTCAAATTTACTTTTATAAGTAACCCTGTATCAAAAGGAAACATAACCTAATATCACAAGTCATTAGTTTTATCCTCCAGTACCTAAAACACTTATAATAATATTTAGTAACTAATTACTTACCTAACAAAATGTATGTCAGTGATGCATTTTTCGTAATATAAACGATTGAACTTTAACAACAAAACGGTGCACTATCGACAAGCTGAGTTCACTACCGACACACTGGCTCCTTCACACCTGATTTTTATGTTGTGGCGCCACCTATGCATAGTAGGAAATTTTTGGCGGGTTGTTTAAACCGTTCACCTACATGTAGGACGACAGGCATATCTGGGTTAATGGTACTATGGGTTACTCCTACTGCACTTGAAACTTTCCTAGGGCTTGTTCTAGGATTTGCACCGACTACAGCTCTTAAAAGGTAGACATCGAAAGACCTGATCTTCCCTTTTCTTCAAGACTCATGTCTCCCTTTCGAAACCTTTTGGACCAAGAGCTGAGCTCTACTTCACAAATCTCAAGAGCGGCGCCAGTCACTTTGGCGTCTGATTTAAAATATTGTCTTGAAATTGTCCAAATTTCGCAACTGGTTTTGCTCATTTTTACCATTTTGCTAAAAACCGGCGATTGAATATTTCACAGTGGAATGAATCATTTTAATACCGAAGAAAGAATGTTTATTTGTCGGAGCAAAAAGTTAAAATCGGACTAAATTTCTGAGAGGTGAAGTACAATCCAACAAGAGAAAAAACGCAAATTCTTTTATTACACGCTAGCATTTAAGTTTTACTTTTCTATATACAGAGTGTAAGGGAAAGTACTTTCGATAAAATTTAACCAACGATTCTGTACAGTTTTTTGAACAAAAAGTTTTCTTAAAACATATATCCAAAAATGTAAATATTTAGAAATGTAGGAAACATTTAGAAACATTTAGGAAACATGTAGGAATTCAGTTTTTGTCATCTTGCATCTTAAGGTATTACTTCAAAATAAAATATATTATTTTTATTATTATTTTTATATACTTTTACGCATACATTTGGTTTTTATTTTCACAAAAAAGAAAAACTTATACATCAATGTCATTTAACCCTTTAGTGCATGATTCTCACTCAGATAGCAAGAAAAAGGCTTAGAAAAATATTCCATTCTTTTTTTGCGTCAAATTTGAAAAAACTGTCGCGTAGCCCTTGAGTTACATCATGCACGGGCAGAAATGAAGGGATGACAGAAAAGTTCTCACCTAGGTATCACACTGTATTTTTTTTTTATTAATAATTTTAACAATAATCGTTATTAATTAAAAGGTGTACAAATAAGTTTCCGTCGATTTACAAAAGATGACCCACCATAAGGTTATGTTGAAATTGTTAGATGTAAAACGTAATATCCTAAGTTTAGTCCTCTGATAACAACATAACCTTAAATTATTAGTGACTCCGTATCAGCATCAAATATTTTTTCGTGTGAAAATGTCGAGTTTTGTGCCGAATAAGTGTTATTTGCGGGAACTTTTGATTTACTTCTGTAACTTGAAGAAATCTTTAGCTGAGAGACATCGATTACTTGTAGAAGTATATGGTGAGGCTGCTTTAAGTGAGAGAAGTTGTCGTGAGTGGTTTCAAAAGTTTAAAAACGGTGAGTTTGACGTGGATGACAAAAAACGCAGTGGAAGGCCGAAAGGGTACGAAGAGACGGAATTGGAAGTATTATTGGAGGAAGATTTGTCCCAAATGCAAAAAGAACTTTTACATTAAAAACGACTCAACAAGCAATTTCACATCGTTTAAAATTGTTGGGAATGGTTCAAAAACAAGAAAATTAGGTTCCATATGAACTGAAGCCGAGAGACGTTGAGAGCCCATTTTACATGAATCAAATACTGCTTGCCATTCATAAGAAAGTGTTTTTGCATCAACATCGACAGTTGAATATTCGGTTTATACATGAAAAAACTCACACGGTGTATTTGGTGGAATCAGCTTGGTGTCGGATATTATTAGTTGCTCAAACCCCGCGACACTATTACTGGAGCTCTCTACCGAACATAATTAATGAGATTGAGCCGAGTACTCAAGCAAAAACGCGCCCATTACTACTCCAGACATGACAAAATTATTATCATACATGATAATGCTCGTCTGCATGTTGCGGCGCCGATCAAAACCTATTTGGAAACACTTAATTGGGAAGTCCTACAATACCCGCCGTATTCACCAGACAGACATTGCCTCTTGGTGATTGCACATGATCTGTCTAAGCAGCGCTTTACATCATATGAAGGTACTAAAAATTGGGTCGATTCGTGGATAACCTCAAAAGATGAAGAGTTCTTCCAACTTGGTATCCAGATTCTGCCAGAAAGATGTGAAAAAGTAGTGGCTAGTGATGGACAATACTTTGAATAAAACGTAATATACCGTTCTTTCACAATACATTCCTAATTTTTGATAGAAAACGGCGGAAACTTATTTGTACTTGTATCTGCATTTGTACTGTACTTATTTGTACTTATAGGTATCTTTTATAATTAAAAAAATATTATTTATTATTAATAAAATGGTTAAAAATAATAAAAAAAATACAACTACACATGAATTTTGTCGAAACATTATTTTTTTTTGCGTGGAAACAAAGATTCAAGTATTATACATAGTGTTAGATACATTAGTGTTTCCTAGGCTAATGATTTGTTTTATCCTTTACGAGTAAAGCAGGTCTTGGCGCAGCACTTTTTTTATTTTCTAGAAACATTGGTCCTCTCTTAGGTATCTTCCTGACGCCTATCATACACAAAGATTGTGCAAGTTCATTCCGGAATTTTTTTTTGGTTATTTGCTTCTCCACATTGGCAGTGTTGGAGACAAGCATTCACAACAGCTAAATCGATTATATGATAAAATAATCTGAAGTTCCATTTTTACTTGTCATTCGAATTATATGCCTTGCTATGTAGGAGCCCATCATGTCAACTGTCAACATGTGTCGGTTGTACACTTTTCCTACTTGTGGGCAGTTGACCAGTTGTTATCGTTTATTTTTCTTTTCTCACCTCTTTAAATTTTCTTTTGGATAAACTCCGCACAAAGTCGAGCCAAGGTATACGGAGTTATTATCTACCCATTGAATTAATGATATAGTATATCCCCCAACTGAAGTGGTATATTCATAAACTGATTTCCAATCCTTTTATCCTTAGTACTGAATAGTAAGCTGTTGATTCTATCTTTTCTGAATGTGCCAATGGCAAACATTCCTTGTGCTTTTAGGTAATTAACTAGTAGAATAGTTGAATACCAGTTACCAAAATATATTTTATATATTTCTTGGTATTTCTTTTGCCAGTCTAATTACCATATTGGCACACATTCATAGGTTGGCCTTCTCGGCATACATAACTTCGCTCTTGGCCTGAATAGATTTCGAATTTGTGTGAGAATCCTTTATGGTTACATAAAAGAAATAGTTTAAAGCCCCACTTATGAGACTTCCTCTGGTTGTATTGTCTCATGAAGTAATGTGTCTTCGTATCGCATACCTGTTCGTCTATCGATAACATTTCATTCATTGGTACTGATAAAAATTTAGCATTCACGCTGTCTATAATTGGACGCAATTTGAACAGCTTGTCGTGTTTTGGGTGGTCTCTCGGGTTCATTTTTAAATTATCGTTAAAATGAATTGTAGAACGAAGACTTTCAAAATTATTTACAGTAATAGTTTCTTTTACTATTGGAATACTAAGCACTGCGTCCCACGTGTCCCTTACAGTGGTAGAGGACCTCCTCTCTTGAGACCGAGGAAAACAATAAGATGCCTATAAACCTATCTATTTCTTTACTTGTCACTTTTCTGGATTTAGAAGGGCCCTTCTGAGTTGAGTAATTACTACTTTCGGAAGCAATTTTACTTACTAGGTCGTCATGAAAAAAATATTTGAAAAATTGGTATGGACTGTTGAGGTCCGTGATCGTAGAAGGAAGCAAGGAGTTTCCGTCGAATTCTGTCTCAGACTTAACAAGTTTCAAATTATTGTGATTCCGCTTAAATTTTAACTTGTACGATTTACCTGGATTTGGTTTTCTAGTGAAGCTCGTTGGTAGATCACGCACTACTTCCGAAGCACTTGGTGTCCTAAGATAACATTTCTGCCTATTCTGACCAATATTTTTGTTCTAAGTAGAACCCTGTGTGATTGCCGAAGTTTCGGGAAGAGGCTCACCTGCTGATTCAGAAGATTCATTCATAGTCGAAGGTATTTCGCCACTCTGTGGAAGTTCCATGAGGACGGCATTATCCAATCTTTGGAACAATTCCTCATTATCAGCTACATATTCAAGTTCATCGCGTTCATGCGTTCATGCGATTTGGATACCCAAGAAAGCTACAACCTCCTCTCTTCTCATTTTTACTCTATCAATAATAAAACAGTCTTCTGAATCCATTTCTGTAAAGCAAAATACCAAAAAATTAAGAAAATATTTTAATCTAAATACAACTGATATGGTATGATGTAACTCAGAAGTTACACACACAAACACTCATATTGTAAGTAAATAAATTAATGCATACTTACTTTGAAATATTAAAATGATTTTTAAGGCAATAAAAAGCCAGAAATTTTTTTCTGCAGAAAACACTTGCTAAACATAAAAACAACAAATCAAACCAACCCAAAACAACCGACTTTTCATTCAAAAGGTGTTCGCAATAAAATAACCTTTTATATTAAATTAGGTTATACTGTTGGCAGTTTTAATTGGATGAAGGCTTTTTCTGCATGTTGACACTGCTCAGTTGCATAAATTAGTTTCTAAAATGCTCAACAGATGTCTCGTGCAGATCAACACTTGATATGTAACTCGGGAGTGACACTGTGCACTAAAGGATTAATATTTTATTTTGATTAATTTTTTTCTCGAAAATCCTTAGGTTTTAGACCCTCGTTGTAATCTTTTTTTTTTAAATAATGTGAAAAATGTCCTATATACCCTGTATATTAAACATTTTGAAAATTAAAAAAAAAAGTTTTTGATATGAATTTCAATCAGAAATAGTTTATTTTATTCATTAATCGTTAAACTTAAAACAATTATGCTATTTTAGTAAAAATATCATCCTCTAAAATATTATAATAATTTTTTAAACACATTACTTTCAATTTACAATGGAGCATTTTCAGGCATAACACTGAAAACCGAGCATTGTATTCGAACTAATTGGAGATAAAACAAAAAAACATTGCAATATTTCCTCTTACAAATAGCTCTCTAAGCGGGAATATATTTTTAGGAGATTACATAGTGGCCGCCCTTATTCACCCAAAAGAGTTTTATTGTTTGAAATATGGGATAATTTATTTGGTTACAGTGCCTAGCATGTATATGCTTTTGGTAATATACTCTGTTTTTAACATGAATAATGTAAGCTGGGGAACTAGAGAGGTTACTGTTGTTGCTAATAATCTGGTGAGAAATTTTACTAAATATTTGGGTTATATTGAAAACTTTACGGTATAGTTTAGTGTATGAGGGATTGCGAATGTTATATTCAATAAATTTACTAATATATTAGTTTAGCAAGGGCTGAATCAGTTAGAAACTATTTTGGTTTCCACATAAGGATTTTGTTGATTATCTAAATCACAATTTAATTATACAGGTCGACATAATTTTTGTAACATTGATGCGAATACTATTTCTGCGATTCATTTGTAAATCCAAAAATGGCTTAGCACTAAAAAAAGCTAGACCAAAAATGGCCTAGCACGTCCCATTTTCATTTTCAAGTTTCTACTTCTCCTTCGTATCATGGGATGATTGAAATTATTAATTTGTACTAAGTATTAAGAATTTGTACTAATTTGTAATTAGTACTTTGGACTCGACAATGTAGGATTTAGCACAAGACGGTAGAGAGGGTATTTCCAAAGTATTCTACGAAACGTTAAGGGCAGTTTTATTATAGTTTAGTTTGTTTCTGTCTCTTTTTACAGTACAGTCAAGTCCTTAAGGCGATTTTATATAAAATGGCAAGTTCTAGTCTTCGATTTTCCAAAAATTCAGCGGATAAGTTTTGTTATATATGCGGACGATTTATTTTAAAGTCACAAGCAAGACCTATATCCTAGGAAGTCAAAAAGCCTATCTTTTATATTTTAAGTGCCACGTTGGATATAAAGATAAAAGTTGGGTTGTTCATGTCTGCTGTTTGAGTTGTCACGTAAATTTAGTACAGTGGATTTATCGCAAGAAAAATTCAATGCCGTTTGCTTTTCTTATGGTGTGGAGAGAACCTACTGTATCACTTTTTTATCACTAAAATAGAAAGGATTTCAAAAAAGCAAAAAGACAAAATTCAGTATCCAAATTCAGTAACCCAAAAAAGGTGTTTTTTTTCACCTCTCTATATTAAGCTTAGACTAATGAAAAACGATGTCAAAGACATGAACAAATAAGGTAATTGTTTCAAGTACTTAAAAGAGATATTTCCTCAATTATTATTATTTTTTTCTTTTAATCTCCTATATATTTGCAATATACCCAAAGGTAATAAGCAACTGTTACAACATTAAGGTCAAGGCAAAGAATTGCCAAGCATCAGAGGTTATGGCGCTTACATTAAAGGCCTAACAAATACAGGAACTTAGGTTCTTTATAACTAGAATAATGGAATATTAAATTATATCTTAAATTCTATAGGTTATCTCTAAAGGATTACAGCGTTTCAGTATCTGCGGCTTTTGGCTATTATCAAGGAAGCTGACAGCAAGGGAGTTGGGGTGCACTTCAAGTCGCGATAGATACTTCGCACTCACGCACTTGGCTTCTTCTAGCACAGGCTTTATTTTTAGATCACGGTGTAAAGTTTGATTTATCACGAACCAAGGAGTATCAGTAATTATTCTCAGGGTTTTGGACTGGAATCTTTGAAGTATTTTTATGTTGGATACACTCGCGGTTCCCCACAGTTATATGCCATAACTCCGTACGGGTTTGAGGATCACTTTGTAGATGGTTAACTTATTAACCAACGATAACGAAGTTGTTTCCTCTTCATAAAAATGTGTTGTTTCCAGTTTAGTCTTCGGCCAAGTCTCATTCCAAGATATCTTGCACAGTCTGCCTAGGAGAGTTGATGTCCATTAAGTGTTACACTCGGGCATGACTCCTTCCTTAAGGTAAAAGTGACTTGCTAAGATTTTGCCTCATTGATTTTTAGACGCCGTTTTTTTATCCATTCTTCTATCCCATCAAGAGCTTCCTGAAGCTTCTCAGATGCATATCTTGGTAGCCTGCTTATTCCCATAATTGTGGTATCATCTGCAAAAGTGGCTATAGACGTGTTTGGCGTAGTTGCTAGGTCAGCAGTGAAGATTTGAAAACCCAAGACCCAAGATTTGGGACCCAAGACACTACCTTGAGGTACTCCTGATTTTATCGGATATATGTTAGTTATTTTTCCTTTATATTTGACAGCAAATTATCTGTTCATTAAGTATGATAACAGTATCTGATAGTACGGTGTAAGAAGTTTTGATTTAAGTTTGTATAGTAAGCCTGAATGCCACACTATATCGAAGGCTTGTGTAATATCCAAGAATGCAGCCGAGCAGTACTTTTTATCTTCAAAGGCGTTATTAATAATTTTCACTAACCTATGCATTTGTTCGATTGTTGCTTGTTTTTCGCGAAATCCGAATTGGTGTTTTGGAATGATATTTAGTTCGTCAAGCACTAGATTCAGTTCCTTTAGGAACAATTTCTCAAAAAGCTTTGATAAGACAGGCAAAAGTGTAATGGGTCTATATGATGATGCTTCCTCCGTCAGTTTACCAGGTTTTGGAATCAATATGATTTGTCCTACTTTCCACTGTGATGAAAATGACCGACTCTAAGTATTGTATTATAAATTTGTGTAAGGACAACTAATGCTTTTTCCGCTAATTGTTTAACGACTTGCCCAGTTATAAGGTCAAATCCTGAACTTTTCTTTGGGTTGAGGTTTCTGTGAATCATAGCCTTAACTTCACTAATGTTTATGGCTTTAATGGGAAGTGCCATTTGGAATGGTATTTCAAGGTATGAAGTTATTTCTTCCTCTTCTTTTCCTAAAGTTTTCATTGGAAATTGCTGAAAAACATTAGCTAGATGTATTGCAAAAGTTTCAGCCTTATCAGCATCTGTTCTTGCCCAAGTTCCATTCTTTTTTCTGATTGGCGGTATGCTCTCTTGTGTTTTATTGATTTTTACTGTAGCTTTCCAAAGAGAGTAATCAGTAGCTTCAGTGGGAGTAAGACCTTCAAGGTAATACTGTGGCTCTAGTTATCATCCACCTTTTGCGTAGTCTTCGTTTTTTGATAATTGCATGTTTTGCTACTACAGAGCAATTCTGCTTCTGGATTTGACTACTCATTTCAAGAGTTACATCCCAGGCGGCTTGTTGTATTGTAATAGTTAGATCTTCTACAGCCTTGTCTATGTTTTCAGGAGATTTTACCAGGATATCAGTATGTATTCTTTCATTAAGCGAGTGTTTCAAAAAATCCCAAATCGTTTTTTTATTAGTGATTATGGCTGGTTTTTGTACATTGATAATGTTTGAACTGACTCTTACTATTGTGGGAGAATGATCCGAAGAAAGATCGAGGCTTTGTTCTGCTAGACAATTTAGTAATACAGAAGTCAATAGTGTCTGGTAGTTTGTTCCTATCACTAGGCCAGTATGTGGGCCTACCAGTAGACAAAGTGTTTAGATTAATTTTGTCGATATATTTTATGAGCTCTCGACCTTTAGTAGTTATTTACCTTGATCTCCATCTGAAGCGTTTGGCATTGTAATCACCACCAGCCAGGAATCTACTGCCTAATGTGGAAAAGTACTCAGCATCATCCTCTTCTTTCAAATTGTGACGTGGAGGACAATAAAGGGCAGGTTATTGGACCTCTCTTATCTTCGATTACGACATTAGTTACCTGAATATGTGCTGTCTGGAACTTGAGTGCTTCATGATGCTTAATTGTTTTTTAATTATTATTGCACTACCATCATGGGCTGTGCCATCCGGATGTTGAGTGTTATATATTGTATAGTTTTGAATTCTTAAATAGCTTCGATTAGTATAATGCGATTCAGAGATCAATATCACGTCAATGTTATGTTCTCTAAGGAAAACTGACATTCGGGGCCATGGTTAACTAGGCCATTAGCGTTCCAAAGGTTTATGTTTAAATGCATGAACGTTAATTGAATTTATCAAGCAATTTCGACACACCATTTATCATTGTATCCATTCGTTGCACCATTTGCTCGACTAATTTCTCTAGTCTGTTAATCCTTTCTTCCGATTGATTAAAGTTTGCAGCTGCAACATCAAAGTTACTATTAGACGATTTGAGTCCATTAGTGACTGAAGCAAATGAAGTACCTTCTCTCACTTTATTATCAGCAATATGGGTATTATTGTTTTGTTGGCCTTGTTGGACTTTAGGTCTAAGAGAGGGAAAGTTTCTTTGTTGAAGTTCTTTATAAATTTTACAACCGTTATAATTGGCAGGGTGATTTTCGCCACAGAATGCACACCGAAGATCTTTTCGTTCACTTATTGTGCAGTTTTTGCTACTATGTAGACCTCCACATTTATTGCATTTCTGCTGTCGGGTACAATAGTTTCGAGTCTGTTCCCATTTCAAGCATCTGCCGCATTACGGTATCTGTCTTTTTTGTCTTACAGTTTCACTTTTTACTTTGTAATGTTGCAAATTTGTTATTTGATAAATTTCTTTGTTATTATCGTTTGGTTCTAGTTCCAGGAAGAACATATTTAGAGGTTTCTGCTCATTGCCACTTTTTACGTTATATACATTAATAACTTTATGATTGAGTATAGATATTTCTTCTTTGAGCAGCTCAATATTGATGGTGTAATGAAGCCCTTTAATAACGACTCAAAAACTTCGTTTATCTCTTGGCATGTATGTATGATGCTTTACGTCCTTTTCTTTCAGGATTTGACATGTTACTTTATAAGCTACTTCATTTTGGGTCATTAATTTGATTTCCTCATTTATTAATTTAAGGGAATATTTATCCTTTAATCCTTCATAGCTGTTTAAAGTTTTAACTAGTAAATCAGCTTTTACAATTCCTGATAAAAAAAGAGGGGGCAGTTTAATTTTTGGCGCTGAACTCGTACTCGTTTCTTGTTTATTTGTATCAAAGTCATCTGGGACATTTTTCAATACTTGGAATTGATTATTTGGATTTATATGCTTGTAGTCTGTGATTAATTTTTGTTTAACGTTTCTTATAATCCGGCGAACTTCTCTTAGTTTTGCGACTCTTTACTTCTTTCCTTTCAGAGGTTTTATGAAATTCATTTAAGAATTCTTCATGAAGATTTTTAGCTTTTTTGAACGCTCTTGTTTCAATCTCACGTTCCAAATTTTGTTCTTTAGTTAAGTATTTATCAACTTCTTCCTGACTAGTCATTGCAAAGTCTATTTCACTCATTACTGATGCATCAATATTAGTTTTCACGCCAGAGGCCGGTAGAAAGCTAAGTTGTGACCCTGTAGCGTTGTAATGATGGCAGGAGACCGCCGCCGCCCACCACGCTTGAACAAGCCCTTGTAATTAGATTTAAGTTTTATACTGAATCGTGCTTAGTAGAATTCCAGCACGGCACCGGACTAGTATCCCTTCTTATCACTACCACTTTTTATCACTACTTTAATTGGCACGATCGGAACAATTAAACACGTCCGCACGCTTGAAAGGTAAAACAGCAATTAAATCAACTAAATCGATCTTACCTCAATTATGTGATGCAAAATTAAAGAAGGCATATTTACTGGACATCAAATAAGGAAGCTTCCAGGTAACTTTCGTTTTCAAGAAAAAATAAATGAAAAGGAATTGACAGTTTGGAACTGTTTTGTAAGTGTGGTGAAAGGATTTCTGGACCACAAGAAAGATTAAAACTATTAAAAGCTTATAGATGAACTCTTAAAAGCCTAAGAAACATTAGGGTGTAGCAAGTCCTTAAAAATGCATTTTATACGTTCCCATTGGATTTTGGATTTTTTTCAGGAAAATTTGGATGCAATATGCAACCAACAAGGAGAGAGGTTTTACCAGGACATCAAGACGATGGAAGTAAGATACCAGGGACGCTCGAACACATCTATGTTGGGCGACTACCGCTGGTTTTTAAAAAGAGATGATGCTATATAACACAAGAAGAAAAAGTGAAAGTTTTTGTCGCTGTATCAATTTTCTTTAATGTTACATCAAAAACTTTAAATTTGTTGATCTGTGTTATCGATCTCACGATATGTTTTTCTTGTTAAGGGAATAATGCAGTTACGAAAAGGTTTTCCAGTAAGAGTGTCAAAAATTAAAAATGACGCACAATGATAATTACAAGTAATAATCCACAAGGTTTTATTTTGTCTTAAAGGACAAATAATGTCTATCAAATGTCTCCCTCGGCTTCGTCTGGTTCAATACTTTCTGGAGACTCAACGATCTATTACTCTTTCTTGTGTGGATATTTTGAATGATGCCTTGAATATTTTATTTAAAGTCAAGAATTGTTCAAGGTGGGATTATTTCTGTAAACCAGAGATTCAACATAACCGCACAAAAACAATATAAGGGCTTGATCTTGATGGCCAGTTGGCAATACCATTTTGTGAAATAACTCCCCTAGGAAATTTCTCTTGCAAGAAATCGAGTGTCTTTATATTTATCAGCTCAGACCACAGACATTCTGTTAGTGTTAGTTAAACAATGACCTTCTGAGGATGGACGAAGTAACTCCTAAATTACTTTAGAATTTTTATCGACCCAAATCCTGCAATTGTCCATTTCATTCTGCATGACAGGCAGACAGTCGGCAATACAACTCCAGGCATTGTTGCCGCTAGGTATTTCTATATCTTCGCTCAGAAGGATCTCTCTGAAGAAAAAACTCTAAATGGCCTTTTCGGGACTATATAGTTTGCATTCCAATGGGGTTTTTATTGTAAGTCACTGGTTGGCAACTATACTTGTGGTGGCCAAAGAGTGTCTCAAAGAAAGGAGTCTAAGGCGAGGATCCTAATGTTTAACAGTATTTCTTTGATGTCTTATGCTTTAAGTACGTATAATTTAGACTTCTTAAAACCCGACCTTATATCCGA
Source organism: Cosmopolites sordidus (assembly GCA_031761425.1). Lineage (NCBI taxonomy): Eukaryota > Metazoa > Arthropoda > Insecta > Coleoptera > Curculionidae > Cosmopolites > Cosmopolites sordidus. Next base: position 559,418 of record JARFXV010000585.1, read on the forward strand.
CTTTATATCGAGCCTAACTATATATATCGAGCCTAACTATTTTGAAACTTTAGAAAAATTAGACAGGTCAATAAATGTAATTTTTTTGAGGTAATATTGATGAAAATAGATGTATATGATGTATTTAGTAGTCCTAAATCCGAAAATGCTAAGCTAATTACTGTAACACGCACGGTTTTTTTGTTACAGAGGGTCGGTGGTGGGGAAAAAAAGGAGATGATATATTTTTACAATTGAATATATTTTTAATATAAACATGTAAAAGGTCAATTCTTCTATCGGAACCTTTGGTGTGAAACCCTAAACTTGAAGAGATTTACCACTAAACACCAAAACGCTTTTTTGAACTGCTCGACGCACGTTTCGCTAACCATGTTAGCATCATCAGGAGATGATTTAATCTAATACTAAAACTAAACTATGTTCTATTTATATGAAAACCATACCTAATGAAGCGTGTAAAGATCATGAACCGTGAAGTATATTAAGCCTTACATTAATAATTGAAAAAGTTGACTGAATGGGATAGGTCGTTTTTTTCGGTTCATGATTGTCTTACATTTTTCTATTTGAATGCTTTCATATACATCCAAAGCCCTATTATTATTAACACTTTTAATTAGTCTTAAATTACTAATATCTATACTGTGGTCATGTTCGATTGCATATTGGGCAACACAAGATTTTTCATTTTTTCCATATCTAATATGGGCAATATGTTCTTTACGTTTTGTCAATATGGATCTTTTTGTTTGCCCAATATACCTTCGATCACAGTCTTGACAACTAATTTCGTAAATCCCCGACTTTTCATGTTGCTCTACTTTATTTTTTGGATTACACAGAATTTCTCTTAATTTATTATATGGTTTGTACACAAACTTAATGTCCACTTTTTTCAAAATTTTGTCTAGTCCTCTTGTTAATTGGGCATCAGATGGTATTACCATGAATTTCTTTGTGTTCTGATCCTTTTGAAAAGTCGAAGATTCTTTCAATAATTTTCTGAACTAATGTTTTCTAATTAGTTTATCAACAATGTTCTTATTATAACCATTCACTTCAGATACCTCCCAAATTAATTTTAATTGTTTGTTATAATTATCTCTGGTGGTGGTTTTTAGGTTAACAAGGGGGTCATATTTTATGTTTGAAATACCACGTTCAAAAGAAGTTCTATAATATCAATCTTTCTTACCATAATGTCTTTTGTTTTCCTACTTTCCCTTATACATAAAAACAGCCAAAATTTTGTAAAACCCCCTTGAAGTCCTAGCAATATACCTATCACATTTAAATCGCTACAAATATCCTACTGGTACTGTTTATATTCAACGCGATTTAGTATGGTTGCTACGTTGTTATATGTTTCTTTCATTCTCACTGAATGAGCTAAAGGAATAGGTGGGTTTTTGTTTTCACTATGAAGCAAGACTGCTCTTACATTATATTTCGACGAATCTATGTATATATATATATATATATATATATATATATATATATATATATATATATATATATATATATATATATATATATATATATATATATATATATACAGGTACATGTTCTATATTAAGCTCATTCACTAAACCATCAATCATATCACAACAGATACAACGATTCTTCCATTTTATAAAAACTTGAAAATGTTACATTCAGTTTTCGGTAAAGTGTAACACCTGCATTTTTATCTAACAGGTATCATTGCTGAAGCCTGGAATCAAGTTCCAATTTTTGTTTTAACAATCGCAGGTTACGTAACGAATCATTTAATTTATTCTGAGTTATTAAGTGAGATCCACTGATTAAACGGCGGTTTAAAGGCACAATCGGTACCGGTAGTTCCTGGCTATGAGGAACTGGCCTAAATGCAGAAGACCAATTTGGATACTGAATTTTTGTCCTTTTGCTTTTTTTAAATCCCTTCTGTTTTAGTAATACAAAAGTAGCAACCACTTACAAGGTTAGTAGGTTCTCTTCACACCATAGGAACAGCAAACGGCATAGAATTTTTCTTGCGATGCATCCACTGCACTAAATTTACTTGACAACTCACATAGCAAACATGAGGAACCCAAATTTTATCTTGATCCCCAATTTGGCATTTAAAATATAAAAAATATGCTTTTTTGACTTCCTCGGATCGGATCTATGAGTTTACAATAAATTGTCCACATATATAACAAAAATTATTGGCTTGATTTTTGCAAAATCGACGACTAGAACTTGCCATTTTATATAAAATCGGCTTAAATACTGGATTGTACTGTAAACGAGACAGAAACAAACTAAACAATAAAACAGCCCTTAAAGGTTAGTAAAATACTATGGAAATACCCCGTCTACGGTCTTGTGGTAATTGCTACATTGTCCAGTCCAACAGTCAGCTACCAAGATGGAACGCAAAAAGAGCATTCTCATCAGTGTTACAAAAATCATGTCCACCTGTGTTATTTATTATGTACTTAAATATAATGGAAGATCATATTCCTATACTGTACATTTCCGTACTCTGTAATTGTATAGAAATCGCAAGAGAAATTTACCTAGGTCCAAAAAATTTAACTAAGACCAGTTTCTTTTGAAATACTAAATACATGTTTGTTGATTAGTTGGTTGAAATATCTGCAGCTGTTAAAAATATATAAAGGTCGATTGGTTTATTGAATATAAACAAATTTGTGAAACTATCGGCAAATTAAAATAAATTTATTTGGAGTATGTATTCTGTTTTGCATAGTTTTGTTCTACATAACAGGAAATTTGAATTTTACTAAAATGTTTAACTAGTTAAAATAATACCGAGAATGAAAGGAATCAAAAGAATACAAATACATTCTACATAGATACAGTAATTTAAAAACAAGTAGAAAAACAACATGAACAAACAACTATTAAAATATAAAAAAGGAAATAAAAGTTTACGTTACAACTACAGATCTATTAGTCTTCGAGGTACTGAGTTACCAAATTTAACTTAGAAAACAATGACATAACCACATAAGACAGCATAACTCGGACAATTGCGGATGTAAGACTCAAATTAATGCCATTGAATGATATTTCGCATAAAATCAACAATTTCAAGGCATCTAATTTGGTTTTTGCTTTATTTGAATTTAAAGTTTGGACGTACCAAAAAAGCTACCTTAGGGTTTGAAAATATTTAAAAGAAATGCGAACACGTCCTACGAAGGTAGTTATACAAGGGACTCGAATAGACTGTAAAGCTGGGCTATAGAAATATAGAATTGATAGAATATATTGATAAAAGTGTAGAATAGGAAAAGGACCAATGCACTTAAAAAATATATATTCTAATCGAATAAAAAACTAGGTAAATTTTGGCCTTATATCACATAATTTATTTTCAAACAGACAAAAAGAGAAGAACGCAATTAATGATACCGGAAAAGAAAGTATTACATTATAGTGGGTGGGAGTTTTAATTATTTATTCTTTCTTTTTTTCTTTCAACTTTCAAAAGAAACAACACTATATTTTGTTTTCAAATTTGTATTTCATTTTTAAATTTTGTGTTTTTTTTAAAGACATCTTGCGTGACTATTGTTCACATATCTGGTATTAAAGCAACGATTTCAGCGCAGGTGTTCTCTTTAAGTTTCTGTATCTGTTGAGGCTTATTTATGTAAACCTTTTCGTTCGAAAATCCCCTTAAAATATTTAAAATCATCCCCATAAAAACCGTCAAATCATTTTTGCCGGAATATTGTCAATTTGATGAAAGTAGTTTATGATGGCATTATAGTATTCTAATCACTTATTATTGTCTGTAGGCAAAAGGTCTTGAACAATTTGAATTTTATAGGCAAACATGTGCAAGTCACTTATCAAAATTCAATGTAGACTACATGGAGAAATTCCCGATTGTGTACGACGTCGTCGAATAGACGTTCCTGGAAACTCCTCCACACTTTGCTCCATACGTGCAATATGCCCAAAGCCTCACATTGTTCTTGGATCTCTGATAGAGGGTCTATCCCCAATCCGAATTTGTGAAATTGAATAAATATATATAACTGAATAAACGAAAACTTGTGGTTTTTTGAGGCGCCGGACCATTAGGATATTTTCGTCTATATTCACGTTGAATTACAATAATTGAATAAATATTTTAATGTCAATTACTTTTCTCAACAACTTTCATTTCGCTCTTTTAGCATGTATTTATCCATAATAATACGTGCATGTCTGCATTGCATAACAGTCTAACTTAAGTTGTAACAAATTAAGTTAGGTATGAAAAGAAAATGGCACCAAAAAAAATTGTAGCATGATACTTCGTCCATCGTTTATATTTGAAAAAAAAAATGTATGCTGAATGGAAAGCGATGATAGCTTAATATGTGGTAAACCGAAGAGAATTTATATCAAATTATTTTAACACTTTAATACACTGAAGTTATCGTATAGTTTTTAGTGCAGTTCAAATACTACTGCTTACATACTAATTTTATTAATTTTAGGAATCGGCGCCGAAAGTAAAAGAAAAGAAACAATCTGCCGTATTAAAACTAATATACAAAATAAGAGATTTTGTTAAACAATTTATAAAAACACCTGCATATTACGTTCTGATGAAAAATTCAGTAAAACACGTTGAAGAAAAAATGGACCTCCTTAATCAAAGGATTAGGCACATCGAAAAGATTAAAGTTGATCCTACATTGAAAAAGTTACCAGATCAACCTCGAAAAACTATCGTAAATAGATTAAAAGACCATGAAGTATACAAAGAAGTCGACGAAAATGATTCGTGGGATATGTTAGTTAATGGTTTTCAAACTTATAGTTGGTTTTATAATGGACCTTTAATCTGGAGTCAAGTTTCGTTCTTACCGAAAAAGGAAGAGGTGTTTTTTCAAGAGTTACTGGACAAATACTTGTTTCCAATTGAGGATGATAAAGTAAGTTTACATATTTATATTAGTTTATTGGTTTATTTCTTAAAGGTTGTTCATTAATTGTGCCAAAGCTTTAAAATTAGGCACAATGATAAATACAAGTGATAATTGGTGAATTCTATTTTTTTCTTGAAGAAAAACCAATGGCATTATGTTGCGAAAATAATGGCGTTTAAATATCCCCCTCGACTTCGATGGATTAAATGCATCCTGGAGACCTTAGTGACCTTAGTGGTCTTAGTGACCAGTTCCTCTGTCACATCATCTTGTTGAAAGAAAACATTGTTTATATCCATATTTATCAGTTCCGGTCAAAGATATTCTTCACCATCGGCAGTAACATGATTCTTCTAAAAAAAAGGTCATATCAATGCAATGTATATGTAATTTATAAATCACTTGAGGATTTTCTTAGGCGCAAATCCTGCAACTATCAGTTTCAAATCGGTTGTCTTTATATTTATCAGTTCAGGCCAAAGATATGCTGTTAGTATATTCTTATCAGCTCATCTGCATAAATAGTAATACGTTCTCCATGATCTTCAAAAAATTCAGGTCAAATAACTGTTTCAGTCCAAAAACCGCACCAAACAGTGACTAAAGATGTAACTTCTGAATCACTTGAACATTTTCATCGGCCCAAATATTGCAGCTATGTTTATTCACAAACTCATAAATGCAGAAGTGAGCTTCGTCGGAAAAGATATTTTTTTCCAAAATTAGGCCTTCAGAATATATTTCGCCAGACGAAGCCGAGAGGGACATTGAAACAACATTATTTTCAAAACATGATGCCCTTATTTCTTTTTCAAGAGATAATAAAAATCAGAGTCATTGTGCCCTATTTTAAAGTCCTGACACTCTTATCGAGAACCCTTTATATTAATTTGTACAGAATTATTAAATGCGACTTAATTATATTTAAATTTTAGGCCAAAGTAGCAAAGGCTTTAAGTGACTTGAGAGATCGAGTGGCTACGATGTTCTTTTTAATAAATTCCTTATTTGTCTTGGTTGTTTTTTTGTTAACCCTGAAGAAAGATCTAGTGCATTTAGAATGGCCCTTTGCTCCTAAATACAATTTTTCATTCACAACAAAGGATGATGAAAGCGAAGTAAGTAATATTAGCACTACATTTTTATTTTTCTATTTAGATTTGTCATATTTTTACCCTATGTTTGGCATCTAATAATAGAGGCTAACAAAAAAAAATGTAAAAACTTTTTAAACCAATACATCTAAATTTTATGTATTTTTGGATGCTGAAACCATATCTGGTATAAGCTTTTTTTATCACCCACAGTTCTCTCACAATATGACATCGATTATAGTTCAAAATAAGAAAAATTTGATACATAAAAAATAAAAATTTGTAAAATAAAAAACTGTACTTTTATTGTATTCGGTTACATTTTTTACTTACGATAACATATTTTACTTCAGTGCGAATATTGTAGGTACTCATTTTTTGTATTTGATTTCTCTTTTCTCTGTAAAGTTTCTTGTATAGATTTTTCTCCAATGTGATGCATTTTGTTGTTTTCTATGTGACCAACAGTAATCACCCATCATGTTGATATTCCACCGTCCCTGGTACCCTTTCTCCATCTCTTTTATGTCCTGATCGAACCGTTCTCCTTGCTCTTCACCCACATCGCCCAAGTTTTTAGGAAAAAAGTCAAGGTGGTTGTGCAAGAAGCGAACTTTAAGGCTCATCAGATAACCCAGATTTTTGAACTTGTCTATCATATTAGCTACGATAAGTTTATAGTTAGGGTCTTTCATATTGCCCAAGAACTTAGTCATAACTTCTTTAAATGATATGCAAGCCTGCTTTTCCTTTTTAAACTTTTGTTGCTTCAAAGCTGGAATCGAACATCGTTTTACGAATATCAGGCTCGACGAAAACCTCTTCTTTCAGTTTGGTTTCTGATAAATGAGGACATCTTTTACACAAATATTAAAAATATTCACCATCTTTAGGCAAGGCTTTTACAAATTGTTTCATTAAGCATAACTTGATGTGTATCAAAAGCTTGATGTGGTGCTAGAAGAATCTTTTTTGGGTCTACTACAGTTTTATGCAAAATGTTTTTCTCGCCAGGTGTAAAAGTTTTTCTTACGGGCTATTGTTTTTTTTGACCAATGTTGATCCCATGTTTTGCTGTCCCATTCACATATAAAACATGGACATTTTGTAAATCCCTTTTGTCGGCCAAGGATCATGGAGACAACTTTTAAATCTTCACATAGCATCCAATCGTGAGCTGGATAGTTAATTTTCTGTAAAATCATGTTAAGATCATTGTTAAGTTTCCTTCATATGGACTGAATGAGCAACAGGCAGCGAAGCATAAGTATTTCCGATGTGTAACAGAACACCTTTTGAATTAGTTCTTGATGAGCCAAATTCCAGTTCCATTTTCCATGCAAAAATAATTCATTAGGCTACCAATATTATGGCATTAAACCAAATTGTCTTCCTGCGAAAAACTGTTGATCTCTTGTTCTATAATGGTAAATAGGTATTCCAGATTCCAATAAATGTTTTTCTTTCAACCTAGAACCAAGCAATTCTGCTTTTTCCTTAGTCAAATCTAAATCTCTCACTAAATCATTTAACTCAGCTTGTGTAAACAATTGTGGTTTTAAATTTTCTGGAGAACTTTGAAACTCACCTTGAAACTTGACTTTCATAAAACGTCATCACTAGACTGGTGACTCAGGGACAGGAAGTCCCGGTCCATGTCCTACCGACCGATTAGCTGAAGTAAGGTTCGGATAGACAATTACTTTTTTAATTTTGGAGTTATATCCAGAAACATCAATGCTGCAAAAATAGCAATCATTAGAATGATTTTTTTGCTATCCCCATACCATGGATACAGTAAATCTAAAAGCTTTCTTTTCTTTCTTAAACCATTTCCTAAGATCCTCGACACAAACATAACATACTTTGTGAGGAGCTCAACATTTTTCTTGATTACCAATTTTTCTACACCAAAATATGCAAAGTATACTTTTTTACAAAGTCAGTAATGTTTCTTTGACGTTTTTTTAACTACAAACTCACCACATATATAACAATAACTGTTAGGAGAGTGTTTTTCAACCACGATTAGCCATACTTAGAGTGTGTATTACAGCACATGGCTTAAACACTGCAATGCGAGGTTATATTAACTGGAAGAAAACAAACCGCTGTACCATTTATCAGAACTGTCAATCTAAAGCATTTGATTTTACTGCCAACCTTATTGCCAATCTAATAACATTTGAATGATAAAAAATAAACTTTTCACATTTTGAATATTAAAATGTGAAAAACTGGTGGGTGATACAATTTTTATATTATTATATTCGGACGTAGCACACCAAAAAACATGGGATGTAGGTAAAATTAATAAAACAGTTTTTTTTATCGTTGGCCTGTGTAATTAAGGTCGAAGAGCAAAACACTTTATATAGCTTATCGACGCGCGTTTCACTAATCACGTCAGCATCATCAAAAGATAATTTAATCCAAAAGCGTCAGATTGCATAATATTGGTGGCCATGGATATTTCGCTAAATATCGCGTGCAAAAAACCTTTTTTGGAATAAATCAATTGTCTGATGAGATGTGGAACAAGTAGCATCATTTAGTTAAAAGTAAACATTGTTTATATTCACATTTATCAATTCTGGTCAAGGATATTTTGTTAACATATTCCTAAAGCGTTTATCATTAACAGTAACATGATTTTCATCATTGTCTTCAAAAAATGTAGTCCTATCACTCCTTCAGCCCAAAAACTGAACCAAAAGTAACTTTCCGAGGATGAAGAGGTAAAATTTACATCGGCCCAAGTCCTGCAGATATGTTTGTTTACAAAGCTATTAAGCGATAAGTGCGCTTCGGCGGAAAATATTATTTTTCCCTACAGTGGGGACCGCCTTCCAACTTTCAATTTCTACGTGCTGTTGAATCGTGTATTTTTTAACAGTGAACTGACACCATGTAGTGAACACAGCAGTTAAAAAGTGACATTCATATTACATACCGTATTGTTGCTAATACGTTTCAAAGTTTAGAAACACTTATTAGAAAACTCTATATATTGAGGATGATATTGAGTGTGCTTTTCAGTACTACGAGTTTTATAGTGGTGACAGTAAAGTTATAACTTCAATATTCATTTGGAAAAGAAGTATGATGAAGTAGTGATGTTATGAGTTGTTCCATATCACAAAACCAAACCAAACTAAAGATGGGTCGTTATTTAATTATATGTTATTTTATAACTGTTATTTCATATTAATGTTTAGCAGCTGTTATCGATGTGAAGAAATAACAGGTACGCTGTTAATATTATATGCAGTTTCGTTTCGATAAAGTTGAGTAAGTCTATGTTTCGAGAGAACATTAGGAATAAGTGTAGTTTTATATTGTTAATAAATAATTTATTTTAATAAAATGTTTGGACATTTATATATATTCTTTATATATAATATCTAAATTATTACCTTATTTGGTTACTGACGTGTAAAAATTTAAACTTAAAAACAACGGATTATTAAAAACATATCAAAATAAAACTTTACGAAAAGTAAAATATTATATGATGCACACATAAAAATAGAGATAACTATCTATTATATATTTTAATAAAATTATAGAAACTCATTCTGATTTATTAACATATTTTTTTTAGTTTTGTTACTAGAAATTCTGTTCCTGCTATCAGAAATTAACTGGCTGTTTTTGAAAAATTTTCGTTCACTGGAAACCGAAGTTGATATATAGATATATAGCTGATATATAGATATGTTGATATATAGTTCCAAATTTCAACTTGGCGAGTTCACTGGGGTATGAAAAGTTGTATGAATTCATTTTTCGTCAGTGCAATGGGCTTTCCGAACGTTTTAAATGCGGCTCGTGTAAATAACGTTGAATTTATAATTGTAGCACGTGATCTTATGCAATTATTGATGCTTTTTTGTCAAATAATTGAAACATGGATGTCCTACTGTTATGTAATTCTCAAATTGTGAAGTGCTTTTGCTGATGGTGAAGTTTTCTCTTCAATTAATGCAGTTAGAGCATTGGTTGCCAAATTTTTTGACCTTTTTTCAAATATCTCTGATGAAAATCCTGTATTTTTATATCTGGTATCTAGAAAAGTACTAACTAAAAGTGTTGGGTAGATTCCATATTTTTAAGATGCCCACTAATTCAACTAGTAATTATTTCTATCACGTGTTGGGCTAATGGCGAAAACTGACTGTTTCTTGCGAGGTCTTTATATAAATATTAAAGGATATTAGTAATCACTATAACTGAAGATAAAGTAAATTGTTTTTTGCTGCTCATAGATGTCGTTACTAATTACATCGGTTCAATTTTCTGAAAAAGTTCTTCAACAAGTTGAAATCCTTGGTTTGATAACAAAGGTAAGTATTCTTTTCCAATTCTGATGATGTACATCTGTATCTTCTCTTTTGATATATTTATTATGACCGACATATAATAAATAAAATTACACTTTGTCGCCACCGATTGTATTAGTTTTTTTCATTACTTGTCATTTTGTTTTTGGTAAAAATCTAGCTCACTGAGATCTAGCTCTGAGACTCTAGATACTTTCACTGCAAGGTTCTCCACTAAAGCCAACGTGTCCTTAACAATTAAATTTAATATATGGGCGATGCAACCTAAATGTTTCCACTGTGTTTCGTCCAAAATAATCGTTTTTATATTTGCGGCATTATCAGCGAGGGAAAATAAACAATAGAAATATAGCACACATTTTAATTTAGCCACCATAAGAAATGTATTAAGTGACAACGTAATCAAGCATTAGGTGAGTAGGTTTGAAAAGACTAGAAACCCAATGCCGGATAAATCAACTGGGCACAAAAGGACATCAAGAAGGAGCATGAATGTGGGAATGCGTTCGCCAGTCCGTTAGAGACGGTCCACGACAATCTCTACGACTTCGGGCAGATTTTTTTTCTCATATTTGCACAGATCAACGCATTATTTCGGTCAAAGTCAAATTCTGCAGGACAATGAAAAATCGTTTTAGGAGCTTAAATAACATATGGTTTTCTGATGGATCAAATTTCAACATCAAACGGGCCACGTGAACAAACAAAATTGCAAATATTAGACTACCGACAATCCGCTGGAACTGCACCAGAAACCATTACACTCGCCTAAGGTGGTCGTTTAGGCTGCCATATCTAGCGAAGGAATTATCGGCCCCTACTTTTTGAGGATAACCGTGATCGCGCTCAAACTGTTAATTCGGAATGTTATTGCCATACGATCCGGACTATTTTAGCTCCAGAAATGCAAAACTCATTTCATTTCATTTTTCCAACTAGATGGAGCAACTTCCCACCTCACGAATTATTCTTTACAGCTCTTCACGATTTATTTCCTGAAAGAGTGAGTGATTACCGATGAATCCAGATTTAACATCTGGTGATTTTTACCTATGGAGTTACATAAAAAGTGGTGTTTTCAACCCATTACCACCCAACTTAAATGTTTTATAGCGAAGAATAATAAATGAAATCCAAGAGCGATGGTCCAGCGAGTAGAAATTTTCGATAGAAATTTTCAGTTCCAAGTTAAATGAGTGTGAAGAAGCGGATGGTGCGCATTTACGGATGATTTTTTTTCATAAATAAAAATTCAAAAACTATCCTGTAATCTAACAGCAATTAAATAAGTTTGAATTAATTTTGATGTGATATTTTTTAAGTATCAAAAACGAAATACATTCAGAGACACCCTTTACCTACTTTTTCTTATAATAAATCTATTCTGTGCGCATATTGTACTATTGTATTTACATTATGCAATTGATTTATCAAGGTATAGAAATGACCTAAACCTTTTATTTTAGTAATAAATGAGTGTTGCAAATGCAAATGTGAGTAAAATGACACAATATTTTAAAAATAACCAAAATAACAGTAACCTCGTATTTTTAACAGTACTTAAAATAACAGTTTTGCCCATCTCTAAACCAAACCCTTTTCATAAACGGCACATATCTTGTTTTTTTGTTTGGACAGCACTCTTTATTGATAATACACAGCATAGTCATTTTCTACACCAATGATCTTTAGTTCTTTATTTATTGAAACTAACAAACATTTATAGGATAAAAATAAGAAAAAAATCTATTCTTAGTTTAAATGAGATCATAAAACGAATAAAAATCAAATTCAAAAGTAAATACAGAGAGAATTTTTTTGGAAGGTTTTTGAGGGCAACAACAAATGCTTGAGGAAAAATAAATGCTACACACATTGCCCTTCTGGCGAAAAACTTACATTTATGCTAAAAACTGGTCTCAAATAAAAAACTTTTAACGTACAAAAGCTTGTTGTCGGCCATGACACCGGGACGAATGAGGGGCGCGTTCACGTTTTGAAAGGTTACTAAAAGCCATTCGGGTCACGTGATGCGGTTGTCAGTTGCACACTACAGCCCGCCAAATTCGAATTATGGCACCTATATCTTTTTGTACGTATTTTCCATAAATACAAGTTATCGACTGACATTTTCAATTTGAATCAACTTAGCTAACCGAAGGCAAATAAAAATGAATCTGATCATTTTGTTTACAAGCCTTAAAATATTAACTAATGGAAAAATCCTTGCGGGCTTTCCGGACAACCTTATAATAAGTATGAGAGAAATACGACTTTAAACGGGTAAACACATTAATAATATCTAAAGCTGTATGCCAAACTGACTATATAACATCTCTGGAATTGACAAAAAACACTCAATTTAACGTTGTTGTAGCTGATTATTAGTGGTAACATTTTTCAACTTTTACTTTGCTGAGAAATTAGTAGATAGTAGTTATTTATATCTATTATTTATATAGTAGTTATATCCTGATGATGCTAACATGGTTAACTAAACTCGGCTCTTCACAAAATTAATGTGGCATTGATTATGTAAATTCATTGCGTGTCGATAAAATATTTGATTATTATTTTAGATTTTATTGAACTCAACTTATTTGGAACTAGAACCAATAGGATTTGTTTTCCTGATTTTCTTTTTTGGATTATTACTTATACAATTTATTTGTATGTTCTTACATCGATTTGGCACTTATTCACAAATTATGGCAAACACATCTTTAGACTTCAATTTCTGCAATGCTCAGGTAAATATCTTAAAACAATAATACTGTTCTTATAAAGATGTATATCAGGTGGAAGACATGACTAAAGAGGAACTGCTCGAAAAAGATCCTGTAAAAATCTTTCGCAAACTTATTAGACTCAAGGGAGTTAACGGAGATGACGAAAATGAGGAAGAAATCGAAGAAGACGTTTCAAGGCGATGCACCATATCTACGTTGGTAAAGAATAGAGATAGAACTCAAGCTACGATAAACGATTTGGATACAGCTTTTGCTGCCAGGATGGAAAAAATTAGAGAAGAAGGAAACTGTAAGTCAAAATAGAATTGTTTTTTTTTCTGGGGATTTAACATTATTCATTTAGGTGATGTGCATATCTCTACTGATAATATTGCAGCCATTAATCGCAGAAGAACAACAGTACTAAGAAAAATATCTGAGATGCCCCAAAAATCTCCGAAAGTTCGTTTTGATTTGGATTCACTATGATCTAGCACAAGAAATTTTTCTTGATTAAGAATATAATTTAAAAAATCCCAAAATATTATTATTATGTAAAAAATAGATTAAACCCATTTAAATAATGTGTGATATTTAAATAAATAGAAACATTTTAAAATAAATATTTGTAAATTATGTTACAGCTTTTTAAAAATCTCTAAAATGATCATTAAAAATTATAATATTAATTAGTGGTCCATAACTCTGTGCACTCTAATTTAAACATATCTACCGAAAAATTCTCCAAATAAAAACATCAATTTTCTAAATAAAGATTTTATTGACCACTTAGCATATATAAATAAACTCTTTGCTATTCTAATCATATGTTTTGAAGCTATTTATCGGTAAGTTGTTTATTTGGCTTTTTTCCTTGCTTAGATGTAAAAATCAAGAGTATATACCAATTCGACAGCTTTTTAGTTCTTATAATACCATTCAGCACCTTTCGAATTATATCTATTTGTTTAAATATAGCTTACTATTGAGTATTAAACTTTTAAGATATATAAATCTCCACAGATAATTTTGCAGCCATCAATAGCAGAAGAACAACTGTACTAATAGAAATATCTGAGATGCCCCAAAGGTCTCCGAAAGTTCGTTTTGAAATCGATTTACTATGATCTAGCATAAGAAGTCTTTCTTGATGATATAATTTTAACAATCCCAAACTAGTATAATTATGTAAAAATGAGATTAAACCATTTTAAATAATGTGTGATATTTAAATAAATAGAATAATTTTAAAATAAATGTTTGTAAATTATTTTGTTGGTTAGATCTTTTAAATAATCGATAAAATGATAATTAAAAATTATAATAATAGAGTGGTCTGTAACACTGTGCACTCTAATTTAAAAATATTTATCGGAAAATTCTCCAAATACAAACCTCACTTTTCTAAATAACGAAGACTCTGTCGACAACTTAGCATCTATAAATAATCACCGTACTATTCTAATTATACGGTTTGAAGCTATTTATCGGTAAGTTATTTATTTGACGTTCTTCTTCGACTTAGATGTAAAAACAGTATATCACAATTCGGCAGCTTTCGAATTATTATATAATCCTATTATACATTCGACATTTTTCGAATTATACCTATTTGTTTAAATATAGTTTACTATGGAGTATTGGACGTTTAAGATGTGCAAATCTCTACTGATAATATTGTAGTCATCAATTGTAAAATAACAACACTACTAAGAAAAATATCTGATATGCCCACAAAGTGTCGGAAAATTCGTTTTGATATTGATTCACTATGATCCAGCATAATACATTTTCCTTGATGATTAATAAAATAGTTTAAAAAATCCCAAAATAGTATTATTATGTAAGAATATGATTAAACCCATTTAAATAATGCGTGAAATTTAAATAAATAGAATTATTTTAAAATAAATATTTGTAAATTATTTTGTTGATCTTACAACTTTTTAAAAATCGATAAAATTATTATTAAAAATTATAATATTAGAGCGGCCCATAAGTATGTGTATGTGTATTAGATACAAAATATCTGAGATGCCGCAAAAATATCCCAAAGTTCGTTTTGATATAAATGACAATGGTCTAGTATAAGAAAACTTTCCTGATGATTAAAAATATAATTTTAAGAATTCTAGAATAGTATTATTATGTAAAAATTACATTAAATCCATTTAAATAACGTAAGAATGTAGGAAATACTTATAAATTATTTTGTTAATGTTGCAACTTTTTAAATTTTGATAAAATGATAATCAAAAATTATAATGTTAGAGTGGTCTATAACTCTGTGCACTCTAATTTAAAAATATCTATTGAAAAATTCTCCGAATGAAAACATCAATTTTCTAAGTAAAGAATACCTTATTGACCACTTAGCATTTATAAATAAACGCAGTGCTATTGTAATAAAAGTTGTAAAAAAACAAACAGTATATCCCAATTCGACAGCTTTTGAAATGTTATATAATATTATTATATAAAAAAAAATTCGCCAAAATTCTACAAGAAGTTTGGCGAACCGAACGGATTCCGGAAGTTTGGAAAGTGGCTCTAATCCATCCACTACATAAGAAAGGAGATATAACGGATGTAAACAACTTTAGAGGGATATCTCTTCTCTCAGTTTGTTACAAGATTCTATCTCAATGTGTATTAGACAGAGCACAGGGACAGTTAGAACCCAACATTGGTGAATATCAAGCAGGTTTTCGACCGGGCAGATCCTGCCCTGAACAGATCCTGAATCTGAAGTTGATTCTAAGACATCAAAAACTGTACAATAAAAATCTCGTCTGTACATTTGTGGATTTCAAAAAAGCATATGATTCTATTGACCGCGAATCTTTATTCCGAATTTTGAAAGAACAAGGACTAGATCTGAAAACGCTGGCAATTATTAAAGCAACGTTAACTAACACAAGGTCAAAAGTTAAATTCATGCGTGAGATCTCAGAGCCCTTCGAAATTAAAACTGGAGTGAGACAAGGGGATGGACTATCGCCACTCTTATTTAACTGTGTTCTAGAAAAAGTAATACAGGAGTGGCGTAAAAAAAAGTCGGCCCTGAATATTGACCAGCCCATTAAACTGGGGAGAACCAACATCAAAATTGATTGTCTGGCATTTGCTGATGATCTAGCAATTTTAGCTCAAGATGTATTAACGGCACAGAAACAGATTGAAATCCTAAAAGAAACAGCAGAAAATGTAGGACTCCAAATTTCCTTTGAAAAGACACAATACATTACCTGCAACAGACTAAGAACGCCATTTCTAAAAACAAAATATGGTAACATCAGACGAGTCTCTCAATTCAAATATTTGGGTGAAATAATCATGGAAAATGGGTTGGAAAAAGCTGCCAATAAGGGTAGATGTCAAAAAATGGAAACGGCATTGAGACTTACCACAAAACTGAGACGTTACAACACAGTTATTAAGCCAGAATGTCTATATGCTGCAGAAACGCTCATTTTGAATAGAAAGAGGGACATCGAGGACATTGAAAAGAAGGAAAGAAAAATCGTAAGAAAAATCCTAGGCCCCAAACAATAAATAGCACAACATACCGACCTCGAGAAAACCAAGAAATCAAACAATACACAGATATACATAGCGATATGAGAAACAGAAGACTTAAGTTTTACGGACACATAAAACGGATGAATCCGAGTAGGTTAACTAGACAAATAGTCGAATTTTATGAAAATAGGAGTAAAGCTAAAGTAGAAATAATTAAATGGATTGCTGCAATTAAAGAGGACCGAGAAGGATGAATCCGAGTAGGCTAATTAGATAAATAGTAAAATTTTATGAAAATGGGAGTAGAGCGAGAGTAGAAATAATGAAATGGACTGCTGCAATTAAATAATGTATTTAAAGAGGACCTAAGATCAGCAAATATTACACAAAGTGAAATTCAGGATAGAGGCTGTTTCGGACACAAGGTTAACGTTTGGAAGGTTGGCCAGAGAGAAAAATGTAGGAAGACTGGAACAACTTGGTCTGACGGAAGGAAAAAAGCTCATAGCGAAAGAATGAAATTAGTATGGGCACAAAGGAAGGCTAACAACAACAAACGCCTCTAATTGTACTTCGCGTGGTCCACTAGGGCCCATACGTGAATAATAATAATAATTATTATATATTCGACACTTTTCGGATTATATCTATTTGTTTAAATATAGCTTACTATTGAGTATTGAAGGTTTAAGATGTGCAAATTTCTACTGATAATATTGCAGCCATCAATAGCAGAACAAGTGTACTAAGAAAAATATCTGAAATGTCCCAAAAGTCTCCGAAAGATCGTTTTGATATTGATTCACTATGATCTAGTATAAGATAACTCTCTTGATGATTTACAATATAATTTTAAAAATTCCAGGATAGTATTGTTATGTAAAAATTAGATTATTTCCATTTAACTAATGTGTGATGTTAAGATAAATATAATTATTTTAAAAGAAATATTTGTAAATTATTTTATTGATGTTAAAACTTTTTAAAAATCGAAAAAATTATCATTAAAAATTGTAATATTAGAGTGGCCCATAAGTATGTGCACTCTAATTTAAAAATATCTATCCAAAAATTCTTCAAGTAAAAACATCAATTTTCTAAATAAAGAAAACTTTATTGATCACTTAGCTTCTATAAATAAATACCGTACTATTTTAATAAAAGGAGTAAGAAACAAACAGTATATCCCACAGCTTTCGAATTATTATATATTACTATTATACCGTGTGTCTCAGCCAAATGGAATAAATTCGTTAATAAATACATGGGGGCGTGTTCGAAAAAACGCTCGAACACGTCGATTGGTATTTTTAGATGCGCATTTTTTTCAACAAAATTTTTTTATCAGGGTGTGTCATGTAACAGTGGCCAATACCAACTTTCTTATTTTAAATACAACACCCTATATATTATTTAATTTTTGGATTCTTCAGGAAATTCTAGACATATTTCAGGTAAAATATCCTAAACTTACCTTCAACTGTTTCGGAAATATTAAGTGTTTTCAGATTTATTGCAAAAATTAACTGTTTTTTTTGTTTTTTTGAAAATTATTTGATTACAGAAATTCGCTACAACACACAATAGAAAGATGATATTGGCCTCTGTTACATGACACACCCTGTATAAAAGGTTTTCGTTGGAAAAAATGCGCAACTACACTTTTTTATAACACTGTAAACAAAATTGTGGAAATTTCAAGACTATTTAGTTTTTGTATAAATTTTTTATTTAAAACATTTAATGTAACAAATGCTCGAATTGTGAACCCTGGACGTCCTGGCAACACCCCAACCTCAAGTAAAACTGATTCCTGACATTATTTAATGTTTGTGGCGTAATTGACCCAATGCTATCGGTAATGCGTCCTCTTAAATCATTCAGATCTTGTGGCTTCGTTTTGTATACGACGCTTTTGAGATATCCCCATAAAAAAAAATCCAACGGAGTGAGGTCCGGGGACCTTGGTGGCCATTCTAGTGGCCCTCTCCTCCCAATCCATCGACTTGGAAACACATTATCGAGGTACTGCCGCACATTAACTTGATAGTGGGGGGGTGCTCCTTCTTGTTGGAACCAAATTGTGTCGGCTAGCAATTGAGGATTTCTTCTATTAGGGTACAAATTTATAAGATTTGGAGAAAGTCTAAGTAATTTACCCCATTTAAATTTTGATCGAAAAATATTGGACCAATTATTTGATCTCCTATAATACCTGCCCAGACATTAATCTTTTCAGGTCTTTGTGTGTGAATTTCCCGCATCCAGTGAGGATTTTCTCTCGACCAGTAACGACAGTTCTAGCGATTGACATGCCCATGAAGAGTAAAAGTAGATTCATCAGAAAATAAAACGTTTTCCACTCTCAGAAGGTTGTTGTCTATTCTGTGCATCATTTGTTCGCAAAACTCCATTCTCCTGTCGGAGTCGTCTTCACTAAGCTCTTGAGTAGGCTGTAGCTTATACGGATGCATTTTATTCTCTTTCAATATTCTGGCAACCGAAGAGCGACCAACATTGTTTTTCAAGGCAACTTGTCGAGTTAAGGTATGCGGATTGTCTTGGAATGCAAGCATTACATTCAATTTTTTGTTATCGGTCAACGACACTGCTTCCTTCTTAATTTGTCTCACGTGTCCCAGTTATCTAAATTGTTTTGTTACTTTACTTACTGTACCTTGGGATATGGGTGGTAAGTTAGGATATTTTTCCCTAAAGAGACGAATAACTTCGGCTTGAGTTCGTGTCCTATCTCCATAACCTATCATCATTAAGATAGTTATTTTGTGACTCTCTGATAAATACACCATGTTTAAATCAAATGAATCACACATGTCAAAGAAAACTAATTTAAAAGGCACGTTGATTTTTTTGACGTTTCATACAACAAATACCTACCTTTGAAAACCTGATTTTTTTCTTTCCCTATTTGCTGATAATGTTCGAAGAATTACTTTATATATCCGAAACAGTTGAAGATAAGTCTAGGATATTTTACATGAAATATGTCTAGAATTTCCTGAAGAATCTAAAAATTGAATAATATACAGGGTGTTGTATTTAAAATAAGAAAGTTGGTATTGGCCACTGTTACATGACACACTCTGTATAAAAAAAAATTGTTGAAAAAAATGCGCATCTAAAAAATACCAATCAACTTGTTCGAGCGTTTTTTCGAACACGCCCCCATTTATTTATTAACGAATTTATTTCATTTGGCTGGGACACACGGTATATTCGACACTTTTCGAATTATATCTATTTATTTAAATATAGCCTACTATTAGATATTGAACGTTTAAGAAGCAAATCTATACTGATAATATTGCAGCCATCAATCGCAGAACAACTGTACTAAGAAAAATATCTGAAATGTTCCAAAAGCTTCCGAAAGTTCGTTTTGATATTGATTCACTATGATCTAGTATAAGGAAACTTTCTTGATGATTAGCAAAATTATTTTAAAAATTTCAGAATAGTATTATTATGTAGAAATGAGATTATAGCCATTTAAATAATGTGTGATATTTAAATAAATAGAATTATTTTAAGGAAATATTTGAAAATTATTTTATTGATGTTACAGCTTATTAAAAATCGACAAAATGACCATTAAAACTTATATATTATAATATTAGAGTGGTCCGTAAATCTGTGCACTCTAATTTAAAAATATCTATCGGGAAATAAAAACATAACATTTTCGAAATAAAAATTTTGTTGACCATTTAGGATCAATAAATAAACACCTTACTATTCTAATCATATGGTTTGAAGCTATTTATCGGTAAGTTGTTATTTGACGTTTTTCCTTGGCTTAAATGTAAAAACAGTATGTCCCAATTCAATAGCTTTGGAATTATTGGAATTATTAAGAAATATATCTGAGATGCCGCAAAAGTACCCCAAAGTTCGTTTTGATATAATTGACTAAGGTCTAGCAAGAAAACTTTCTTGATAATTAACAATATAATTTTAAGAATTCCAGAATAGTATTATTATGTAAAAATGACATTAAGCCCATTAAAATATTGTAAGAATGTAGAAAATATTTATAACTTATTTTGTTGATTCAGCAACTTTTTAAAAATGGATAAAATAATAATTAAAAATTTGAAAAAGTTATAGTGGTTTATAACTCTGTGTATTAACTGTAACTCTTAAAAATATTTATCGAAAAATTCTCCAAATTAAAATATCAATTTTCTAAATAAAGAATATTTTATTGACTTCTTGGCATCCATAAATAAACACCATACTGTTCTAATCATATGGTTTGAAGCTATTAATCGGTAAGTTGTTTATCTGGCATTCTTCCTTGGCGTAGATGAAAAAACAAACAGTATATCCCTATTGGACAGGTTTCAAATTATTATATAATAATATTATATATTCGATACTCTTCAAATTATATTTCTTTGTTTACATATAGCTTACTATCGAGTATTGAGCGTTTAATGACTACTTCCTCGCCACTTTACGTTAAAAATAAATTAAGTTTTCTACTAATTATTCATGATTCATACCTTCTTCACAGCGCCCTTTTTATGATGTCACGTTATAGCATAATCATGTCTCATAGTTTTTTCAGCTATAATGCTGCTAAATTGTTTAATTCTCTAAATAGAGATTTAAGATTTCATTTCATTTTCTACAGAAAGCACATTAGATTTAAATTTGAAAAATATCTGCTAGCAGCTCAGGGATAGATTCTTGTATATTATTTTATAATTATTTTAATTTTTCTTTTATTAATTTTAGTTATTTTACCTTTATATAATCGTTTTGTAATTTTGAATACGAGATGAGTTATTATTTCTTAGTACTTGTTTTTGTTTGTGTTTTATTTTCGCACACATAAGTTGTAATTTTTATTTTTATCTGCAGAATGTTAAACTCGAAGAGATTTACCACTAAACACCAGATTAGTTTTTAAACTTCTCGTTTCGCCAACCATGACACTTAATCATGAGAAGATTGAATCTCTCCGGTAAATCTTTTCAAATTTAGTGTTTCACATCAAAGGTTGCAATAATAGAATTGCAGAATCTTAGTTTACGTTTTAATACGTAATTTATGTCTAGTAAGGTACAGTCGCCAATTTTCGTCCCCGAACCTAATTTCGTCCCCGTTGGTTTTTTTTCAGACCAACCTGACCTAATTTTTAATAACCCGAACTAAAGTTAGTGATCTCAATCGGTCATTGTAAACAATTCGCAGTGAGACACCACTTCTTTGACAAGATAGTTAAAAAAGGAACAAAATGTTCAAGTTGAGTTTTTGATTGAAGTATTGTTGGAATGGTTTAATTTTGATATGTCTGACGTACTGAAATGATTTTCTTGTCAAAATAAATTGTTATTGCATAGATTCAAATAGATAAGGAAACGTTTAGGTTACGACATGTGTTTTTTGTTGAATGGATCTTGTTAATACAACTAACAAACACCCGCCTGTCGGCTGAAAGGGGTGTATTAGTAACTATTGTGACTTGTATGTCAGTTTCTTGTCAGTTTATTCCTCCATTAATTGTGTTTCCAAAAAAAAAACATGAAAGCTGAACTGCTTAACAGAGCACCTCCAGGCATCACTGGAGGTGCTCATCATCCGTCTGTTTGGATCCAGCCTGAGCTGTTCACAAAATGGCAAAGGCATTTTGTGTCTACACTAAAACCATCTACAGAAGACCCTGTTTTGCTGGTGTTAGATGATCATTACAGCAATACAAGAAATTTAGATGTGATTGACATTGGGCGTCTGTGATCTGCCTCCCCCTTCATTCAACTGATTATATGCAGCCTTTGGATGTCTCATTTATGGTTCCTTTAAAAACATTTTATGCCCAAGAAATAGAGAATTGGTTGATAAATCATCCAGGACAGGTTGTTACTTACTACCAAGTTGGAGAAATTTTTGGAAAAGCTTATTCAAAAGTCTGTAAAATCGATACGGCTGTAAATGGCTTTCGGAAAACTTTTCTTTTCTTCTGATGAGGACACGTCTGATGATAACCCAATTTTGACACAACAAAGCTCTACTGACGAAGAAGACAGTGACAATGTTGACGCTGAATGCCTTGTTTGTCATAAAAGTTTTTCCGAGGATAAAAAGGGAGATAAATGGATAAGATGCACCAAATGTTTCCAATGAAATCATAAGAATTGCGTTGCCAATCCAGGACTAATTATTTGTACAATGTGTCTGGAGAAAAAAAAAATTAAACTGTACCAATGATTACTAAAAGTCTGATTATATATACATATATATATATATATATATATATATATATATATATATATATATATATATATATATATATATATATATATATATATATATATATATATATATATATATATAATCATCATCAGCCCGTATCGATCCACTACAGGATGAAGGCCTCTTCAGCATGCTTCCAACTTTCACGGTCATGGGCTTTCCTCTGCCACTCGGGTCCAATATACTTAACGATGTCAGCAATCCATCGGGCTTTCGGTCTTCTTCGCGGACGTTTGCGATCAAGCGGTATCCACTCCAGGATTGCCTCCATCTGTCGTCCCATCGCCTCGCTATATGGCCTGCCCATTTCCATTTCAATTGCTTTGCTCTTCCAATGATGTCACAGACTTTTGTTTGTTCCCTGATCTACACGCAGGACTTTCTGTCTCGTCTTGTAATTCCAAGCATACATCTTTCCATTCCCCTCTGTGCCACCCGAAGTTTTTGAATTGTTTGCGATGTTAGTATCCAGGTTTCACTCCCGTATGTCATAACGGGTAAAACGCACTGATCAAAGACTTTTCTTTTCAGGCAAAGTGGGAGTCTGTTCTTAAACACTATGTTGAGCCTACCAAATGCCTGCCAGCGACATTTAACACGCCGTTCCATCTTCCGGGCGGTATTCTCTTCCATTGAAATCCTCTGCCCAAGATATGTAAAGCTGTTCCCTTCCTAAAACTGAAATTCTTCTGTCCTGAGCGAACTTATTGAACATAACCTGACTCTTTTTCAGGTTTATTTTCAAGCCATGGTTCGTCAGCCCTTTGCAGTTCTTGTATGCGTCTTTGCAGCTCCTCTAGGTCTTGTGAAATGAGAACAATATAATCTGCAAATCTAAGATAGTTTAAGTTTGCACCATTAATCTTTACACCATCCTGTTCCCAATCCATTTTACAGAATACTTCTTCAAGGCCAGCCGAGAAAAGACTAGGCGATATAGCGTTACCCTTCCATACACCCCGTTCTACATTAATTCCCACTTCAAGATCATCAAGGTGAATTGTGGCTGCTGCTCCATCATATATCGATTCTAATAGGTTTACATAGGCTACCTCTACACCTTGGCTAAACAGTGCATCCATTATCGCATACTTTGACGACCACCAGCTTTTAGCATTTCGACAGTTACACTGTCCTTTCCTGGAGCCTTGCCGTTTTTTATCGATTCTATAGCATTTGTTACTTCCTTCACTAGGATATCTGGCATTTGTTCTTCCGTGGGTATTGTTGTCTTTGATTGGTTCTGATCTTCATATAACTGGGAATAAAATTTTCTGACAATCTCTAACATTTGGGTACGCGCCCTGCACACTGTGCCATCCTCACGCTTTAAGGCATATATTTGCGTTCTTTTGTTTCTCAGCTTCTGTTTAGCTTTGTTAATTCGTTTGTTTTTTTCCAGGGTTGTTTGCACTAGCTGCATGTTGAATCGGCGCGTGTCTTCTCTGCTACGTTTTCTTATAGTTTTGCAGAGCTCAATGTATTCGACCCTGCCAAAAGGACTACCTGCATTTCTCATTGCTCACCGTTTCTTCATTAAATCAATGGTCTCACTGGAGATTTTTGTTTGTTTGAGACGCTTTTCTTCTGGTGCTATTGAAGCAGCCGTTTGAAGTACATTGTTGACGATTTCTTCATATTGAACTGATATTTCCACCTCATCTGGATCTTGTAACTCAGCAAACCGGTTTGACAAAGTAATCTCCTGCCTCTCTCCAGCAGTTTTTAAGAATCCACCCTGTCCTTCTTTGATCTTGCCATTTATATATATATATATATATATATATATATATATATATATATATATATATATATATATATATATATATATATATGCGGCTCCATTCGAATAACAAAGCCCAACTTCCTGCGAACTGCGACGAATTAATAAATTTCGATCTTCAGTAACACAGCCAATAACAATGCCAATATTTTCAGAACGTACTGTTTTTGTCTTGTTTTAGTATTAATATCGAGTAGTATGAAATGCATTTGGAATTTGTAGATAATTTGGTGAATACATCACTCTCTTGGACGATTATGCGCACCATAAACTTCACGAAGTGCTCTATAAGTTTGGCGCACATAACGCTGATTGTGATAATACATTTTGACAACTTGCAAACGTTGCTCCGATGTTAAACGTTCCATGATGATTTGTCAGATTATACTGAACAATTTTGATACTAGAGGTGTGCAAACTTTCAGTTCGTTGACGCACAGCCAGAAAAATGGTTATACCGATGGATGAATATCTCTTTAGATACTTTAGAGAGCTTGCAGAAAAGAAAAAATGATCAAACACATAAAAAAAAATCTAGTCCCATGCTAATTGAAACAACATCAAGAATCTTTATAAATCTGTAGAGAAAATATCAAGTCAATATACAAGGCAAAAAAATAATAATACATTGAAATAATGTTCCAGCAAACTCTTCTAAGATGGATATACGTATCGGTTTTCGGACATACTAAAAACAAGAATTTCAAAACTAACCCAGTCTGTAGCTATAATATGGCTTGAAATTCATTTTAACCCTCAAACGGTAAGGTTGGGATGCGACCCCAGTGTAACTAATTTGCTTACTTTCCTTCTCCACCCCTTCCGGCCGGAAGAAAACAGAAACCCTAGCAGGCCGTACCCAGAAGACCGTCAGAGGAGTTGAATCTTCGCGGTAAGTGACCTAAAACTGCGGTGTTTATTTTTAACCAGCTTTACCCGGGTTGGGAGTAAACTACCTTACCAGTTAGGTTATAATATTGCTATTAGACATGCTTTTTTCAGTTCCTTGACGCAATGAGTTATTATAGGATGTTTCATACTCCTGAAGAGGTGTTGGGTGAATTACGGAGGCAGCAACAATAATCAGATGATGAAAGAAATGATATGGTGAGAATCGAATCGGAAAGCGGCGATAACTTATTATCGATTAGTGACGATGAAGACGATTTTATTTGCGTTGCAGATGGTGATGAAACTTTCGATTTGGAAATAAATGATAAATTAATAAATGATGAGAATTATGAACTAGGCAAATATTTAGAAACTGTGTGGAGTGATATGCCGGTTCTTTCAAAATTTTTCAGAACAACAACCTCTAATATAATAACCCATCTTCCAAGACCCGGAGGGGAAGCACGAGTGGTTACTGACGAATGGAAAATATGTTCATTGTTTATAAATGATGAGCAACAGATGCAATTGAGATCAAAGCTCTAATTGGACTCTTATACATAAGTGCTGTGCTAAAAAACTGAACGCTAAGCCATGAGAATATATTCTCTGCAACATACGGGCCTCTTGTATTTCGTTGCACAATGTCTAGGAAAAGAATTGCCTGTCGTGTTGGGAAGTCCCACGACAAATTTGCTGCATTTAGAGAAGTGTAAGGATATTTTTGGAAATAGTTTCTTAAAAAACTATAGTCCTTCGGAATATGTTACAGTAGACAAAATTTTGCTCAATTTTTGGGGTCGCTGTTCATTTAAAACCTACATTTCATTGAAACTCGATAAATACGGATTGAAAGTAGTTTTGATTTGTGACGCCAGAACTTTTTATTTTATAAAAGGTATACCTTCTATTGGTATAGAAAAAAGCAGAAGGGATATTTACCTTTGCCAGCCCAGTATGTCTTACAGCTCACTAAGTCTATAATGGGAACCAGTAGAAACGTAACTGCAGACAACTGGTTCTCATCTTATGAATTGACCGAAGCACTCCTTGAATAAAAACTCATTTTTGTGTGTACTTTGAGAAAAAATAGAATTCAAATACCTCCTGCAATGCTGTTTTCAGCGCCAGTGGGGTCTTCAAAATCCAGGTACCAACATGATAAAACATTGATTTAATTCACTCCGAAAAAAAAGCGAAAGGTTTTGCTGATATCATCGATACATTTCAGCGGATCTACAAATGAAAACTCCAATAAATCAGAAATCATCGAGTTTTATAATTTAACAAGAGACGGGGGTGACGTTCTGAATATACTTGGTCATCACAATACAACAAGAAGAAAATGTCGAAGATGGCAGATGAGATATTTTTATAGGATACTAGATATCACTGCAGTGAATAGCTTTGCTATGTACAAATGAAACTCAAAACTGGATAGCTTCTGTAATAACGCGAAATCCTTTTTTGTAAAAAAAAGCTTCTAAGCATTCTAGCTTCTTGCATTGACGAAACCCCAAATGGAGAAACGAATGCAAAGCCACCGTGTTCCAAAAGAACTTCGTATGTCAATATGCAAGCTTTTGAGCAAGAAATTGCAAAAAGGTACTATACCAGTGGAAGTTTCTAAAGAAGATGTTGCTTTTGTTATAGGTCACAGAATAGAAAGGGAAGCGAGATTTGTGTGAAATGCAAATGTTGGCTTGTTGGAATTCGTCTTACCTTTAGAGGGTTAAAAAATATCCGGATTTTGATGACACAACCTGTTTAATTTCGCACCAGTAAAATGGTTTATTTTAAAAACCATAGAAAGAGATTGTTTTCTAACGCCAAAATAATTAGACCATTTGTAGTTCTTTATACTGATTTAGTAATAGTTCCTAAGGGAAGCGAGATTTACGTGAAATGCAAATGTTGGCTTTGCGGAAATAATACAACTGTTTTTATGTCCTAATTATAATTCCAATGATGAAACCGAAATATGAGTTTAATCTTTGATTTTTAATCTTGAACTTTTTTTATTCATAAATCTATAAAAACCTGTAGTTCCTAAGAATGGTAATTTCTCTGATATAAGTGCAATTATTAGAAGTACAAACGTTATAAGCAAAGATAATATGTATTTCTAAACTATATTAAGAAATACTGCAATTTTTAATTTTCATAATGTGATCCATGCATGTCACTTTAAAACAAATATACTCACTTATTAATTGAAACGTTTTAAACAATTTCCTATTCCTTTTTAAGTCATAAAAATGTTTTTTTTGGGGCGGGTTTCGAATCGACTCTATCTTGCTATTTATGACGCAGAAATCCATCTTACCTTTAGAGGGTTAAAAAAATATCCGGATTTTGATGACACAACCTGTATAATTTCGCACCAGTAAAATGCTTTATATTAAAAACCATAGAAAGAGATTGCTTTCTAACGCCAAAATAATAAGACCATTTGTAGTTCTTTATACTGATTTAGTAATAGTTTCTAAGGGAAGCAAAATTTGTGTGAAATGCAAATGTTGGCTTTGCGGAAATCATACAACTATTTGTATGTCCTAATTATAATTACAATGATGAAACCGAAATATGATTATTATGACTAGTCTCTTATTATAAGATTTATTGGCTTTTTTAATCTTTGATTTCGTTTACTAATTAAAGTTTCCTCTTTTTTACGTTCAGTAAATTTTCAATGATAGATTGTAGTTGAAAAAAATCGTTAATTTTTATCTTTAAAAAGATTAATTTTTTCTTTGGTTTTTCCTTCTTTAATTTTGTCTTTACGTTGACAAATGTTTTCCACGATGTGATAAAAAATAGTCAGTAGCAACTAAAAAATTATTTTATAAAATAAAAACTAACATATTGTAAGAATGTTGTTCCATTGTTTTGTATTTTCCTAAACGTTTTTAACTTTTTTTATTCATAAATCTATAAGAACCTGTAGTTCCTAAGAAAGGTAATTTCTCTGATATAAGTGCAATTATTAGAAATACAAACGTTATAATCAAAGAAAATATGTATTTCGAAACTATATTAAGAGATACAGCAATTTTTAATTTTCATAATGTGATCCATGCATGTCACTTTAAAAACAAATATACTCACTGATTAATTGAAACGTT
This sequence comes from Cosmopolites sordidus, assembly GCA_031761425.1. NCBI lineage: Eukaryota > Metazoa > Arthropoda > Insecta > Coleoptera > Curculionidae > Cosmopolites > Cosmopolites sordidus. The sequence continues at coordinate 588,109 of JARFXV010000585.1, forward strand.
TTAAACAATTTCCTATTCCTTTTTAAGTCATAAAAATGTTTTTTTGGAACGGGTTTCGAATCGACTCTATCTTGCTATTTATGTCGCAGAAATCCATCTTACCCTTAGAGGGTTAAAAAATATCCTGATTTTGATGACACAACCTTTATAATTTCGCACCAGTAAAATGCTTTATTTTAAAAATCATAAAAAGAGGTTTTCTAACGCCAAAATAATTATATTTTGAATCGATTCATCTTTTTTCTTAACTATTTCCCACTAATCAAATTATTCATTAGCTATACGATAAGTAAATTAAATAACTTATATAATGATTTATCGAACAAAAACGATATTCAATAATCGTAATTTTATTGGTATAAAACGTTTTAATGGTCAACGTTAGTGAATTACTGGTTCGTTATTTTGAACTAATATTAACCTGACCGTGTTTTGCCAACATTTATATTAATTGCAAATATTACATCATATAACAGTTATGACAAGTGTGTAGCTCTTTCTATGGTAATAAGTTTAAAATTACAATATCCGTGGTAATTATAATTTGATGTATCCAATGTAATGTGTATGGCGAATGTGTATGTTATGTTATTAGCATATAACAGTAACACTTTCCTAAAACTATATTCATGTTAGAGTTTGACAATGAGAATTTGAGTTATACAACTCTAATTTATGTTAGCATTCAGAATATATTTTAACAGCGATTCGATATTATTTTTCGATTCGATTCGATATTATTTTTAAGTTAGAAAGCTTTATTCATCGTCGGATGTAAATGATAATTGCAATGAAAGGATAACACTACTATTCGAATAAATTTCCCTCGGCAGGCGCATTCTCGTTCTAGTTGGTGGATGAGTGCATATGTTATTTAGCTTTAAAAAAAGATACGACAGGCGCTGACAATATTTCTCTGCGGCTGCTACTGTATTGTAGTCCTATATACTTAGTATATATACTTAATATAATTAATAGTTGCAAAGAGCAAAACTACTTTTCTCTAATCTGGTAGCAGGCTGTAGGGATTCCTCTTCCGAAATATAGAAATCTTTCTTCATTTTCTCACCTGCATATTATAAGCATACTTCCAGTTGTTTCTAAGATTTTCGAGAAAATTTTGTTTGAAAATTTTGAAAACAGATGTACGAGTACGTTTTTCGTCTCTAATATAATAATCTCCGATTCGCAATATAGCTTTAGAACTGGTTTTTCAACGTCTACAGCTCTGGTTTCTGTGAATAGTTATTTATTTATCAGCTATGACAAGGGCTTAGCTAGCGTGCTTGTATTTCTGAACTTTTCTAAGGCGTTTGATACATTAAACCACAACCTCTTATGCGCAAAATTGTCATACTATGGGTTTGACAAATCATCTGTTAATCTAGTGGAATCATTTTTAGATTGTAGAACACAATATATATCCGTTAATTATGTTAACTTGTCTAAAGTGAATGTTCTTTGTGGTGTGTCTTAGGGAGCAATATTAATGTAAATACATTTAATATTTTGCGTTCTGTTCAGAACATGTAAGTTCAGGTTTATGCTGATGACACACAATGATAGTTCAGTTTTCTTCCGCATGAATACTCTAGAGCTAATAATATAATTAATAATCCGGTAAACAAGAAGAATCATCGCTTAAGTACTCTCATTTTAATCTGAATTTAAACTGATCTAAATATAAAGTTATGCTATTTTGTAATAAATATAATTATATTTTTTAAAGACGAATCTTGCAATATCTGTTGACAGAGGGAAGTTTGGTTTTGTAGATTATGCGCAAAACTTAGGTGTCATTTTGGATTCGAAGTTACGTTTTAAAGATCATGTATCCAAGTTAATTCGTAAATCATTTATGCACCTTTAATTATTTTGTACTAATTGGCACATTTTAAATCAGGCTTTAAGAACGGTAGTATAGGAGTCGTTGGTACCTTCTCAGTTTACTTACTGTGACTTAATTTATTTTCCAAGTCTCGATTCTGTGGACGGGGGTAGAATACAAGGGGTGTAGAATACTTGACTTATCTTACTGTCGATACGGGATCGTATCTCTTGACTTCAAAAACGGGATCATATCTCTCAAAAATTAACGAGCTTAAGTGACTTACTATAGATTTCACTTTAGGTTATCAACGCCGGCAATAATTCTGAAGCCGTTAAAAATATGTTTGTAGCTCGTTCAGTCAGTCATTCTGTGAATATTGCATATAAAAGCAAATTTACAATACCATATTATAAAACATCGATGTTTACGAGATCATGCCTTAGCGAAAAATTAAACGAATAATCAGCATAAATCCAATATATTTAGAAATATTTTTCAATATTTATGGAAATGAATCAAATAATTCACATCAAAATCGAAAGTATAAGTGATAATTAATTTCGTTTAAAGTTAATCTGAAGCAACATAACAGATATTATTCAATACATTTCAGAAACTATTTAAATTCATATGCAGTGGAGTCTAAAAACATTCCATTTTTATTTTTATACCTAGTCCTCGTGTCTGTTAGATATATTTGTCATCTTTTCCTTGATACTTGATCACCAATATATATATATATATATATATATATATATATATATATATATATATATATATATATATATATATATATATATAGTATTTAAGATCTTTGATAATATCTATAAGCTTATTTCCGGCAACATGATCTGAAGGAGCTAATAACTGACATTTCAGCTGATGTTTCTCACTCGTCGAGGTTAGGAGCAATTAATTTATAGGATTTAGTGTCTCATGCGGTTAGGGCTCAGTTGTGCCAGCATCGTGTGACCAACGTGTAATATATCCAGATTAACTGGGGCAAATAAATGTCCCAGCATTTCTGTTCATATAGAACAAAAAAAAATCACTTATCTAGATATAAATGTTATGAAAAATACATTTATTATTTTACAAAATAATAAATTTCTTTGGTTTGTTACAACAAAATTATTATAACTAATTGGTTTAAATTAACGAAATGATTTATAAGCCATCCAGTTTTTAATATATAGCCAGAAAAGCTGGAGGCCCATTCACTAATAACGGATTGCATCTTGCCGCATCTCTCAATCTCTGACTTAAATAAAGCAATATATATGTATTTATATATATATATATATATATATATATATATATATATATATATATATATATATATATATATATATATATATATATATATAACGAAGGAATGCATGAGCTGTATGTGATTGCAGCCACCATTTGACATGAACCATATATGGTCATAGTCGTACAATTTTTTCATTTATACTCAAAATGCCTCAAAGAATAGAAAATTCTCAACTTACGAAGAAATATTGAAGTGATTCTTCTTCATAAGCACAAGCACAAGAAGGCCATAGTACAGGAGAGTCTTAAAAACTACTACGCTATAAGCCTCCTATCAGAAAAGTACAAAGTTTTATCAAGATTATAACTAAAACAAAATAAAGACTACTGAATGGCGTAATCAAGAGAGCAACCACGATTCAGAAGTAGATTTAGTATAATAAATAACATTCAGGTTATCCAACAGGTCATAGAAAAGAAAGCACAACAATGGAACAACATGCTACTATACATGGCTTTTGTTGACTATGAGAAGGCATTTGACCCAATATCAAAGCAAGTCATAATGGATGCATTATTTAAGCAAAATGTAGACATAGCCTATGTGCAAACAGAGCCTATGTGTTGGCAGATCCTATTTATATATATATATATATATATATATATATATATATATATATATATATATATATATATATATATATATATATTTTTTTTTTTATTTATTTTAACTTTATGGTCTGCATAGGACCACTCTAGTCAAGTTATGGTTCAGGTCCTTTTTTCTCTTCTCAGCCCAATACTTCTTCATCCACTCTGATCGTAATTTCCTTTCCTCCTCCCGAATCACTCTTCCTGTCCTCTGTCTGTTGATCCTTGCCTGTAGTGCTGTGTGTTTGTCCTGCAATATCTTAAGTGCATCTGACTTGCACCTTAAATCTTCCATTGTGATGTGCAACTCTCTCAGGTCTTCCTTAAGTTCTGTGATCCATCTAATATTGCTCTTACTATTCCAAAATTTCTCTATTATTCTCCTACTGATTCTACTTTCCGGTGTCCTTACTAGATGCCCCAAGAAAGATATTCGCTTCTTTCTCATAGTGCTCGTCACTGGTTCTATTTCCTTATAGACGGTTTCATTGGAAGCCAGTCTCCAGACTCCATTTACTTGATAATTTTTATTCAAACAAGTTCTCACTATTCTCCTCTCTGTCTTTAGTATTCCATCTATTGCAACGGGGTTTGTTGTTTTGAATATTGTTTCACATGCATATGTAATTTGAGGTTGAGTGACCGTTTTGTAGTGTTTTAATTTGGTTGCTATTGAGAGACATCTTTTGTTGTATGTGTTCTTGGTCACATGCTGTGCTCTAACCAGTCTATCTATTCTACTTTGCCATGCTGGTTTTTCATTCAAATTGTATGTGATTATTTCACCTAAATATTTAAATCTTTCCACAATTTTTATCTCTTGGCTACCCAGTTCAATTTTGTTTACTAATGGAAGTTGAGTTGATATGATTTCTGTTTTTTCAAATGAAATTTTCAAACCAATATTCTGAGCTATTTCCTGTAAAGATTTTATTTGTTGTTTTGTTTCCTGAATGTTATTGGCCAGAAGAGCTAGGTCATCAGCAAACCCTAGACAATTCAAATGTATGTTGTCCTTTTTGGTTCCAATTTTTATATTTTTTGGGTTGTTCTTGTACCATTCTCTCATTATATACTCCAGTGCACAGTTAAAAAGAAGAGGTGATAATCCGTCACCCTGTCTCAAACCAGTTTTTACCAAGAATGGTTCAGAAAGTTCTCCCCTGAACTTAATTTTAGAAATTGTATTAGTTAGAGTAACTTCTATCAATTTGATCAGTTTTGGGTGAAGTCCAAAATGTCTTAAAATTTTTAAAAAGGGGGTTGTTTCGTTTTCTATAATATGCCATGACTAGCTTCAAAGTAATTATTTGTTCTGTGCAGCTTCTCCAGGGTCTGAAGCCTCCTTGGTATTCACCTAGCTCTTGATCTAGTTGTTGTTTAATCCGATTATATAGTATCTTAGAGAAAATCTTATATGTGCCGTCTAGTAAGGAAATACCTCTGTAGTTGTCTGGATTACTTCTATCACCTTTCTTATGAAGTGGGTTGATTATAGCTGTTGTCCATTGTTCCGGGAACTTTTCTGATATCCAAACCTTATTTAATATCATATGGAGGGAGGTCTGGGTTGTACTTCCGGCGTATTTCCACATCTCTGCAAAAACCTGGTCTTCACCACATGCTTTGTAGTTTTTCATTTCCTTAAGTGCTGTTTCAACTTCTTTTGCTGTAGGTGGGTTTATATTTTCCGGTTTAGTTTTTATAGGGGTCTGTGTATCAATAGATAAAAGTTCCTCAGGTTTATCACAGTTCAAGAGCTTGTTAAATGCTTCTGCCATGATCTCTGCATTTTCCTTATTATTATGTGCTGTTTTTCCATCCATATTTTTCAACAATAATGTAGGGGGGTTGTATTTTTGGAATTGTTTATCAAAGGCCTTGTAATAATCTCTCGAATTTGTTTTATAATAATTTTCCTCTATTGAGTTTATTAAATCTTTTTGATACTGTCGCTTAATTTTTTTAATGATTTTGGTGAATTCTTTTCTGACATTCTTGAGGTTAGTGGCGTTTTCTTCTGTTTTGTGAGTTTGAAATTTCAACCAAGCTTGATGTCTCTCCTCATGCATTTTGTCACAATCAGAGTTCCACCAGGCATGCTCTTCCGCGGATTTAATGGGGCTAGATCTTTTGCATTCTGTTTAAGAATTGGTATTAGTTCTTCTAAATTGTCTGTTAGTCTTGTTGTGTCTCCCATCTGTTGTGGCTCCTGTTCTTTTCTGGTATTGGTCATTCTGGATTAACTGATGAGGGTCGTATGTCCTTTTCTCTCCCTCTGTGTTTTGTCTCTTCCTTCTTAAAGGGGTAAATTTAATCTTGATTTTTATTAAGTAATGATTTGAGCCGGTGTCCGTTCCTCTTAGAACTTTGACATTGTGGATTTCCTTGTGAAAGAACTTGTCCATGCATACGTGGTCCAGCTGCCATTCCCCTTTTGTCCAGTCAGGATGTTTCCAAGTTTTGAGTTTATTTGGTTTTCTTTTAAAATATGTAGACTTGGAGATGAGTCCATACGTTCTACAAATTTGATGATTCTTTGGCCATTTCTATTAGTATATCTATGAGGAGCCCACTTTCCAACTACATCTCGATACTTCCTTTCTTTTCCCAATTGAGCGTTAAAGTCCCCTATAAGGATCTTGACATGATTCATATTTACTTTATTCATTGTCTGATCAAGGAGATCCCAGAAATTATCTACTTCTTGCATAGTTTTTGTTAGGAAGTTTTTTTCATTAGTGGGGGCATGGGCATTTATGATGGTGTAAAATTTGTTTGTGGTTTGTAAAGTTATAGTTGCAATTCTCGGTGAAATGGCTTTAAACTCAATTATGGAATCTATGATTTTCAAATTTACTATAAATCCTGTACCAAATTGGGGGCATTGCTTCATGACTCTTTGTCCTGGCCTCCCATTGTAAATTCTATATCCTTGTGATTCAAACGGATCTTCTGTTGAATTTCTCATTTCTTGGAGCCCTGCTAGTAAAATGTTTTGCCTGTCTAATTCATCTGTGAAGTTCTTGAGTTTTCCGGTTTTCAGTAGAGAATTTATGTTATGTGTTGCGATGTAGTTAATATGCTTATGTTTGATTCTGAATACATGTGACTTCGAATGCTCCGATTCATTCTTGCCTTCTAGGTGACTACCCACCGAATCCGATGTAGTCTTCTCCTTCCTCGAGGGGTTGGACGGTGGAAATTTTTTCCTAAACGACCTTTCCATATCTGACTGTCGAAGGTTATCAACCTTAAGTGGAGCAAGCTCCAAGTTACAACTACGGTTGTTAACCATAGAGGATATTTATTCAGCCGCCACTAACATGTGAAACAGACGCTGTTGGGTACCGCCACTAACATGTGGAACCGTCGTACCCTTTGGTGCTAGTTTTGGTCCGCCCTGGGTATTTTATTTCCCCAGTACCCGCCGTATATATATATATATATATATATATATATATATATATATATATATATATATATATATATATATATATATATATATATATATATATATATATATATATATATATATATATATATATATATATATATCCCGCGGGAGTTTGCTAGTCTCCTACCGGGCGCCTCCACAGGTGGCGGATAGTGGAATGCTCACCAGATATGGCGGGTACTGGGGAAATAAAATACCCAGGGCGGACCAAAACTAGCACCAAAGGGTACGACGGTTCCACATGTTAGTGGCGGTACCCAACAGCGTCTGTTTCACATGTTAGTGGCGGCTGAATAAATATCCTCTATGGTTAACAACCGTAGTTGTAACTTGGAGCTTGCTCCACTTAAGGTTGATTCTTCGACAGTCAGATATGGAAAGGTCTTTTAGGAAAAAATTTCCACCGTCCAAGCCATCGAGGAAGGAGAAGACTACATCGGATTCGGTGGGTAGTCACCTAGAAGGCAAGAATGAATCGGAGCATTCGAAGTCACATGTATTCAGAATCAAACATAAGCATATTAACTACATCGCAACACATAACATAAATTCTCTACTGAAAACCGGAAAACTCAAGAACTTCACAGATGAATTAGACAGGCAAAACATTTTACTAGCAGGGCTCCAAGAAATGAGAAATTCAACAGAAGATCCGTTTGAATCACAAGGATATAGAATTTACAATGGGAGGCCAGGATAAAGAGTCATGAAGCAATGCCCCCAATTTGGTACAGGATTTATAGTAAATTTGAAAATCATAGATTCCATAATTGAGTTTAAAGCCATTTCACCGAGAATTGCAACTATAACTATACAAACCACAAACAAATTTTACACCATCATAAATGCCCATGCCCCCACTGATGAAAAAAACTTCCGAACAAAAACTATGCAAGAAGTAGATAATTTCTGGGATCTCCTTGATCAGACAATGAATAAAGTAAATATGAATCATGTCAAGATCCTTATAGGGGACTTTAACGCTCAATTGGGAAAAGAAAGGAAGTATCGAGATGTAGTTGGAAAGTGGGCTCCTCATAGATATACTAATAGAAATGGCCAAAGAATCATCGAAATTTGTAGAACGCATGGACTCATCTCCAAGTCTACATATTTTAAAAGAAAACCAAATAAACTCAAAACTTGGAAACATCCTGACTGGACAAAAGGGGAATGGCAGCTGGACCACGTATGCATGGACAAGTTCTTTCACAAGGAAATCCATAATGTCAAAGTTCTAAGAGGAACGGACATCGGCTCAGATCATTACTTAATAAAAATCAAGATTAAATTTACCCCTTTAAGAAGGAAGAGACAAAACACAGAGGGAGAGAAAAGGACATACGACCCTCATCAGTTAATCCAGAATGACCAATACCAGAAAAGAACAGGAGCCACAACAGATGGGAGACACAACAAGACTAACAGACAATTTAGAAGAACTAATACCAATTCTTAAACAGAATGCAAAAGATCTAGCCCCATTAAATCCGCGGAAGAGACATGCCTGGTGGAACTCTGATTGTGACAAAATGCAGGAGGAGAGACATCAAGCTTGGTTGAAATTTCAAACTCACAAAACAGAAGAAAACGCCACTAACCTCAAGAATGTCAGAAAAGAATTCACCAAAATCATTAAAAAAATTAAGCGACAGTATCAAAAAGATTTAATAAACTCAATAGAGGAAAATTATTATAAAACAAATTCGAGAGATTATTACAAGGCCTTTGATAAACAATTGCAAAAATACAACCCCCCTACATTATTGTTGAAAAATATGGATGGAAAAACAGCACATAATAATAAGGAAAATGCAGAGATCATGGCAGAAGCATTTAACAAGCTCTTGAACTGTGATAAACCTGAGGAACTTTTATCTATTGATACACAGACCCCTAACTAACATGTGGAACCGTCGTACCCTTTGGTGCTAGTTTTGGTCCGCCCTGGGTATTTTATTTCCCCAGTACCCGCCATATCTGGTGAGCATTCCACTATCCGCCACCTGTGGAGGCGCCCGGTAGGAGACTAGCAAACTCCCGCAGGATATATATATATATATATATATATATATATATATATATATATATATATATATATATATATATATATATATATATGTATATATCTATATATACATATACATATAGATAGATAGATAGATATATTTTAAAGGTAATTTAAATATTTTACTTATAGTATAAATATATTGTCGCATAAATCTCATTTCTCAAACAGAGGGCATAAACAAAGTGCATATAACATTACTACAAAGATACTTTTAAGAAGTAACGTAAAGCAAATATTATAATACTTTACATTTACATTTTAGATAAAGTCCATAAAACGAAAAAAGAGAATAATAAATGAGGTAGTCCATGCCATATTAATACAGTTTTTGTTGCTAGCTATGATTTTATTAACTACCGTATCTAAACTTACTCCAAAATATCTGCAGTCTCAACTGTATGTCATTCTGAATTTAAATAGTTTTTATTGATTGCGCTGTTGCCACTTGGTTTTATACATGTAGTTTATACATAACGCTCTTTGAGAATGGTCGCGAGGCCGGAACATGTTAGAGAATATCTCGAATATATTGTGTTTCAATCATTATCATTTGGTTTGAATAATCCGTTCCTCTCTTCGTTGTTTGGGTTTTTCATTTGATCAGTATCAAGCCTGTTGAAATTTATTGAGCATTTTTAATAGTTAATTATTTTATATATACGCGCACATATTGAATCATATAACGAATCGAAGATATTTGTGATGTATCCTATCCCGAAAGTGCGTTGCAACCACGCACCAAAAATGAGCGTAGAAAGAAAACACTTTAAGGTAAGTTATATTATATTTCAAAAATTAAATATCGTCATAATAGAATTTTAATTAATTTGCGCAAAATTTGATACACAAATTTTAAGTAATTAAAACCATAATTAATTAAGTGATTTAATATCAGATGTATACAAAAATCATCATTTTCTTTCAGTTTCCGTATCACGTACAGTATAGTCAACTATTTCATTCCCCAAATCAATTATATTCATACATCGATATATATCTCTCAAATCTATATGTCTTCAATTCATTATTTGCCAAAAATTCTGTCTATAATTTTTCCTTTCGTTCACACCACATGTACTCAAAACCACACTATCGATATAATATATATATATATATATATATATATATATATATATATATATATATATATATATATATATATATATATATATATATATATATATATATATATTATTCAATATGTTTCGAATCGCTTCCATTCCCTCCTAAAATAGAATAAATTGCAGTTAGATAGCTAAATATTGTAGTGAGCAATATAGTTCTTTCAGTCTATGAATTTAGCGATTTTCATCCTTTAGATGGAGCTTGATACAAACATGCACTTACAGTAGTAATGCATGAGTCAGTCTGTATGGAATATACGAGGGAAGAGTAAAAAATAAGATATGTTTTCGATAGACGGCGGCGCAATCGAAATGGTGATTGCACTACTGAAAAGCTCTCTTCTTTTCTATCCACGTTAATATTATGTTTATATCGTTAATATTATGGAAAAAAAAATAATTGGGTGTGTGTTACGTAGAAAAATACTGTTCGTCGAAAAATCATTGTTCAAATGGAAGAAAAGTGGAAGTAAAAAAGAAGCAAATGAAAGCAAAATAGTATGGGGACTTCGTTACATTTTATTGTTCATAAGTGGTTTACCGAGTTTCGATGTGTGGAAGTAGTACGAGTGGTGCAATGGTTTCAGTGGTGCAGACGTTTAGGAGGTGCTGTATAGGAAATTATCACCAAAACTATGATACCATGTTGACCGATCACAGAGGGAAAGTGAAAGACATTATTGATATGATAGCACTTTCGAACGAATGCCTACGGAAAACCATACACGAAACTGGGTCTACAAGAAAGTTATCAGCGCGATAGGAGCCGCGTTTGCTCGCTGTGGGACTAAAATGAAATCGAATAACTAGTGCACCGCAGTGTGCAATCCGAAGGAATTTCTGCAGCAATTCGTGAATTTTGATGGAATCAGGATTCATCACTACATAACCGAAAAGAATGAAGTGAATATTTGGCAATGAGTTTATATTTATTGACTATTTGGAAAAAGGAAATGCGATTTCACGAAGAGTTACCTAAAAACGCCCTCTTTGTGCCTCTCGCCTCTCTATCGTTGTAACAGTGAAACTGGTTCACCCTATTCTGCGGACATGAAGAAATGGATGACAGAAAAGAAATGTAATTCTAATGAAGAGATTATCGCCAAAACAGAGAACTATTTTGCAGAGTACGGCAAGCCGTATTTGTGAAAGGTTTAACATAATTACGATAATGTTAGGTGAACTATGTCGAGCTAAATGTCTTGCAGTTAGCTCGAAAATATATCGAAAAGTAAATAAATTTTCGATCAAAACAGCAATATTTAAAAAATACCTGCCTTTTTACTCTACTCCGGTATATCGAGCTAAGGAATTAAATTTAAATTTATAGTAACATTTAATTTTTCTATAATAAAAAATATTTGTTTATATGAAGATTTGTATTCTCAATGTGACCATTTGTTTTTGATTGCAGTATCTTTCTAGCAAAGGGTGTAATTGTCTTGTATTCCTACTTAAATATTAATATACTACAGGATACTGGAATTCGTGTACAATGAGCATATATGTCTGGTTTGGATGTAATGTTAATTAATATCTAGTATATCTCGAGTCATTTGTCGATTCCCGCTGTCATTGAACATAATGTAAGACAATAAACTCATCTTAATTACCCCTTGTTTTATCCCATTTAGCAATTCTTACTATAATATATCTACAAGCGATAACGGTAATTTACACTATGAGCAATACAAAAAGATTCCAATGCATATAAAGCATCCAAAAACAAGGATATTTTTCCACGCTCTACGTAATAATTGCTCATTTCTTCAGACGCCTCCCAAACGTCAGCAAACATCTCTCGAGACCCGTTTCTGGCTTTAAGTCGTCATTAGTCTAGCTCGAGCTGCTGAACGTTCGGAAAGTAGCTGAAGAAGTTACCAGGAGTACGACCCTATATAGGGTGCCCGGAAATAACGTCGAAATAGTTTTGGACACGACTCTAGGGATTAAAACATAAAAAAGTTCCTAACAACATACCCCAAAAATTGCTTGTTAAAGGGGTTAGAGCCTCTTAAAGAGGGAATTCTGAAGATAGTTTTTTCGCAATATTTTCGAAATGGTTTATGCTAAAGTCATGAAATTCAGTATACTTCAATAAGTTGGAATGAAAAAACGTTTTTTTGTATTAATAATTGAATATTTTAGTCAGGGGCGTCACTTTTGGGGGTCTTCTTGATAAAGAAGGCCATCATTTTTTGTTTCTAGTATTTTTTATTTTTTTAAATCAAATTATTGAATCGCAACGATTTTTAGGTAAAAAAGGCTCTTTAAGACTAATTGCTATTAAGGATTTCACACTTATTCACAAAAGATGCCTGAATGACCTCCATTCATCTCAATGCACCCCTGTAATTATTTTCTTCATAAAGATCTTATCCTACCGAATCTTGCCGAATCCTGCCTTCAGTATCTTATCCTGCCGAAAATATCAGGCTTATTTTTGATATAATCACAAGCAGTAAATACACGTTGCTGCAATTCATCTATAATGCCAATCGGGATAGCATATACCAATACCTTAAAGTATCTCCACAGAAAGTAATCGAGAAGATTTAAATCTGGGGAACTTGGTGGCCAATGCACTGGTCCACCACGTCCTATCTATCGTCCTGAATATAACCAATCTAAATGCGCTATTACATTTACAGGGAAATAAGGCGAAGCCCCATCGTGCATAAAAATATGCCATATCTGAACTGATATGGCATATGGCAGCAAATGGTTTTCCAAGAAGTTCAAATACTGTTATCCATTTAAACGGTCGGGAAGCACAATCGGTTTAATCAAAAATGTCCCTGGTATCCCTGCCCAGATATTGATAGAAAATTGCCCTGATGCCCCGATTCGAAAAATTCATGTGAATTTTCTTCCGCCCATATATGAGTATTGTGGGAATTCAAAATTCTATTGCGAGTGAACATAGCTTCGCCTGTAAAAGAATATTCTGTACAAAATATTCATTTAAACGCAATTGCTACCTTAACCATTTGCAAAACTGAATTCTTTATGGTAGATCATCAGGCTTGAACTTTTGCAAATGATATGAATAGAACGCTTGCTTTCTAACAATTTGTTACACGATACTTTTAAGAATATACGGGTTTAACGACTTTAGCATAAACCGTTTCGAAAATATTGCGATAAAAAACTTCAAAGCTCCCCTTTAAGGAGCAATTTTTGGGGCATGTTTATAGGAACTTTTTTTATGTTTTAATCCCTAGAGTCACCTCCCAAAATATTTCGACGTTATTTCTGGATACCCTGTATATCAGTTTTTTTGGATCAAGTCTGCAATAATAAGCAGCTCACACCATCCTGCGGTGAACATCCACATCTGTCAGATTGCTCGAAAGAGCGCGTTACTTTCCATACATATAAAACGATTCGTTTCAAAATTCAACTAACTACTTGACAAACAAAAACTGTTTATTATTTTGAATGAAACAAATTCTATATTTTCGACGCTAGGTTGATGCGTTCAAAATGTATGTTTTGGAGACATCTTAATCGGAATTGAAAAAGTACTATGAAAATTGTTTGAAACGTATGCAAAAGTGTATTGATTGTCGCAGAGAATATTTTAAAAACAATAAAACAATTTCAATGATAAATATTTCTTTTTATTTATTATTCCGGATACATAAATAGCAACCCTTATATTTCAACATATTCCCAAAGATTATATAATAAATTGACAACAAATCAATTGCTTCATCATTACTAAATTTTGTAATAGCATATAGTATTGTAAACAAAACAATATCCTAACTGTTCAGAAGAATGTCATCCAATTGCGATCATAAAAAGTTGGTTATTAGTTTAGAACATCCTTAGGACTGCGATCTAACAAACTCCTCTTCAAAAACGTATGAATCAGTAACTCTTCTAGGCCATCTAGGTATAGTTTAATTGTGTATTATAACAGAGGTATGATGAAGTGTTTATAATCTTCACCTCAGGGATCCAGAAGGAGCAGGAAAAGGAATACAGAGATTCAGATATATGATATCAGAATATAATAGTAAAAATTCGATGCTAGATTGATACCAAACCTCCAAAAACTTACCTTCCAAATACTCTATAGACAAAAATACAATATCAAGAGTACATTAAGCAGTTAGGAATCATCAGGAGCAGAAAAATGATACATAAGTGATAATTGGTGACAGAACTAGGAAAAACCTTAGAAAAGCAAGAGTTGTATCTGAAATGATTAAGTACAAAAAACTTCAACGATCATAAGCGTTACAAAGTAGAAGAAAATTATTATAAAAAGCGAAAAATGGAAATAAAGAAAATAGGAATAAAAAAGTAGAATAAAAAATGCCAGGATATGAAAAGTATTCATATCCTGCATAAGTATTCATCTTGAAGGACGAAATGAATAGTAATGAAGCATGGAGGTTTATAACCTTGACTACAACATCACAGAAAGAGAAGACAAGATAAAACATTATTGACAGAAGATACATAAGAACTGAATGAATTATTCATACACTAGGTCGACATACAATATAAAACTAATGAGAAAATTGTGGATTGTTAATGAGAACATTGTGGAAACTATATGTAGGCTACAGATTTCCGAATATCTAATATTATCTATATCGTGACTATTTTAATATCTTATTTTCTGGTTTTTTCTTATTCTATAAGGAGACGTAATCGTCTATTTAATCCTTCGAAGAATATTCAATATTGATAGCTTTCCTGATTTATAGATGACAACTAGCTTTCCATTTCTTAGGTCGTCTCCTCGCCGTTCTGTGTCCCGCTGGTTTTCGTCTTTAGCAATTTCAGCCAGTCTATGCTGATCCATCCTCCACACATCTGCCTCTATCTACTCCATCTCACTATATCTTCTACTCCGCATATTGCTCTTATGTCTTTAATATCTTTTTATTATAAGTTGTGTTCCATGTATTCAATTTGTTAATGATGTTTATGATTGATGGCGCGATTTGTTTCTTTTTTAGAAAATCTAATATATCAGGTTATTATCGATATAATAATAATATATAGGATATTATTATTTATTTATAATAAGACAAATAAAAGAAAATGCTAGATAATTTAGTTACCGGGCCTATGTATGCTTTATAGATGTAACGAAGGTGTTTGATAATAATATTTCCGAATTAAAGTTGGACATCAAGATAAAGCATGGGCGCCTAATATATGTAAAACTTGTTTAATATTGTTAACAGATTGGTTGAAAGGTTCAAATCAGAAAATGCGATTAGCAGTGCCAGTGATTTGGATGTAACCTAAAAGATTATATCACAAATTTGGCCTGAAATTGAACAAATCCGCTACGGAGATTTTTCACATGATCTGTGAGGCTTACGACGACTAAGCCATGTTCAGAATATGTGTTTTTGAGTAGCATAAAACATTCAAAGAAAACCGAGAAAAAGTCGACGACGAACAATACGCTGGACGTCCGAACTCGGTCCGAATCGATGAAAATGTGGCTAAAGTGCGAGAATTTCTGAACTCTGATCGTCAGTTAAGTGTTCGTTTGATGACACCGGAGGTAAATTTACAGAAATCAACTGTGCATTTAATTGTAACCGATGATTTGTAAATGAGAAAAGTGTGCGTAAAGTTGGTGCCGAAGATTTTGTCAGACGAGCAGAAGAACCACCGTGTGACGATTTGCCGTGAACTCCTAGAACGTTCGGAGACCGATCCTAATGTTTTGAACGGAGCGTTCACCGGTGACGAAACTTGGATCTTCGAGTACGACCCGGAGGACAAAAAACAAAGTTCTGAGGCACAGTCGCGAGCTGAAGGAGACAGTCAGAAGCTGAAGGTGTCAGACGAGCAGAAGGAACACCGTTTGACAATTTGGCATGAACTGTTGGATCGATCTAAATGTTCTAAACAGAGTGATAACCGGTGACCAAACTTGGATCTTTGAGTACGATTCGCAGGCCAAAACGCAACATTCTATTCCAAAATCACGATAATCTTGTACTCTGAATGAAAAAGAACCTAAATCGGCTGATTCTTTAAGTGATTATATAGAATTTGTACAGGAAATCGGAAACAATAGTTTATCTGATGTTCCAGAATATTCAACAGAGCAGCATCTGATTTCACGTCCTGAACTTAATGACTTAGTTTAAGGCTTAAAACTAACAAAATCCCAATCAAAACTTTTAACGCCCAGATTCCAAGGATGGCATCTCCTTCGAAGTGATGTGAACATTACTTCCACCAAAATAGTTTCTGTAATAGAAATGCAATATTTTTTATATTAATTTTATTTAAAAATAATTTATAAATCATTTAATTAAATTAGAAATAATTCAATAAATCTAATTTTATATTATAATATTATACCTTATACAAATTTGCATTACTGAAGTTAGCTTGTTTGATGTAAATATAATAAAAATGCTCACTCTATAAGAATTTCCAGAAATATTTTCGGTCCACAACTTTTAAGTTTATTGCCTTGCCACAGCCTCTACTTTATTGCTATCTGTACTCCCCGAAAAGTCGTAACTTTTAATTTCGGTCTAGACAACATAAAAATAGTGCAACATTTTAAAACAGTTTGTTGCGAGTAATTGAGAAGTTCGACAAATTTGTTTCGATATTCGGAAACCGTGGATTTTACTTTACGATTGCAACATCGATACGCTCCAAAGTGATAAATTTCATTGTAGGTAGATTTCTAGACCGTTTGTGGTTAATTAACAAAGTTCGCAGTTAAATCGCTTGGGGTTGCACTTCCTCAGAGAGCATAACTTCCACCTTCCATATAAATTGGAGCAAAGTGGTTAACAGCTGGACGGAAACCGTAACAGGATTTACATTCGAAGCCCTGTAATATTCCAGTTTTGCCTTAGAAAAGTTTTAAAATAAATAGAACACTATTCAATAAACTTTGTTCGAATCTTCGAAACAATAGTAGTTACATATCATACAATAGTAGAACTTTAAAATAAGAATCGTAACTACACGCGATAATCCGGTAATTTTTATCTTATATTCAAGAAGAAATAACGGCGTTTTGTTTTGAAAAGAATGCCATTCAAATGTCTCTTTCGGCTGCGTCTGGGGGATTGCATTCTGGAAACTGGATGCGTTTTTCGCAAAATAGCAATGTCAACTGTCAATTCTTGAATTATTTTTTTGTGGGATTATGTTAAATTTTTGATTTATAGAAATAAACTTACTGAGTAAAATATTATTGACCTTAACATTTAGGCTATTATTAAAAATATATCATGCAATATATGTGAAAGAGTAATTGAAAATTGAGTATCTAGAATGCATTCTTCTAGATAAAGCCGAGAGTGATATTAGAACAACATTATATTCAAAACAAAATGCCGTTATTTATTCTTCAATGTAAATGTTCAATGTTTATTTGTAGTTCTCAATGTATCCGATTTTAAAATTCTATATTTACTCACTTATTCACTCTTATTGCAAATATTTTTAATAGGCCACTCACTCCATTTATAACTAGTGGTCTTTGATTTCTGTTGAGTGCTATTTAAACTCCCCATTCGCTACCATCATGTCTAGATTTTCTTAGTTTTTTCCAGAGTTATTTAACTCTCACCTAAGGATCTCCTAATCTTATTAACTCGCTTGCTAGGCCTCTCATTCTATTAGTTATCTAATGTCTTGTTATTACCTATCTTTTCAACGTCCAGCACTTTCTGACCATCTTCAGTATATATTAGGAAATGAGTCCATAGACGTGGTTGGGATCCTATCGACGTTTGGCTGCAATTGTAAGAACTAATAGAGTAAGTTAGGATTACTCTGATGTAAGTGGGAAGGCGAGGCGAGGCGAGTCGCATATACTCTTTAAGATATTGAAGCCCCTAATATATATGCCATCCAATTGAATGGATGGATGGGCTTCGTGGAACTGCTGAGTTCCACAATCTCATGGGGAACATGCAACAACCTGCGTCTCCGCCTAAATGAGCATTTTGTTAGTTGCCCCATCAGTTCCACAAATCCCTTCAACTGGAGGTCAAGACTAGAGAGATCTATGCACAGTCTCCACTTCTTATTGGATGGCATATGTATGTAGTGTTAAATTTCCTTGGACTGCGTCCAATGAAACAACGGCAGCTGAGTGTCACACCCAACTGCTGGTTTCCACAATCTAATGTTGAAGACTCAACAACCTGTGTCTCCGCCTAAATAAGCATTTGTTTGTTGCTTGACTGGGGATGAGCTTCACCAATCCATTTATCTGGAGGGAACTTGTTTCGTCTCTTGATGTTAAGGCTCTTCAGGGCACCGACATGCTCTCCCGACAAGAATAGAAAGAGACCCTATCCATAGACAACAATCCATACTTTCGCCGACTTCTGGTTGGATAGAACCATTGTCGGTTGAACCGTTGACCACCAAGAAACTCTTTTAACTAACGAAGCAAGTGAAAATCACTGGATGCAAGGTCTGAACTGTAAGGTGGATGATCCACTCTTACTCTAGTTAAAAGACCTGAACAGACCTTGTGTTTGTGTAAAAACCTGTGGCCTTGCATTGTCACGAAGCAACATCACACCGAAAGACAGGAGGCCACGTCACTTGTTTTATATGGCACGTCGGAGATTTCTCAAAGTAACACAATATGCATCAAAATTGATTATTGTGCCTATTGACATAAAATCCACTAACAGTATTCCTTTCCTGTCCCAAAAGAAAGTTGCCATGATATTTCGTGGTAACATGCGCGTCCTTGAACATTCTCACACACTTTCAAACTTTACTGTTACTCATAGAATTGTCACCGTAAACCTTACAAATATGACGGAGAATTACTACTGCTGCACTCAAGAATTGAATTACAGATCGTATCTCACAGTCGGCGGGCGATTCAATTTTTTTAAACATTATAAACTTCTACGGCTCACAGGCAGACGATACGGCTGCAAATAACGTTTAAACGCGCACAAAGAATGCTGAGAGCAGACATGCAATCGCAACAGTGCGCTCTCACTCTCATTCACAAACGATAGTTATTTAAAAAATACCCCTCGTATACATATATATATATATATATATATATATATATATATATATATATATATATATATATATATATATATATATATATATATATATATATATATATATATATATATATATATTAGTCCGGGAGTATATCCGTTCGTTTGTGTTCCGTTCCATATATATATATATATATATATATATATATATATATATATATATATATATATATATATATATATATATATATATATATGGGCTGATATTCTTCTGTATGTCATTCCACGTATGCCATGTTATAACTCCCGCACGATATGTTATATACGCACGGATTTTTTAGAATAATTTGATCATTGCGACTTCTTAACTTTGTTTTTGATAACGATGTAGGTTAGAGTCAATCAAACCGCATAGGCCCTGTTCCAAAATTATCTACAAACAGGTCACAAAATCCAATTAGACAGCTGCCAATAAATAGCAAATATTCCGAATTACAAGACAAGGGTTATTTGAGAAAAAAGAAAAATAGAAAAAATTGACACCTAAAGAGACCACGCTGTCAATCTGCTGGGGTACGCTCCAGCATTTATCACAGTAAACAATTTTTCAGAGCAAAACACCATATTTTATAAGATATTTTTAAAAATTAAAATCTCCAAATGTAGAAGAACGTCTGTCGACCCATTACACCAAATAATGCGGATAAAAATTCCATCCTCTCGCCACAACTTTTACATCGTTGGTCGGACGTTTACCTCCAGCGACCGTACGGCACGTTATATTACCGCGTCGTTGGCGTTACATGTTTTGTTGGTTGCCAGATTTCGGGGATTTGGACATTCATTCCCTGCGACGGAGAGTATCGGTAATTAGTTTTAAAGGCTGATTTGACGGACACGGAGCGTTTGATATGTCTGGCGTCGCGTCTTGTGTTAGCATCGCGAATACTTGTTTAGATTTGGGATTTGCTACATGTGTACACACTGAGTAGTACTTTTGAAATAAAAATAATCAACTTTTAATTGTAAACATGAAGGTGTTTAGATTTAAAACAGTTAATAATAACTAAATTAAGTTTGGAGGAGAAAGTTGAATTACAAACTAACGGTCGTCCCACGCCCATGCTAAATTTCAGCCAAGTTCAAAAAGAATGTAAAAATATTGCATGTTACAATAAACTGTTTGAATGGTTTTCTCTTCGGGAAACTATAAGTACCTGCTTATTCATTCCATTATCTGTTCAACAAGCCCCAATCCATGCTCCAATGTCCTGTAAGTAGTAACAATACTAAATTTGAATGTTTTCTGGTTCACCTCCTGTATAGGATTTCAATAGCACGAAAAGTAAAAAAGGAGGAAGGGAAAAGCAAAAAAAAATTCTTCAGCAGCATTATTTTCTTCTACGCCCTCCCACTTTGAAAATCCACGAGCCGCCATATATATATATATATATATATATATATATATATATATATATATATATATATATATATATATATATATACATATATATAATATTTTTAGGTTCAGGTTCAGGGTAGAATGTTTCTAAATCATTCCAGGTATTGATCCGTTGATTCGGGGAAGAGTCACCACGATTCGCCAAAGTCTCATTTGGCATTTTCAAGTGTTGTCCACTTCGACTGAAGGCTCCATATGACGTACACGAGTCGTTATACGCGCTTTTATAGCCGGCCGGCGACTGCGCAGATTATATCGGGGTAGTTCGGGACTATTTATGGCATTCGGCAACGCTGTCGGTTGTCCGTTTATTGATTTTTCTACCTCGCCGCCATGTTGCCGCATTTCTTTTTTTTCAGAAGGAATTTCCATACTTTTGGAATGTTGCGAGCGTCGTTTCGCATATTTAACTCACCCCTTTCTACTTTTTCAAGAACTTCTCTGATTGTTCGGACCACCTTGTGGTTGTCAGTATTCGCTATTTGGCGGCTCCAAAATTGATTTTATGTTCTGTTTGTAGATGGTGCTAGAACAGATCGGAAGTAGTTTGTTTGTGTTTTAAGTTGTTTTTAGGTAATCAAGATGTTCGCTACTGGAACAACTTGGATTTGAGAACGATGATGATGGGATTTAGCGTTGAGGTATCGATTTGTGTGAGTTGGTTTTTTATACACTGTATATTCGAGGATTCCAGAAAGTTTCCTTGTGATGAGGAGATCTAAAAAATGGCAGTTTTCTATCCTGTTCGACTTCCAGAGTGAACAGTATTCTGGGGTGGATTTCGTTTAAGTGGGTTAGAAAGTTGTTTAGAAGTTCGTTTCCGTGAGGCGATTTTATAAAGATATCATCTACGTAGCATTTCCAAAGTTTAGGTTTTAAAGAAGTGTTGGCCAATGCCTTTGTTTCGAAGTCGGTCATGAACAGGTTTGCTATAACGGGTGATTAAGATGATCCCATTGGGACACCGTCGGTCTATCTGTAGATCTACTGGTTGAAGGAAAAAGATGTATTTTTCAAGCACTGTTCGGAGAGTTCCCCCACAAATGCTGAACAGTTTTCGTTCATCGAAATTAGGTCCAGGGCCTCGTCTATGGGGATACTTGGATATATATAGAAAAATTAATAAACGGACGCCCGACAACGTTACCGAGCGCAGCAAATAGTCCCCAACTACCCCGATCTAATCTGCGCAGTCGCCGGATGGCTATAAAAGCGAGCACAATGACCCGTGCACGTCAGTTGGACTATTCAGTCGAAGCGGACAGCACTTGAAAATGCCAAATGAGATTTTAGCGAAACGTCGTGAATCTTCGCAGAATCAACGGATCGATACCCGGAATGATTTAAATTTGTAAATATACAGATATATATATATATATATATATATATATATATATATATATATATATATATATATATATATATATATTTAAATTCAAATTTATAGCCTAATATCTACATATATAAGGTTTTCTATTCAGACTATCCACAGTATATATAGAACAAAAATATCTCGAAATTATTCTAAGTACGAGTTCATTACATTGAAAAGAGGCGTGAACTAAATCAAGGCATTTATTCGGAATTATATTTTTCTTCGATCCTAAGGAGATAACATCATTAGAGGCAGCCGCATCTCATCTCGTGATATTAAAAATTGCCATATCAGAGAGGGAATGAAAAGCCCCGTATGTAGAGCCATGAAATTTTTTACCAGTTGAGACAGCAAAAATGTTGTGAAGTCGTTAATATCTGACACCGGCAGATTTATTGGGTCGAAGATTTTTCTTTAGATTTTTCAACTCTGGTAAATTGCATCTCTAGAAGATGGCGACTTTGATATCTTTTAATAGAGATAAATATTTTTGTACATGTCCCGCTTACTTTATTTTAGATCTGCGGGGTTCCTTAATGTGTCGGGTTGTCTTGAAAGTTCGTAGAGATTTTTTTAGATAGTTTTTTTAGACGCAAATAGTCTATGGGAATATTTCTTTAATGTATGTATGTCTATTATATAATTACCATTATTATATACATTTTTAGCCAGCGTACTGATAGGTCCATAATGATTTTTTTTAAATTAGCAACGTTATTGCTAAAAAATGTTGCTTTCAACTTTTCTTCTGTTTTAAAAAATTTGCAATTTAACCAATTTTAGATGGAGAGGAGCAAAGGGCAGTTCGGTGAATAAGTTGGATCTCACAACATACCAATTGAAACTCAATGGCTTCTAATTGAATCGTGTAGTCATGTTTTATGAAACATGACCCATTCCTGTTTGCTAATTCTGGCCATTTTTCTTCATTTGGTGCTTTCAGACGATCTAATTGTGAACGGCAGATATTAATAAAAGAGAAAAAAAAAACAATCTACCCAAAATTATATACGTATGTGTTTGATTGCATTCAAACTATAGTTGCTTTCATTGAAGTTTTCAATACTTTTAAAACCACTCCGATTCTTCCAATCACCACACTAATCTGTATTAATAATAGTTTCAAAAAAAAATCCACCCTACAACATTATTGGCTTCAATTAAGGTTCTCAGTATTTTTAAAACGATGGCCGTTTTTCGCCTTACATGTTTTGCAAACCACCACATTATACTCTTGATTTAATAATATTTGCAAATATAAATAAATCTGGTAGCTAACTAACTCTAATGCATGACTAGCCAGAAATTTTCCAAATAAGAGATGACACCTAAACCATTTTTTTTTGAGTGGAAAGCTTTTATAGTCGTATGTAATAAATGTGGGACTCTCCTGTATTTAGAATAGAAATATTCCATTTCTAATTTTTTTTACTTTTTGTTTGTATAGTAAGTTTCCTTTTTCATTTCTCTTTTTTTTCCATGGAAAACTGCTTTGTCAGTCATTAATTTAACTAGTTGATGTTCATCCAACTGATGACACAAATTTCTGTAGTCTTCGACCATCAGCAAATTAGATTATTTTTGAAAACTTTCATAAGTATAAGACTTTTCATACACGATTACCTCCCAAATTGGTAGTCGAATTTTTTTCTTGTTTATTCGGACTTTCTTGAATAGTATTATTCGTATCCTACAAAATAGCCTTTCCTGTGGGGCTTTCTCATTGCAACTACCCTCGGTTGTGTTACTACATGTATATTCTTTACGGACACGCAGGAATATTCCTTCGTATAAATTTAGCATGTTAATTTGTTTTCCCTACATGAATTAAATAATATAAATAAAGCTTATAAAAACGAATGCAAAAACAAAAGGAGCTCTAATCTAATTTCAATATTCCGTTCTGAACTTACCTTTGCGCCTCCATATCTTATGTAAAGATATCTGAGTAAAGATGTAGACCTATAAAACAATGACTAAGATCGATAAATTGTTTTATTTGCCCCACACTCCGAATATTTTCGGAAACAGCGTGAAAGAAAATTTCGGTGCAACTTCTGAATTGTTCCGAGCCGACCCGATATTGGCCTTCGTTAGTATTGTGAGATCACATATGTTCGGGTTTCTTTCGGAAACTCTCGGCGCGTCATCGGTTCTAGGTTTATCTTCAATTTGATATAACTTTTTATTATTATTATTTACGTATGTGCCCTGGTGAATCACGTGAAGTACAGTTAAGGGTGTTTTTGTTGTTACCCTTCCTTTGTGCCCATACTGATTTCATTTTTTCGCTATGAGCTTTTTTCCTTTCGTCGGACCAAGTTGTTCCAGTCTTCCTACATTTTTCGCTCTGGCCAATCTCCCAATCGTTAACCTTGTGTCTGAAACAACCTCTATCCTAAATTTCACTTTCTGTAATATTTGTTGATCTTAGGTCCTCTTTAATTGCAGCAATCCATTTAATTAATTCTACTTTAGCTCCACTCATATTTTCATAAAATTCGACTTTTTGTCTAGTTAGTCTACTCGGATTCATCTATTTTATGGGTTAATGTCCATAAAACTTAAGTATTCCTTTTCTCATATCGCTTAGTATATCTGTGTATTGTTTGATTTCTTGGTTTTCTCGAAGTCGGTATGTTGTGCTATTGATTTGTTTAGGGCTTAAGACTTTTCATATGATTTTTTTTTCTTTCCTTCTTTTCAATCCCCTCGATGTCTCTCTTCTTATTCAAAATGAGCGTTTCCGCCCCATACGCCCCATATAGACATTCTGGTTTAATAACTGTATTGTAATGTCTCAGTTTTGTGTTTTTAGATGCGCATTTTTTGTTGATAAAATTTTGTGTAAGTTTCAATGCCGTTTCCATTTTTTGACATCTACCCTTATTGGCCGTTTTTTTCAACCCATTTTCCATGATTATTTAACCCAAATATTTGAATTGAGAGACTCGTCTGATGTTACCATATTTTGTTTTTAGAAATGGTGTTCTTAGTCTGTTGCAGGTCATGTATTGTGTCTTTTCAAAGGAAATTTGCAGTCCTACCTTTTCTGCTGTTTCTTTTAGGATTTCAATCTGTTTTTGTGCCGCTAATATATCTTGAGTCAAAATGCTAGATCATCAGCAAACGCCAGACAATCTATTTTGATGTTGGTTCTCCCGAGTTTAATGGGCTGGTCAATATTCAGGGCCGACTTTTTTTCACGCCACTCCTGTATTACTTCTTCTAGAACACAGTTAAATAAGAGTGGTCACAGAGTCCATCCCCTTGTCTCACTCCAGTTTTAATTTCGAAGGCCTCTGAGATGTCACCCATGAATTTAACTTTTGACCTTATGTTAGATAATGTTGCTTTAATAATTACCAGCTTTATCAGATCTAGTCCTTGCTCTTTCAATATTTAGAATAAAGATACGCTGTCAAAAGAATCATATGCTTTTTTGGAATCCACAAATGTACAGACGAGATTTTTATTGTACAGTTTTTGATGTCTTAGGATCAACTTCAGATTCAGGATCTATTCAGGGCAGGATCTGCCCGGTCGAAAACCTACTTGATATTCACCAATTTTAGGTTCTAACTGTTCCTGTGCTCTGTCTAGTAGACATTGAGATAGAATCTTGTAACAAACTGGAAGAAGAGATATCCTTCTCTAGTTGTTTACATCCGTTCTATCTCCTTTCTTGTGTAGTGGATGGATTAGAGCATCTTCCCAATCTTCCGGAATCCGTTCGGTTCGCCAAACTTCTTGTAGAATGTTGGTTATTTCCTTGATTGTACCTGGACCAGCGGATTTCAAAAATTCAGCAGTGATTCCATCTTCACTAGAAGCTTTGTTATTTTTAAGTCGCTTGATTTGCCTAATTATATCATCTTCATTCGGTGGTAATAAAACTGGGTTTGTTTGTTTAGGGTTTAGTGTTGATAATCTGTTTAAGGGTTCAGTACAGTTTAGTAGCTGTTCAAAATATTTCGCAAATTTTTTGCAATTGTCTTGGTTATTTAGAGCTAATTGTCCGTTTTTCTTTTGGAAGCAACGACTTTGGTGTTGATAGCCTGTTAATTTAGTTTTAAATGTTTTATAAAAGTTTCGGGTGTTATTTTTTTGGAAATCTTTTTCTATTTCATTAAGTTGATTGTTTTAATATTATGTTTTGGTTTGTCTAATTAGTTTCGATGTTTCTTTTCTTAGTTCCGAAAAGATGTTATAATTTATTGCTGTTTTTTGACTGTTCCAATCTTTGAATGCTTTACTTGGGTTTAATAATGCTTGTTCGCAAAGTTCATCCCACCACGGATGTTTTCTACGTTTTTCTAAAGAGATCAATTTTAAGGCTGTTTTAATAATTTTTTGTTTCAATTCTTGCCAGTTCCGTGCTGGTTGCTTATCAAGCTCTTCTGTTAGGATTGGTTTGATTTTCGTAGGGTCGAACTTTGGTATTAGCAGTCTCATTTGAATAAGTTTTCGAGGTTTTAAGCTAAGTTTGATTCTAGTCAATTAGTGATCCGTGTCTATTTTAGCTCCCTTCCTGACTTGAACATTCAAAATCTCTTTATAATTGGGGTACGAAATGGTAACATGGTCAATTTGGAATTCACCCATGTACGTGTTTGGGCACCTCCAGGTCTTTTGCTCTGTTATTTTCTTCTTGAAATGGGTTGACATAATTTTTAGATTAAACATCGAACATAGTTCAATCAATGTTCTACTATTAGGATTAGTCTATTTATGAGCGACAGTTTTTCTGTACTTTCTTTCCCTAGGATTTTTACATGGTTAGAGGGAATTTTAGAGATAGTCTTTTCCAGAATTTCCCAGGACTTATTTACTTTTTCAGAATTAGATTTATTTTCTTCGTTAACTTGGAGGTGTGCATTGATTAATGTATAGTTCTTGATTCTATATCTCTATTTTATATTCATATGTTCTTGATTCGACCAAGGTGACGGTTTGGTGCGCGATTTCCTCATCAGGAATCGTAGGCCGTTTTTTTTTGAAGATGAACGTGAACGAGCAGAAACTGTTAATTTTGTGCGGTATTCATAAATAATGTTCTGGTTTATTATTCCTCAGCTTCATCATTATGAGGTCAACGATGAAACGATAGGGCCACAAGCCACTCCGTTCGGTTAAGCATGGGCATTCTCAACAACGTGTTCCCGAACCGGGTGATCTCCCGCAATGGAGACATTTCTTGACCTTCTCGATCACCGGATCTTACAGCATGTGATTATTTCTTGTTGGGGTTACTTCAAGAATAAAGTGTACGAGCACCGACCTCGTACACTTCAACAACAATCCGGCAAGAAATTGAGGGCATTCCTCAACAAATGTTGCGTGAGGGGATGGAGAATGTCAGGAGGTGCTTGCAAGAATGCATTAACTATGATAGAGACAATCTAATTGATGATATTTTTAAAAAGTAAACTTGTTTCTTAAATGCTATTTGATGTAGAATAAGTTGATGGCAATAAAAATTCAATAAATGTTTTCACAGTTTATTCAAAAACGCGGAATTGGCGGGTATTTGCTATAGACAAATTTTTCACAATTTTTACTATATATTGCAAGTAAATAAAATATTTTTCTACTTCTGTTTAACAATTTCCCATAAATGTTTTCAAGTGATCTTAAAATCGTTTTGATTTGGTTCATAAGTCGAATTTAGGGGCAATTTTTATTCGTTTAATAGCAATAGATGAATTACCTTCACAACATTTCTATAGATAATTTTAGTCATACCAGATGGCCCTGTTAATAATTGTTATTTTTTTTTAAGAGATGACAAGGGTCGGTTCATAGTCTAATCTCTTATGTCATTTTGTTACTACAGTACCTTTCAACATTCCATTGATGTTTAAACGATTTTGAGTTAGCGTCATATTTTTTTTCGTGTGTCGAGTCGAGTTTCAAGCCAAATAAAGAGCATTTGCAGCACGTACTGCTTTTCTTGTTCAATCAAGAAAAAAACTGCAGTGGAAGCTGTCGTATACTCGTGAAAATTTACGGTCACAATCTTCCAATGCAAGACGCTTGTGGGCGTTGGTTTGGATAGTTCGAAGGTGGTGATTTCGACTTGAATGCCAAAGAACGCTCATGTCAATCAAATGCCATGTCAAAAAAAATGGGGATACCGAATTGCAAGGATTGTTGGAAGAAAACGATATGCAAACTTAACAACAAATGGCAGAGAGGTTTGGTTGGCAGAGAGGTTGTGATCATGCGTGACACAATTTGCGTGACATGGGAAAGATCCAAAAAGTAGGAAAATGGGTATCACATCAGGTGAACGACAGATAAATTGAAAAGCGAAAAACAGTGTGCGAAGGGTTGGGAAGTTTTGCTTCCTCGGCATGAAAGGAATACTTTTTGCATCGGATCGTCACTGAAGATAAAAAAAATGGATATGCTTCGAGGACCTAAAACGCAGCAAATTATGGGTTCATCCAGGACAAGCATCAACATCGATCACAAGACCGAATCGCTTTGGATAGAAGGCAATCCTGTACATTTAGTGGGATCAAAAGGCTATCGTGTACTATGAGCTTCTCAATCCAGGTGACAAACTTAATACCATTTACTACCGTTAACAAATGATCAATTTGACCCATGCATTCATCGAAGTGGCCAGAATGGACTACAAGACACAGAAAAGTGATTTTACAGAACGGCAACACTACATAATACGCAACGAAAACTGGCAGAGATATAATTTCTGCACTTGGCTGGGGACTTTTGCTTGTTTTCATCGATGTCTAACGCACTTTCCACGAAATAATTACGCAGATGTCAAAAAATGGCTTGATAAGTGGACTATCTCAAAAGTTGAACGGTTTTTCTGGGAGGGCATCCGCAAATTATTAGAGAAATGGGAAAAATGTATAGCTAGCGATGCCGCATACTTTAAATAAACCATTTTTTACTTTTCTTCCAATTTAAACGTATTTTTTTAGAAAAATTAAGAATTATTAACCGCCACCCCTAGTATAAAAGACGGTAAATAATGTGTAAGTACGAGACTCGTAATTAAACTCTTGGAGGACAAGCAGGTCAAGATACATCTTCAGTACGAGTTTGGGAGTTTCGGTTTACTAAATAAAATTAAAATTATAAAAATTCGGTTAAAATAAAATGAGGAGAGGAGGAGGAGGAGGGCAAAGTTCTGCGGCGATGAATGGGCAGGTGGGGGCAGGTTTGTGAAGACTGAAAGCACTCAGCTGCGAATTTGTACTTAAGGGGCAGAGGTATGATGTCATTAATTTGGATAAATCAAGGGTGGTTGAACTTCTCGGCAGCTATCGGTGTGTTCCAGCAGTCCTTTTTAGGATTCACTCTGGTTATTCTAAATCTGGAAGGAGTTAGAAAAGGTATCCTCAACATAGTCTGTCCATAAAGATAGCCTGCCCAGATTGAGTATGTCCGGGGGTTTGTCCTCCACCGCAGTCAAAACACAGAAAGAAAAAAGGATCTCTAATGGACAATGACAATGGAAATCGACCTGAAACGAGATCTTCTTTAATTGCTATTAAAATAAAAAGTAAGAATCGCTGTATTGAACGAAATAAGTAGACTAGCGGTTATACTGTCTACTGGAAAGGTAAATCAACTGTGACGAGACGAACTCATAACTTGGATCTAGCAGAAATTAGTAACAAGATACCGAATCTGATCAGATTTTCCCACGGGATTGCGGAAAATCTAATAACAGCGCGATTAAAACTGGGCAGAAACAATAATGTCACTTTAATAAATGTCTACGCTTTAACTAAAGTTGTGGACCAGGATAAAGAAGATTGTTTCTATAAGGATCTGATAAATGTTTTCAGAAGGGTATCACCTAACGATAAAATAACACTCCACGGTGATTTTAACGCCGGAGCTGGTGGAAGATATGAACTATGAGGCGACGTGATTGAGAAATATGGTGTGCGAAGCATGAACTCTAACGGACTTATGATTCTGAACTTATGTTCTGACTTATAGCCACCAGCGCGTGTACCAATTTTGTATCATCCTGACCTTAAGTGCCTAGAATGCAAAGGATCATGCATATCTAAACTGGGTTATTTGAGACGCTGTAAAACCATTATGCTTCAACAAAGGCTCAGCAAAATTTGTACCCGTGGCTGAGGCCATACTCGTATAGAGTTGACAGCCATCACATATAAAACAAAATAGGCTACAATTATATTTAATATTCGTAGATATCAAGCATAATAAAGAATACGATATTTATAAATGCAAGGGTAGAGGGAAAAGCCAGATACCTTTGGGGTAGATAGGGGTGCGACCGTAAAAGATATTACTTTACTGAAAAGTAGCGGCCTTTCTCCCACCACGATCCAAATGGCTCCAGCCACGATCCATAAATTTGAAGCAAATATCAAATTCAGTTTTTTTTATGATAGTCCTAGAAATCAAATAAGATCGATATCTTAAATATATAATATATCAAACACTTAATGCGTGGAGAAACCATCACAATTGGGTATCGATGTAATTGTAGATGAAGCATGTAGGTGACGCTCTGAGCTCCGTACTCTGCATTGAGTTCACGACTGAGGGCATGCACAACAATATTAATGATATTGTATTGACCTATAACAGAGTGATGGTTAGAGAGATTATTGAGATAATAAATATGTTGTTCGATCACGTACGGAACAATCCTACATAAATATTTGTGTATAAGAAAGTTATCAAACGCGTTTGTTTAAGTAGACCATAAGCGGAATCTAGTGGCAATTTTGCAGCGGTGTTTAGACATAAATAAATGTATTTCAAAGGGAGTTTCTGCAGCCTTTCATTACTGTCGATGAAACGTGAATTGGTCACTATACACCAGAAATAAAGAAAGAGTCAAAACAGTGGGTTTTAGCCATGTCCGAGTTCCCAAAAAAATGCCCTCTTTTAGGCGAAGAAGCAATAGTGAAACTTGCTAGTTTGCTCTATGGATTGATGCGCAGGCACATTCTTCTCCGGACCGGGCGCCTCCGAATATATTTTCTCTTTCGAAGTAGAAAGACTGGACTGGCTGGAAAGAAAGTGACACCAAATATATAAAGGGTCTACCAATAAGAATGATTGACTTCAAAATTAAACAAAACACACATTTTTGCTTAAAATCGGTTTCGATTGCTTTATTTAAAAGATTCAGATATGCAATTTATAATTTGAACAAGATTTCAAGTAAATGGCTACCTTGGCAAATGGCTACCTAAATGGCTCTTCTTGTAGACAACGGATCCACTCGCGCCAATTTTCTATGACCCTGGAGCATATTTCGGGCTATATAACGACTATGGCTTGACGAATATTACTTTTCAAGTCATCAATAATAGCGGGCTTATTGCTATAAACCTGTATTTTCACATGTCTCTAGGGAAAATAATCTAAAGGAGTTAAATCGCATGATCTCGGCAGCCAAGCGATGGGACCATTTCATGAAATTAACGAGTTGCCGAACTTGGCTCGCAATAAGCCTATCTTTACTCGGGAAATAAGCAGTGGTGCGCAATTCGGTTGAAAACTAAGGTTATCCACATCGATGCCATCAAATTCCGAGAAAAAATCTTCTAACATTACCTTGTAGTGCTCGATATTGATGGTAACCGTGTCTTCTTCCTCGTTTTTAAAGAAATAAGGACCGATGACTCCTCCATGCCAAAATCCACGCCAAACTGTGATCTTTTGATGATGCAAAGGACTTTCATGTATCACATGAGTATTAGATTCGCACCAATACCGATAATTTTATTTATTGACGAAGCCATTGAGCCAGAAATGAGCCTCATCGATGAAGCTAATTTTGCGATGAAATTCGTCATCGGCTTCCATCATTTTGAGGGCCCAATCGGCAAATATGAATATGATGGTCGGTTGGCTTCAATTCTTGTGCCAGTATCATCTTATATGGATGCAGCCTTAAGTCTAACCTCAAAATTACCCAGGTTGTCATTGGCGAAGGCTTAACTCTTGCGAGCGGTGAGCAATCGAGACGTTAAAATTTTCAGCTATAACTGGTGTGAACGGCGGCAATATTCTTAACACCTCTGGCTTTTTCTGTCATCACACTGACATCACACTATCGTAGAGAGTAAACTCACTTTGATATTTTCTAATAACACGATCAATAGCCTGTTCACAGGACTACCATGATACTACCATGATACTACCATAATACCACGATGGGTCTGAATTATTCACTGAGTAGTACGAGGAGACCGCAAATTTGCGTAATAAAACTGGGCAATTTACAAACGTTCTTCTAACTTAAAACGAACCATGATTTAATTAGAAACCTTTTGAAAAACAAGGCAAAGATCCAGCTCAGTCAGCTCCAGCAAGGCCAAGACATGTAAAAATCGGCAAATAAATATGGCTGTTATGAGCTGTCAAAATTCCATCGTCCCTAACGGTAGACCCATTAGATAAGCTCGGACACAGAGGACAATTTTGCAGAGCTTCAGAATTCGTACTTTTTGAAAGGCATAAATAGTTTAAAAAATTTTAGGAGCTGCGAGGAGACTATGTTGAATAAATCAATTTTCGATCCATTTCGATCCATCATATTGATTGATTTATCCGTTACTTTGTGATAGTTCACTTTTATATATAGAAGTGATAGATAACAAAATATAATTTTTTAAAATTATTTTATTTATTTTATTTTTCAACGGGCAAAGCCCAATTACAAGATTGTTAAACCTTTTATTAAATAAATTCTAATTAATATAAAGATGATTAATATAAAGATAACATTATACTACCTAATTTTACATAATTACCTCCCACTCAAACACCACTCAAAAACTAACACACACCTGACCCAGGAATGAATTATAAGATCCAAAGAAATCTATATTGGGATGTTCATTGGCTAGTCTGGTCGCTCTTGCGATAAAGTTGTTTTGGCAATAGTTAGTTCGATGGACAGGATAGTGGAAACTGTAAGTGGCTCTTGTAGTTCTCAGTGGAACATGAATATTAATTTTTTCAAGGAGTTCAGGGGCCAATACCCTTCCATGAATGATCCTATAAGATCCCTTCTCCTGTGACGAACAGTGATGGGGACCATATTAAGCTGGTTGAGTATTTCAGAATCCTGATAATTATCCAGTATGTTTAGCTTGTAGACTACTTGCTTTAGAAACTTGTGCTCAACAGATTTAAGACCATCAATATATACCCCATAAAAGGGGGACCAGACAGAAGATGCATACTCTATATGTGGACGTACATGGGAACAGGGTTTTTAAAGATTGAATGTCATTGAAGTCTTGGGTACATCTTTTAATGAAACCAAGAATTTGGCCTTGTCGACAACATTGTTGACACCAAGGTCAGATTGGATACTGGATACTTTGTCTAGGATATGATGGTTAATATAATAGTTAAATTCTATGCTGGATCTACCACGAAAAAAGGTCATTGCCTTGCATTTAGATGGATTTAGTGTCATACCGTTTTTGTGACACCAGTCAAACAGAGAGTTCAGATCATATTGAAGTTTGTCACAATCTTCCTGGGGTCTAACAATGCAACCAAGCTTTAGGTCGTCAGCAAACAGTAAGTAAAGGCATGAAGTGAAGCACTCCCCGATGTCATTCATGAATATAATAAAAAGAAGTGGCCCAAGGTGTGAGCCCAGAAACACTCTGGAGAGAAAACACCAGAAAAGTCTGTGTAAATTGTGTCCACTTGGAACCCTTTTTCCAATGCATCCAGCAGAAAATCAGCTTGAGTCAGAAGGTTTAACTCGGTGGATTTACATGGTCTTAATCCGAATTGCTGCCGCAATAGATCAGGCTCCAGAAGGGGGGTTATAAAGTCACAGACCAAGCTTTCAAAGACCTTGGGTACTGCACTAAGTACACTAATAGGCCGATAGTTGGTTACAGAAGCTTTGTGACCAGATTTATAGATTGGCCTTCGAAAGCTCTGCTTCCAGAAGTCGGGGAATTCGCCAGTCTTAAGAGAGGCATTAAAGATGTGGTACAACGGTCTAGAGAGGATAAAGCCACATTTTTAAAAAAATAGTGTTGGTACTCCATCTGGTTCAGGGCCCTTGTTGATGTCTAGATTTGACAATTTAGTGAATATATCAGATATCTGAATATGGTGAAGAGGTATATGGAAGTTGGAAGTTTCATTTAATAAGTATTTGGGTTTTCACTTTACAAGTATATGAATTGTTCTGCCATTTTAATACCTAAAGATGAATTCATACCAGTCGACCATCATATTTGAGCAAATGTATACTTTACAAATTCTTTATTGAAGTTGAAAAACAACTAAAAATTACAGTCGTTTCATGGTTTAATTAGTTACAATCACATCATATTATAAGACAGGAATCTTATGTTACTATTAAAGAGATTCATAATGCACTTTAAGTTTTTTCATTTAGAAATTTTTAATTACACTAGCAAAAGTAAACTTCAATACTTCATAATGCTTAGAAAATTGAAAAAAAGGGAAAATCTGAGATTGAAAAAGAAAGTTAATTTAAAAGTGGTTGGAAGGAGTTAAAATTCAATTCGTTTATAATGTTTATATAATACTTTTTTCGCATATTTATGGAGATGGAATTCAAAAAGCTAAAAGCAAAATTAGTATATCAGCAGTTTTCCAATAACAGTGGTAGAACTTTGAAACGTAATACCGGCAATGCGTTTTAAAATGACAATAGTTACTTATAGACTGATGTTTTCAGTACAGGATTGTGTACACGATTGAATAATGCGAATAAATTGGAAGTTGTTTCCACTTTGGGGAAAAAATAATCTTTTCGTACAGACCATATTTCCGGCTTAATAGAATTTCGTCGAACAAAATCTTCAAGTAATTCAGGAAATACCTCTTTATACTCATAAAGACACTATTTATTTCAGTGTTTGGATCGATGGAGTGATAGGACCGATTTGTTTGAAGTTGATTATGAAAATCATTTTACTGGTAATGGTGAACGTTATAGAAATTTGCTTTTCCTGGATGGATTAATGTTGATATAGAAAATGTTTTCCTCCAACAAGACAGTGTGATTTGTCACACATCTCGTCAGAAATTCGATTTATTTGCAACAAAAGTTTCCTGGACTAGTTATTTCGCGAAATGGTAATATCAACTAGTCATCTTGGTGATGCGATCTTACGCTCTTTGATCAATTTTTGTGCGGTTATATTAAATTTCTCGCTTACAGAATTAAACTTCGAACAATTTTGGCTTTGAACGAAACACTAAGAGCACCATTGAGAAAAACATTCCACACGATATGCGTGAAAGAGTAATCGAAAATTGGGTCTTCAGAATGCATTTCATTAGAGAGAGTCGAGGGAGACATTTGAACGGCATTATTTTCAAAACATGTCATCATTTGGTCTTCAAGAAAAAATAAAAATTACCGGATTATCATTGGTAGTAATCATTTGTGCCTTATTATAAAATTTTACACACTTATTGTGCTATCCTTTATACACATACGTCTGTGGCTGCTTGTGGGTTTTTAAAGTGGGAGGGCCTAGAAGAAAATAGTGCTGCTGAAGAATGTTTTGCTTTTCTCTTTCTTCTATTTCGTGGTATTGAAACTCTATACAGGAGGTGAACCAGGAAAATTACTTAAAGGAAAGACACTGAACGGAAATAAAATATGGTGTCTTGCTCTGAAAAATTGTTTACTGTGATAAATGCTGAAAGGGCAGCGCTCCAACGCCCTCCCTCACGAGCCGTGAGGCAGGGCGATTTTGGACGATGTCCAAAAGTTTGAAATATTTATAATATCTACGCCTATGATACTCTAAAAATTGTGATTGATATTTATTTTAGACCGTTTTTAAAAGAAAATATCAAAAGCATTGTTTTGCTGATAATACAGGTTTTCCGAATTTTGCCCATTCTGTTGATACTGGTATTTACACATTATTTCAGTTCTTTCTCAATTTTCAATCAATCCGTTTGCCTAGAAACATATCTCATTTTATTAGATCAAGAGTAATTGCTTTGTTACAACAGGGTTTTAATCAAAGTGATATCGCGGAAATTGTAGGTGTTTCCCAAAAAGCTGTATCGAAAATCCATAAAAATTCCACAAATGACGTAAAGGATCAACCCAGAAGTAGTAGAAAACGATTTACAACAGCTACACAAGACTGGCAGATATTAATGATAGCTTGAAGAAACCGTCTAGAATCTACAAGTGGTATATCAAGGGAGTGTGTTAGGCTTGAAGGGGTAAATGTTCCACGACAAACAATGTCACGCAGACTGAAAGTGGTAAAGTTGCATTGCAGAAGACCTTTACGTGTTCCCAAACTAACCTTTGAACAAAAACATGTAAGATTGCAATGGTCACGATAAATGGCAGATCTTAGTCTTAACTAGAATAACCTGATATACTCCGATGAGACGAGGATTGGTTTGGTTTCTGATTCACGAAGAACATTTGTTTGGAGAGATTTAGGTCGACAAACCCGACTAGAAACAGCTCAACCACGTATCCTATTTGAAGGTACGTGCGTGATGTTTTGGGGTGGTATTATGAGGGGTACACGAATACCTCTACTGGTCCGGGAGAGAAGAGTCACTGATGCAATGTACATCCAGGAAGTTTAAAATCTTGTTGTGTGAGTTGTTTAAATCGATTAATCGATATAAAATCTTGTTGGAGGGAATAACCAAGTTAGGGTGGTCAGCAAATTCCCCTGAGATGAATGTCATTAAACATGCTTGGGACATTCTGCAAACATACATCAAGAAACGAAACAATCCTCCTCTTACTCTGCGAGAACTAAAAGATGCTGCCCGTGAAGAATGGGAGAGAAGTCCACAAGCCCAAATTAATCATTTAATCGACAGCATTCCAAATCGCCTACAGACATGTATATAGACTCATAGAAGAGCTACTGCTTATTAGTTTTATTGAAAGTTGTTCTTTTTATTTTTAAATTACTTTTGAATGCAGTTGGTACATTGTAATTTTTGACTCCAAAATAATAAATCAATTTTACACACACTGGTCATTTGGTATCGAGTTTTATTTGGTACCAGTAAGAGTTATAACAAAATGTTTACCTAAACAAGTAAAAAAAAACTTAATATCAATAAAAAAAGTGAAATGTTTGAATATTCCAAACTTTTGGACATATGTGTATAAGATCATAATATATCATATTTTATATAATGTAGTTTTGCTACACCACTATAGCGAATATTTTAAAACACTCTCAATTAAGTAATTGATCAACAAGTCTATAAAATTAAGATATCGCCGAAACATTCCACATTTAGTCAATTTAAAATATAGCATGGAAAAGACAGGGGATGCAAAATAGCACCTCAAGGTAATAAAAAAAATATCTGCGGCTTCCTTGCTAAATAAAAAACAAAACAATCTATGAAAAATAAACACATTTCGGAGAAGATGCTTCAAGTAAAGTAGAGAGTGAAATGTATACCCAAGAATAGGATTAACCGCAGCAAACGGGGCCAAGATAAGAGAGCTCTCGCTAATTGAAAAATATGTTTCTTCAAAAAGATATTGTTCTGCCCGTTGAGATTTTATTAATCATTAAGAAAAAAACTAAATAAGTGAAAATAGTCGCACAGCGTCCACATGTTATCATTAGGATAGCCCTTTTATAATTATTCGTCTCTTTAATGATTGTTTTTTCCATTTAAAACTTTTTCACTTGATAAATATGGACTACAGTTGAGGTCAACATAAAACACAGAAGATAACAATAAATACAGAAGATCACAGAAAAATCATCACATGCTGACACTGTCCCATCATTTCGTCGTCCACCAAACCATGGAGGTGGAGGTCCACTTCTACAGCCGTAGAATTGATGCAGTTCCAATCACAGCCGTCTTTTGCAGTTCGGCGATGGAAAGTTTCTCGGGCTTAAGTAGTCCATAAATTTGGGTGAAATATTGCTTAGCTCCCATATAATAATAGGTACGATTGTCACAGGCCTTTTACAAAGTTGGGAAATCTCGGTTTTTAAATTGTAATACTTGCCAAATTTTTCCTTTTTTAAATTCTTCCGCCTTGTGATATCACCACATCAGTTAGCAAGATCTTTTCAACGACTGTTATTTATGTTCGGGTTGTTATGCTCGATGATCTTGTCCGTTTGCAACCGAAATCCAATCGACTACGTCTGCTGGATATCGAACTAGTGGCATAACCCATGCGTTCATTACCCTAATTGAATTTTCTGCGTCTGTGAGATGCAGGATGTTGTATGTTCCACATGAGATTGTAGAACCCAGCAGTTGGGTGTATGATTACACTCAGCACTGTGGTCTCATTGGACGCAGTCCAAAGAATTCTAACACTGCATATATACGCCATCCGATGGGAAGTCGGCGAAAGTATGGGTTGTTGACTGTAAATAGGGACTCCCTATTCTTGACGAGAGAGCATATGTCGGTACCCTGAATAGTCTGGAATATCAACGGACGAAACATATGCCCTCCAATTGCAGGGATGGATGGGATCCGTTCCCGGTCAAGCAATCAGTAAAATGCTCATTTAGGCGGAGAGGCAGGTTGTTGTGTGTTCCACATGAGATTGTGGAACCCAGCAGTTCGGTGTATGATTACACTCAGCATTGTGGTCTCATTGGACGCAGTCCAAAGAATTGTAACTCTGCATATATATATATATATATATATATATATATATATATATATATATATATATATATATATATATATGTATATATATATATATATATATATATATATATATATATATATATATATATATATATATATATATATATATATATATATATTTATTCTTACATATTTTGATTATTTTATATATTGTGTTTAAAAACTGTAAAGGACTAAGACTTCCTCTTTGTCTTTCTCTCCTTCCATTGTGGTAAAAGAGGCAGATACTCTATTGTGCGATCTAACTTGGTATCATCTGGTTTTGTACGTGCTTTTGGTGTCTGGGATAAGATCTTTGTTTCTATTTTTTTTGAGAGTCCGCTTGGGCTCCGGTTTGCCCAAGTCCGCTTTGCTCGTCTTGTATTTTATATTTTCAGTCTCAATCTTTTCTCTAGTTCAGTTTCGTATATTTTTGCTGTTATACGTAGTTATAATATACCTCTGTAGTTCGTGCATTCTCTTTTGTTTCTTGTATATTGATATGATCAAGGCATTAGTCCATTTTCTTGAAACTTTTTTATTTTTCCATGCCAAGTTAAACAGTTTCAATTTTGCATGTGATTTTCTTGCATGTGACTCCATGTATTTCATCATTTCCGGCATGATTTGGTTGCCCCCAGGCACTTTCTCCAGTTTTAGCTTTGCAATAGCTTCTGTTTGTCCATCTTTAGTTATTAAATTTTCACCTGCTGTTCCTGGATTTTTATCGTCTGGTACTTCTTCATTTTTATCTACCATGTTGATGGGATCGAGGTTTAGTAAGTTTTGGAAATAACGCTCTCCACCTTTCGAGTATGCGTCATTCGTCAATAGTTCACCTTCTTTGTATTTTATATGCTTCTGGAAATATGACTTTCTTATTTCTTAAATTTTTGAGTGATCTGTAAAACAATTGTACGTTTTCTATATTATTCTTCTCTATTTGTTGTCCAAATTTTTCCTAGCTTACCCTTTCTTTGACTGTAACTTTGGCAATATTATTCTGCTCTTTATTTTCCAGTGTTTTACTTAATAGGTACTTTTTCCATAAAATCTTCTTCGTAATCTCATTACGAACATTCTTGTCTTCACATTTTTGTTCCACCTAGCTGTACCTTTGTGATTTGCACTCATTCTGATATACCCACAGGCTTTTCTTGCGGACTGATTAAGCTACTTTTCAGTTTGTACCATTTGTGTTCAATATCTCTACCCGTCACCGCTTTTCTTCCACATTCTTTCTCCAACATTGTCTTATGTCCTTCTGTTTTTATTTGTGTCACTAGATTATTTACCTGCCACTATTTGTTTGTCTAGTTGGCTGTCTGAA
Source organism: Cosmopolites sordidus (assembly GCA_031761425.1). Classification (NCBI taxonomy): domain Eukaryota; kingdom Metazoa; phylum Arthropoda; class Insecta; order Coleoptera; family Curculionidae; genus Cosmopolites; species Cosmopolites sordidus. Next base: position 628,322 of record JARFXV010000585.1, read on the forward strand.
CCTGCTCCCGGTACCTGATTTTAATTGTTGTTTCCAGCAGATTGGCGACTACCAATTTCATACCCTTTACTTTTACATCACTTATTTATTTTAGTTCTGTTTTTCTCACTATGGTATAATCTATTATTTATTTTTCTCATCTAGATAATATCGCTCTTGTTATTTTGTGCATGTCTTTATGTCGGAATTGACCATTTGAGACTATTAAATTATTGTTAAGGCAAAATTTTAGCAATAGTTTTCCGTTTTAATTCAGCTTTTGTCTCCATGAGGTCCTATTACATCACTCCATATTTCTATATTTCTTCCCACTTTAGCATTTATATCTCCAGTTGTAACAAGCGTTCCTGCGTATTCTTCGATAGTTGTAGTGTATTCGAGAATTATACTTTTTCAGTTTTTCTGGCACCCACATCAGGCGCATAGCTTATGACTAAATTCAGCGATTTATTTTCTTGTATATCTAGGTCAATTCTTAGTATTCTTGAGCTAATATATTATTTTTGGCGTATTGCTTCGATATGTTCCTTTTTTTGTCATACGTACTATTCCTTCTCTTGCCCCTTCACCTTCCTTCACTCCACTATATATATATATATATATATATATATATATATATATATATATATATATATATATATATATATATATATATATATATATATGTATATCAATACGTAATAACTCTCAAGCAAGGTAATTCCCCATCTTTCTTTTTGGTCTTCTGGTCTTGGCTTATCTTTGGTCTTCTTTTTGGTTCTTCTTTTGGTAATCTGTATTTTCTATTTCTTTGGCTAGTTCCAGTTCCTTCCCATTTATTCCACTCATATTCTACACATGCATGTTCTATATTTCTGCTTTTCTCCATTTCCGATCTCTCCATACTTTCGTTTTGTTATGACCAGAGATGATCAGTCTTTGCGCAAAACTGTCAATTAACTTTCACCAATAACTAGACGCATGGTTTGCTTCAGATCATTAATCGTCTGAATTTCTGATCTCTCCATGGTTTCCTTCTCCTATGACCAGAGATGACCATTCTTTGCACAAAATTGTCAATTCACTTTTACTAATAAGTTGACGCATGTTTTGCTTCAGATCATTAATCGTCTGAGAATTGTTAAAAAAGACTTGTCCTTAAGGAGGCCCCACAGGAAAAGGTCGAAGGGGGATATATCGCATGATCACGCAGGACACTAAATATCACTATTTCGAAAAAGGTCGCGGCCAGGGAAATTTGTCCGTAACAACTTCAAAGTTTCTCTCACCGTACGTGGCGCCATCTTGTTGAAAGATTATACTGTTAAGGTGCATATTACCCAACTGGGGCCACAAGTTTCTTAACATATTGCGGTAGCGGTTGCTAATAACATTTGTCGTTTCACCATCGTCATTTTTATGAAAAGATGGCCCTATTACCCCTCCAGCCCACAATGCATACCACATTGTTACTCGAAGAATATTGCTTCTTGGCAATTACTAAACAGCGGCAAAAAATGTGGCTCAAAATTAGCTCATGAACCACTCTCCCACAAAAACAGAACTATTCACTCTAGAAAACGATTTGTTAAGTTGATATGTCAGAAATTTCAAACTAGGCCATGAGTAGGAAAAATGTTTTTACCATTTATCCCTTAAAAGTATTTTAACTAAATCCTGCAGATTATAACCATAGCACGGAAAATAAAGTACATATCTGCCTAGAATCCAAATACGAACTCGAACTACCTCACCAAAAAATTTACTGCAAGAGGTGTGGCTATTAAATAACGAGAGTAACACTGCTACAGAAGAAGTACGCATGCGCCAAACGCCAGGAAGCAACAGCTGTTTAGCGTGAAGCCTTCTCTTTCGAATGCAGTACCTCTCGTGTCTGTAAACAAATCCGTATAACCGCAGTCTTCGTTCAGATTAAAGATGATTTTTTGTTTCGCTGGAAAAATGTTAAGTATAACAATATAGCAAAGAATTGTTGTGAAATTTCACTTGAAACTTGAGAAAACCGCTGCATTAAACTTATAATTTATAGAAAGAAGTGTATGGCAATGAATGTTTACGGCGTGCACGTATATTTGAGTGGTTTAAGCGTTTTCAAGATGACCGAGAAGACGTTGAAGATGATGCACGACCGGGTCGCCCTTCTACGTCAAAAACGGATGACAATATCGATAAATCGGTAATCTGGTTTGATCTGACGGTCGGTTCAGTATTCGTGCTATGCTGAAACAGTAGGAATTGACAAAGAATGCGTACGGTAAATTTTACATAACAATTTTAACATGTAAAAAGTGTGTGCCGAAATGGTGCCTAAAATTCTCACATTTGAACAACGAGAAGCTCGCAAAAATGTTTGTACTGACACTTTGAGAGTTACTGAAAACGACCCAAACTTATTGAAATTGATAAGAACATGTGACAAATCGTAGTTTTTTACTTATGATCCTGAAACGAAGCGTCAATCCATGCTCTGGAATAGCTCAAATTTATCGAGAGCCAGATAAGCTCGAATGAACAAATCATAATTCAAAGTAATGATGATTGTTTTTTTTCGACTTTCATGGTATTATGTACCTTCACTGGGTTCCGGCAGGTCAAACTATTAATCAACATTACTTCCTTTACGTTCTTGCTAAACTCCGTGAAAGAATAAGGAAAAAACCACCCGAATTGTGTACGAACAAGTCATGGGTTCTCCACCAAGATAATGCGCCGGCTCATTCCGCATTGGGTTCCTGCGGAATATTCACTGGGTTCCGGCAGGTCAAACTATTAATCAACATTACTTCCTTTACGTTCTTGCTAAACTCCGTGAAAGAATAAGGAAAAAACCACCCGAATTGTGTACGAACAAGTCATGGGTTCTCCACCAAGATAATGCGCCGGCTCATTCCGCATTGGGTTCCGGCGGAATATTCACTGGGTTCCGGCAGGTCAAACTATTAATCAACATTACTTCCTTTACGTTCTTGCTAAACTCCGTGAAAGAATAAGGAAAAAACCATCCGAATTGTGTACGAACAAGTCATGGGTTCTCCACCAAGATAATGCGCCGGCTCATTCCGCATTGGGTTCCGGCGGAATATTCACTGGGTTCCGGCAGGTCAAACTATTAATCAACATTACTTCCTTTACGTTCTTGCTAAACTCCGTAAAAGAATAAGGAAAAAACCACCCTAATTGTGTACGAACAAGTCATGGGTTCTCCACCAAGATAATGCGCCGGCTCATTCCGCATTGGGTTCCGGCGGAATATTCACTGGGTTCCGGCAGGTCAAACTATTAATCAACATTACTTCCTTTACGTTCTTGCTAAACTCCGTGAAAGAATAAGGAAAAAACCACCCGAATTGTGTACGAACAAGTCATGGGTTCTCCACCAAGATAATGCGCCGGCTCATTCCGCATTGGGTTCCGGCGGAATATTCACTGGGTTCGGGCAGGTCAAACTATTAATCAACATTACTTCCTTTACGTTCTTGCTAAACTCCGTGAAAGAATAAGGGAAAAACCACCCGAATTGTGTACGAACAAGTCATGGGTTCTCCACCAAGATAATGCGCCGGCTCATTCCGCATTGGGTTCCGGCGGAATATTCACTGGGTTCCGGCAGGTCAAACTATTAATCAACATTACTTCCTTTACGTTCTTGCTAAACTCCGTGAAAGAATAAGGAAAAAACCACCCGAATTGTGTACGAACAAGTCATGGGTTCTCCACCAAGATAATGCGCCGGCTTATTCCGCATTGGGTTCCGGCGGAATATTCACTGGGTTCCGGCAGGTCAAACTATTAATCAACATTACTTCCTTTACGTTCTTGCTAAACTCCGTGAAAGAATAAGGAAAAAACCATCCGAATTGTGTACGAACAAGTCATGGGTTCTCCACCAAGATAATGCGCCGGCTCATTCCGCATTGGGTTCCGGCGGAATATTCACTGGGTTCCGGCAGGTCAAACTATTAATCAACATTACTTCCTTTACGTTCTTGCTAAACTCCGTGAAAGAATAAGGAAAAAACCACCCGAATTGTGTAAGAACAAGTCATGGGTTTTCCACCAAGATAATGCGCCGGCTCATTCCGCATTGGGTTCCGGCGGAATATTCACTGGGTTCCGGCAGGTCAAACTATTAATCAACATTACTTCCTTTACGTTCTTGCTAAACTCCGTGAAAGAATAAGGAAAAAACCATCCGAATTGTGTACGAACAAGTCATGGGTTCTCCACCAAGATAATGCGCCGGCTCATTCCGCATTGGGTTCCGGCGGAATATTCACTGGGTTCCGGCAGGTCAAACTATTAATCAACATTACTTCCTTTACGTTCTTGCTAAACTCCGTGAAAGAATAAGGAAAAAACCACCCGAATTGTGTAAGAACAAGTCATGGGTTTTCCACCAAGATAATGCGCCGGCTCATTCCGCATTGTCTGTCAAGAGTTTTCTAGCTAGGTACAGAATCCAAGTATTAAACTATCCGCCTTATTCGCCGGGTCTTGCTCCGTTGCTCCGTGCGACGAAAGGTACACGATTTAAGTCCATTGAAGCTGTGAAAGAGAAAGCGGCACGCGTTCTGAAGGAGCTAACAGAAGAAGACTTCCAGCACTGTTTCGAACAATGGAAGATTCACATGAAGCGCTGTAAAGATAGAGGAGGGGTGTATATTGAAGGTGATAATTAGCAGATACGTATGAAATCAAAATAAAATGTTTTACGGCATCAGTCTCGTTATTTAATAGTCACACCTCCTAAACTAAGTTCAAAAAGAAATCGAAACGTTACTTTTCTGCAATCACTCGAGGATCAATCACTCGAAAATTTTAAAATTGTTTTTGTTCACAAAACGTGTGAAGTTGAAATGAGCCCCGTCGGAAAACAGAATTTTATTGCAAAATTCTGAATTATTTCTAACTACATCAAAGATAAAAATTAGCTAACGCACGAAGATCGTAAAATGATTCATAATTCAATTTCTGGGTCTCTAGATGACACATGCGAGATGTAAAATTTCTAGGTTAAGTCATTGAAAAACGGCACTAAACTTAAATCCATAAACCCTTTATTTACTAATTTATTTATATTTTATATTGCAATTCTTCACTTTTTTTTACTGGATTAATTACTTATTTAGTTTCTTGTTTTTACAAGCTCAACTAAGAGCATTTTCTCATAGTCAGCGTCAAAGAGATGTATTAAAGATTTTCACAATACACTGGAGGAGCGATCAATCGAGCAAGGGTGCAGACAAAAAAACCATCCTTTGAAAAATTCAGCTTGCGCTCTTGAAACAAATTAAACGAGAAGTATCTCAACGTGCGTTCGTGTCTGGTCAGAACAAAAAAGCCCATTAACGGCTACGAGAAGCGAAGCCTCGAGGCGGTTTTATTTCGTCTTGTGAGCTACGTCCTTATGTTGGTTTTAATACGTCTTGCCGTTGTTTGAAAAATAGGCAAAAATTGTGCTGCTGCGAGTTCCATAATAAAATCTGCAATTATTTTCAAATTGTATATTCATATTTAATATTTCACAGAAAAAAAAATTACTGAGAGAAATTTTACTCAAACAAAAATCACTTTAAGTGCTTACTGGAACAAAATGTAAATTATTAATTTACGGCTAACCAGATTTAAACTTTCCTCTTAAACCAAATATTGCTATCAATAATGTTGTAGGCTCCATTTCTTAGAAATTGAAGCTCCTGCCCACTTACAGGTGGGCCAAAGAAGTACAGGAGTGGATACCGTTTAATGATAAACGTTCAAAAAGAATACCGAAAACCCGATGGACCATTGACATCAAGTATAATGAACCCGAATGGCAGTGGAAGGTTCAGGACCGTGCGAGTTGGAAACGTGCTGAACAGGCCTTAATCTTGCAGTGATTGAACAATGGCTGAGTGATTAATATTGTACGCTATCCCACTCAATCTCAACCTATCAATTCTAGAACTAGTGGTATAGGAATCTATTTCCATTCAAAGCAAAACCTCTAATTCTTAAACTGAACAGTTTAATCAAAGAAGCATATTAGAAACAAGAAAACTAAGAAAAATAAGGCCCATAAGGCAAGTTCCCTGTTCCACTTCGTAGATACTGTTTTAAACCTAGAAGTCATCAAGTTATCAAATGCTGCCATAACTTTTTGTTTGTAATATTTTATAATTTTTTAAATCGAATTATTGAATCGCAAAGATTTTTAGGTAAAAATAAAATAAACATGCATACTACTTTTCTAAAATTGTTGATTTTATTTAAAAAGGAAACTAAAAAGGAATAATATATTTAATACTGAATATTAAATGATTGATATGTTATTCTACATCTGAAAATTCTCGACAGGAAAGTTAAGCTATTTTATGTTTCGTTGTGTCACATCATAACAGCATCTAATAGAGTAACGTTTGAACAACATGATGAAAAGTATGTATTGTATATATATATATATATATATATATATATATATATATATATATATATATATATATGTGTGGGTGTGTGGATCAGACCTTGACGTGGTAATAGGGTTTGAGTAGGACAATGAAGTTTTGAGCTATGCCGTCTGAAGCGTAAGTTCCGGGGAGGGTCACCCTTGGCGGACAGATAAAGGCAGAGGCCTTAGACTAGCATGATCCAAAATCTGCCAACCCGCATTAGACCAGCGTGGCAGATTACGGTCCATACCTTCAACATAACAGTACAGCTTTAAACATGGCCCTTATTCCCCGGAGGCCAAGGGGCAACTACCTATGGCAGCGGGCAGACCTGCCCCAAGGCAGAGGGTGCTAAGAATCGCCCAGTTAAATCAGCCTGCCATTAGACTTTTGACATCGCTACGCTTAATATACGGACAATGAAAACGGAGGCCCGACTGCAAGAACTGTTAATCGAACTTGACAACATATATTGGGATATTATTGGGTTCTGTGAAAGATGCAGAAAGGGTGAAGAGTTAATCAACCTAGAGTCAACTGGTCACATACTCTACACACGGGGTACGGAGAATGGATGACGTGGGGTTACTGGATTCCTCATCAACCGCAAGCTGAAAGACAGTGTAGTAAAATTCAAAAGTATATCTGACCGATTAGCCCAACGCGTCATTCAGCTGAATAAAAAGTTTAAGCCTCAAATCGTTCTATTTATGCACCAACTATAAGCTTTAGAGATGAGAAAATTGAGGAATTTTATGATGATGTGGCCCAACTTTTAGACAAGGAGGAGTGCAGGTATAAAATCCTGATGGGTAACTTTAATGCCAGAATCGAAAAAGCAAGGAATGGTGAAAATGCAACTGGCTCAGATGCCAGTTACTGGTTGACTTTGCTAAAGGACAAGTAGTCTATATTATGGACTCGTTTTATAACAAAAAGCTCAACAGAAAATGGATATGGAAAAGACCATCTGGACTCACAAATGAAATTGATTAGATCATGTCAAACGAAAAAGCAATATTTTCAATTTAACTGTCCTTAACAATTTTAATGTGGGAAGTGACCACCGAATGGTACGAGCAAAGATTAGGATAAACTGCGGAAAAGAGCGCGAAAGAATGATAAGATCAAAAAGGGGAAAAGGGGATTCTGGGAAACTGCTGGAGCGGGGAAGATATTTTAAAATTGCTTTATCGAACCGCTTTGCTGTATTGCAAGACCTGGAGGAGATAAAAATTACAGACCAATATAAAGAAATCGCCAACAATGTGCTTGAAACGGTTGTTTTAATAGCACCAGAAGATAAATGTTTCAAAGAGAAAAAAATCTCCAATGAGACCATTAACTTTGGCAGGGTTGAGTACACTGAGCTTTGGAAAACTATAAGAAAACGTATTCGAGAGGAAATGTTTCGATTCAACATGCAGTTAGTGCAAAAAACTCTGGAAGAAAACAGGGGAATTAACAAAGCTAAACAGAATCTGAGAAAGAAAACGACTCAAGTTTATGCCTTAAGGCGATGGGGATGGTACAGTGTGCAGGGAATGGACGGAAAGGTTAGAGGTTGTTCAAAAATTGTATTCAAAGTTATATGAGGATTAGAACCAGGTTAGAACAGCAATGCCCAATGAAGAACAAGTGCCGGATATCTTGGTGGAGGAAGTGACATAGGCTATAAACTCGATGAAAAATGGCAAGGTTCCAGGAAAGGATAGTATAACTGTGGAGATGTTAAAAGTTGGGGGTCGGACTTTACTTAAAACACTAGTAAAATTATACTCAAAATGCTTCAAACAACAAGAAGTACTTAACTTATTGAAAAAAGTAGAACTGTTTCTTTTTCATAAAAAAGGAGCACAAAAAGATTTAAAGAACTACAGCCCAATAAGCCTCCTATCAGTGGTGTACAAAGTTGTCACCAAGATAATATCCAAAAAAATACTTAACGCACAACCAGAAAAGCTTAAAACTTAACGCAAACCAAGAGAGCAAGCAGGATTCAGAAGTGGATTGAATATAATGGATCACATCCAGGTTTTACAGAAGGTCATAGAAAAATACAACAAATACACTATGCCATTGTGCTTGGCTTTTATCGATTATGGAAAAGCATTTGATTCAATCTCAAAGCAGGCCATAATAGATGCATTGCTTAACCAAGGAGTAGTCAAAGACTACTAGGATCAATATATGAATATATGATGAAGCTACAGCGACAGTCCACCTTGACGATCTTGAGGTTGGAATAAATATAGAGTGGGGCGTACGGCATGGTGATGCAATATCGCCTCTTCTTTTCTCAGCCTGCCTGGAATAAGTGTTCCGTAGTCTGGATTGGGAGCAGGATGGAATAAGGATCAATGGTGCATACTTAAACCATCTTAGATTCGCAGATAATATCGTTCTTTTTTCACAAGACCCAGAGGAGCTGCAAAGACACGTGCTAGAGCTGCAAAGAGCAGAACCATTTGGCTTGAAAACAAACCAGAAGAAGAGTCAGATCATGTTCAATAAATTTGCTGACGGCAGAAGGATTTCTATTTTAGGAACGGATTTGGAAGTTGTCGATCACTATACATATCTTGGACAGAGTATATATAGTTCAGTATAGATACAAAGTAGCACAGCTGGTATATTAATATATATATATATATATATATATATATATATATATATATATATATATATATATATATATATATATATATATATATAGGTATATATAGGTATATTAATGTCTTAAAAATGAAAAAATGCCTTTCTTGTTCTGGCCGCGATTTCTCTTATTGGGAACAGTGATTTCATCTCTGTTGTGAGAAAATTGAGTTGCCCATAGGTTTCCCAAAATTTCCAAAATGGCGATGTAGGTGGCAGCCATAAAAATGAATCTCTTGTGAGCTGAAGAGTTTTCAGGGTAAAATAAAAATCCTTGGCTCAATTGTGGGTTTTTAAATGCTTTACAATTCGGAATAAGGTCCGAATAGTAGCTTGTGATGGTATGCCAATATGGTAAATAGTCAACGAAAGTCAAAACAAACGTCAAAAACGACCTTTGAGTCCCTAAACTATGCGATGATATGGTAGGGAATATATTCCGTACATTTTTCCGTAGGGGGCTCTTATGCCCCCATTCAATATTTTGGGCTTTTAACTCTGGATTAAGAAACTCAGATTTTGATCCAATGTAACAAATACGAGAGGTATTTTATAAATAAAGTTCGTTTGCGAATGAGAGTGCATACTTGGTGCGGGTTTATGCGCCATTTGTAGCCGTATCGTTTGTCTGTGAGCTGAGTTGTACTAGTTTATAATGTTTAACAAAATTGAGTCGCCCGCCGACTGTAACATACGATCTGTAATTCGATTCTTCAATGCAAGAAACTTGGCAATAGCGGAAATTCACCGTCAGAGTTGTGAGAATTACGGTGATAATGCAATGAGTGACAGTAAACTTCGAAAGTGGGTAAGAATGTTCAGAGATGAGTGGGTTAATGTGCATGATGTGTGTGGGTTGGTGCATGATGTGTGTGGGTTAATGTGCAGCCCGGCCCTGGCAGATTTTCTCTAATTTCTGAAGATTTGGTTCGTGATGTGGACATCAAAATTCGAGTAAACCGACGATTCACGATTTCAAAGTTATCAAGTGAATTTCCATTGGTTTCAAGGTCAGTTTTGTATACCATTGTTTTGGAGAAACTGAATTATAGAAAATTGTGTTCTCGATGGATGCCAAGACTACTTTCTGACGATCACAGAACAAAGTTATAGGGCTGTGCTTTTTCGTTTTTAACTTGATGCAATCAGGAACTGAATTGTTAGACCACATCGTTACAGGATATGAGACTTGGGTATCTCACATGACTCCTGAGCCCAAGCAACAGTCAATGGAATCGCGACACACATCGTCGCCAACCAGAGTAAAAGCCAAACAGACAATTTCAGCACGAAAGATTATGGCAACTGCTTTTTGGGACAAGAAAGGGATTTTATGCCGAGAGGCTCAACAATCATTTCTAATGCGCATTGTGTTACCTTGATAAAATTCTGGCGTGCCATACAAAGCAAGCGACGTGGCCTATCGTCTTCCGGTGTGATGTTGCTCCATAATAATGCAAGGTCACATGTTTCTGCATATACACAAGGTTTAATCAGGTTTTTTGGATAGGAAGAACTAGATCATCCACCTTACAGTCTAGACTTTGCATCCAGTGATTTCCACTTGTTTCGTTACTTAACGCAGTTCCTTGGTGGTCAACGGTAAAGCGACGACAAATAAGTTAAAACTGCAGCCATGGGTTGAGCTTCTTCGCAAGATTTCGCTAGATTTTTTTTGACGTCGGAATTCAAAAATGTTTTGAGCAGTATGACAAATGTTTGAACACAAAGGAAAATTATGTGGAAAAGTAAATAATAGTATGTAGAATGTGGAGAAAAATAAATTTTAATTATATTTATAGTATTTTTCTTCTTACTAAAAAACGGACCGTATTTAAAATTGTATCTCGTGTTTGAAAAGTTTTTTTTTCCGAATCTGTGTTACTTATCGCCATATTTGATACCTGATGCATTATTGGTCATCCATTAATATTCTAGGCTATCAAAAACCGGACAGTTTTTTTAATCCTAATTTATATAGCAGTATTTTTTCAACCCTCTTTACTTAAAAGTTACTTAATTCTATCCTTGATTTTACTGGTATGCCAAAGAATGAACTAACATTTTGCCGTTACAAATTTTGGTACTCCCATAACCGATACATGTTTGAGATGCTTTCTTCTGATATTTAAATGGCGTGATTATCATGTCGCGATAAATAGCTTTTGCAGATATACTGTAGAATAAATGTATACACGATGAACAAATCTTCACTGAAATAAGACTTATCTTGGAATTTTGCGTTGGTTAATATGAGTTAATGAATCCTTCACAAGGATTTCTTTCCTATTTTACCTGGAAATAATTATTTGTGAATTACCATGATCTATATGGTTATATATTTATTGCGCATTTTTGTTGCAAGCTGCATTATTGGTTAAACTTTACGAAGAGTTGATAAAATTAAAATTTTTATTTTTTTTTAAATTACGAAGAGTAAATGAAATTGATAAATTTGCCCTATTTACAGGGTATATTCGAATCAGTGAATTCAAAAAGAGTACAAGTCCAAATTTGGCATTTTTTATATTCTAAAATTGCTTTATACAGGGTCCGATAGGGCGGTAGGGTGTTTTTGAAAACATTGACATGCACTTTTTTTTAAACGAATATTAAAATGTATTACTTTTATACATTCGTGGTATATTGCCATTAAAGTATACATAAGACAGTCAGATGCAAAAATCACATCAGCTTGGTGGCGTCCATTTTTGACCGAGGCATTCTTGTAGACGCGTAGGAAAATCCTCCATACTCCTTTCGAGCATGGCACGAAGAATCTTTTCAATTTCGCGCGTTATGGTTTCGGAAAAAGCTTCAAGAGTTCGCGGTTTGTTTATGTAAGCTTTGGATTTTAAGTAGCCCCACAAAAAGTAATCACCACCTAAAAGGTCTGATGACCGAGATAGCCATTCTACATTCCCACGCGGCGAAATAAGGCACCCAGAGAAATGTTCCCTTAAAATGCCATTGTTGCTCTTGACGCATGGTAAGTCACCCCATCTTGTTGGAACGAAAGTGTATTGAGGTTAATGCGTCGTCTTCTTAGTTCTGCAAGAAAATAATTTCTCGTTCTCGGAGGTTTTCGAGTGCCCAGTATTAAAAGTTCTGTTTGTTTACCATCCGCTATAAATGAAAATGGGCCATGTCACTCACGAACCAAACGATGTTGGCGTCCAGCAATCCCAACATCCTTTCTGCGAACCCACGCCGTCTCACAAAGTCATTTTGTTGCAACTTTTGGACAACCATAATTTTATACGGATGGAAATAAAGGTCCAAGTGTAAGATTCTGGGAACTGACCTGTCTGATATTCTAAGAGCACGAGTGTGACGTATTGCTGAACGACAAGGGCTGGTATCCATCGCTTGTCACATCCTTTTAATGTTTTCCGAAGTTCGTACTGTTCGATCTCCTCCCCATGCAGTCCTAGATCTCAACTATCCTGTTGTTTAAAATTTATTCATCTACTTCATAATGGTATCGCGTTTTGGAACGCGAGCATGCTGACCAATGTTAAAATGATATCGAAATCGTTGCTGTGTGAGCACAATAGAACGACTAGTTTCGATAAAAGTGTTGTAAATAAACACGCGATATGTTACAGACCACAGCTCCGTGGCTACTGGGATGACATTCCGGAACGAATAGATATCAACCATCCTGAAACAATTCGCTCGACATTGCTATGCGTAACAGTCGTTTCAAAAACACAATACCTCCCTGCCGGACCCTGCATATGAAGAAGAGTGAGTTGAAACTAAATTCAGTACAAGTTGACGAAAATGAATTGGAGATTCAGCCCGTTTAGCCATCCAATCACTGGGAAAACAGTACGAGTCAAGGACTAGTACTGTTCTTCCACGTATCGGAACACCACCTTACTAGCATTTGTTTGTTTACAGTCGCTGTTATTTTATCATGATTATTTGTATTTATTTTGGGATTGTTGTTAGAAGAAACATGTTTGTGTGTGCTAATACTTTCTATTATTTTTTTTTTATTTTAATAAATTAGTGCTGTAGTCCGTTAAAATGAGTGGTTTACAACCTCTACATGCAGAAAGCAGTGACGAAGAAGCAAGCAGGGGAAATAAACGAAAAGCTCAGTTTGAAACACGGGTGAAAGAAAAAATTAAATTTGCTCGTCTGAACGACGCATCCTATGTTAATAGTAATATATATATATAATAGATATATAATAGAATAGTAGTTCAAGTTAAACGCCCTTCTTGCAAACATAAATGTATGTCTAAATTTTAAGCCAGCGAAAAGCTAGAGATTATTACAAATTTATACAACGGTAGACCAAAAAACGAATAGGATAGCTACCTGATAGGATTGATACAAACTAAGCCTGTGCAAAGAAGTAGACCTCGTTCTAATAAGCAAAAGGGTAGTAGTTCGAATATAAATGGACGAGTAATTTGTTGTATTTTGCCATGAAAGGAAATGATCGGGTTTCTGTTTACAAAGTAGCTTACATAAGTTTGCACGGTATTACTCATTTTTAGGTACAGCGACTGAAGACTATTCTTTTTTCTAGAAAATCTCTTAAAGATTTGAGGGGAAGACATAATAATAGGTTTCGAGCTATGAATGAGGACAAACTTATTAAAATAAAGAAACACATTGAGTCATTTCCAATACGAATTTCACACTATGCTTCTAAAGCAGTAAAACATCTTTCAAGTAAATTGAATGTTAAAACAATGCACATACTTTTCATTAAAATATTTCTTGATCCGGAAGGAGTTATTAAATATGAATTCTAACTGAAATATTTTAAAGAATATTATAATCTAAAATTTGGACGACCCCAGGTTGATATTTGTTCAGCTTGTGAAAATCTTGGGACAAAATTAAGGGACCAAAAACTTCAATAATAATGCTAAAAAGAGTTGCACTAGCAGAGTTAATGGTCCATAAGAGACATGCAAACAAGTTCTACAATAAAATAAGTGATGTTACTAAGCTAATTTGAAATTCACAACATGAAAGAAAACACGGGACACTGATACGTATACCACCAAGGGGAGGCTCATAAAGGGCCAAATGAGGTGTGTAGCTTCATTTACGATTATATACAAACACAAATCTTACCTGAGATTAATGAACTATACATTTTTAGTTGTTAACATGTTTAGTTTTACATGTTTAGTTTAGGTAAAAACCGGAATAATACAATGGTGAGATTTTCAATGGGCCTGCAGACAACCAAAAGATCTGAGAAGATCTACCACTACTTCCTAGTGCACGGTCACTAATTTTTGCCGTGTGATGCAGATTTTGGTACCATTAAAAGAGCAACAAGAAGATGTGATAGAGCTTACCTTCCCTTTGAGTACGAGAAAATTATTCAACAAAGTAGAAAAAGGTCGATAAGGCCGTTTACGGTAAAAATTATAACACATCAGAAACTTCAAAGATAGGTTGCCATCTAAATATAAAAAAGTTCAAAAGCCATAAACAATATGGGAATGAAGGAAACGTCATCATTATACTCGTTGGCAAAAAAGAAATTTGGCATTTGTAATACCTGGACCAGAGATGGACGAGTGTTCCATGAATGAGTGCTTCCGTATTCCATATGAATACCTCAAACAAGATTTCTACAATCGCCCAATACTCTTAGCATCAATTGTGCTTAAAAATGGCCCATAAAACACATCACAGTAATTGATATGACTTAAAACAGTTACTTCCGACAGTCTCAGTTTCAAACTGGTAGTAAGAACATGTCTGTGGGGAAATAGTTTCTTTAAACCAGCATAAGCTATTTTGAGTTTAGATGTTATAAAATTGCTAAATTTTAAGTCAGAGTCTATCTCCATTCCGAGACTCCTGGCACTGTGCACAATACTGCAATACAGTATTACCAACCGTTATAATTATTTTCTTCTTTATCCTATGTCGATCCTTACCAAATACCATAACACTACATTTTGTTGAATTTATTGTCAATTAATGTCTGTCCGAGAACGCTGTTAGCTCTACAATATCTTCGTTAATCAAGACATTAGCATTATGAAAGTCATAAGACGGAAAGGAATAGAGTAACTGTGTATTATCAGCATACATATAAGGAGTATAATATTTTAAGCTTTTAGAAATGGCACATGTATAGATGCAGAACCTTAGAGGCCCCAGAACTCAGCCTTGTGGAACTCCACAGTTGCTATGCCCTCTGAGAGATTCACCATTATCGGTTTTTACAAACTGATATCTGTTACTAAGATAGTTGACCATCAATTTTCTAGCATTCTGCGACAGGCCTACAAAATGAAAAATAACACCCTTAAGTTCAATATTAACTCTATTAAATGCTTTAGAGTAATCTAATAGCACTAGTACAGATGTTCAACCGATATTATTATTCCTTACTATATCATCAATTAGGTCCAGCAAAGCAGTAGTGCAACTATATCGTTTACGTAAACCAGACTGCCTCAAAGGAAGAATGTTATATTTATTAATATGCTTGGTTAACTGCTCAGTCAAGATTTTTTCCAAGAGCTTTGACAGTGTTGGCAAGATCGATATTGGCTTAATATCATTAAAAGATGTTATATCTGTTTTTTTTAGAAATGGTTTTATTTTATATATTTTCCATATATTCGGAAAAGTACCGTCCTTCAATCATGAATTAACAATGTGCACCACGTGACACCACATTCGAATAATTTCAATATTTATCCCATCAGATCCAGCTGCGTTAGTCTTTATTGTCTGTAAGTATTTGGAAACGGTATATTCGTCGACAACGGTAAAATCAAATAGTGAATCAAACGATTCTTTTAAATTATTATTATAAAAGTTTAATAATTCCAAATCTGGTAACAGATTAGCAGCTGTTTTTAAAAGATGGTTATTTATACCTGTAGCACTGCTTAAGGCGGATGCCACAGACAACCACATCACACAGCGTTACGCAATTGGAAATAATATCTTCAAATATATTCAAAAAGTCAATGAAACTAGTATTCGGTGGTCTATATACAACACCAAAGCCATACATAACTGTATTCAATTTTAATCCCAGCCATAACTGTACAAGTGAAGGTTCCACACTTCCATACAATACCTTACATTAAATCTGGACATAATAAAAATTGCAACACCGCCACCATGTGCAGGCCTATCCTGTCTGAACAATTTGTAACCTTCAATATGCCGTAAATTATAACTGAAGTTAGATGACAATTGTGTCTCACATAATCCCATTACAACAAATTTCTTCATAAGTAAATATGCCTTAAAGTCAGCAAATCTACCAGGCAAAGTTACTATATTATAAAAAGCATAACATATCCGATGCACCTCCATCATCCCACACCAAATACAAACATAACTATAGAAAAAGAAAAAAAAACAAAATATGAATATCATGCTGCCAAATAAAGAAAATAATATTTAAAAAACAATTAAAATATCTATCAAAAGTTAAACTTTACGGCCATCGGTCTTTACTTATAATATGTTAATATCCTCAGTGGTTATGATGGTGTGAATGTACTATAATATGTACTTATAGTTCTTATAATATATTAATATCCTCAGTGGTTATGATGGTGTATCGAATGTGCGACAACCATATTCGATATTTGTTGAAATCATTAATGTAAATAAAAGTAGGGTGTACGTCAATGAGTTTATCAAGTACAAAACATTTTTTTTTCGATCTCGATCACTTGGAACGGCTGTTTTATCAAGTAAATGGATTTCATCGGTCGCATTTGTTTACATAAATTGAGTGACGTTTTGCTGTTTGACGTGTCTTAAATAGTGAGTGAAGTCCTCTATCATAATGGATACAAACGCCGAGATGACTGACATGCACTTCCTGTACGGACTTGCTGATGGCAATGCATTACAAGCTAGGCGATTGTCCAGTGAACGATTTCCAGCCCGTAATGTCCCCGACCGAAAAATCTTCGAAAACATTCATGGACGTCTTCGTGAAACAGGCACATTGAAACGAACTGAAGGCTCAGGAAGATCACTGACTGTAAGAACGGTACAACTGAAACAGAATGTGCTGGACATGATAGCGGAAGAGCCTGGTAGTTCTACGCGAAAAATTATAAATACTTTGAATGTGAGTCACTGGACAGTTTGGAAAATTCTTAAGAACAATTTGTTGTATTCATACCACATTCAACTCGTTCAGGCACTACTACCTGTTCATTTTCCTCCACGTATTGCATTATATCAATGGATATTGCAAACTTTACTTCGCATCCCTTTATTCCTGACACAAATTCTTTTCACCGATGAAGCCATTTTCGCAAGAAACGCAATAAGTATTTTCATAATAACCATATGTGGGCAGATAAAAATCCGAATGAGGTATGCGAAGATAGTTTTCAACATCAGTTCTCGTTAAATATTTGGGTTGGAATTGTAGGTGACTATCTAATTGGACCGGTATTTCTATCACAAAGACTTACTGGCGAGGTGTATCGCAACTTTTTGGAAGCAACGCTGCCTGAGTTTCTGGAAGATGTACCATTGGCAACAAGGCATGAAATGTGGTTTATGCACGATGGTGCACCGCCACATTTCAGTTTGGTTGCTCGTGATTTTTTAACAGCAACATACGGATATCGCTGGATTGGTCGAAGTGGGCCACATGCATGGCCTGCTCGATCCCCGGACTTAAACCCCCCGGATTATTTCTTCTGGGGATATCTGAAGTCATTAGTTTACTACTCCATTGAAGAATATGGATGATTTGCGAAATTGGATAATTGCCGGGTGTAACTCAATTAGAAAGGACCCTGGTGTGTTTGAAAGAGTTCGGCAGTCAATTACGAGAAGATTGAATGCTTGTATCACGGCTGGAGGAAGTCATTTCGAACATTTATTGTAAATTGAGCAACTTTACATGTACTTTTTGATAAAAACAAAATATTCTTAGAATAAGTCAAGGAATAACCCCTTTAATTTTTGCCGCATGTTTACCTAACACTGTATATATATATATATATATATATATATATATATATATATATATATATATATATATATATATATATATATATATATATATATATACCAGGTGTCCCATTAAGGATGGATCGCGGCCGAATCTTGAAAACTATTTATCCCACAGCTTAGGGGAAAAAAATTGTACTAAAAATGATCATGAGAAATTCACCAAAAATAGTTTTAAGCTTCTAAAATGACCGCAAGAGGGCGTGACGAGCTAAACATTTTTAAAAATCTTTTTTTGTGTGTATTTTCAAGTGTTAACCGAGTAAGAAAAATTATCAGTTATAATTAGCAAACTGTCTCCTACAACTTTGTTTTATGACATTTTGTAACTTCGCGAATAAAGAAGTGGGGGGGGAGTTTTACCTATTTAGATAAAAAGTCGTCTAATGTCCGTTTGCCTAAACCGATTTTCTTCAATTTGGATTCATTTAAAAGGCAATTATTGGGACAATCAGATAATCTGGGAGATAAATTATTTAGTTTATAAATGAAACCGCGAGGTGGCGTTACATTCAACAACAGTTTTTTGAAGTTTTGTTCAGTTTTTTCAAATGGAATGGAATGGTATAACTTTTATTACATGGCTAGAAAGGTAATTTAAAGAGGAATCATCCAGTGAAAACTCGAAATCGTCTCGAACTCGTTATCTCCCAGATTATCTGATTGTCCCAGCAATTGCCTTTTAAATGAATCCAAATTGAGGAAAATCGGTTAAGGTAAACGGACATTAGACGACTTTATATCTCAATAGGTAAAACTCCCCCCCACCCCTCTATTCGTGAAATTACGACAAAATGTTGTAAAACAAATTTGTAGGAGACAGTTTGCTAATTATAACTGAGAATTTTTCTTACTCGGTTAACACTTGAAAATACACAAAAAAAAGATTTTTAAAAATGTTAAGCTTGTCACGCCCTCTTGCGGTCGTTTTAGAAGCTTAAAAATATTTTTGGTGAATTTCTCATGATCATTTTAGTACAATTTTTTTTCCCCAAAACTGTGAGATAAATAGTTTTCAAGATACGGGCGCGATCCATCCTTAATGGGACACCTGGTATATATATATATATATATATATATATATATATATATATATATATATATATATATATATATATATATATATATATATAGTATATGGTTTGCATATACCAATGCCAAAGCTAATCAAAGACTTCCTGCCAACAGAGCCTGTAGCAATTAATGAAAACAAAAAATGCTAAGCTGATGAAATTGCTGCAATATCTATATATGCACTCCGTTCCACGAACATCCGTTCCACGAACATTCCATATAATATGCACTCCGTTCTACGAACCAATTCGAAATTGGAAAATACCTCTATTTAATTATTTTTATAAGTTCTTTTAACCTAAATAATTATTTTTAAACTATTTAGTTTTATTTTAAACATTTGAAATACATTTCATATATTTTTTTGTAATTTTCTTTAAGATTTTTTGGCTATTCGGTAGATGAGATGAAAAACAATAGACTTCCAGAGCTTTTTATTTTCATTTTGCAAAATTTTGGCGCGAATTTTAAGATCGATAGATATAGAAAGGCACCTGCGAGATCTGACTAAAACGTTTTCCGTCTTTACTAAGACTCCCAAGTTTACGAATTTCAATTATAATATTGAAACTTTCATTGTTGATTATCTCAAAATGAAGTTTTTCGACTTGTATTGTTTTTTAATTCACTGATTCGTTTACTATACCCTACATATTTTTAGACATGAAGAAATGGCTACCTGTAAGGAAATTTATAACAAATGAAGTTAACGCAGGGCTATGTTGTAGATTTCGATGAACTATAATTTTCGGGAGGAAAAACAAGTTGGAGAACCGTTGTGCGAACTATATTTAATAAAAGGAGACTTTGCTGAAACATAAACCAATTTTCGATAAAAAAAAAACACTATCTCGTTATGAAAAAAGCTGATTTTTCACTCTAGTTTTATATTTATTTATGATGTGTGTATTATTTACTTATTTATTTATCTGTTTATCTATTTATGTCCATATATAATCGTTTCTGATAAGCTTAATTTACAAACACTTAAATTTGCTAAGATATTTATTGCTTTCCTTTAGGAATAATAATCCATTAATTATCAGAATAATAGTCTGACATAAATCCATCTCCAGTACTATTGACAACCTAAAAATATTAACATCAATTAATTATAATAATATCAACATAAATATGGTGCGAAAGGTCTGACATATAAATATATGTTTTATAACCTACATTTTGGTCAATCTGATACTTGATCACATCGATGAACCATAAATTATTCGGAGCATAATTTAAAAACACTTCATTCATAACGTACACAAAAAATTATCATAATTGCTCAATAAACATTCATAAAATCTTATTATACTTAAGTTATATAATGCTTCTAATGAGATTACATAAGAGATCCAAATATTATGGTTTCCATAATATAATTTTACATAATTATTGCCTATAATTTGTAGCATTAAAAATTAAATAGACATTTATGTAAAAAACAGAGAGCAGAAATATTGGTATACTTCCGTTTATTCAATAGCGTATTATAACGTTTTGTATATACAGGATGTTACATAACTGGAGATCAAAATAACAGGATTTAGTTAATAAATGTGTTGGCAAATGTTAATCATTAAAAAGATACAAGGAGTTGAAAGTGAAACTAAATTTTCGAAAAAATTAGATAATTTAAAAATGGTTGAAGATGTCAGCTTCAAAATCGAGATAGTTGGGTTTTCAACGGCGACAAATCCGAATTTGGTACTAGCTTGAGTTAGTACCTAGTTCTTAGAGGGCGCTTGCTACCTACTTTGTAAGGAATAACTCGCTCATATTTTTTTCCCTATAAGCTAGGAATATTTTGACTTCCAAATAGAGAAGAGTCATAATTTCCACGTAAACAAACTACCCTTGGTTAATATCGTTATCTCACACTGTTTGCGAGATATTCGTGTTCGAATATTCTATTGCACATGTTGTCGATGGGTGAAAAATATGCAATTCACAAAGTGTGTCTTGCAAGTTGAGTACAAATTATTACGTCTCAATGAGAAATATCATTGTTTTCTATCTATGCTATTAAACGTAGGTAGAAACAAGTTTCTCCAATCTTGAGTTCGTAATAAATAATTTGTAAAATAGGCCCAGACTTAATCAGTTTCCTAACCGTAATTTAAGGAATATGCTCTGCGTTTATGGACAATAAATTACAATAGTCGCGCTGCAATCAGAAGGTGTGAAGAGCTCTACCCAACAAAAATCATCCCAGATTGACAAATTTTTCAAATAATTTTCAATCAGTTAAACAAAACAGGTTTGTTTTACTATAACAATCCCGGTGGATGACCGAAACGTATAACGGTAGAACAAGAAGAGGACATTTTGTACATTGGTATCGCGGAAAATCCTGAACTAAGCACTAGGCGTTTGGAGGCTTTTACAGGAATTAGCAAATTTACCGTTTCAAGAGTTCTCAATAAAGAAAAAATATTTCCCTACCATTTTTCACCTGTTCAAAATTTATTGCCGCAAGATTTGCTGGCTAGATAAGAATTTTATCAAAATCTACTATATACAAAAAAACGAAGACCTCCATGTTCCTGAAACAGATATTGTTTAGTGACGAGGCAACTTTTACCAGACGCGGAGTTTTTAATTAGCGAAATAATCATTATTACGCACTGAAAAATCCACACCTACCTGAGAGAGCGACATTTCCAGCACGAATTTTCATTTAACATTTCGTGCGGCAATATCGACAATTTTTTAATCGGCCGATTTGAGTTTCCGCAAAGACTTTATTAGACCTTTTGGACGGTATTCCTCTAAGCTTATAACAAGACATGTGGTTCATGCAAGATGGGGCGCCACCGTATTTTACTGTTATAGTGCGAAATGATTTGAATCAACGTTTTCCACATCGATGGATTGGGTGTGGTGGCCACCTCTCAGCCCAGACATTAATCCGTTAAACTTTTTTTGTGGGGTCATATGAAGTTTTTAGTTTACAATAATGAAATCAATACACGAGACGAACTTTCACAGAAAATTCAAGCGGCCAATATTATTAGAAATAAAGAAAATATATTCTGAAATGTAAAGCGTCACTTAACAAACAGCCTGCGAAAGTGTATTGAGGTCAAGGGTGGACACTTCAACACCTAAATAAAAAATTGTTATTTTAAATAAAGTCCATTATATTTTTGACATCTTAATGTATTTTTCTCGTATTCAAAGCACACTTTGTAAATTGCAGATTTTTCAGCCATCGACAAGATGTGCAATAGAATATTGGAAAACAAATATCTCGCAAACGGCGTAAGATATTGATAGTAATGTCTGAATGATTGTGGCGTGTTCATATATTTTTTTCTTTTATTTGGGTTTTTTATTGGAAAATTGTTGTCAATGTAAGTATCGTTGACATACACAAAAAAATATATTTACTTTCACTTGTTACTTTATATATATATATATATATATATATATATATATATATATATATATATATATATATATATATATATATATATATATTACAAATTAATATAATTTATTTTTTAGTTTAGTTTTGAAAACGGGGGGGAGAGTACCCTCCGAAATGTTGACATAAAATTTTTTATAACATTTTTATATCTTTAAAATTTTGTTTGTTAGGCAAATTTATTACAAAAAAAAATCACTGAGAAATTTGTCTCCGTTTGGTTTTTTGCTTTTACCTAGTGATTCTTTCTTTACATAAGAACATGTATTTTTGATATTTTTTGAGTTTTAAATAGTGGCGAAAAACCCAAATAAAGGAAAAAAATATGTGAGATATTGATACTGACCAAGGGTATCTTTCTTACTTTTGAAATCAAAATATTCTCAGATTTATAGGGTAAAAAATTTAAACGAGTTAATTCTTCACAAAGTAGGTAGCAAGCGCCCTCTAGGAACTAGGTTGAAACTAGTACCAGTTCGGATTTGTTACCTTTGAAAACCCAACTACCCCAATTGTAAACCTGATATCTTCAACCATTTTTAAATTATATCAATTTTTCGAAAATTTAGTTTCACTTTCAACACCCTGTATCTTTTTAATAACTAACATTTGCCAACACATTTATTGACTAAATCCTCTTATTTTCATTTCTACTATCACCAGTTGCTCTATGCTGGATAAGTTATGGGACACCTTGTATAAGATATACGGGAAAGTACTTTTGAAAATTCTTCATATTGTTTTAAAGAAAAAAGTCTTTATAACAAGGGACAAAAATTTAAGCGTACCCGAGAAAAAATTACAATGTTAATAAACCAGCAATCGAAAAGATATAATGAAAATTGACATTTTCAACAAATATAGGGTGTTTTTTTTTAATGTGTCCGAACTTTAATTTCAAATGAGACAACAACCAAATTCATGCCTTTAAGCTATTTATTTTATGTGAAATAACATTCAGTGGCATTAATGGTTGAAAACAATTTTGGACAAATATCCGTCGCGGTTATTTTTGACAAGTGCATTTGGTCAATCCAATTATCGACTACTTTTTCAAGCAATTGTGGTCTTATGACCGCAATTGTCCGAGTTATGTTGGCTTCCAAGTCATCAATGGTTGCAAGCCCAAAGAAAATAATCTAAAAGCTTTAAATCACATAACCTGGGTGGCCAATTAACAGGTCCGTTTCTCAAAATATTTTTTTTGTATCGTTTCCTCAATAAATCGATTGTTGCGTTGGTCGTATGATATGAAATAAACTAGTCAAATCAAGCAACTCTGGTGAACGATTAATGTTAACGTTAAAATACAATTTTTGGTAAAAATATCAGTGATAAGCGTCGAGGGATGGGTCGGCGCATTATCGTGCAACAAGCGCCTGCTGCTTAGTTGACGGTATTATGGCCGCACACAGACGCTTCATAACAGAAAGATAAAACACAGCATTGATCATTTGATCAGGTGGAACAAACAAACTCCTTGTGCACAATTCCCTCGGAATCGTAGAAACAAATCAACATAGTTTTAATTTTCGACTTTTCGAGACGGCTTTTCTTCGGATTTGGCTCGGTCGGGTGCTTCCATTCGGTACTTTGACGCTTGGTTTCTGGGTCATATCGAAAACACCACGTCTCATCACCAGTAACAATGCTGTACTTGAAGTGTTCGTCCTTTTTCGACTCTTTAATCAGGTCCTTGCAAAGTGGGATTCGGAACAATTTTTGGTCGTCAGTCAATGTGTGGAGCAATGCGTGCCCAAACCTTCCGAAGTTCCAAATGAACGGTCAAAAGGTGATGAATTGAATCTTTGGACATGCTCAATTCTATTTCCATGTATCGCAATTAACATTTTGGTTCCAAGCACAATTTCAATGTCATTTTGAGTAACCACGGAATTTTTCGGACCAGGATGTTCGTCGATCTTGGGCGTGGTGGCCACCTCGCAGCCCAGACATTAATCCCTTAGACTTTTATTTGTGGAGTCATATGAAGTCTTTAGTTTACAATGATGAAATCAATACACGAGACGAACTTTTACAGAAAATTTAACTTCTTTGAATCGTTCAAGGCACTCGTTAACTTTGCCACGGAATAAGATAAACAATCATCACACGTGTTTCATTAATTGAAACGTTTCCGTGAATGTTTTATTAAATTTAAAACAAGACTTAATATTCGCTCTTTGTTCGATGTTCATTTTTCGACCACTGGTATAAACATACTAACACTTTAAGCGCGATATCTTGGCTTCTAGTGACCCGAATGTCATGAAATTTTGTCAGAACGTCAGTGAAGAACGCACTTTTCCCACGTTTACCCCCGTCAAAAGATGGTGCCACTAAAAATAGCTACTTTCAAAGAGTCCTGTTTTCCTTGAGTCGCACTTTGTACAATAAATAGTTATGATTGTATATGTTTTATTTTTAATTTCAAACAATATTTTAATTAAAAAGCAGGTGATTTAAAATTTCCAATAAAATCGACATTTTGGTATAAAATAGTTGGCATATTTTCAACTAAAAATTTCAAGCACATTCCGGTCAATCAATTTATTATTGCATAATGGTGTTTACTATCGAAATTTGTTTTGATCTTGACATGCTTTTCATCTAATTCTGAATTTTATTTAAGAGTAAAATTTATTTTTATTAAAAAATCTTTTGTGCTAAAGTATTAAAAACGATTTTGTTGTTTTAAAATATCATTTACCAAATACACAATAATTACATAGATAATAATTACACATTACACATATGATCCTATAACCAATAATCACTCAGTTATTTTAGTGTTTTTAAAATAATTTTGTTGGAAATAAAGTTTTCTGGTTACAGACAACCTTATTTTAGAATTTTCTTGAACAAAAAAATCATCCTAGTTTGAAAGAAGGATGTATCTCGAACCTGAACCCGACCTGACGTATTAAAGCGGAGCTAAATTCTACTTTTGGGGAGTCTGCTCCTTCGTTTATAACAGTAAAATATTGGGTGGCAGAGTTTAAACGATGCCGTACGAACTGCCAAGATGAACATCGCAGTGGTCGACTAAATGATGTGACCACGTCAGAAATAGTGAAAAAAAATCACAAAATGATATTGGATGTAGGCATTTCAAAATGTGCTGTACATCGTATTTTAACTGATAATTTCGACATGAAAAAGTGTGCGCTGTGCGCAAGATGGGTGGAACAGAAACACAATGGAACAGAAACAGCGTCTTAAGGATATTTCAATCGAGCGTTTGGCGAAGTTTCACAGGAATAAACCTGAGTTTTTGCACAGATTTATAATCATGGATGAAACATGGGACCATTACTTTACACCTGAGACGAAGGAACAGTGGACCAATGGAACAATGGACTGGAAGCTCCAAAGAAGGCGAAGACAGTTCCGTCTGCAGACAAGGCCATGACATCAGTTTTTTGAGATACGCGTGGGAAAATTTTCATTAATTATCTTAAGAAAGGAAAAATCAACGGCGAGTATTGTGCGAACTTATTGCAGGGTTTGAGTAATGAAATCAAGAAAAAACAGCTGCATTTGGGGGAAAATAAAATTTTGTTTCATTAAGACAATGCACTAGTTTACACATCCGTTATCGCGATGACTAAAATCAATGAGATAAAGTTCGAATTGCTTCCTCACGCACCTTGTTCACCAGATTTAGCCCCGTCGGATTATTTTCTCTGTCCAAACTTGAAAAAATGACTCGGTGGTAAAAGATTTGCCAATAATGAAAAGGTGAAGTCTGGAGTTGATGGCTATTTCGAGGAGCTTGACGATTCTTACGATAAACAGGGAATCGCAGCTATTAAACATTGCTGGGAAAAGTGCATGGAGCTAAAAAGAGTATTGTGTTTTCTTTGTTAGGTCGGGTAGTTCTGGGACTACCATCGTAGTTTGGTGGCACGGCGTTTGATCTGGCAATACTGATGGCTTCTCTTTTGGAGTGGTGATATGCCAGTATCTGATGCGTCTTCAGCACGAGTCCGAACTCCGTTTATTTGGTGATTCGTAGCAATTCTTTTCGTGAACCAGATTTTTTAGTGAGTTTTGAAAATGACAACAATTACGACTCTTGGAACAGAGAGGGACAGACTCTTGGAAATGGTGTTTTCTCAAGAGCCCAGGTTTTCAGGTGGTTTAAGACACTTTCAGAAGGACGAGACTCGAATAATGTTAAACCTCGTAGCGGAAGGCCTTCAACTGCAAAAAATAATAAATAGGTCTACAAAACCTGGCATCTTGTGCGTTATGATCATCAGAATAATTGGGGAATAGTTGACGTTGATTTACACCACCGTTCGAAAATGGTCCCGAAAAACCTTTCGCAGGATAAAATAAACAATGAGAGCGAAAACGTTAACTTTTTGGGGCGGATTAAAAATTACCTTCGTATTCTGGAACGTGAAATTACTGATGACGAGCCTTGGATTTTTGAATACGACCCGGAAACGACGCGCTGTAGCCAGAAATGATCATAAAAAATGTATGCCTCAAGGCCAAACGGTAACATAGCATTTTTGCCAAATTTCTGATGACTTCTTTAACGAGTTTTTGGCAAAGACATTGGAGAACATTGAAAAGGCTTTAACCGACCAGCTGAAGGTAATGCAAGTATCTAAGCTGAAGAGTGGACAAACCATCATAAGCACTTTGTGGCTTCCCAAGGCAACTACTTTAAGGGAGGCAATTTAGAATTATAATTTCCAATGAAAAAATATATCAGTCTCATTACTTTAGTTAAACACCTTGTACGTATATAAATACGTTTGTCGCTGTTGTGTGAAACACAAAGCTTTTTTCTTGGTCAAGACTCAAGCCTCCCAATGATGCACATACCACAACACATTTCTAATATTACCACCTATTTTGATCATGTTCGTTTTTAACTAAGCAACAATAAATGACGATTATTACGATAATAACAAAAGGATGTTTTAAGAGTATTATAGAAGGTGGTACCGACAACCATAGTTTTTTAAGGAAGCATAATTTTAAAAATTTATTGTAACAAAATATTTGGTAGTATTAAAATAATCAGAATAACTTTCTGTTTTCAATGCTACAGATATAATTAAAGGTGATTTTTTTTTCTGTGTCCGAACTTCCAATAAGGGTCGCTGTCAAAGGGGTCGCCGTTTGTAGTCTGTGGTTGTGGCCATATGGTCTGCCAAATGATCAGGGAACGTTTAACATCACAGTAATGCTTGCAATTTGTCGACATTTATTATTAAAAACAGTGTTCTGTGCGCCAAGCTTATAGAGCACTTCGTAAATTAACACATAATATACGCGCACATAAACATAACATGGTCGGAAATTGGATTGACAGAGTGCGCTTTATCAGAAGTAACCGCGGCACTGTCAATTTTCTTGGGGTAGCGGTCTGGATTTTTTTTATAAGAACGAAAATTGATAATCGCTCTATTCAACCAGTCGGTCAAGACTACCCTCCCCCTCTTGTATATATATATATATATATATATATATATATATATATATATATATATATATATATTAGGTGCGTACAGACCCGGTTGGATCACGCAAAGCATTTTTAAGTATTCTTTCTGATCTTCCACACGTGTTGTAGTGTCTTATTTTTGTGTGTGTGGATATGCATTTCTTATTGTAGATATTGTGTGACTTGTCGTATGTCCTCTTCATCTTCCGTAATCGAGTCTTCTAGGCTATCTTCTCTTCTCCTGTGGATTCGAGGATCTCGCCCAGGTATTTGAAAAGTGTGACCCTTTTTACCTCACCGTATTTGGTGTTCAAATTTTGCACAACTAATTTCGAGCAAAATAATTCGGTTTTTTGAAAGGAGGCCAACTTTCTCGGTTTGGTTGCCCTTGTTTCATTGTCTGCGAGTATGGGGCGGTGTACACGATGCGAGAAACCTCGTGCGCGAAGAGCATTCGTGACTCGCACCTCGAAAGTAACATGCGTGACGTGTGTACACGGTTCAAGATATCTGCTGCTTTTATTTGTAAAGATGGCTTGGTTAGAACAAGGTGTGTGTGTTATTAGTGCAATGTTGGCAGTAAAATAGCAAAAAAACTGTTAAAAAAAAGAAAAAACCAACAAATAGAAGAGTGTGGATACGAAGCCGGATAAACAGACGAAAGAAATTTGGTGCTTCAAATCAACTATGTAGAGAATTAAGAAATGGAGATATTCCTTCATTCAAAAATTTTTTTCGGCTTAATCCAGAACAATTTGATGTTTTGTTGCAAAAAGTGCAACCTTTCATTCAAAAACAGTGGACAAATATGCGTGAGCCATTATCAGCTAAACTGAAACTAGAAGTAACATTAAGATGTTTATGCACGGGTGACTCCTTTTCCAGCCTCCAGTACTTATTTCGAGTGCCAAAAACTACAATATATCGCTTTTTACCAGAAGTTTGCAATGTCATCAAAACAGTACTCGCAGAGTATATAGAGGTAAGGATTTTTA
Organism: Cosmopolites sordidus; assembly: GCA_031761425.1. Lineage (NCBI taxonomy): Eukaryota > Metazoa > Arthropoda > Insecta > Coleoptera > Curculionidae > Cosmopolites > Cosmopolites sordidus. The sequence continues at coordinate 657,368 of JARFXV010000585.1, forward strand.
CTGATTAGTGGTTAGGAGTTTAGGTAATAGTAAATAATCTAGACTTTAGAAACGATCGTTATTTTATGATAGTACTACTTCAGTCCTAACTTTAAACAACAAAAAGCGAAAATAACTAATATCCTATTAGAATATACGCTATAGAGAAATTAGTAACTAAAAAAATAAACTACAAATCAAAATAAGAGAGAATAGTCATCTGTATTTTCATGCGAAGTGTCAGCGGTTGGATCTTGTAGGTCAGTAGTAGGATAGCGATTGATGTGGCTAGAATAGTAGTCGTTCTGAGAATCTTGTGAAACCTGTGTGTTACCTTTATGAATGCGAATACGTTCTTGTGTCATTAATTTTTGAATTTTCAGTTGCAACTCTAGAGCGTGTTCAAAGTTCATATTGTTTAGCTGAGCTGCAACACTTTCTCCAAATATGTCAAAATCTGTTTTTTTCAATGCTGCACTGGCGTTGCCTGATATCGTTTCCAGTTTTTCAATTGCGGATTGTAGAAATACTGAGCTACTATCTGGCCCTTTTTCATTGGTCATCTTCTTTTTAGTGTTCCTCGGGGTCGATGTATATATGGAGCTATTGACTGGACGTTTCATTGCGCTGGCTTTACCGGTTGATGGTTCATTAATACTTTCAGATTCACTTACAGGTGTGGGAGTCGACTCATCACCTAATGTCACTTCTGAATATGTTACCATGTCTGTCTCCGTATTAACTGTTATTTCTCTTTGCGTAGCCTGTAAAAAGAAGAGTATGTTAAAATATGATTACTTGTTACAGGTTTCTTTATCATTGGAAGATTGGGGGCAAATTCAAAGTGGATTCGCAGAATGCTGGAACTTTCCAAACGTCATTGGACGGAAAACATATCAATATTAAATGTCCCAAAAAAAGCGGGTCAGATTACTACAATTATAAAGGCTAACATAGTATAGTATTAATGGCGTTGGTGTATGATAACTATTGCTTTACTTACATTGATGTAGGATCAAAGGGACGCTTCTCAGATGGAGGAATATTTAGAAACTCGAGTCTCTACGAAGCGTTATTAAACAAAACACTAAACATACCAGAAAACAGTATAATAGTAGCTGATGATGCGTTTCTTCTTACCACTCAAATAATGAACCCGTACAAAAAATTTGAGCATTCCAGAAAGAATATTTAACTATCGACTTTCGAGAGCAAGACGCATTGTTGAAAACGCATTTGGAATTTTAACAGCTCGCTTTCGAGTGTTTGAAAAAGATATCAGTTTAAGCCTAGAATCCCGCAAAGCGAATAAAGTCATAATAGCTGCATGCTCGTTGATAATTGGCTGCGAAAAACCTATGCTCGAAATTACTGGCCTAACGGGATAGCAGATAACGAGAACCTACATTCGGGTACAATTGTTGAAGGTAAATGGAGAGAAATTACACAGGGCTTAAGAAGTCTGAATGTTGATAGGAGTTCCAATAACCCTACACAAAATGCCTCAAGTTTACGGAATAAATACTGCCAATATTTCAATGGGGAAGGTGCGGTACCATGGCAGAACAAAATGATTTAATTGTAATAGTTTGCAATAGAAATACTTACCTTCAAATTAGATTTTGTTTTCTGTATCACAACTGCTCTTAAGAAACTATCCAATGTTGGCTTATACACATCATCGATCCCCATACCGCTTTTCAGGGAATTCTTTATTTTTTTCAGCTCTTGACAATAATGTGAGCGTACATTTTTTATTTTATTTTTACATTCATTCACTGTGAAATTCTAAATTATCATCTCGTCCACTATATTCTGCAGAGCACTCTGTCTTTTGTCGCGATTTTTGTATTCCGGAGAGTTTGTTTTCCACAAACAAGAATGCGTTTCATACAAATAAACATCTGTTGTTCACTCCACTTTTCCATCCCGCATGAATCTCGAACGCCAACTAATAAACATGCATAAACAGATTCGAGCACGTTCGCGGTGGCATTCGAGCTCGCACGTGGTTGGTGTACACGGTTCGAGCTCGAATATGAGTCCTATTCGAGACCTTCTCGCATCGTGTACACAGAGCATATGGCTAGGTCGTCTGCGAAGGCTAGGTATGAGATTTCTATATTGTTTTTGGTTCGTCCAAGTCGTATTGGTTGCCAGTGTCATTGATTTTTCAATTCCTTTTCCCTTTCCCTTATGACTTTGTCCAGGGCCAGTTTGAAGTAAAGTGGGGATAACCCATCTCGTTGGCGTACTCCGGTTTTAATCGGGGAGGGTTCGGAAATTTCCCCCATAAATGTCACTTTAGAGACTGGTCGGTCAGTGTCTGCTTGATCAATCGTAGTGTTTTGGGGTCGAGTCCTTATTCTTCTAGGATGTTGAACAGACATTTTCGATCGATGCAGTCGTGTGCTTTCTTGAAGTCCACGAACGTGCAGATGATTGGGACATTCCTGACAGCTTTTTATTTCAGTATTGTTTTTATGTTAAAGATTTGTTCAGTGCATGAGCGACCAGGGCGAAAGTCTGCCTGAAACTCGCCAATTTTGTGTTCTAGTTGTTCGTGTGTTCTCTGGAGAAGGCATGCTGGGAGGATTTTGTAAGTGACTTGTAGTAAAGAGATTCTTCTGTAGTTGTTCACATCTGCTTTGTCTCCTTTTTTGTGCAGCGGGTGTATAAGAGCACATTTCCATTCATCTGGTAATTTTTCTGTTTGCCAGATGTTTGTGATAATTTGCGTGAGTTTCCGCAGTTAGTTTGGTCCGAGGTTTCTCAATAGTTCAGCGGTGATAAATAACCAAGACAATTGCAAAGAACTTGATAAGTATTTTGAACAAATACTAAACTGTCCTGAGCCCTTAAACAAATTACTAACCCTAAACCCTAAACAAATAAACCCAGATTCATTACCACCGAATGAAGAGGAAATACTGAGGCAAATCAACCAGCTTAAAAATAACAAAGCTTCTGGTGAATATGGAATCACTGCTGAACTTTTGAAGTCCGCTGATCCAGGTACAATCAAGGAAATAACCAAAATTCTACAAGAAGTGTGGCGAACCGAACGGATTCCGGAAGACTGGAAAGATGCTCTAATCCATCCACTACAAAAGAAAGGAGAGAACGGATGTAAACAACTATAGAGGAATATCTCTTCTCCCAGTTTGTTACAAGATTCTATCTCAATGTCTACTAGACAGAGCACAGGGATAGTTAGAACCGAACATTGGTGAATATCAAGCAGGTTTTCGACCGGGCAGATCCTGCCCTGAAGAGATCCTGAATCTAAAGTTGATTCTAAGACATCAAAAACTGTACAATAAAAATCTCGTCTGTACATTTGTGGATTTCAAAAAAGCATATGATTCTATTGACCGCGAATCTTTATTCCGAATCTTGAAAGAACAAGGACTAGATCTGAAAACGCTGGCAATTATTAAAGCAACGTTAACTAACTCGAGGTTAAAAGTTAAATTCATGGGTGACATCTCAGAGCCCTTCGAAATTAAAACTGGTGTGAGACAAGGGGATGGACTCTCACCACTCTTATTTAACTGTGTTCTAGAAAAAGTAATACAGGAGTGGCGTGAAAAAAAGTCGGCACTGAATATTGACTAGCCCATTAAACTGGGGAGAACCAACATCAAAATTGATTGTCTGGCATTTGCTGATGATCTAGCAATTTTAGCTCAAGATATATTAACGGCTCAAAAACAGATTGAAATCCTAAAAGAAACAGCAGAAAAGGTAGGATTCCAAATTTCCTTTGAAAATACACAATACATGACCTGCAACAGACTAAGAACACCATTTCTAAAAACAAAATATGGTAACATCAGACGAGTCTCTCAATTCAAATTTTTGGGTGAAATAATCATGGAAAATGGGTTGGAAAAATAAAGTAGATGTCAAAATAAGGGTAGATGTCAAAAAATGGAAATGGCATTGAGACTTACACAAAATATTTACAACAAAAAATGCCTAGCTAAAAACACAAAACTGAGACATTACAACACGGTTATTAAGCCAGAATGTCTATATGCTGCAGAAACGCTTATTTTGAATAGAAAGAGGGACATCGAGGACATTGAAAAGAAGGGAAGAAAAATCATAAGAAAAATCCTAGGCCCCAAACAAATAAATAGCACATCATACCGACTTCGAGAAAACCAAGAAATCAAACAATACACAGATATACATAGCGATATGTGAAAAAGAAGACGTAAGTTTTACGGACACATCAAACGGATGAATCCGAGTAGGCTAACTAGACAAATAGTCGAATTTTATGAAAATAGGAGTAGAGCTAAAGTAGATATAATTATATGGATTGCGGCAATTAAAGAGGACCTAAGATCAGCAAATATTACGCAAAGTGAAATTCAGGATAGAGGCTGTTTCAGACACAAGGTTAACGTTTGGAAAGTTGGCCAGAAAGAAAAATGTAGGAAGACTGGAACAACTTGGTCTGACGAAAGGAAAAAAGCTCATAGCGAAAGAATGAAATTAGTATGGGCTCAAAGGAAGGCTAACTACAACAAACACCTCTAATTGTACTTTGCGTGGTCCGCCAGGGCCCATACGTGAATAATAATAATATATATATATATATATATATATATATATATATATATATATATATATATATATATATATATATATTTATATATATATATATATATATATATATATATATATATATATATATATATATATATATATATATATATATATATATATATATATATATATATATATATATATATATATATTGCTTATTAAATTTCCATTCAACTTTTTTTGTGATGTCCTGGACATCTTTTATACTGTGGTTCTTCATTAAGCGTAATTTATAAGACTGTTGCTTTCTTCTCTTTATATCTGGCTGTTTCATTCCCTGCTTACCCACAAAGCGAATGATATCTGATAGATTACCTTGCTTTTTGATAGTTTTATCTCTTACTTTGTTTAATTTTTTCACCGACTATATTTCTAAACATATAATGAACATGTTTCGCAAATTCGCAATTGTGTTGTGATTGTGTTCATTACAACCCTCGGATGTTTTACTGTTTGTGGGCCTTTAAGTATTTGACTTCGAACTTTATGTAGGTCTCAGTCACTGGAAATAACTAAATTCCATTATTTGTTACATTATAGTGATGTCGATTTCCAGTTTGTAGCATTTCACTTCCTTTGATAACATCAAAAATTTCGTCTTTTCAGTTGACACGTATATTTTTGCCGGTAAAAAGAATTCTATATAACTTCACTATATAACATTCACTGTAGGTTGTGTGTTAAGTTCGTGTGTTATTTATTCGTGTGTTATTCGTGTGTGTGTTATTTATTTGTTGTCAGATTACTTGCTATTTCTTTCATAAGTAAGTTGAATAGAGAAGGGTTGAGTGAGTCCCCTTGTTTTTTTCCTACATAGTATATGATTTTGATTGAAAGTTGGTTTCTGGATAGTGCGCTTATTTTCGTGTTTCTGTTAAGTTCACTTACTACCATTAGTAATGCTTCTAGTATTTTATGGTGTCGAAGTAATATCGTGACGTCTTCCAAGTTTACTTTCTCAAACTTTTTACTTTCATTCTATTGCATCTTCTGTAATCCGTCATGTGATGTATATGGTATATATGGATTTATTTTAAATGAAGATTTATTACACTTCATTTATTGTTATGTATAATCCCCGTTATCGTATGTGAAATTTTGTTAGCAGTTATTTAGTATTGTCTAGCAGCACGATGTTTTTAAACGGTCTTTCAAATCGAGTTTTTCGAATCGGTTTTTTAAATTCTTGAATAAAGCACAGAATTTGCGTTGATTAAAAAAACTTTTGCTTGATAATTGAAACATAATGTAGGATATAAACACAAAAGCAATATCTGCCAAATGACGACATTTTGGCATAACCGTGGCTCTATCTCACCAATGACTCGAATATTTTCATCCTTTAGTTAAGGAATTGATTGTGGATTGTTCTTATAGACCTGGTTTTTCACGTAACCCCAACACGTGTTTTCACGTGTTGGGGTTACACGTGTTCACGTGTTGGGGTTACACGTTTCACGTGTTTTTTGGAATAACTTAGGAAATGTTTCTCTCAATAAATCAATTGTTTCATTAGTAGATTGAGGTGTAGCGCCATCCTGTTGAAATCACATATCCTCCAGATTAATGTTATTCAATTCACCCCACAAAAATCCAGTTATTATCTCATGATATTAAATACCATTTACAGTTACAGCTTCACCTGCAGCATTAAGAAAGAAATCCGGCCCAACTACACCTCGTGACCATAATGCACACCAAACAGGGACTCGTTTAGGATGTAATGGTTTCTCGTGAATCAATCGTGAATTTTCCTCATCCCAAATGTGGCAATTTTTTTTATTACCATAGTCATCAATCTGAAAATGTGCTTCATCTGAAAAGATGATTTTTTTGAGAAAACTCATCTGTTTGTCCTTTGATCCAATTGACAAATTCATGACGTTTTGAATAGTCCAGTGGCTTTAGTTCCTGTGTTATTTGAACCATATATGCCCTCAGAGCTAAATCCTTTCGTAAAATACGCTATACTGTGGATTCACTGAGTTCAAATTTTTCTAAAAGTTGACTAATGGAAATTTCTGGGTGTTCAGCAACACTTCCATGTACTATATTAATATGCTCTTGTGATCTACCACTATACTGTAAATCGAAGTATGTTAAATTTACACTTACACGTGTTTTTTCTTGTAGTCGTTTTATACACACAAAATGACGTGTTAAATTCGTAACACGTGTTACAATGTTTCTCATAATGTACTATACGTGTAACTTGTGTACTACACGTATAGAAATAAAAATTGAAAATAGTAATACATTTTTATTTATATTCTTCAATATTTTTAGTTGTAAAACATTTTTAACTCTACTTGAGAGAAAACATATTTAGACATAAACTGCTTTTCCATACATCTGTGAATTTTTATTTTATAGTATAAGTATATATTTTATATTTTGACAAATTACCACCTATTCCCCTTGGTTTCCTACTAAATTTCTGGTACAATTATTGAACTTATTAATCAACCAATCCTGGATCTATTTCATCAATTTATTGATGTTGAATCTAT